>CM044318.1:82390000-83590000 GCA_024291935.2 Okapia johnstoni
GACTCGCACGCTATCTGTATCTCTGTCTCTCCCTAAACCACCCCTACCTCACTGCATGCACCACACATACACACAATTTTTTCCTAAATGATTTTAGAGTGATTACACACATTGTTGTGCCTCCCAGGTGGTTCTAGGGGTAAAGAAACAGCTTCCCAATGCAGGAGAGGCAAGAGATACAGCTATGATCCCTGAGTTGGGAAGATCCCCTGGAGGAGGGCAAGGTAACCCACTCCAGCATTCTTGCCTGGAGAATCCCATGGACGGAGGAGCCTGGTGGGCTACAGCCCATGGGGTTGCAAAGATTCAGACACGACTGAAGTGACTGAACACACATGCACACATATTGTGGCCCTTTGCCCCTAAATACTTAGCGGTGTATTTCCTATGACTAGGCCTGCTCTCTCTCCTAGTTGCACTACAGTTGTTAATGTCAGTAAATGTCACAGTGACACAATACTTTTCTTTGCTCTTCATTCATATTCTGAAGTTGATAGCTGACTCAGTGATGCTCTCAGTAGAATTTATTCCCTTCCAGGACAGAATGCAGTTCAGCATCAGGTATTGCACTAGATGGTCACGTCCCCTTGTCTCTCTCTTTTAAAGAAAATTAGCAACTTTGTGAAATAATCCACATACCATACGATTCATCCATTCAAAAGGCACAACCTCGTGATAGTCGTATCTGCACAGTCGTGCAGCCATCCTTACTATCTGACCTCGGATCACTGCCCTCCCTATGCCTTGGTGTGGCACCATAACCCTTCACCTTCCTGCATTTGAAACATTTCTGCTGCATTTCTTTTCGGCCGATGTCGACATTTCGGAAGAATATTGCCCCTCTTCCTTTTTAAACAAAATGTTCCTCATCCAGGTTTGTGTGTTATGTCCTTGGGATTCAATGAGGCGATGCATTCTCAACGAAACTGCTTCCCAGGTGAGACGTCCTGCTCCAGGTACCCCACGTGGAGACACATGGTGTCTGTGTGTCGCTCCCGCTGATGTTACCTTTGATCACCTGGTCCAGGTGCAGCCTGACCCTCCACCCCCACCCCCAGAGACCCACTGCATCACTGGGACCTGGTAGGAATCTGGACCAGGAGCCAGAAGACCACATGGTCTTCAACTGTCTCCTCGAAGACGGCTTGTGGTTTGGGAGGAGGGAAACCGAGCAGTTATTGTGGTGATGCCCAGTCCCTGATCTCAGGCATGGCTCCTGGCAGATGAAGATGCTCCTTCAGCGCCCGTCGGGGTGGAGGTGGGGTAGGCTGGCTCCAACTTGTGCAGCTACCCTGCCCGACAGGAACCTGAGTGTTGACTGCCTGGTTGCTACTAACTCAAGCTCTCTGGGACACACCTCGTCCCACGTGTGGAGGCTTTGTGGAGGAGGACAGCACACCCTGGAAGTGGGGGGCCTGTCCTTCTTCCCCAGAGGCACCTCGGGCGTGGGAATGAGCAGCGGAGGCCCACAGCCCCCTCCAGTTCAGGGGGCCCCACACCAGTTTCCTCAGGATGCCCAACGCCCCTGGGAGGAGCCTGAGACTCCCACCCCAGGAGCTCCTCTTCTCTTTTGCTCTGTATCAGGCCCTTTACCGGCCCCTCGAATATCTACAATGTGAAAGCCACGTCGGGAGACCTGCCTTGTCTTGAGCAATGAAGAGAGGAGGCCGTGGGAAAGGGGAAACTGAACCGGCCACTGATGGCCTCGGGGAGAGCCAGCGGCTGGTTGGGGTGAAGTACCACGGATGCTTCATGGGGATGGGCTGGCTCTTTGGGCCAGAGCGAACCCTGTCCCCTCTGCTTGCCACACAGCTCGGAGCTGCCGAAGTAAGGGCCTGCCCCCGGCAAGCGGGGCGTTTTGCTCAAGAACTGTGGGGGCCAGGGGGAGGGGGGAGACACAGAGACCACCTGCAGAGCTAGAGTCCCATAAGAATGGGCAGAAACACAATGACACGGCCCACGACATCACTTCACAAGGACCCACACCAAGTAAACACACAAGGAGACGGTGTGTTTACAAAGCCAGGAAAGAACACCACGGAGCGAAACAAACACGACCTTCCGGAGACCGGTCTACATGGCGGCCAGCAGCCCACACAACTGGGCGCTGACACTTTCAACTCTCCCCAGCCTTGGCCTTGCCTGCTCGTGGGGCAATGTTAAAGGATATTATTATTATTTAATGGGAACAATAACAATCTCTCAGAGAATACAAACCAAACCAGGCGAACCACGGGAACACCAAGAAGAGATTTCTAAAGGTTTTTATTTTAAACATATGTCTCTAAAACAGTCGGTGAAGAGTGCCAAAAACACAGCATTGAGTCTATTTGTCTTTTTCTGTGTACATGATTTGCTTTGGCAACTGCCTATAAATGCCCTAGAATTTTTGTCTCTCATCAAAAACAATTGAGGAATGGTACAAGGAGTTCTGAAGCATAACCCGGTTATTTCACTCAGTGGAGTGAGAGTGAAGGAACGGGAGGACGGGAAGACGAGAGTGTGAATTGAGGGGGGTGGGTGTCAAGAAAAAGGTTGAGTCATCCCATGCAACAGCACGGAAGAGGCGCCCCCTTGTGTGGCCTTTGGAAAACCAGCCCAGCCTCTGGCTGCCCTGCAAGCTGGTTGTGGAGGGAGAAGAAAGTTCCATTCTGGAATGCCACGGGGGCTGTGGCATCATGCAAGGAACCCCGTTGCCATTCAATCCTCAAGGGTGGGTGGGATATTCTCTTCCCTTCTTTCGGCATGGGGGCCCTGGAAGAGCTCTCTTCAAAGCCGTGGGATGGAAATCCACACTCGCTGTGTGTGAGCTTGGCATCAAGAAACGGCTGTCCTCACTCTGACCTGTACACTGCAAAGAGCTCCCCCGAGGGAGTCAGCTCACTGTGGCCCTCAAGCCGAGGGCCAGGAAACTGTGTGGCTGGTAAAATAAAACAGACCATGCCCTGGGGTAGCTCAATGATGCCACTGAGTACATGTCACAACCACGGAAACATCCCCAGTAAAGTTAAGAACATTCTTGGGGACTCCCTCTGAAACATCATCACGAGTCAACATGCATTCGAGACCTTCTCAGGCTCCACCACCCTTTGCTTCAAAGGTTCACAACTCAAGTGAGAGGGATAAACAGTGCTCTCTGCCCAAAGCCATGATTCAAAATTCTGGCTTTCTTACTCCTCAGCATGGGATTAATTATCACAAAGTCTCTTAGGGGATTCATTTACATATAACATAAAATAGAGTTGACTGTCATTTTAAATAAAGATACAAGATGAAATTTAAGACATGTGAAAGGTAGAGAATATAAAACTAGGCATGGCAAGACATTGCCATTCCCAAGAGAACTCTGAACCACTGATCTAGGGCAGATCCTGTCTTGTGTCCAGAATAAGTAAATAGCTGAACTAAGCACATTCTCTATCACTTTATTTGAGTCATACAATTCCTTTCTTTCAACTGTACAGGAAGCAACAGTGTAACTAAAATACGATAATCTCGTTTCCGCTTAAAGATAATAAACTTACAGAAAATAAACTGGACTAAAACATTCAGAAGGGCTTCTAACAAGATATCTCATGGTTTCTTAAAGCAAAGAGATGTACATGGTTAAACAGAAGGTAATTCTGTAATGTGATGTCAGTGG
This sequence comes from Okapia johnstoni, assembly GCA_024291935.2. NCBI lineage: Eukaryota > Metazoa > Chordata > Mammalia > Artiodactyla > Giraffidae > Okapia > Okapia johnstoni. The sequence continues at coordinate 82,393,644 of CM044318.1, forward strand.
ACCATAGACTCTTTTCATCTAAGAGTTTAGAAAGAAATCTGAAGTCACGGCTCCTAACCTTTCAGAAAAGAGCACCCTTTATTTAAATAAGGGCCACCCCATTTGTAGAGAGCTCTGGTGAATCTGTCATTGTATTTTTTAAAGGAGGAGTGTGCCAAGCAGAGAGTAAGAGGGACAAGAGCTGGTAACTCGGTCAAATGCACACTAGTATCTGTCCATTGCTGCAGCTGCACTATGAGAAATATCTATGACAGCCTTTCCTGAAAGGCTTGTTGTCAAGAAATACTAGGAATATAGTGAGTGAAAACCGCTCAGTCGTGTCCGACTCTTTGCGACCCCATGGACTATACAGTCCATGGAATTCTCCAGGCATATTGGAGCAGGTAGCCTTTCCTTTGGAGAAGGAAATGGCAACACACTCCAGTATTATTGCCTGGAGAATCCCAGGGACAGAGGAGCCTGGTGGGCTGCCGTCCATGGGGTCGCACAGAGTCAGACATGACTGAAGCGACTTAGCAGCAGCAGCAGCCTTTCCCTTCTCCAGGGGATCTTCCCAACCCAGGGATTGAACCCAGGTCTCCCACATTGCAAGCAGATTCTTTACCAGCTGAGTCACAAGGGAAGGCCAAGAAATGTAGAATAGGGGGAAAATGGAAAACAGTATCAGATTGTAAATTTTTTAAAAAAGCAACAGATCAGAAGACAGGAGATTTAATGTTGGTGAGATGTGGAATGCTGATTATTATTATTACAGAATAATGATGGTGGCCTGGGCTTCCCTGGGGCATTAGTGGTAAAGAACCTGCCTGCCATTGCAGGAGATGTAAGAGATGTGGGTTGGATCCCTGGGTCGGGACGATCCCCTGGAGGAGGGCATGGCAACCCACTCCAGTATTCTTGCCTGGAGAATCCCATGCACAGAAGAGCCTGGTGGGCTACAGTCCATAGGGTAGCAAAGAGTTGGACATGACTGAAGTGACTTAGCATGCAATGATGGTGGCCACCACTATCATTTGAGCTCCTACAGTGTGTCAAGAAGGGTGCTAAGGACACTCTCAATGAATATTTACGAAGACTCACAAAGTCCTATAATTGTGTGCAATTTTGCAGAAGGTACAAAGGCCTTAAGAGAGGATGCATTTGATAGTCAAGATGTAGGATTGGGATCTAAATTAATCTGACTCCAACCTTCTGATTCCAGATCTGTTTCAAAGCTTTCTATTAAAGATTTGAGACTCTGATAGGAATAGGTTTTCTTTCCCATTGATTATTTAAAAGATAAAAGTAAACAATATTTTGACTTAAGAATGTGGAAAGTAAGCCTGGGGAGAACCTAGATATGGATCTGCACAAAACAAAAACTAAATATAATATAATGAATGAAACAAAATGACATATAAAAATCAAGAATGACCTCACGCTTGATTATATGGTAACAGGGGTTGGGAATTCAGTTGCTGAAGAAGCTCTTCTTCATGACCAGGCTTTTGGCCAATAAGACTTGCTTGGAGGGACTTGGATGCAAGCAGTCTGCCACTCAAGTCTTTGGTATCTTACTTCACGTTCATTAAATAAGAATCTCTCTATGCTCATTCAATTTAACTTGTTAACCTTGGTTTCAATAAAATTTTAGCCTATAATTTAATTTTGGATTTTTAGCTAACAACCGGGTAAGCTTTTGTATCTCACTGATGGCCATCACTGACATGAAAAATGGCTTTGTCAATATCTCAACATCTGTGCTAGACAAACATTATAACCATTTAAAAAATCTTTCCTGTACAAATGGGACCTATTCTCTTATGTAGAGAACAAACATAGTCTCAAAGAATCAAGAAAAAAAATTACAGTTATGAAGCACCATATCAGAGAATTTTTGTTTATGATAACATGGTACTGTTATCAATTCAGATTATGGAATTAAGAGAATTTTATACCTTAAATTCAAATCAAACTTGTTAGAAAAATTGAGAAATACTCCTTATTTTACCCTTTAGGCTTTCATTAGCCCTTGTTGCAGGACATCATTTTTTTAATCCTATAAACATTTTTAAGATATCTCTGTAATAATGTACTCAAGTATCAGAGTCTCTTATGTAAAAGAGCAATATACAAAAAGGCAACACATTTCTTTGTTTTCTTATAAAAATAATTGTTTGTTATTGGTATAGTATTGCTTGTTACTTTATGATATCAAAAGTACTAGAACACAACAAAACCAGGCTGCAGACAGAAAAAAGAAATCAAAGGAGATAAAAAGGTGAAATTAGAATACTTTGGAAATAATATTCCCTGAAGAAAAGTAAGAGAGAAAATGTCTTCATTGCATGTGAATTGGGAAGCGTGACATGCACCTGTCAATATCCACTCAGGCAGCCTCCATCAACACGATTATATCATCTATTTCATGAATGCAAGTGCAATGTGTGAGACTCCCTCCACATTCCTGTCAAAAGTTGTCACAAGTATCCATTAAAAATGCAGCAGTTTCAAGAAGGAAGTTTACAGTGATAAGTGCATATATTAAGAAAATAGACAAGATCTCAAACAACCTAACTTTACAACTCAAGGAACTAGAAAAAGAAGAAGAAACCAAGTCCAAAGTTAGCAGAAGGAAGGAAATAACGAAAATCAGAACGGAAATAAGAGAGACTTCAAAACAGGAAAGATCAACAAAACCTGACCTGATTTTTGAATAAGTAAACAAAATTGACAAGCAAAAAAGAAAAGACGCAAGAGTCAGAAATGAAAAAGGAGACAATACAGCTGATGCTACAAAAATATATAGACCATAGGAGACCACTACTACTGCAATTATATGCTAACAAAGTGGATGACCTAGAAGAAATGGATAAAGCCCTAGAAACAGAAAACCTACTAAGACTGAATCAGGATGAAACAGAAATTCTAAACAAGACTGAAGAGTAAAGGGATTGACTCCAAAAAGCAAAAACAAAAACTCAACACAATCTGCTTCAAGCACTTCCAAAAAATTTAAGAAGAGGGAACATGTCCAAACTCATTTTATAAATATACCGTGACCCTTTGGTAAGACAATTAACAGATAAGGAAACTACAAGAAAAGGAAACGATATCTAAATATTTTGAATGAACACAGGTGCAAAAATTTTCAACTAAAAACCAAACTCAGCAATGTATACAAGGATCATACACTAAAGGAGATTTATCCCTGGGACACAAATACGGTTCAATACATGCAAATCAATAAATGTGATGTACCACATTAACAGAATGAAAGCTAACAATTATATGATCATCTCAATAGATGTAGAAAAATCTTTGGCAAAATTCAGTACTTTTTGATGATAAAGACCTCTACAGATTGGGTATAGAAGAACCATACCTCAACATAATAAAAGTCACACATGATGAGCCCACAGCTAACTTCACAGTCAGCAGTGAAAGACTGAAAGCTTTCCCTATAATATCAGGAACAAGACAAGGGTGCCCACTCTCACCACTCTTATTCAGCATGGTACCTGGCTAGAGTAATTAGGCAAGACAGAGAAATAACAGGCATCCAGATCATAAAGTAAGAAGTAAAATGTCATTATCTGTATACAATATAATCTTACATGTAGAAAATCTTAAGGATTCGATCAAAAACAATGCTGGAACTAGTTAACAAATCCAGTAAAGCTGCAGAATATAAAATGAACATCGGAAATCAGTGGTGTTTCCATATGCTGATAATGAAACATCTGAAAAAGAAATTGAAAAACATATCCCACTCAAGATAGCAACAAAAACAATAAAATACTTAGGAATAAACTTAACCAAGAAAGTGAAAGATCTGTATAGTAAAACTGAAGAAATCGCAAACATATGGAAAGATATGATATCCTCTGTTCATGGACTGGAAGAATTAATATCGGTAAAATACACATACGGTTACCCAGAGCCATCTACTGATTCAATGCAACCCTTACCACAATTCCAATGGCATTTTTCATAGGAACACTAAAAAAATTCTAAAATTTGTATGGAACCACAAAAGATTCTGATGAGCTAAAGCAGTCCTGAAAAAGAACAAAGCCAGAGACTTCACACTTTCTGATTTCAAACTATACTGCAAAACTATAGTAATTAAAATGTATGTGTTAGTCTCTCAGTCGTGTCTGACTCTTTGCGACCCCATGGACTGTAACCTGCCAGGCTCCTCTGTCCATGGGATTTTCCAGGCAAGAATACTGGAGTGGGTTGCTATTTTCTTCTCCAGGGAATCTTCCCCACCCAGGGATCAAACCCAGGTCTCCTACATCGCAGGTTGAGCCTTTACCATCTGAGCCACCAGGAAAGCATATTAAAACATATGGTACTAGCCTAAAAACAGACACATAGACCAACGGAATGGAGAGTCCAGAAATGAACCCCCGCATATATGGGCAACTAATGTTTGACACAGGAGACAAGAACAGTTCATGAGGAAAGAATAGTTTCTTCAGTAAACGATGGTAGGAAAACTAGATAACCACACGCAGAAAAATGAAATTGGGCTTCTATCATACCACCTACAAAAATTAATCTGGAATGGACTAAAGACTTAAACAGGAGGGATGATAGCATAAAACTGCCAGGAGAAAACACAGGAAAAAGGCTTGTTAACATGGTGGACTTGGCAATGAAGTTTTGGATATGACGCCAAAAGCAGAAGTTACAAAGCAAAACTAAACAAGTTAGACCATATCAAACTACAAAGCTTCTGCACAGAAAAAGAAACAATCAACAAAATGAATAGGCAATCAACAGAATGGGTAAAAATATTTGCAAATCATCTATCAGAGAAGGGGCTAATACTCCCAACATGTAAAGAACTCATATAACTTAGTAACATCAACAGTCCAAAACAATCCAATTAAATTCCATTAAAAAATGGGAAGAGGAACAAAATTGACATTTTTCCCCAAAAAGGTATCCAAATAGCCAATGGGTACATGGAAGGGTGCTCAAGATCACTAATCGTCAGGGAAATGTAAATCAAAATCACAAGGAGATCTCACTTCACACCTATCAGAATGCCTAAAATCAAGAAGACAAGAGATAACAAGTGTTGGCAATGATGTGGAGAAAATGAACCCTGTGCATTGTTGGTGGGAATGCAAATTGGTTTAGCCATGGTGGAAAACATGGAGGTTTCTCAAAAAATAAAAATGGATCCAGCAATCCTATTTCTGGGTATATCTCCAAAAGCGTATGTATAGTGCTGCAGTGAACATGGCAATGCAGATGTCTCTCCCATATCCTTTCGTGCTCACTGAAGCATTATCCACAGTAGCCAAGATATGGAAACAATCTGTATCCGTCCAAAGATGAATGGATAAGGTAGACGTAGTGTATACATACAATGGAACATATTTAACCGTGAGAAAGAAGGAAATCCTGCTACTTGTGAAAACATAGATATCTTGAGGGCATTATGCTAAGTAAAATAAGTCAGAGAAAGACAAATACTGCCTGACCTCACTTATATGAGGCATCTAAAAAAGCTGAACGCATAGAAACAGAGTAGAATGGTGGTTCCCAGGGGCTGGGAGATGAGGGCCTTGATACAAACTTGCAACTAGCAGATAAAGCAGTCCTGGAGAGCTGGTGTGCAGCGTGGTGATTACAGTCAGCAACACTGTACAATAAACTTCAAAGGTGCTAAGAGACTAGACCTCATTTGTTCTCACTGCAGAATGAAATGATAATTATGTAACGCGTTCGAGAAGTTAGCTCACACTAGAGTGGTAATCATACTGCGATATAAAAAAGTGTCAAATCAACACCACTGTACACATTAAACTTCCACAAAGTTATATGTCAATTAAATTCTGTTTTAAAAAAGCATGGGTTTAGCGGCTCTCCTTTCCTCTTTCTGCTCTCTTTGGCACCACTATAGTTATTACAAGGGTCACAGCAAGTCACCGTGATTTCAGTCCAAGTCATTTCCCAAATTGTTTCTATTCTGGCTTCTTTTCTGTAATCAATTCATTCCACAAGATACAATCAATCAGCACAGCTTTCTTTATCCATTGGACTCAAAATGAGCTGGTTGGATTGGTCAGAATCAAATTAAATTTCTAGCTCTTTTAATCTATCAAGAGTGGCAATGACTCTGTACTAGAAAAAACAAGAACTAGAGAGAAAGTTGAAGTAATTTAGAAACATTGTGACCTTGTACGGGGGAAATGGGTCATGCTTTCTGAATGCTAAACAAAAAATCAAGTCACACCTACTCTTTCTGTATTTTTGACTATGTTCAGCATTATGAATTAATTCATTCCATAGACACTGTGTGCCTACAAATGTCAAGCTTGGAGCTGGGGATACAAAGATGAATTAGACAAAGTCATATATTCTAGGGTACTTCTAGTCTAGTGAGGGCAATCAAGATGTGAATAAGTAGAAATAAAGTATTTTAGGTGCGAGACCAGCAGTTTGTGTGCAGCCCAGCAAGGCTGGAGAGAGAGAGTAGTCAGCAGTCAGTGGGTAGGCTCAGGAGAGGATGAGAACTGAAGAGAAGCTTCGTGAATGTGATGACTGGACACTGATGCTTCTCTTGTCTTGTTGGTCTTCAGGGAAGTTCTTTTACAATATTTTGAAATCCATGCAAAAAAGTAAGTTATTCTTCAAAGAGGAACATTCTTTAGGCTATAACATCCATATAACAGGGCTTCCCTGGTAGCTCAGTGGTAAAGAACCTGCCTGCTAATGCAGGAGATGTGGGTCTTGATCCCTGGATTGGGAAGATCCCCTGGAGAAGAGGATGGCAATCCACTCCAGTATTCTTGCCCGGGAAATCCCATGGACAGAGGAAACTGGTGGGCTACAGTCCATGGGGTCAAGAAGATTTGGACACGACTTAAAGACTTAACAACAACAACTATCTGAATAATACAGATGTGTTGTTGTTCAGTTGCTCAGTCATGTCCGACTCTTTGCAACCTCATGGACTGCAGCACGCCAGGCTTCCCTGTCCTTCACCATCTCCTGGAGTCCACTCAAACTAATGTCCATTGAGCTGGTGATGCCATCCAACCATCTCATCCTCTGTCGTCCCTTCATCTTCTGTCTTCAATCTTTCCCAGCATCAGGGTCTTTTCCAATGAGTCGACTCTTTGCATCAGGTGGCCAAAGTATTGGAGCTTCAGCTTCAGCATTAGTCCTTCCAATGAATATTCAGGGTTGATTTCCTTTAGGATTAACTAATTTGATTTCCTTGATATTCAAGGGACTCTCAAGAGTCTTCTCCAACACCACAGTTCTAAGGCATCAATTTTTCAGCACTCAGCCTTTTTATTGCCAGCTCTCAAAACCATACATGACTACTGGAAAACCACAGCTTTGACTAGGTGGACCTTTGTTGGTAAAGTAATGTCTCTGCTTTTTAATATGCTGTCTAAGTTTGTCATTGTTTTTCTTCCAAGGAGAGCAGGTGTCTTTTAATTTCATGGCTGCAGTCACCATCCACAGTGATTTTGGAGCCCAAGAAAATAAAGTCTCTTACTCTTTCTATTGTTTCCCCATCTATTTGCCATGAAGTGATGAGACTGGATGCCATGATCTTAGTTTTCTGAATGTTGAGTTTTAAGACAGCTTTTTCACTCTCCTCTTTGAACTTCATCAAGAGGCTCTTTAGTTCTTCGCTTTCTGCCGTAAGGGTGGCGTCATCTGCGTATCTGAGGTTATTGATGTTTCTCCAGGCAATCTTGATTTTAGCTTGTGCTCATCCAGCCCATCATTTCTCATGATGTACTCTACATATAAGTTAAATAAGCAGGGTAACAATATACAGCCTTGATGTACTCCTTTCCCAACTTTCACCAGTCCATTTTTCCATGTCTGGTTCTAACTGTTGTTTCTTGACCTGCATACAGGTTTCTCAGGAGGTGGGTAAGGTGGTTGATATTCCCATCTCTTGAAGAATTTTCCACAGTTTGTTGTGATCCACACAGTCAAAGGCTTTGGCGTAGTCAATGAAGCAGAAGTAGATGTTTTTCTGGAACTTTCTAGCTTTTCCTACGATCCAACAGATGTTGGCAATTTGATCTCTGGTTCCTCTGCGTTTTTTTAAATTCAGGTGGTACATCTGGAAGTTCTTGGTTCACGTTACTGTTGAAGCCTAGCTTGGAGGATTTTGAGCATTACTTTGCTACAGTCCATGGGGTCACGAAGATTTGGACATGACTTAGTGACTTAACAACAACAACAACATTCATCTGAATAATACAGAGATGATATAGATAATATTATTACAAAGAACAGAAATTATTTGGGATGCTTCCCATGTCCCAGGTGCTCCATTAAGTATTATCAAATCCTTATAATAATCGATAGCACTACTATTATCTTAATTTACGCATAAAGATTGATGCTTGGAAAGATGAAGAATGTGCTAAAGGATATTATCTAGTAAGCAGCTGAAGTAAGATTAGAATTGGAGCTTTCTGACTCCAGGGTTCAAGGTGTGCCACAGCAAGGGTCGTGGTAAGGTAAATCTTTCTGAGTGTCCTGTGTTCAAGGACCAGGTTCTGTGATTTCAGGGACACAGGGGCAACCGACCACAGGCATCTTAACATTGGCTTGTCACTTGCAGGTCTTTGTAAACTGTACATGAGTGAAGTGTAAGATTGATGACTGTAATCAGGAAAAAGTAATGATAAATCCTTGAAATGCTGAACAGAAACAAATACAAGAAATCTGAACATAAAATGTAAGCTTGGTAATTTCCAGAATATGTGACTTAGTCTGTTTGGGAGGCAATAACAAGATACCACAGACGGGGGCTTATAAACAGCAGAAATTTATTGCTGATAGTCCTGGAAGCCAGAAGTCCAAGATGAGTGAGCCAGCAGGGTTGAGCAAGGGCCCTCTTCCCAGTTTATAGCTGTGCCTTTTCACTGTGTTCTCACATGGTGAAACAGGTTAGGGAACTCTGCAGGGTCTTCTACAAGAGCACTGATCCAATTTATGAGGACTCCACCCTCATGACCTAGTCACCTTTCAAAGGCCCCACATCCTACCATCACTTTTGGAGGTTAGTGTTGAAACACACAACTTTGGGAAATGACACAAACATTCAGACCACAGCAATATGTACCATTCTCTCTTTTCAAAACAGGATAAGCCCTAGAATCTATCTGTTTAGCACATGGTCCAAAAAGACTTAAAACCAAGTATCAAAGTGCTTTATTTTCCTTATATAAATATTTACGAAGTTTTAATTTGCCTTTGCACTGGAAATTATTGATCTCTTTCCCTATTCAATTATAAAACCTTATCACACTCAAAGAGCCTGCTTAGAAAGAAGGTTAATGAAGATTAAGTTTGTTATTTTGTTGGTTTTCATTTCCCAGTGTGGCGCTGCACCTGGAGACAGAGACATCATGATTGCAATTATACTGAATAGACTTACATTACTGAACAATCAGCCAAGAACGTTCTGGAAGAGGACAAAAGTACAACTACAGTTTCAGAAACCTGTATGCAGGTCAGGAAGCGACAGTTAGAACTAGACATGGAACAATAGATTGGTTCCAAATAGGAAAAGGAGTACATCAAGGCTGTATATTGTCACCCTGCTTATTTAACTTATATGCAGAGTACATCATGAGAAACGCTGGGCTGGAAGAAACACAAGCTGGAATTAAGATTGCCAGGAGAAATATCAATAACCTCAGATATGCAGATGACACCACCCTTATGGCAGAAAGTGAAGACAAACTAAAGAGCCTCTTGATGAAAGTGAAAGAGGAGAGTGAAAAAGTTGGCTTAAAGCTCAACATTCAGAAAACTAAGATCATGGCATCTGGTCCCACCACTTCATGGCAAATAAATGGGGAAGCAGTGGAAACAGTGTCAGACTTTATTTTTGGGGGCTCCAAAATCACTGCAGATGGTGCTTGCAGCCATGAAATTAAAAGACGCTTACTCCTTGGAAGGAAAGCTATGACCAACCTAGATAGCATATTTAAAAGCAGAGACATTACTTTGCCAACAAAGGTCCGTCTAGTCAAGGCTATGGTTTTTTCAGTAGTCATGTATGGATGTAAGAGTTGGACTGAGGGCTGAGCGCCAAAGAACTGATGCTTTTGAGCTGTGGTGTTGGAGAAGACTCTTTAGAGTCCCTTGGACTGCAAGAAGATCCAACCAGTCCATCCTAAAGGAGATCAGTCCCAGGTGTTCATTGGAAGGACTGATGTTGAAGCTGAAACTCCAATACTTTGGCCACCTGATGCAAAGAGTTGACTCATTGGAAAAGACTCTGATGCTGGGAAGGATTAGGGGCAGGAGAAGAAGGGGACGACATAGGATGAGATGGCTGGATGGCATCACCGACTTGATGGGCATGGGTTTGGGTGGACTTAGGTAGTTAGTGATGGACAGGGAGGCCTGGCATGCTGTGGTTCATGGGGTCACAAAGAGTTGGACACCACTGAGCGACTGAACTGAACTGAACAGTTTCAGTGAAGAAAGTTTCAGTGAAGAAAGTTTAGACGTTACTTTTGGCCTGATTTAAATAGTGAATACTATTTCATGGACAAAGTATACCAGCTTTTTAACATAGAATTGATAAAGGATCTAATGAATATAAAAGCTGATTCTACTACACTTGGATTTGGTCATGGTCTTATTAACTCTTCAAAATATTTTCAAGAGTGAGCGAGTTATACTGATTTACATTATATGGCGTCTATGCCACTGTTTAATCAGTAAGAATGGTATTTGTGTATCCATCCATTCATCATCCATTCTATCTATTCATTAATCCATTCAAGGACTTCTAAATAAGTGCCTGCTAAGTAGCAGGCACTGTGGTAGGGTGTGTGTGCATGCTAAGTCACTTCAGTTGTGTCTGACTCTTTATGACCCTATGGATTATAGCCCACCAGGCTCCTCTGATGATGAGATTCTCCAGGCAAGAATACTGGAGTGGATTGCTGTCTTCCTCCAGGGGAGCTTCCCAATCCAGGGATCGAACCCACGTCTCCGATGTCTTCTGCATTGGCAGATGGGTTCTTTACCACTAGCGCCACTGGGAAGCTCACTGTGGTAAGGACTGAAAGATAAATATGACACATGAATCAAAGAAGAAACAGAAGGAAAACCTGGAGAGAGATGTTTTTTGGGATTTCATTTCCATTGCTTATGTGGTTAAAATTGCAGCTTTGTGTTTGCCTTGAATAGTATTACACTAATTGACCAGGAAATTAGACAGAAGCTTTTGGTAGTCAAAAGAGAGGCCTTGAGTGGCAGTCCTTCTGGTTTCATGAGTTGTTGTAGGAACCTCGCTGGCTTGCAAGGAGCTGAGATGCACTGAGGTGCTTTGGAAATTTCTACTGCCTTTAACTGCTTTGCCTGGTCAGTGACCATCAATCTGTTGTGAACGGAATGACTTTTCTCTGGGAGCAACAGCAAAGCAAAATCCTTCTGAAGGCACTGAAAGTACTTAATTGTGGAAATAGATCAAGACTGAAAATCAGCCTCACATGGTGCCTGCAATGCAATTCATCCCATGAAGGTGATGGCTGGCTGGCTGGCTGTAGAGAAAATGGTGACTATGTTAGGAGGATTATGCTGCCTGGTGGCTGGTGAGTTTCCTTTGACATCGCTTGTCAGGAGTATTTCTATTTCAAAGCCACAAAAATGTAAAGGGAAAGTGTTCGGACACTCAGAAACCTGATATTTAGGTTCAGATTTGTATGACAGCAGAGAGTACTTATCTGCAGTGTCTAGAATATAGTAGACATCTAATAAAAAATGTCAGAGACTGGGACTTCCCTGGTGGCTCAGAGGTAAAGAGTCCACCTGCCAATGCAGGAGACATGGGTTCCATCCCTGATCTGGGAAGATCCCACACGCCGAGGAACAACTAAGTCCGTGTTCCGCAACTACTGAGCCTGAGCTCCAGAGCCTGGGAACTGGACTACTGAGCCCATGTGCTCCAAGTAACAAAGCCCACGTGCCTAGAGCCCAAGCTCTGCAACAAGAGAAGCTACTGCAGGGAGAAGCCTGCACATCAGAGCTAGAGAGCAGCCCCTGTTCACTGCAACTAGAGAAAAAGCCTGCACAGCAATGAAGACTCAGCACAGCCAAAAATAAATAAATTAATAAAATTTTGAAAAAGTCAGAGACTGAACACATTTCATATATTCTGGTACAGAAGGAAGATCTTTAAAGGGACCTAGATTTGTAAGATATTTTAAGAGTATGATGTAACAGTTTGATGTACATATACATTGTGAAACGATTGTCTCCATCAAATTAATATATCCATCACCTCATCTCTTTTGTCCTTTTTTGGTAGAGAACACTAATGTCCTACTCTTTGAGCAAATTTCAAAGATACAATACAGTGTTATCAACTAGTCTCAGTGTTATATATTCGGTCCTCAAACTTTATTCATCTTAGACCTGAAAGTTTAGACCCTTTTACCAGCCTCTCCCCACTTCCCCCACCCTCCAGAAACCACTGGAAACCACTTTCCTACTTTCTGTTTCTATGAATTCAACATGGCACTTGTTTTTTCCTGGGTTTGTTTTTAGGTGTATGTAAGTGATACCATGTAGATTTTGACTCTTTCTGTCTGGCTTAATTCTCTTAGAAAAATTCTCTCCCAGATGCATCCATGTTGTCACAAATGACAGCAATTCCTTCTTTTTTTAAGGCTGAATGGTCACAATCATACATTTTCAGTATTTAGCTTAAAGTTAAATATTAAAAAACTAAGAGCATGGCATCCAGCCCCATTACTTCATGGCAAATAGAAGGGAAAAAGGCGGAAGTAGTGACAGATTTCCTCTCCTTCGGCTTTAAGATCACTGCTGATGGTGACTGCAGCCATGAAATCAGAAGATGATTACTCCTTGGCAGGAAAGCTATGACAAACCTAGACAGTGTGTTGAAAAGCAGAGACATTACTCTGCTGACAAAGGTCCGTATAGTCAAGGCTATGGTATTCCCAGTGGTCACATATGGTTGTGAAAGCTGGACCTTATAGTAGGCAGAAAGCCAAAGAATTGACACCTTCAGACTGTGGTGCTGGAGAAGACTCCTGAAAGTTCCTTGGACAGCAAGGAGATCAAACCAGTCAATCTTAAGGGAAATTAACACTGAATACTTGTTGGAAGGACTGATGCTGAAGCTCCAGTATTTTGGTCATCTAGTGTGAACAGCTGACTCACTGGAAAAGTCCCTGATGCTGGGAAAGGTTGAGGGCAGAAGGAGAAGAAGGCATCAGAGGATGAGATGGCTGGATGGCATCACCAATGCAATGGACACGAGCTTCGGCAAACTTCAGGAGACGGTGAGGGACAGGGAGGACTGGCACGTCGCAGTCCAAAACAAAGAATTGAACACGACTAAGCAACTGAACAACAACAACAATCATACATACACACATTTTCTGGATCCATCCATTCACTGATGGACACTATGTTGTTTTCATACCCTGGTTATTGGGAATGATGCAGCAATGAATATGGGAAGACAGATACCTCTTCTATAACTTGTTTTCATTTCCTTTGGATACATATCCAGAAGTGGGATTTCTGGGTCATACAGTAGTTCTATTTTTAATTTTTGAGAAACCACTCTACTGTTTTCCATAGTGGTTGCACCAGTTTATATTTCCAGCAATAATTGCACTAGTTCTCTCTTGCTTTTTGATAACACTCATCCTAACAGGTGTGAAGTGACATATCACTGTGGCTTTCATCTGGCTTTATATTTTAAAACACTGCATCCCAGTCCCAGGATGAAGATTCCAAACAGGTTAAGTTTGGCTTCTTGCCTTGGCATTTGTACCCCCTCCTAACACAGCCACAAAGAGTCAGACATGACTCAGTTAAAAAACAACAACAAAACCACATAGGTGAACAAAGCATTTTGGAGCAAACACTAAAGCACAGGCTTTCTGAAGATATGTCTGGCAAGCACATGATATTGGATTTACATATTCGTTTCATACTTTGGGGTTTCCCTTGTGGCTCAGTTGGTAAAGAATCTGCCTGCAATGTGGGAGATCTCGGTTCAATCCCTGGGTTGGGAAGATCCCTTGGAGAAGGAAAAGGCTACCCACTCCAGTATTCTGGCCTGGAGAATTCCATGGACTGTATAATTCATGGTGTTGTAAAGAGTCAGACATGACTGAGCGACTTTTATCTATCTTTATCTCCATGCTTTCACGACACCTACTTTTACGAATTCACTCAAACGTTTCTGAGATGTCTCCTCTGTACCTCTATATCATCCTGAGTACGGAGGGCCTGACAGAGAACGAGAAGTGATTTCATCCTTCACCGAAGCACCTTGAAGGCAGAAGAAACAACAGCTGTTCTCCCAGAGTCCATACAACAGGCATCCAGTACAAACTCCAGTGAGTGGATGGACAAACAGAAAAATGAACAGGATGCGTTGAAATCCAAACAGAGATGTTATGGCAATTCATGTAACTATAGAAGAATCTCTTACTGAAGTCTGTGACTAGCACTCAAAAACTTGGCATCACAGCGTGTTTCCAAAATGCACATTAAAAAATGATTGTATAACACAATGAGTTATCTATTACTCTTCCCTGACATTATTACTCTCCTTATATTCTCTGCTTGCTTTGTCCAAAAAGAGCACGGAATCTCTATTTAACACCATAATTCATAAGCCAAGGAATCTGGCCTTAGTCCTATTACATCCGTACCAGAATCAGAGCTTTGTCCCACGGATGGGGTGTATTTCAGCCCTTTCCAAGATCCACTCTGCCCAACGCCCTCCTCCCCAGCACTTTCTTCATCCAGAGAACATCCGAATTGAACTACCAGATAAAAGTGAAACTGCTATTGTATTTCAGTATCATTAAACTTTGTTTTTTTTCCATCAACTACCTTTAGATAATACTAACAAATGAGTCTACACAGGATTTACATTCTTTTTCCAGTAATGAAGGGATTTTCTATAGCATCCCCATGGCTAGTAAGTGTTACATAGAAAGAGTCTCAAATTTCTAACATGGCATAAAGCTTATTAATCCCGCTCAGCTTTCATGCTTCAACATCCATGATTACATTAGTCTTCCCAAATATGATTGATTTAGACTTAAGTACTCCAATTTTTGTGAAGAAATGGCAAATGTGATATTGTATTTCACAAACTCCAAATGACATTTTCTAGACTGGAATGAAGGGATTCAGCACTTGAGCTCAGTTTTAGAGTGTGCGATTTTGTGAGAAGTGTAGTATGGGGGCATCTTCAAAACTCAGTGACCTTTCTACTGGCCACCATCACTGTCACCTCTCAAATATTCGTGCCTTGTCAGTTCACAGCTGTGCTACAGGAAACACAATCCCTGGATCAGCACAGGGCAGCAGAAAGTACAAAGCATCAGAGTTCAAGTGCTGACCAGCTATCCACCCTTCCCTCTGCTCCTCCCTGTACAACAGGGACAGCAAGACAGCAATATCCTGCCACCCTCCAGCGCCATGGGAGGACCAAAAGCTAAAGGTCAGTGATCAGCACCATCCCACGGAGCAGGAGCTGGCCAAGAAGAATTAGAGAAAAAGCCAACTCTGCAGCCTGACTGCAGTCTTCTATGGCATATAGGATTAAATTCAGCTAACGAAGCCCGATGAGGAAGCCTGGTGTGCTGCAGTCCACGGGGTCCAAAGATTCGGACACAACTGAGTAACTGAACAACAACAACAAGGAAGCCTGAGCTGGATTCTCAAATCCGTCCTCTTTCTGGGCCTTTCATCTTACCCAGGACCGCCTTCCAGAATGGTTTGGATTGTACAACGCAAAGCTGAGCTCTAGCTCACATAATGTGGTGATGTTACGTGATTATTGTGGGGCTGTTGGCTCTTCTGTCCTCTGAGTCATAAAATGTCCTTTACTCTGATGTGCATAGAGAAAGGTATTGTGACTGCATTGCATTTTGTGAACCTGTTCTCATTTCGTAACGATGGTGCAACATGAAAAGTGTCAGAAGTTATTCATGGCCTCTCATGATCGGAACTGCTGCTTGCTAGTCAGGGCTTTGCCCTGTGGTCGAAGTGAGACACCTCTGAGAGTTTTAGGAAATCAGACTTAGAGACCTTTGTCCAAAGACAATGCCCCACTTGGCAAGAGTCAATGGTTGTTGAATATCCAGGTTCTACTCACATCTGTTTTTTAGAACAGAGGGAAAGTCATTTTTTGAAAATATATAATGGGGCCAGCTATAATCTGTTATATGCTTAAATGAGCCCTGCAAAGGGAAATTATTGTGAAAGCTTTTCTGAAAGACAGGATGGACAAACAGGAGCAATTCGGGGGACAGCATGTCAGATGGCAGAGGAACCAGACGCATCATCCTGTGGGGAGAAAAATGAAGGAAACAGACAGGATATGAGTGACAAAGAGCAGAGGGAAGGCGGGAACAACACCAGCCAGGCAATTCATCTCAAATGATAAATTTATCAGCATTGTTACTGTCTGGTGAGTCAGGCCATCTCAGATGACAGTGAGTTCCCTGGCTCCAGGATGAGTGAACCCCTGGAGTGAGTGTTTTCAGAGGTATCCAAACTCCACCAGAGTGAACTAGGTGACTATCAATGTCCCTTGTAATCCTGAAGTTCATGATGTTTTGTTTAAATATTCTGTCTAGATTTGCAGTGTAATTGCAAGTCAGTGACCTCTATCTGGAATGCTCAGGCCCCAGCAGAGCGAAGGAGCTGAGGGAGGTGCTGCCTCTTCTCTCTGTTCCCACGGATTCAGGCAAGAACGACAGTCTATGTCCCAACACCGGCTAGGTCTGCATCAGGAAACATCCCTATTCTCCCTGACGTCTGTCTTCCAACTGCGAACATGCCCAGCTCCCAGGCCTGTGTGCTGTCATTCCATTAAATGTACTTAGCAACCATTACCTTTGAGAGAATCGTTCAGCCAACAGCGAGGAAGCAAACATCTGTTACTGGAGAACACGGTGCTCTGTGGACAGCAAAGTTCAAGCACTATGTCTGGCTGGGCCGGTATCTCAATGGAGAAGAGTTTACGCTCCTTGGAACCATCCCTCCAGCTCTTTAAACAAGGGAGCACCGTCTGAGTCTTGTCAGACGAACTGACAATTTGACGGGGCAGACAGGACACAGACCCTTCCAACTAGGCACGATTTTCTTTCCAGCTCATAAACAGCCCTGAGATATAGGAAGCAGCATCTTTGTTTTCTTGATGGGGAAGTGGAGACTCCATGAGCACAGATGCTTCTCAAGACCACACAGTCCCCAGGGATGGGCAGATCCGTCCTGTCTTCGGTTTCCAAACTGTATGATCTCTGCATGTATGGTGGCTCCTCTCCGTCCCATTTTAAGGTAATTACGTGAACGCTAGAATAAAGAATGTACTCTATACTGTTTAGATGCTGCTTACCTTTAAGAATCCTTTTATGTTAAATTAATTAATTAATTGGCTACATGGCATCTTGGTTACCGCACATGGGATCTTCCTTATGGTGAGCAGGCTCCGCGGCACTCAGGCTCTCTAGCTGCAGTGCACAGGCTTAGCTGCTGTGGCATGTGGGATAATTCCCCGACCAGGGATCTAACCCATGCCTCCTTGCATTGCAAGGTGGATTCTCAACCAATGGACCATTAGGGAAGTCCCAAGAATCATTTGCATTGTGGGAATTACCACATAGGTAAACTCTGAATATTTTGTCTTAAAGTACAGATACAATAAAGGATAGGCTTCCCAGGTGGTGCTAGTGGTAAAGAACCCGCCTGCCAATGCAGGAGACACGAGGCCAGTGTTCAACCCCTAGGTCAGGAAGATCCCCTGGAGGAGGGCACGGCAACCCACTCCAGGATTCTTGCCTGGAGAATCCCATGGACAGAGGAGCCTGGCGGGCTGCAGTCCATAGGGTTGCAAAGAGTCGGACACGACTAACATGACTTAGCACAGACACGCACAATGAATGAAGGACAGGCGTCCTCTGGGAAATTACCCTCTTTGGTGTGACCATCTCCACACGATTTTTATTCTCATTTCTTTTCTTTCTAAGCTCTTCCCAACTGTGAAGGAAATGAAATTAAAAAAAAAAAGAAAACAAATGTAACATTGCAAATGAAATATCAAGTGCCTTTTTGTTGCTGGGGGTATTTTAGTAAATGATTTTGACCTTCCTTCTGAAACCCAAGGAAACCAAGATGCTGGCATGCAGATACCTGGGGGCTGGGCAGGCGATGGTGCCCCCATCTGAACACAGAAGGTTCGGGTCTGGAGACACCGATAGGAAAGAGCCTGGGGCCGGTGCCCTGGTGGGAAACTCCACCCCTGAGGCAACGCTGTTCTTGCCCTTGAGGGTGGTGATGAAATACCATAGCCCTCGGGGACTTCAAAGTGACTTCAAAGAGACCACCTACAGGAGGAACGGGCACTA
Organism: Okapia johnstoni; assembly: GCA_024291935.2. Classification (NCBI taxonomy): domain Eukaryota; kingdom Metazoa; phylum Chordata; class Mammalia; order Artiodactyla; family Giraffidae; genus Okapia; species Okapia johnstoni. The sequence goes on from CM044318.1 coordinate 82,412,054, forward strand.
GGCAGGAAGAAGCCAGACATCACATACCCGCCAGTGTCCTGGGCTTTAAGTTCTTGCTGGAGCTAAAGCTGAAGGCACTTTAAAGTGCCTTTGTGTTCCTCCAGGCCCAGAGCTCGTGGGCATACAGCATCACGCCCTGCCAGGGGGTACCAGCTGACCCCACCTGAGCCCATCATCCCACCACCAACAGGCAGCCTGCAGCTGAGGAGAGGCACCCCCTGATTTGGTTCTGAGATGCTCAGTTCTCACCAGACACCTGGGGAAGACGGCTGGGGTCCTGAAGAGGGGATTTAAGGCTCTGAGACAAATGTCACTTAAAGGGGCGATGCAGCAAAGAGCTACACTGTGACCTGTGACCTGTTCTCAGTCTCTGCCATCCTCTTTTTTTCTCCCAACTCGAGTCCCCAACTCACTCTAAAAATTTGCAAATCTAAAAAAAAAAAAAAAAAAAAAAAAAAATTTGCAAATCTGGCTCAAGTTGGAAAAACACATCGAGAGCAGGTTCCAAGGACCAAAAGCAGAATTCTAAGTTTACAACCCAACCCAAACCAGCCCCCTTCTGTGGGTCTTCATCAGATGCTGTATGTACCACTGGGCACGTCCTAGTTTTCTTGGCCACATCACTGCTGAAAAAGGCCTTTAGGATTGAGCATGGTCTCACAGAACTGCCCTCCGCAAAACATACATCGAAATTTCTTCTCATCCAAACTCACCGAGCAGAGCATCTCAGATCAGTCTGTCTGCCTGTCCATCATGTGGGGTTAGTTTAATCCTATTATGTGTCAGATCAGGCATTCTGCTGGTCAGAAAAAGCACACAAGCCTTGCCTGCATGTGACCTGCCTGTCAGAGCTTCAGAACATTCTTATGTCCCAAGTTCTATTTCAGGGACCTTGGTCCATCATAGGCATCTCTGTATATGGAAGCATCTCTCTTATATTTGATGTCTTTTTGTGCTCCTTATGAAAACTGTGCAAGTTAATAAACATAGAAGGTATTTAGAACACAGGTGTCTGGTCCATAGTAAGAACTGCCACCCAACAAATGAAAGCCTTTACTATGATTAACAAACAAGGAAGCATGCCTCTGCTTGAGGCCCCATCCCTCTGGGTGGACATCAGGTCTACCTTCTAGGGGTTCATGTTCTATTGGGGTAACACTCACACCCTTGAACATACAATACACCTTCAATGATCATTTTATAGCCAATGGCCACTTATTACAGACAAAGAAGAATAACAGGATTCCAACAGAAACATGCCAAGAGAATTGACTTTATGAAGATGTCTGTCTACCCATCTCTCTCACTTGTTAATTTACTGTTTGAAACATCTACTTTGCACTTCAGTAGATGTGATCTTCTTTGCAGGCACTTTTAAAATGCCCCCCACCCCCAACAGCTGTTGATCATGTGACCTCAGAAGTAATTATGAAATACTGTAAAAGATCAAATTTAAGCCGAGTCCAGTGGCATTTTCTACAAAGGACCATTTCATCTTGGGACTACCGGGTCCTCCTCCAACAGCTGGTCTAGAGCTATGGGCTTGCACCATGGAATCCTGCAAGAGGCAAAACACCCAACCTCCTTCTAAAGGGAGACAGCAGGCAGACTTGGCCACAGGATTTACTGTCATGATTTGTTGCAAAAAAAAGGAGGCAAAATGTAGGTGATGAGCTTGACTAAGCAAATGATTCCAGGAGACAATGAACTCAGGTAACCAACATGATAAAAGGTTTTGCTTAATTTGCAAAGTCGTTGTAATCTGATGGCACAGAAGGAGAAAAATCTATCGATCTTGCCACAGGTTAAATCCATTAGAGAAATGTACTTACTGTGCATAATAAAATTAGGAGCTCCGAGTAAAATCCAGTCATGACACCCAGAAACAGAATGGATTGTTTTTTTTTCAAAAGATAAAGCAACAGCAATGGCTTTAACATCCCTAAGGTTAAGTGAGAGAGGCCAGGAATGAGAAACCAGTGTTGAGAAGTTGATTTGGCAATTGTTGGGGGAGGGGTGAGTGGGGTGGAGACTGCTCTGGAACAGCCTGAAATACTTTAGAATCAGTGCTTGTCTTCCTGGAGAATTTACATTTGTGAAGTGAGGAGAACGCTATTAATACACACATTAGGTTCTTATCAGGAGAAGATTTTTAAAAAAAGAGAGAAGACTCCAAATACAGAGTGTGATGTGAGCAGTTGCCAACTTACACTTCGGAGGGACCCAGTTGCAAACAAGGCAGTATCCTGGGTGCCTCTGCCTTTTGCCAGCAGTCACTGACACCTAATAAGAAGCTCCCAGGCTTGAAAAAAAAAAGCTTTCTGGAAGCCCTCAGCCCATCTGCATGAAGACCAGAGAGGAATGCTTTCAGCTGTTGGAGACAAATCAAAGGCAGAGGAGAAAAAAGGAAATAGACACCTCCCCATTTATCGGGGAGCAGACACAGGTCTTTTTGCTGAGCCAGATACAATGTGCAATCTCATGCAGCCTTTTTCACACACGGAGAAAGATTCACTAATTTTAAGAGACCTCTGGTGCTGACTTAGATGATTTTTATTCTAACATTATTCAAATATATACAAGGAGAAAACACGGTATAAAAGTTTGCTGATAGCACTCAACCCACCGAAGACAGATGTATACGCAAAATACTAACCAAATCACTCTCCCGAGAACACTCAAGTGAACGATATCAACCCAAAACCTAGTATAAATTGGTTTCGTTGAAACAAAATTTCTCCCACTGAATTAAAAAAAAATGTGACCCCTTTTCTGATTCTACATTGAATGTTTCTGTATTTGATTATTTTATATTAAACTTTTTATTTTGTATTGGGGTATAGCTGATTAACAATGCTGTGATAGCTTCAGGTGACCAGCAAAGGAGCTCAGCTACACATATGCACGTATCCATTCTCCCCCAAACTCCCCTCCCATCCTGGCCGCCACATGACATTGAGCAGAGTTCCCTGTGCTGTCCAGTAGGTCTTTGTTGGTTATCCCTTTTAAATGTAGCATTCTATTTGATTTTAATAATATTCTTCCACAAAATGGCTGTTTACATGCTTAAAGAATACAGAATGGTACACAAATGTTTAGAGCTTCACCCATCTGACCAGGATAATCAGACCTCCTGTGACTTTGAAATTCTGACAGTCAGCAGCCCTTGCACGTATCTGTCAGTGAGGGAGAATCTCATCACCTTGTTATTTGAAGCCAAGGCAATGTGATTATAGTATGAAGAAATCTGCTTTAATTCTGTACCTGTCTTAAATATCGCTGGACTCTTGGGAAACATTTTCCATTTTATTTTTACTATTATCCTATTTATAAATAATAAACCCTTGGGAATTGGTATCTAAAAGATGAGGGTCCATGAAATTGTCAAGAAAATGGTCTAAAAACGAGAGAAAGGCAGAGAGCTACCTATGTGTGTTTTCCGAGTCAAACCAGAGTACCACCTAACAAGTCTGCCTGGGCTTCATCTGGCTATAACTGGGGCAGGGATCAGCACACTGCCACTGGTAGCCTGGTTTTTGTAAATAAAGTGGTATAGAAATACAGTCATGTACATGCTGCCTATCGAAGCCTTGTACTACTACAGTATTGCTGAGTAATTGTGACAGAGACTGTGGCCTGCAAAACCTAAGATATTTAATATCTCGCCCATTGCAGAAGCTCGCTGACCCTTAATCTTTTTGCTGTTGTTCAGTCGCTAAGTCACGTCCAAATCTTTGCAACCCCATGGACTGTAGCACACCGGGCTTCCCTGCCATTCACTATCTCCCAGAGTTTGCTCAAATTCATATTCATTGAGTGGGTGATGTTATCTAACCATCTCATCCTCTGTCACCCCTTTCTCCTCCTGCCTTCAACCTTTCCCAGCATCTGGGTCTTTTCCCATGAGTTGGCTCTTCACATCAGGTGGCCAAAGTACTGGAGCTTCAGCTGCAGCACCAGTCCTTCCAGTGAATATTCAGAGTTGATTTCCTTTAGGATTGACTGGTTTGGTCTTCCTGCAGTCCAAGGGACTCTCAAGAGTCTTCTTGAATTGAGGTGCTAGAGAAGACCCTTAATCTAGAGGATGCTATTTGGATTGACAGAGACATTACTTTGCCAACAAAGGTCTGTCTAGTCAAGGCTATGGTTTTTCCAGTGGTCATGTATGGATGTGAGAGTTGGACGGTGAAGAAAGCTGAACGCTGAAAAACTGATGCTTTTGAACTGTGGTGTTGGAGAAGACTCTTGAGAGTCCCTTGGACTGCAAGGAGATCCAACCAGTCCATCCTAAAGGAGATCAGTCCTGGTTGTTCATTGGAAGGACTGATGTTAAAGCTGAAACTCCAATACTCTGGGCACCTCATGCGAAGAGTTGACTCATTGGAAAAGACCCTGATGCTGGGAAGGATTGGGGGCAGGAGGAGAAGGGGATGACAGAGGATGAGATGGTTGGATGGCATCACCGACTTGATGGACATGGGTTTGGGTAAACTCTGGGAGTTGGTGATGGACAGGGAGGCCTGGCGTGCTGCAATTCATGGGGTCGCAAAGAGTCGGACACGACTGAGCGACTGAACTGAACTGTTTTCTACTGGTTAGGAACCAGATTCTGTAAAGTTAGATACTAACTTGTAGAAGATTGATAAATTGCAAGTGATTTCTGTTGGATAGAAAAGATAACTGCTAAGTTATGATTTTGGTGCCCTGAATGACATTAACCAGTTTAATAGCTAAGCTCACACTCTTACTTCAACTTCGTTTTATTCCCCTTTGAGCCAGTTTGTCACCCTGTTGGTCCCTCCTTAGTGGAGGTGGGAATAAAGTCAAGGATGGGAATGACTCTGACACCAGGTGCTCACATATTTGTACTTGAGTCATGCTGTTAACTTTCTGAAATGTGTACTTCAACATACCTTATTTGTTTGGGCTTCCCCGGGAGCTCAGTGGTAAAGAATCCACCTGCCAATGCAGGAGACATGGGTCTGATCCCTGGTCTGGGAAGTTGCCCAACACCAAGGATCAGCTAAGCCCATGAGCCACAACTATTAAGCCTGTGCTCCAGAGACAGGGAGTCACAGTTACTGAGCCCGTGTGCCCTAGAGCCCGTGCTCCGCAATGAGAGAAGCCACCGCAGGAGAAGCCCGTGCACCTCAACTAGAGAGTAGCCCCGCTCGCCACAGTAGAGAAAAGCCAAAATAGTGACAAAGACCCAGCACAGCCAAAATATGTAAACAAACAAACAAACAAAAGCCTGGTCTGCTGAACCACCCAGGACACAGAAAGGGTCAGCATGAAGGCAGCCATGGCATTCATTCATCGCTGGTGCCCAACAAATGTTCCATCAACGAACATGGATAATTGCTCATTTATTTAAAAGACAGCTGTTGAGCATCTCCTATGTCCTGGGCATGGTTCTGGGCCGGGGGATGCAGCAGGGGACACAAGAGTGAGGTCATCATGTTCACAGAGCATCCACTGCAGCTGGAGAGAGAGACAATCACATAAAGAGTCTGCAGTAAATCAAATGCAGTCAGTGTCAGGGAGGAAAAGAAAGCTGCGGGGTAAGGGGATCCCTGGCCGCAGTGTCTGAGTTACTCTTTTAACCAGTGGGATTAGGGATGGTCTCTCTATCAGAGTGACTCTGGCCAAGGACAAAGGAATAAGCTATGTGGATCTCATCAAAACTAGGGGTTTGCACTGAATGATGTGGGGGGTCATGGCAAAGCTGAGAGCAGAGGCCCGAAGGGCTGACTTTCATTTCTCAGGGTCATGCTGGTTGCAGTGCTGGGCAGATTCTGGGGGGCCTGGCTGGAGAACATTCCTGATCCAGGTGAGAGGACCAGGGAGGGTGTGGGGCCACTAGGGAGATGGCTTCAGGTCCTGGATATAGACATTGATGATCAGACTGATGCAATTCACTGCTGGACCATCCGTGGGATGTGAAAGGAACACATGCAAGTCAAGAATGCTTCCAAAATGTTGGCCATGTTCACTAGATAAAGAGAATTGCTTTTTACTGGGATGGAGAAGAAGTGAGAAAAGAATTCCATCTTGGACATATGGAGTTAGAGAGACATTTTACTGGTACAAGTGGGAATGCCCAGTGGGCCAGTGGACTTGTCAACCTGAGAGGTTTATAGTTGAAGGTATGGGCTGTGACTGAATGAGGAGGGAGCATATGAACCAAGGAGAACAGGCCTGGGGACTGAGCTGTGGGGTGCCCCAACACGGGGTGGGGTCTAGGAGAACAGGAAGAATGATTGGGGGTCTGAGAAGGAGTGGCCAGGGAGGCAGGCAGTGAAGCAAGAGGTCAAGTGGATCAAGTTTCTGAATCATGGTTATTACAGTCAGGACTGAGCTTTGGATTTAGGAACTCAGAGGTCATTGGTGATCTAGTAAGAGCTATTTTGGTCATCTTACTGACCCTCTTACTAGGTCATCTTACTGACCTAGTAAGGTGGGTGCAAAAAGAGAACAGGAAGAAAGGAACTGACAACATCAAGTGACAGTGAGTGTTAGCTGTTCAGTAGTGGCCAACTCATTGCGACCCCATGGGCTGTAGCCCACCAGGCTCCTGTGTCCATGGGATTCTCCAGCCAAGAATACTGGAGTGGGTAGCCATCCCCTTCTCCAGCAGATCTTCCCAACTCAGGGATCAAACCCGGGTTTCCCACATTGTAGGCAGATTCTTTACCATCTGAGCCATTGAAATAGTTGATTTACAGTGTTTCAGGTATATTTACTCTTTTTCAGATCCTTGTCCATTACAGGTTATTACAAGATACTGAATATAGTTAGTTCTCTCTGCTATGCCATAGGTCCTTGTTGCAGGAACATTTCCTCTCTCTCTCTCTTTTTTTAATTTAGCTGAGCTGGGTCTTAGTTGCAGTACTCAGGGTCCTTAATTGCAACATGTGAACTCTTAGTTGCAGCATGTGGGATCTAGTTCCCTGACCAGGGATCAAACCCAGGCCCCCTGCGTTGGGAGCATGGAGTCTTAGCCACTAAACCACCAGGGAAGTCCCGAGGTTTCATCTCTTAAGATGAGGAATTTCAGAGCCTTATTGACTCAGAGTTTCCCAGGACAGAACACTGACAATACTGGGGAGGGTTGGGGGGTGGAGAACTGTAGGATCCACGTTCTAGCGCAGGTGAGAGAGGACGGGGTCAGTACAGACACAGGCAGGGCTTCCCATGTGGCTCAGTGGTAAAGAATCCGCCTGCCAATGCAAAGATATTGGTTCGATCCTTGGGTCAGGAAGATCCCCTGGAGAAGGAAATGGCAACCAAGCTCCAGTATTCTTGCCTTGGAAATGCCATGGACGGAGGAGCCTGGTGGGCTACAGTCCACGGAGACACAAGAATTAAACATGACTTAACGGCTGAGCACACTGCGGACGGGGAAAACCAGCAGCCGGACCTGTGCAAGTGTGAGCCAAGAGGAGTGTGAAAGGGGCTGGGAGACACAGCACCGTCGCCAGGTGGCTCTAGGGTCCACTTGAAATGGGTGGTTAGGGCAATGCAGACGATGAGCAGCCTAAAGGTGGGCGGCTTCCAGAGAGGGGACAGGTTCCAGGGGTGGGGGTGGCGTAAGGGCAGGGGCGACAGCTGCACATTTGCAGGCAGATGGGGGAGAGGCTTCAGGCGGCAGACATTACAGAGAGAGGCTGCATGGTGGGAATGCCTGCCAAGGTAGGAAGGATGCAAGCAGAGGAAAAGCCTTCCTGAACCTGAGAGCCAGGAGCAGGGTGGGCACCTGGAAGGCCCCCAAGTTCTCCATCATGCATCAGGTGAGGTCACCTTCCACGAGCTACAGGAGGGGATGAAGGAGGGGCTGGGGGTTTAACACAGAGTTCATGACAGTCTCAGTATGCCACAGGTTCACATCTGACATCACCGATTCACGAGAAACGTGAAGATGCAAGCAGGGCATCCCCACACAGGACGGATGGCCCGACGGCCGTGATGGGGAACGGGTCTCCTGAGATGGGTCTGCAGCCTCCCGGGCAAGTTCCCTGTTCATAGAAGGTGCAAACGGGGTCGGGAGAGGGTTGTGTCACTGCCAGTAGATGCCACATCATGTCCAGTGACAAGAGACACGTCTCAAAGATTTAATTGCCACCCCCCACCACAGCAGAGGAGAAGTCACACTCTCTAGAGAGAGGTCTAATGGCGTGTCAGATGACAGAACTTATCTGAACAGGAGAAGGACCAGAAGGGTCCCAGTGAGTTCTGTGTCCCATAGGTGGGTCTATTTTTAGCTCCTGAAAGGGAGCATCATGAGGGGCCCAATGTTCTCGGTTTCACTGGTTCCTACAAGGAAATATCTGCCATCTGGACAAATCTAGACAGCATACTGAAAAGCAGAGACATCACTTTGCCAATAAAGGTCCATATACTTAAAGCTATGGTTTTTCTTGTAGTCATGTACGGATGTGAAGGTTGGACCATAAAGATGGCTGAACATCAAAGAACTGATGCTTTCAAATTGTGGTGCTGGAGAAGACTCTTGAGAGTCCTTTGGACAGCAAGGAGATCAAACCGGTCAATCTTAAAGGAAACCAACCCAGAATATTCATTGGAAGGATTGATGCTGAACCTGAAGCTCCAATACTTTGGCCACCTGATGCGAAAAGCCAACTCACCGGAAAAGACCCTGATGCTGGGAAAGATTGAAGGCAGGAGGAGAAGAGGGTGACAGAGGATGAGATGGTTAGATGGACATTAGATGGGGGATAGTGAAGGACACAGGAGCCTCACCAACAACTCAAAGGACAGGAGCACATTTTTCAAGAGGCGAAGAAAGGGCTTTTCTCAATCGGTCAAAAAGATGTCCCATTTTATGACCACATATCTGATATCAAAGGGCAAAGGGGGAGGCTTGGGGAGAAGGTCTCTAGAATTTTCCTGAAGGGGTCCCCCCCCTTCACGGTGAGCTCTCGAAACTTCCTGCTTTAGGGAGATGGGGTGTTATGCAGTCTCACTTGCAAAACCCCTTCCTGGGTTGAGGGCCCTCAGGGACTCAGACTAACCACTCGGAGGCTTGGTTTGGGGTAATTATCTGGATGGTTCATTAATGAAAGAAAAAGTGATTTCAGGGTCTTGGATGATGTTGGGGAGGTGAGGCAGGCAATCCAGTGACGCTGGTCAAGTCAAGCTCTCACAACGGCCATTGAGAAAAGGAGAGGAAACCGAGCTGCTGAAATGACCCAGTCAGAGTCACTCCAGCATCAGATGTGCTGTGTCTGAATTGTGGTAGGTATGAGGTTGACCAGTCAGTCCTTAATGACCACCCAGGGCATGATGAACTGTCCAGTCAACAGCCCTCTCCGGCTTTCAGTAAATAAGGTAGTACACTGCCAACGTTCCTCTGATACCCACCGGACGTCAGGGAGGGTCCACTTCAGTCCTGCTCACACCCCATTCCCTCCACCTACCACAGAAAATCTCTCTTCTGGGGAAGGGGGGAGGGATAATTTGGGAGTTTGAGATGAACGTATATGGGCTCCCCAGTGACTCAGTGGTGAAGAACCCACCTTCCAAAGCGGGAGGTGTGGGTTTGATCCCTGGGTTGGGAAGATCCCCTGGAGTAGGAAATGGCAACCCCTTACAGCATTCTTGCCTGGGAATCCCACGGACAGAGGAGTCTGGTGGGCTACAGTCCATGAGATCACAAAGAGTCAGCTACAACTTAGAGACTGAACAACCACAACATATATAAGATAGTCAACTAGGACCTACTTATTGTACAGCACAAGGAACGATACTCAAGATTTTGTAATAACATGCTGGGGAAAAGAATTTGAAAACTATATATATATTCCATAGTTCAGTTCAGTTCATTCACTCGGTTGTGTCTGGCTGTTTGCAATGCCATGGACTGTAACACGCCAGGCCTCCCTGTTCATCACCTCCCAGAGCTTCCTCAAACTCATGTCCATTGAGTCAGTGATGCCATCCAACCATCTTATCCTCTGTCTTCCCCTTCTTCTCCTGCCTTCAATCTTTCCCAGCATCAGGGGATTTTTCAGTGAGTCAGTTCTTCGCATCAGGTAGCCAAAGTATTAGAGTTTCAGCTTCAGCATCAGTTCTTCCAATGAATATTCAGGACTGATCTCCTTTAGGATGGACTGGTTGGGTCTGTTTGATCTCCTTGCAGTCCAAGGGACTCTCAAGAGTCTTTTCCAACACCACAGTTCAAAAGCATCAATTCTTCAGTGCTCAGCTTTCTTTATAGTCCAACTCTCACATCCATACCTGACTACTGGAAAAACCATAGCCTTGACTAGATGGACCTTTGTTGGCAAAGTAATGTCTCTGCTTTTCAATATGGTGTCTAGGTTGGTCATAGCTTTCCTTCCAAAGAGCAAGTGTCTTTTAATTTCATGGCTGAAGTCACTGTCTGCAGTGATTTTGGAGCCCCCCAAAATAAAGTCTCTCACTGTTTCCACTGTTTCCCCATCTATTTGCCATGAAGTGATGGGACCAGATGCCATAATCTTAGTTTTTTGAATGTTGAGTTTTAAGCCAACTTTTTCACTCTCCTCTTTCCCTTTCATCAGAGGCTCTTTAGTTCTTCTTCACTTTCTGCCAAAATGGTGGTGCCATCTGTGTATCTGAGGTTATTGATATTTCTCCCGGCAATCTTGATTCCAGCTTGTGCTTCATCCAGCTCGGCAAATAAGATGTTATGAAAAAACCCAAATGAAGATTTTTTACAACCCAATACATATATAACTGAATCACTTTGCTGTGCACCTGAAACTAACACAACACTGTAAAGCAACTATACTTCAATTTTAAAAAGAAAGAAAGAAAAACCTCTGTTTGAGGTTGTTACCAGAAAAATGTGTCTTAAATATCATCTCCCCTTTGCTGATATGCAGCTTCACAAGTGTACTAGGGCCTTTTCATGTAGTCAATCCATTTAAACAAAACCAAATGCTTATTTTTAGACTTTGGAGAGGAATTTTTTTTTCATTAAATAAAAAAATGATTATTTTAAATTATAAATAAAATACAAAAAAGAACCATTAAGTTTCCCTACATGTCAGTAATATTTCGTGATAACAGAACCCAAATGCATTCTTGGGACTCGTCTGGTCCCAGTGGCTAAGAATCTGCCTTCTGATGCAGGGGACTTAGGTTCATTCTTGGTTTGGAACTAAGATCCCACATGCCCCAGTACAACTAACCCCATGTGCTCTGGAGCCCGTGCGCTTCAAGGAAAGATCCTGAGTGCCACAGCTAAGATCTTGCAGTCATAAATTAAAATAAAATTTAAAAAAATGCATTCTTTTACAATAAGTCATATCCCTCTCACTGTAGCTAATTGAGATTGTACATGATCACGAAACAAGAACCAGGGTGTGTTCCATTAACAAACACAGGCAGTGACTGATCAAATAAAACTTTTTGGTCCAATGACTGGCTAATAAACACAGAAGTTTCACTAGCCAATCTTAGCCGTAAATGCAGGCACTTGATGGGGCCATGTATGTTACATGGCTGGGCTCTTCCACACATGTCACAACCTACACAATCCATCTACAGCAGGAAGAACAGGGTAGCAGTTAACCTAAGGCAAAGGGATGCTCTGAGCAGAAACACAGCTACTGCAAATGCACAAGGAATGCTGCGGAGACAATAAGTGGGTGGGTCTGGGCAGGGCACAGGGCTCTGCAATGTGGGCTGATGGGAGGCAAGACTAGAAAGGTAGGCGTGGCCAGCCTGGGAAAGAATATGAGAACCCAACTAGAGTGGTCAGAGTTTCTCCCACAGAGGAGAAGGTTTCTAAGCAATGGGATGATGGGAAACAGGGATTTTGAGAAAGAACCACATTATGTTGTAGGTGGAATTGTGTCCCTCCCCTCCCCCCCAAAATAGATGTATTCACGTCTTAACCCTCAGTACTGGGGCTTGTGATATTATTTGGAACAGGGTCTTTGCAGTCCTGTTTGCGAGTCCCTCGGAGAGCAAGGAGATCAAACCAGTCAGTCTTAAAGGAAATCAACAGTGAATACTCTTTGGAAGGACTGATGCTAAAGCTGAATCTGCAATATTTGGCTAGCTGATTCGAACAGCTGACTCATTAGAAAAGACCCTGAGGTTGAGAAAGACTGAAGGCAGAAGGAGAAGAGGGGTGATGGAGGATGAGATGACTGGATGGCTTCACTGATTCAATGGACATGAACTTGGCAAACTCTGGGAGACGGTGAAGGACAGGGAAGCCTGGTGTGCCGCAGCCCACGGCTTCCCAAAGAGTCGGACATGACTTGGTGACTGAACAACTTGGCAGATGTAATAAAGTTAGAATGAGGTCACATGGAGGAGGGTTGCCCAATCCAGTGACTGGCATCTTTACATGGAGAGGGAGATTTGGGTGCAGCAGACACACAGACGAGAATCATGTGAAGAAAGAAAGACACGGGCAACAAAGCTGTGTGCCGATGGAGCAGACAGGAGGACCATGTCTGCAGGCCAAGGAACATGAAGGGTTACCAGTAACCCCCAGAAGCAGGCTGGCAAGGATTCTGCCTCGCAGCCTTCAGAGGAGCACAGCCTCCCGGAAATCAGAAGACCTTGATTGTAGACTGCTGGCCTCCTGAACGTTGAGAGAATAAATTTCTGTTATTTTTAGCAAAGTACCAATTTTGTGGTACTTTGTCATGCCAGCCCTGGGAAAGGAATAATTGTGGGGCTGTGCATGGTGGAGCAGAACAGGGAACTGGACATAATAACCCGAGATGATGGAGGCAGTGACAGAGGGCAGAGCTGAAAAACCCTGCTCACAGCAAATCAACCAGGAGGCTTAGCAGCTGGTGTGGAGAAAACGAGAGGGAAACAGAAAAGACCCAGGGGCCCAGGGCTTCCACTGATGTCAAGACAGGAGGGAGGTTGTGTCTGGGAACTGGGCCGGGCCCCGGGTAGATTAGGTGCAGAAGCAGTGTGTTGGTTTAGCGATTACATAATTAACACATAGGATGTCCAGGAGGAGAAGGGTGGCCCTCTGTACTGTAAGGACAGAACTGGTCCAGTGGAGAAGCGGGCGAGTTACCGGGCCTCCTGGACTCCTCAGTCTCCTTGCCCTCTCATGAAACATGCTAGTGTAAACCCCAACTTCCAAACGGCTTGGCTGAACACTTCTTTCACTGCGGCAAGAGATCTACCCCAAGGGGAGAAATTAGGCTCCAAAATGCATTCACATGGGTTTACAGCTTTTAGTACCTGTGGAGAACTTGTGCTTTGTTTCAAGATCTTTAAAAAAAATAAACAAGGCAGGCCATAATTGTTGGTTAATTTGTTTTCACTTGACTGATTCCAGGTTTTGGACTTTCTGATTATTTCCACTTTTGCCTCTTGGGGTCCACCCTTCAGCTCACCGAACTGTAATCTGGTATAAATTTAATGACTATCCAATGACATTACCAAGTCTGAAAAATCTCCCTTTTTCATCCTGAGGTGTCCCACCCCATAATCCGAGGGCCTGAAAACCCGAAGTCATCTATTTCTTCTTCTCTCTTTCTCTCTTTTTTAACCAGAAGGGAATAAAGGTCACTCTCCTGTCAGAATAATTGCTGGAGAGGAGAGAAGATATTTTTTTAAAACTTTCTCACAAAATTACAGATTTAAGATGACAATGAAACTAAAATTGCAGTTGAACTCCAAGGCACAACCTTCAACTAAAAACACAAGCTGCTCACAACATGCAATTTGGCTGCGGCCAAGGGGCAGAAAGCACTTTGCTTCAGCTGAATTCTCATCAACTCTGAGCGCCCACAGAATTCAAGTGGCTTCGTAAGGCTCCCAAATTACTGGAGGTTGGCATACCTAGGTGTCTCTGAAATGCTATTCTGACATTCTTCTCGAGGGTCAAATTGAGACTCAGTCTTCAAACCACTGAAAAGAAAAACATGTCTCCTCTCAAGACATTGTTCTTTGACTTCACGTGGTTGCAGATGACGGAATATAGGGCAATTGTGTATAAACCTTTGTACTGGCTCTTTTAAAATGTGCCGCAGAAAATTACAACTTCCAAACATCTTAGTTGAACTGTTTTTTTTAACTGTGGCATCTTCGAATAGACATTTTCTGTGACAGTTTCGATGTTCAACAGCACATAATTTCAATCAAGGGAGGTGTTCACAAGGAGAGCAGAAGTATGGAGATATTTACAAGTGGGGTGTTATTCTGGCAAAAAATCATGTAGAACATCCACTTCTAAACTGGAAGTTTCTTACCTTAATACCTAACAAACATGAATTTTATTTAATCTGGAGGAATCACAGTAGTGATTATCCATAAGGAATTAGAAAGCATTCTTTCTTTGATATGTATATTAATGTTGTATGTCATCTTACCAACCTCTATTTGAAGGAATTACAAGTTGAGGGGGGAAAAAATAACTCGGTTCAATTGTAACTAAAATCATACTTAAGGTAAATACCGCAACAGACGTTTTAACTTTATTTTATAAAAAGCAAGTATAGTGGAATTCCTGTATGGAATGTAGGTGATTCAGCCAAGAAAAATTATGTTTTACAGATTTCAGACGTTCTTTTTTGAACAAATATAGAAACATAAACATGCGGAAACATGGAAGTCAGTGAGAAAAATGATTTGGGCATCATCTCTATCAAAGCATCAAATACCATTTCACTGAAGAGCTATTCAATCTTTAGACAAGAAATCATGTTTCACAAATGTACCCCGAAGACCGTTTACCGATCTGGCAGGATTTGACCAAGCATCTTTCTAGGTTTCCCCACCTACTCACACAGATTCCGCAGAAATGGCTCAGCAGCCCTGAAAAAAAGGAGTTGCATAACTCTGGGCAACAGAAGGCTGGGATCTACTGAGCTCTGCCCTGCCCCTCTCTTGGGAGCCTCGCTGTTCCTGACAGACCTTCCTTTCTGTGGTAGATGTGTTCTTAGAAAAGTCAAGTAAACTGGATCTCTTGATGAAACAAATCATCTTTTCAATGCCCCAAGGAGTTTACCCAGGAGGTGAAGAAATTCTCCAAAGAGATTTTTTGTTTTTGCAAGAGAGGTAACCACTGTCAGGCAGCTGGTGATGGATGGCTTGGGTGCCCAGCCTCTCGCTGTCCCAGCCCGTCTGGCGACTTCCGGTCACTGAGGCTGGATATGGGCAGTCTTCCTGTCCCTGTGACCCAAGCCTGGTCAGTGGGTCTTCTGGGGAGCTTTCCGGAAAGGATTTCATCCCTAATGGAAAGAACAACGCACGGAGGAAAACATGCCCCCCGACCCCTTTTTAAATTATTTCTGGCTGTGCTGGGTCTTCATTGCTGCGTGGGTTTTTCTCTAGTTGTGACAAGCAGGGCTACACTCTAGTTGCAGTGAGTGGGCTTCTCATGTCAGTGGCTTTTCTTGTTGCAGAGCACCGACTCTAAGGTCCACGGGTCTCATTAGTTGTGATTCCTGGGCTCTAGAGCACAGGTTCAGTAGCTGCGGCACACAGGTTTAGTTGCTCCGTGGCATGTGGGATCCTCCCAGAGCAGGGATCGAACCTGTGTCTCCTGGCTTGGCAGGCAGACTCTTCACCACTGATCCACCAGGGAAGCCCCAAACTGGGTTTTTAAGATACTGTTGGGTGAAGATGAGATGCACAGGTGTGTGCAGTATCACCTGTGACCACTAGGGGAGCCCCAGAGCACTGGTGGTGTTCAGATGCTGAAACAGCCATCTCTGCATGACTGTTTACCTGATCCTCACTGTCAAGGCCACGTAGGGTTGGGCATTTTATTATTCACACTGGAAACACATAACTGCTTCATGTTCTGTCTTCACGGGCCAGGACTCTCTGGAAAATTCCTCTCACTCTTCAAGGCTGAGCCAATGAGCAAATCTGGAGGGAGGCTCATCTGACCCCCTGCCCAGGCCAGCCACTCCTTCCCTGGCGTCCTGTGCCAACATGAAGTTTGCTTCCTGGCAGGACCAGCTACGTGTGGTTCCAAGGGCAAAGGAAAAGATGGTGCCCTGTGTTTACAAATTATTAACAATTTCTAGACAATTACATCAGAGCATTAAACCAGGGTCTGTGTCCCAACCTAAGTGACCCGTCGGTTGGGACACTCAGAAGTTAGTCCTGCTGACAAGTTTATCTTATCTATAAGAACAGAGCTCAGTAAATCTTTTCTGTATATGGCCAGATAGCCAATATGTGAGGCTTTGCAGGCCACAGAGTCTTTGTCCCAACTGCTCCACTTGCCCTGAGTAGTGTCAAAACAGTCACAGTCAGTATATAAGCGAACGGACATGGCTGGATTTCAATAAAACAGTAAGGATTCCTTAAAGAACTAAAAACAGAGTTACCACATGATCCTCCAGTCCTGGGCATATATCAGGATAAACTCTAATTCAAAAAGACTCATGCACCCCGATGTCCACAGCAGCACTATTTGCAAGAGCAAAGATATGGAAGCAATCAAATGTCCATCAACAGACAAATGGATAAAGAAGATGCAGTACATATATAATGGAATATTACTCATCCATAAAAAAGAATGAAATAATGCCGACTGCAGCAACATGGATGGACCTAGAGATGATCATATTAAGTGAGGTAAGTCAGAGAAAGACAAATATCATATAATACACTTATATATGGAATCTAAAAACAATGATACAAATAAACCCTGTTTTCAAAACAGAAACAGACTCACAGACATAGAAAACAAGCTTATGATTACCAAAGGGGAGAGTGTGGGGGGAGGGAGAAATTAGGAGTTTCGGATTAACATATAAACACTACTATATATAAAATAGGTAAACAACAAGGACCTGCTGTATAGCACAGGGAACTATACTAATTACCTTATAATGACTGATAATGGAAAAGAATCTGAGAATTAATGTGTATGTATATAAATATATGTATACTAAATCACTTTACTGTACACTGGGAACTAAGACAGCACGGTAAATTAACAACAACAAAACTTTTAACAAGTGAATTTGGCCGTGGGGTCCTTGCTGGCCAATCACTGATCTAGAGCTGAGCCTCCTCATCTTTAATGTGCATGGGGATCACTGAGCATCTTGTGAGAATGGATGCAGCGGTACAGAGTGTCATATTGCCTGGACAAGCCCCCCGGAAGGAGTCCACATTCCATGAAGACAGAAGATGGAGGGCCTGTTTCACTCACCACCAGCACTGGATAACCAGCACCTAGCATGGTACCTCGCATGGTTAAATATACGTTCAGAAATATAAATGAATCACAGTGACTCCACAAACATTTGCTAAACAAATTCACTAGGATGCAAGTTCACAAGAGATCGGAGCTATTTCTTATACCTCTGGTATCTTCCAGACTTCCTAGGAAAGAGTCTCTGTATTACTTTAAACAAATGCTTGTTGAATATTTTTTAGATGTGTCTGACCCAGATTCTGTGTTAACGCTTCCACCGTCTTTGCTCTAGTCATCCTTGTTTCCTCCTTGATCAATCTTTCCCGCTTCTGCTGGTAACATAACCCACACTCCTATGTACACTCTGGACTAAGTGGATTAGGTAGGTCTGACCCCACTCATTGTTAAAAGAACTGGCATGAAAACCAAGTTGGTCCAGAGTAGCCCAGGTTTCCTGGTTCAGAGACAAGCACAGGAGAAGAGCCAGGCCAAGTGAATCCCACTGCAAGCCTTTGCTGTTGGCCTCTAGGGAAGATGGTGTCTTTCATTTGCACTTCCAAAGCTGAGACCTTGACTCTGAGAATACCAAAGGCCTTCAGGGCTATCATGGCAAAAGAGCCTGTCCAAGAGACAGCCAGAGAAAGAGGAACCTGGTGATACTCTGAGCCCTTGGTTCCTGAAGCAAGTCGTACCCTGCTTCCCAGCTATGTGGTGCAAAAACTTTTCTTTTTATTTTTAAAGTGGGTTGAGATAATTTTCTGTTACTTACAACCAGAAAACTTCTGACTCTATAGGAAAAAAACCTCTATGTACTTTGAGCCAACTTTCTTCCTCTTAATCTGTTTAGTTACAAGAACCCAGTTTATATAGGATGGGTAAAGGTTTAACTTAATGTTAGTAAAAGCTATAAAACCTGTAGTGAATGAGGCAGCCCACATCCTTGACATGATTACCATTTCTCAAAGCTAGTTGCAATCTATACATTCAGGATCAGCACATTTGCTCAACATGTCTTTCACACAGAGTCCTTTTGCAAGAGACAGGCATCCATAGATCAAGTGAACACCTGGTATTGGGTAGGTGAGATGCAAACTCACGAGGTACTTTCCAGCAATGAAGACAAAACCCAGGTTAGGAGAGCCTGTCTCAGATTTTGTAAACTCCTGGTATCTGCCCTCCCATCACTTGACGACTCTCCGTGCAGTCCTGGAGAAGGCACAACACATTACTGCGGGGATATGCTGATTATTACTGGGAAATGCTGATCAGGGTATTATGGTAATAATCTTTTTTATTGTGGTTGATGCTTTTAAAAAAAATGAGATAGTCTGGTCACCAGATGATCAGTTTAATGAACAAAAAATTCTCTGGGATTTGGGTAAATTCCAATAATGTACACTAATACATAAACTCATCCACACTGAAAAAAAATAATAACACATCATAGTCTAAAAATCTTTTGGGGAATGCTATAATCCAGCCTTCCCAGCAAGGCTTCATGATTCTGGAGAAATGCCTGTTTTTTTTTTCCCCAGCAGCATTGGAACACATTACCTTGAATACAGCAAAGCTGGGTCTAAACTGATCTCAAATAACTGGACCTCAGAAATCTCTGACGGCGTGTTGTTGTTAAATTATCTTTATCAGGGAAAACAGACTATAAGAAAACAAGGTCGCCCTGCAAGTTAAGACCACTGGTCTCTGGAACTAGTCCATGGACACTGAATTTCTTTCTTACCTCTTTCAAAGCATACTTGCCATAAACACTGGAGATGCTGACCCTAACACATTCCGAGACCCTAAATTCCAAACTGCAACATGTCATTAAATTATACTCAGCTGGGACATTCTCCTACCTAGTCTCGGGATAAGGACTAATTCAACTTTGAAAAGATTTTTCAAACACAAGCATTAAAGGAAGAGTTGACTCCTTAACATTCAGCCAGGGAATTAAGTTAATCACATCACACAGGAATAAAGAGAAACATTCTTGTGCTTCCAGAACACGTGTATTCATACCAAATATTGACAAAGACACTAATTGTCTCCTGTCAGAAAATACTGTTGTCTATTACAGAATGTTTGTCTGTATCTGCTAAGACCAAATACCAGATAATGACAGGGTTATCTGGCTAATACCATCATTTAAAGAAGATTTAAAAAGCAAGAATCACGTTCAATTCTAAGTGTGTTACAGAGGAGGGGTTCTCCTTCTCCTGAAGGCTTTACAAGTCTCTGCAGATAGGAAAGAAGGGAAACAAGATTAAGCACATGAGCTGGGAGCCACTTGAGAAGGCCCTTTTGTGACCTTGAATTAGACAGCTTGGAGAAAGAGAGGCGTGGGGAGAAAGGACACAGAAAAAGGAGAAGGGGTTAGTAAGCCTCTTTTCCTGCAGAAGGGAATACTGCTTGATTTCAAGAATATTAGCAGAGTTGACATACTTTAGATTTCCTGAATAAGAAACAATGACACATTATGTCTTCTAATCTGAACCATGTTACAGCACAGATTATGCCAATTATCATAACTCAGTTTGAGGTCAGATATTTTATTGTGAAACAATATTAACATGATCACTTAAGAGACAATTCTCAAAGAAGAGATCAACGCATAGCTGTGCACTTGAGGTATAATTTTCTCAGATTTGAGATGCTATTGATATTGAGAATTTTTTCCAGGCTCCTGTCCACCACTAATAAACTCAACATAAAATATGATTGCTTCCACACTAATAATACTGACTCACATAGCAACTGGTTACTAAAATATAATTTTTTTATGGCTTGCTAACATTTTTGTAAACCTTTCAAAGTTTATATTACTCTAGATTATTTACTGATAAGAAGATTAAAACTGCTGTTATTTAAATGGTTACTCAAACATTCATATTTTTCCAGATTCTTGGTTCACTCATATCCTTATCATCATCCCTCAGGAATTAAAGATTAAATTTCAGAATGTCTTGTTAGATAAGAATACAAAAACATACAGAAACCTTTACATGTTTTAACATGAATAACACTAAAAGGAAAAATCATGGACAGCTGGTCTTCCAAGTAACTAACGTATTTCAATTTCTCTGTAAATTTTTCCTGATAGTGTATTTTTAAATAAAGATAGCTGTTATTCACATAATTGCATCTTGTGGATGAGATTAAGTAGGTCTGCAAACTTTGTGCTTCTTGGTATGTTGCTCTAAAGAAGAAATACTTCTTCTTTATAAGATAAGGGAAGGAAATCCTTGGAGAATTTGAAGAAGCTGCCATAAAATTTCCCTCACTTTATTTAAATTTTTTAAATTTTTATTTTTTGAAAGATTTTTTTTGATGTGGACCATTTTTAAAGTCTCTATTGAATTTATTACAATGTTGCTTCTGGGCTTTTTTAAAAAATGTTTTTGGGTTATTTTGGCACGAGGCATGTAGGATCTTTGCTCCCCGAACAGGGATCGAACCCTCACCCCTTGCATAGAAGGCAAAGTTTTAACCACTGCTGCTGCTGCTGCTGCTAAGTTGCTTCAGTCGTGTCCGACTCTGTGCGACCCCATAGACGGCAGCCCACCAGGCTCTCCCATCCCTGGGATTCTCCAGGCAAGAACACTGGAGTGGGTTGCCATTTCTTTCTCCAATGCGTGAAAGTGAAAAGTGAAAGTGAAGTCGCTCAGTCGTGTCCGACTCTTCGCGACCCCATGGACTGCAGCCTACCAGGCGCCTCCGTCCATGGGATTTTCCAGGCAAGAGTACTGGAGTGGGTTGCCATTGCCACTAGACCACCAGGTAAGTCCCAAAGTTCCTTACTTTAAGTCACTGGTGCTCAATTGGGAGTGATTTTGCCCCACAGACGGCAATGGAAATACAGCTGACCCTTAAATAACATGAGTTTGAACTGTGGGTCCACTTATACATGGATTCTTTTTCAATAAACATGGACCATGGTACTGTAAGATCCACAGGTGGTTAAATCCATAGTTGCGTAATCATGAATTTTGTTGTTCAGTTCCTAAGTTGTGACTGACTCTTTGCAACCCCATGGACTGCAGAATGCCAGGCTTCCCTATCCTTCACTATCTTCCAGAGTTTGTTCAAACTCATGTCCATTGAGTTGATGATGCCATACAGCCATCTCATCCTTTATTACCCCCCTTTCTCCTCCTGCCCTCAATCTTACCTAGCATCAGGGTCTTTTCCAATGAGTTGGCTCTTAGCATTAGATGGCCAAAGTATAGTGGAGCTTCAGCTTTAGCATCAGTCCTTCCAGTAAATATTCAGGGGTGATTTCCTTTAGGATTGACTGGTTTGATCTCTTTGCTGTCCAAGGGACTCCCAGCAGTCTTCTCCAGCACCACAGTTCGACAGCATCAACCATGGATAGAGAGGACCGGCTGTAAAGTTATACTTGAATATTCAACTGCATGGGGGTCAGTGCCCCTAAGTGCCATCTTGTTCAAGGGCCAACTGCATCTGGAGACATTTCTGGTTGTCACAAATTCCAGGGCAGATTGTGGGTAGAGCCCAGGAATGCTGCTTAACAAAGTACAATGCATAGGACAGTCCCCCTCAGCAAAGAATCGTCTCCTTTCTGCAAAAATCAATAGTGCTGAGGTTCAGAAACCTGTTCTAGCCTTGTCAGCCTCTAATTCTTGGTTGGCTGAATGTTCTCAGAGCTCCTGAAGATTCATATGCAACTGTGTCCAAAAACATGGGAGTGGGAGACAGGGGAAAGACACACCACACAGAGAGTTCTTAATGAAGGTAAGAAAAAGACAAAGAAATCAGATAGGATTTAATTTTGCTTTTCAATGATGGGTAAATGTGTGCGTGTCATGCTAAGTCACTTTAGTCATGTCTGATTCTTTGTGACCCCATGGGCTATAGACTGCCAGGCTCCTCCATCCATGGGATTCTCCAGGCAAGAATACTGGAGTGGGTTGCCCTGCCCTAGTCATCAGGAAATATGTCACATATTTATTACAGACAAAATCAACGCCTCAAGATGTAGTTGGAGGGAACCAGCAGCTCACAACCTAAGAAGACTGGGCAGATAAAGGTTACAGTCTAAGTGTCCTGGTTAAAACAGTCTGTTGACCATAGCAAGAAAAGACTACGAAACCCAATGGGTAAATAAACTTTGAATCATATCCCTCAGAAACTCTTGTGATGCAGCTTAGAAGGGGAATAAAAAGAAGAGATATTTTCCGTGTTACTTCCCATGACTTTTCGGCGATCACGTCCCCTAGCCGACACCAAGTGAGCTTTTTCTCAATTATGTGCCAACTTTTTGTCATAAGAATATTCTCTGAGAATTGTCAAATGACAGACATTTCTTTTCAAGAATTAATGAGACTTTTCTATTACTCATTATACTCTATCAAAGATGAGAGCAATGGAAGCCGGAATCTGAAGGCAGGAACGTTGTCAGTTCACAGTCAAGAATTCTGGCAAAGAACCCAAGTCCTATCAACACAGGAGGTACATTTTTCATGCTTTAATTGCTTTTCATGGTTACTTCCAGAAAGTGTAGACCGTTCACACCTTGATGAAGAGGGTGAAAAGATAATGCCACTTCTGAAATCTTTATTCTGGTAACCTCTCAGGGTGTAAATTTCTTTAGACACCTCTATAAAATTCTGTTGGACATGTAAATGGTTCCAAACTGATAAAAATGAATAAAAATCACCTGATTGACAGTGTTATTCTCACTCTTGTCTTGGCACAAAAGACAAAAACTGTCCTGAGCGGTGACTATTCTTTAGAATTCGTAAGCGTGACTGACGGTCATGAAATAAATGACCTGGATCTCCTATTGTCATGTACAATTTATTAGGATTTGTCACCATGATATCATGATGCTGTCATGCTTTGATGGTGACAAATGCAATGGTCAGATTTTATTAACTGTAGAGTTTGAAACAGTGCTTACGTGATTATCAAACTAATCCAGATATTTCAGCTGCATTCTGTCAAGAGCTATTCGAGAAGTTTGTGGGAAGAGGATGACAAAGCAAAGACTACATTGTTACACTGGATAAAGGCTTTAAGCCATAGAAGATCCCAGAAAGAGATTTAATAAAACACGAAGCTTTCTATCTTCTCTTTACTATGGGTCACTGTCCAATTAGCATTGAGCTCAATAGGAGAACACGTGATTCAACAGATTTAAGGGTCTGTACCCATGAAAATTCAAAATACAGTTGATTATCCTAGTGAGCATTCAACTTCCCTGAGGAATATTCTACTGAAAATAGCGTATGTATAAAGTATTTTCCTTAATGGTTTTATTAATGCAGAATCACATAACATATGCACAGATTAAATTACCCTCCAACATAACACTGAATATTTATTCTTAATATTGAATCTCCATGTGGCTAAAACTAGTTATTGTTGTGCTTGATAATCCATATTTTGAAAAGCTTCCCTTTCCACGACCGCTGCGTGGCTGAGGGCACTGCTCTGGCCCTGGCCGCCTGGCGCTCCACTTCTTACCCTTCCCTCATCTTGATAACTCTCAGCTGTGCTTGCAGAGTGGCCTGGGAAGTCACAGGGCCATTTTCCTGCTCAAAACTCTTCTCTGCACCTTCTACCCCCCAGTGCCTGCTCCAAACTCACAGACCTGGCCTCGGAGGTCCTCCAGCTGGTCTGACCACACCTCCACCTTGATGGGCCCTGATCTTTGGAAACAGGCCGGCTCAGGCCAGACTCAGGGATACCTGGGCTCCCAGCTCCCGCCCAGTGGCACTCAGCTATGAGTCCAGGCCACCAGTGTCCAAGCATCACTCTGCCACTGGCAGTGCTGGTGTCTGACCAGGGCAAGTGCCCTCCCTTTTCTGGTCTTCAGACTTCCCAGGGGGACACAGGGGTAACACCACCACAGGGACTGCTGGCAGGAGCGGGCAGGGGCCTGGAGCATCCTGGCTCCAGGACAACCAGGCACTGGCTGTCTCTTTCCTCTTGCCCCTTCCCTTCTCCTTCCGATGACTCTGGGTTTAAGTCTATGTTAGCTTTGTGAGGAGATCACAGGACAGGGCCCTTATCCAAGGAGTGTGCAGTTCAGTTCAGGGCCACCTGAAATCACAGCACAGAATGCTGTCATCGCGTTGGGGCTCAGATTCTGGGATCTGTAGGGAATTAGTGGGGAGAGGTGGTTGATGAAAGACCTGGGACCCTTGGGAGAGGCTTGAGGTACAGGAGACACACAATAGATAAACTGAGGGCAGGAGCCACCTGGACAGGTGTGAGAGGAGAGAGAAGGACACCCATCAGAAGGCACCAAGCTGCCCGGGAAGGGCAGGACCAAACGGGGAAGGTGCCGGGGACTTGGCAGCAAGTGAAACTCAAGCTCACAGCGAAAAGGAGCCTATTTCTCCAAGGCAGAGTGTGTGCTAGTGACATGCTAGCACACTGTCTACCGGTCACCTCGGCACAACCACAGCTCAAAGTCTTGTGCAAACTGTACAGAAACGCGGGAGTGTTGACCATGGGTCACTGGATCTGTGAACACATTGCTGTTTTAACTCAGGAACGCTAGAGAACTGCTCTGGTTGGCTACAGGCCTCCTGTTGCCGTGCCTTCTGGACGTGACGTGTGCATTACCGCCTTCAACGTGACCCCTGGATCCTTAGGCACAGCGAGTGCGTTGCCCAAGTCAATGGATTTCATCCTTTCCTGTTCCCTTTTGCATTCTTGCTTTGTCACTTGGCATTAAGGATGTCTGCTCACAGCTTGCTTCTTTTAAAATGGCTTGAAAGATTAGAGAGACGATGATGAAAGCCCCCAAATGATATCCTGATGTGTCCTGTCCAGATGTGTCTTCATTTGTCCTGCCAAGGAGTTCAATCTTCACTCGGGGTTTGAAGTGAAGATTTGAAGTTCAATCTTCACTCTGGGCCTCCAGCGTTCGACAGCGCCGGGGAGACGAGACTTGGCTCTACTCAATGAGGACTGGTGACGGCCTTTTCTGTGATTGTAAAGCTCACTTGAAAGTTAGAAGAATTCCCATAAAGATTAAAAAAAAAGAAAAACTCCACGCACACAGCAGTCAGCTTGTGGAGGCCGAGCCATTTGTTTCGTAACTAGACTAAACCTGAAAGCTCTCAATTTCGCCTCTAACAAGCTGTGTTCCATCAGAGCCTTCTATATAAATCACAGCTTCTGATGGACCTTTTGTTTTGGCCTCCAGAAACTGTTAGGCCTGAGTAACTCCAGGAAAAGGGCTTATCCTCCAAGATGATAAATCTCCTCTTTCTACCGTAATGTGAAATGTATCACACCACTTCAAATGTTACTTCAGACTCATCCTTTATTAACAATGCCTTTGGTTTTGACCATTCGGAATGGTGAACATATATCAAAAAATCAAAGGGCTCCATAGGACAGGGAGGCAGCCTCCTGCCTGGCTGGAAGCCAGTCAGGCTGCCAGAGGACACTGCCTGGGCCCAAAGAGAGAATTCCAGAGTTTGAAAGATGATCCAAGAGAAGCTCCCAAAGAAAGTTCCAGATCTGCATCCATATCCACACCTTGAATTTTTAGTTCTTGATGACTTGTCTGTGGAACTTCCTATAGACTGCGGTTTTGCCTGAAATCCCATGTGACAACTGAGATTTTTCTGTTCTTTCGATACTCAATTTCACTCTGAGCTCAAGAATCCGGGATAGTAGCAAGCAAACCCTTATATGTTAGAGAAGCTTAATTAATAACATAATGAGAGTAAATCAAAATATCTTTTACAATGGAGAAGGCTGAGTAAGATGAATGTACTTTTATAATGCCTGCGTGCATGCTAACTCACTTCAGTCGTGTCTGACTTGTTGCAACCCTATCGACTGCAGCCCACCTGGATCCTCTGCCCACAGGATTCTCAGGCAAGAATACCAGAGTGGGTTGCCAGTCCCTTCTCCAGGGGCTCTTCCAGACCCAGGGATCGAACCCAAGTCTCTTATATCTCCTGCATTGGCAGGCAGGGCTTTCATTACTAGCGTTATCCACTTTTACAATAATGACTATTAAAAACCTAAACTTTAGTTAACTAATGAACATCTTAAATGCATGTGATCTTTGAAAAGAAGAATGAAAATTTATCCAGCAGAGGGTAAAGATTACTGAGAAAAAAATAATTGATCCTATAGGTTTCTACAGGAAGAAAAACACCCTAATCTATAAAGCCAATGGAGGGAAATAGGAAAAGCTTATGTATTTGGTACATTTTTTGATGCATATAAATTATGATATTTTCTAATAAGAAAAATGAAAAGTTTTTAATTGTGTGGAAACATAAGTTAAGAATTTTTTGGGGGGGGGGGTTTATGTAATGTAATCCCACTGAGCTACCAGCAGTCACAGTGACACTATTACGATATCATCATCAGTCATTAGCAATGAAAGCAAACTCAACTGTTGGGTGTCTGGATATTCAGGATGGCCATCATCCACACCGGGACACCTTGGACACTGAAAAGGGACACTATTAGTAAATGTAGCCTGACAACGGGCACAGCCCAGGCTGTACCAGGCAAACCTGGACATACAGTCCCCGTAATGATGTCATCCACCTAACTCCACATCTGCCTGCCGAGGCACGTGTCCTCAACCCTGTCTCACACACAGGAAACAAGAGGCTCCTTCAAGGTCACCTGGCCAGTCAACAGAAGAGCTGGGCTTAGAACTGATCCCGAAGCATGGGCTCTTCTGGGCAGACTCCCGGCCAAATAAGAGGCTCACGGTGGTGTCTTGGTGCTCTGGGTCTATTAGAAGAGCCAAGACGGAACAGATGAGAAAATGCTCAGGCTCTGTGAAAGGGTCCAGGAATGGGTTCTAGAGGCAGTGGGGCATGAAGGCCATAGCCCAGTCAGGCTGCCTTGCTGGAGCCCTCGCTCGTTCACCCCACTGCCCTGGATCTGCTTTGTTCTCCTCTGTTCAAACAGTACCCTTATCCAAGGTGTGGCTGAACGCAAAAGCCAACCTCAGGAACAAACCCTTCAAAGAGAGAATGTACTGCTCATGGCATTTCTCATGTGTCATCAGGACATGCATGGCAACTACTGGATGAGGATCTGTAGGGTTTTTTGGGGTTATGAACAACAGTGAGTAGTTTGGATATTTGCAATAAAAAGAAATCAACCCTGAATATTCATTAGAAGGACTGATGCTGAAGTTGAAGCTCCAATACTTTGGCCACCTGATGCGAAGAGCTAACTCACTGGAAAAGATCCTGATGCTGGGAAAGACTGAAGGCAGGAGGAGAAGGGGGCGACCGAGGATGAGATGGTTGGATGGCATCACCGACTCAATGAGCATGAATCTGCGCAAACTCTGGAAGATAGTGGAGGACAGAGGAGCCTGGCGTGCTGCATGCAGTCCATGGGGTCACAAACAATCAGACATGACTTGGCAACTGAACAACAACAACAATAAATATGGACATCAAGGCCTCCCATCAGTGCATACTTGTTCCACGCCTGCCCCGTGCCGGATGCTTTATGGATATCACGCGCACTCCTCCCAATCCTGCAGGAGATGCTACCCCAAAATATACAAGGAAGGAAAATGAGCTTCGGAGGATGGAGGTGGTCAGCAATGGGGCCAAAGTGTGGTAGCCAGTATGGAAACCCCAGAACCCAAGCACTTTCCTCCACAGCTGTGCCACCCACATGGCTTAGCCTACTGGGGGTCACCCTTCAATGAAGAAGTACAAAACCAAAAGCCAAGCCATGTCCTCAAGCCTCCAGAGGATTTTTTATTCAAATGCCACTCTGTGATGACCTTGTACCTCTGAGCTCAGGGCCTGTGTCTTGTCCGCAGGCCCCGCATGGCTGTTCCACTGACTCCTTTGGGAAGCTGCTCAGATGGGAAGTGTCACCACGGCAACCACTGGACAGGCACCCACACCCATCCCCCCTGCCCCTTGGGGAAGGCTGGGGCCCTCGCTAATCTGGATGGACACTCATCTCTTTAGCTTCATGAAGGATAGATGACAACGGTCTTTGCCTTTTTCTTTCTGTTTCTTAAGGTTGACAGAGCTAGAAAATGTCCATACTTTACAGAGAAAAGGGCTGTCCATAAATCCAACGTAAGTGTTACTGCCATACTGTATTTTAACAACTCAGAGGAGTCTGGTGAAAACCCTTAGGCCTGCATTGCCTTCATCTAATAGAGTTGCTTGTGACAGAAAAAGACACACTGCTGTTGTCTAGAAATCATCTTTTCTCATGTAGCTTTGGGTTCTGTGAGATGATCAGTAAATTTTGGTCATGTCCATTTAACCATCAATTTAACAGGTTTGATACACTAATTTCACCTATTAAAAAACATTATCTGATAGACTCTTTTTTCTTTGCTATTACCAGACAACTCTGCGTAAATGAAAAATTTTTGTTACTTTGTAGGGAAAGTAGGTAATAGGGGCATTTCATTGAGTTGGATCATCAATGGGCACTGACCTGGGTCATGGTGGTCAAAACTAGGCCACTGGGAATTGGAAATAAGGTGAACAATGGAGAGACAGGCACTGGATAAATCTGGAATTCTCCACAGTAATAAACAGCATGTTACTATACTGAGTGGGCTATCTCCAAACCTCGAAAGAGATCATGCCTGTGCTCAGTGCACTAATGAGTCTACTTTGGGGATGCTCACAGAGTGAGTCAACTACAAGGGATCTTCCATCCTTCAGAGAAAACAGACTCTCTCTAAACAGCAACTTGAAATCCGCCTGGAGTCCATTAACTCTAAAGAACTGTTGCTGCTGCTGCTGCTAAGTCGCTTCAGTCGTGTCCGACTCTGTGCGACCCTATAGACGGCAGCCCACCAGGCTCCCCCATCCCTGGGATTCTTCAGGCAAGAACACTGGAGTGGGTTGCCATTTCTTTCTCCAATGCACGAAAGTGAAAAGTGAAAGTGAAGTCGCTCAGTCGTGTCTGACTCTTCGCGACCCCATGGACTGCAGTCTACCAGGCTCCTTCGTCCATGGGATTTTTCAGGCAAGAGTACTGGAGTGGAGAACTGGGTTCCACTTTTTGAGACTGTAACAGCATTGCATGCGTGCATGCTAAATCACTTCAGTCATGTCTGACTCTTTGCGACCCCGTGGACTGTAGCCTGCCAGGCTTCCTCTGTCCATGGGATTCTCCAGGCAAGAATACTGGAGTGGGTAGCCATGCCCTCCCCTCCAGGGGATCTTCCCCATCCAGGGATCAAACCCGTCTTTTATGTCTCCTGCATTGGCAGGCAGGTTCTTTACCACTAGCGCCACCTGGGAAGCCCATAACAGAAGAAGTAAATATTTATTGAGTACTTGCAAGCACGGAGCACTTTACAACACCCTATGAAGGTAAGTGGAGTGCTAATGTCCTTGTCCAGCTCAGGAAACAGTGGTTGGGGTTATAAATAACCCATCCAAGATCTTACCCTGAATGAGGGCACTGTGCCACGTTCATTATGCCTGTATAGGACTGCCTGATAAAATGCAGAATGCCCAGTTAAGCTTGAGTTTGAGACACAAAAATGTATATATATATTTTTAAGCATAAGTAGGTCTCACACAATACTGATATCAGATTAGGGCTTCCTGGGTGGTGCTAATGGTAAAGAAATCGCCTGCCAATGCTGGAGACCTAAGAGACAAGATGAGGGTTTGACTTCCGGGTTGAGAGGATCTCCTGGGGGAGGAAATGGCACCTTACTCCAGTATTCTTGCTGGAAGAATCCCATGGACTGGTGGGCTACAGTCCATGGGGTCGCAAAGAGTCGGACACAACCAAGTGTCTGAGCACACATGTATCAGACTGTTCCTGAAGCTCAGGTTTAAGTGTGTGTCCATATTCGTACTCGCTAAACCCAGCAGCCCTTAGTATCTGCCCTTCCTCAGTGATGCTCAGGACTGTTTCAAAGTTACGAATGTTTCAACTGGCTTTGAAAGCCTTACGCAACCTGAGCTGTCATGAAGGAGACAGATAACTGTCACGTGTTAGGGAGCCGTTCCTTCCCAGAGGCAAGTCTGGCAGCATCCGCCTTGAGAGCACCCCAAGGCCCTTGCCCGGAGGCGCACGCTGGTTCCTGGGTGAGACTTCCTATGATCAGTGCCTCGGGGCAGGGAAAGCAGCAGCTCTGATCACACTTCTCCAGCAGGTCTCTGAGGCCCAGAGGCTTGGAAGACATTCCGATCCTGTGCAAGGACACACAGGCAGTCCACATCACCAGATCACACAGCCCCGTGGAGAGCAATCTGACAAAACACATCCAGAACACTTCTTGTCCCAACACACGACCCGTGCCTCTGTCTCGGGAAAGCGCTGAGCTGTCCCTCAGGGTGCGCGTCACAACAGTGCTCATCCCAGCATGCCGTCGTTTAGTCGCTCAGTCATGTCCAGATTTTTTGTGACCTCATGGACTGCAGCCCGCCAGGCTCCTCTGTCCATGGGATTTCCCAGGCAAGAGTACTGGAGTGGGTTGCCATCTCCTTCTCCAGGGCATCCTTCTGACTCAAGGATCGAACCCGAGTCTCCTGCATTGGCAGGCAGGTTCTTTACCGCTGAGCTGCCAGGGAAGCCCTCATCCCAGTATAGTTTATATTACAAAAATCAGACCCAATAGATGCCCAGTAAGAGAGGAATGACTCAAAGGGATGGCAAATGCACTCAATGAACTAGTTCTCAGGCATTAAAGACTGGTTTGGAGGCTTACGCGGCAACCTACATATGGTACGTTTAAAAAAAAAGAAGGATGCAAGTCATGTTAACATTCTGATGTAATGTATATACATACAGGCATTCTGAAGGGAACATATAAAATAACAAAGCTATGCTTAAGTTATTGGATTATGGGTGATTTTTAATACGTGCCAGTTTCCACTCTTTTTTATAACGCTAAAACATGTGGGCAAGGTTAAAATACCTAAAATAAACTCTTCGCCATCTGTCTTTTCTCTCTCACTTAAGGAAAAGGAATTTGGCCTGCGAGTTGCTGCTCATCCTTCATGTTCAACACAGAGCTGGGAGAGGGGCGGCCATCTGTCCCGGGGGGGCGAGAGGCAGGTGTGAAAGGCAAAGGCCTGGAATCTCATCTCCTCTAGGCCTGGGGATTAAATTGTCCTCATTCTTCCCAAAGGGCAAGTAGGCTGGGCTGGGTGCTATGAGACTATCATGCTAAAGAGTTAACTATCATTGTAAAGAGAGCCGATCACTCAAGTGGTCACAAATCCAAAGCGGGAAATAGGAGCACCTCCCTCTTCTTGATGCCAGTGTTGATCTCTGAGTCACTGAGCACACGGACAGCCTCAGAACCAGGAACCCCGACTGGGCCTCAAGGAGTCACCCAGGGGGCAGCCACCAGCAGTCCATCAGAAGCCCCCACTCCCGAGGGCTGTCTCCTGAGGCCCTCAGAGGTTGAGTTTAGCCTCTTGAACCGCGATGCTTGCTGCCTGGCACCTGCCAATGCATGTATTACAAGAAATCATGGTCACCGTCATTCTCGAAACAAAGGGGACACATTGAATCAGAGGGACAGTTCATTGGCGCCTTGCCTCTGGGATCATCGATGGTATATTCTGGGCTTCTGCATAAACCGTTTGTTTGCAGAGAGGTGCCAGGCAGCACACCGTTATCCCTGCTAAAAAAGCATCATCGTGTCCTTACATGATGGACAATTTGCCTCTGAGTTCTTACATGAAATTGAATGGACAGGTTTCTAAGGCGGGGCTCTGCTCCCAGCTGTGTGTCCTTGGGCAAACCTCTTAGCGTCAATTTCCTCATCTAAAAATGAGGTACTTATCCCATTGGGTTGTCAGAGAAAGAGCTGAGCACAGTCCTGATTCACAGTAAGTGCTCAATGCACAAGCTTACAATGTCTCTTCCTGCAGAGAGCCGTTCCCAGGGCCCCACAGCCACAGGGCAGGCTGATGTTAGCCGGACTCCTTCTGTCTGTGGGATTTCCCAGGCAAGAATACTGGAATGGGTTGCCATTTCCTTCTCCAGGGAAATCTTCCAGACCCAGGGATCGAACCTAAGTCTCCTGCATTGGAAGACAGGTAGACAGGTTCTTTACCACTGAGCCACCAGGGAAGCCCATGATATAAACATATTATGAGTTTACAAACAGTTTGTCGTTGTTTAGTTGCTAAATTGTGTCCAACTCTTTTGCAACACCGTGGACCGTGACCCACCAGGCTCCTCTGTCTATGGGATTTCCCAGGTGAGAATACGGGAGTGGGAGTGGGTTGCCATGATCTCCTTCCGGAAATGGATGGAGGCTTCTGTGGGTCTGACCAGCATGCTGACCCAGACACTCGCCTACCACTTCTACTCTGAGGCTCTTACCCTGCATTTCTGGGTTGTTTTCTAACCATAAAGGGGATACACATCACAGCAGGGACTTCAATTTTCAGGAACGGTCAATGACAGTAGAGACTGCTGAGCATCTGTAATTCCACACTTTCATAGTGTGAGAGGCAGCTGATAAAAGCAGGCAGGCTTCCTGTCTGCATGTGCTCACTCTCCCATTCCGAGCTGCTTTGTGACTCTCCTTAGAGACCTCAGCCTTTATTCAATACATACTCTGATTTCTTGGGAAATTAGACTTGCAATAAGAAATTTTCCATCATTTCACACAGAGCCAAGGAAAAAAAGCCTTTGTCAGCTGATCCATCATACTTACTAATTGTTCCTCCGTTCCCCAGAGATGCAGAAAGCGCAGCTCTGGCAAATCAACTGCAAATGCTTTATTCAAATAAAATAAAAAAAAAACATTCTTCATTTTCCCTCTGCCAGTTTTCCCATCAATTTATGGTTCATACGTTTTTCTCAAGTCCTTCCATTTAGGTTGGATACAATCTGGGGGGAGGTTGTTCGCCTATAAGGCATGCAATTCCAAATAACCTTGTATGATGTAATCTAGTAATTCTTGCTTGCTTAATAAGTTTAAAGTAGAACACTCTGACGTAGATTCAAAACTCGATTGCCAGGAAGATTTTCTCACATTTCAGCTTCTGCTGGTCACATTCTTCTGTTCTTGCAAATCAGCTGAGTTTATCAGTACTGAGAAAACGAACACTAATTGGGAATGGGTATTCTTTCTCCATGGCAATCCCACTGCGGTCTGTCTTTGGCAAACATACTATCTGCAGTAAAGTGGAGAACAACTTTCCATTTTAAACGTCCTTGACTGTCTGAGTTGAGAACCTATAGGGTATGTATATACAATTTTTAAAAGAGCACAACTCAAATATGAGAGAGAATGGTAAAAGCAGGCAACGCTAGGAGCATGCCCTCAGCTGCACCCCGAGCGTGCACCCCACACGGCAGGAGAAGTGGTCCACAGGCTCCCTTGCACATCACCCTACAATGTCAGAGTGTGGCAATGGCAGACCCAGCACACGTGCGTGCCAGGGCCTATGGTCAAAGTAACTAAGGCTGGGTGTGAGCTCCAGAGGCTGGAGGGAGAGGAGAGCTGAAAGTGGGGTGAATGCGGCTACTTTGGGTGTGATGATAACAACTGGGGTGACTGGGCCCCTGGTCCACAGGAGGCCAGAGCTGACAGTGGTACCCCCCAGAGCCCTCAGAGCATCCCACGGGGGGATGCTCGGTTCTATCGATGAGAAATGCTCCATGGGGAGGCTGGCTGACAGTCTGGAGCCCGGATGTGAACCCAGCTCGGTGACCTCAGAAGAGACCTCGTGACCCCACCCCAGCTCAGGCTCTGGACATCCCGACTCCTGGGGGGTGGGAGGGCAGCTTCCCAGTGGGCCTCTGGGTGATCCCAGGGTCACCGGCCACAGCTGCTGCCGCACAGAGAAGTCTGATAGGAGACAGATGAGGGCAGCCCTCTGATTCCACTGTCCCCACTGCTCTCAGGAGATGATATCCCGGCGGCGGAGACAAGGATGCTCCCCTGGGGATGAGGGAAGCTCCTAGTTGTTCAGATCTCACTCTATTGACCCAAGCCCCCTGGAGAGGGAGGATGAGAGCTGGTTGCATGTGTTCAAGCACCATGTACAGATTATATGCTGTTGCATCCTGAGATTTTGAAGCCAGAAGGTGGAGGTGAAATAACGAGAAAGGAATTATTTAACAATATGTCACACTCAGTGAGCACAACCTGGCAGGCACAGAGTTTCAAAGCTGGCTGATCTCTGCAATCTTCTAGTTAATTGTCCTCATTTTATATGTGAGGAAACAAGCCCAGAGAGGTAAAGAAACCTGTTCAAGATCACACAGCAAAGGGGTGTAAGGTCAGGGCAAGAATGTGCCTGATCCTTGTTTCAGTTGCCTGATTATTAATATTTGGGGAATCAGTTGGCTCTGACTTTTTAGCAGAAGCCAGGCTTCTCTGAGTAAGTGGGTGGAGGCCTGTGCATCTCACACATGGGGTGGAAGCGAGCCCACATTCAGGGTGCAAAAATGACGATGGGGGTGCCCCCTTCACAGAGCAGGCTGGTTTTATCCGCCAGCCCAGTAACAGCTGGGGCTTCTGTACATTTTCAGCTTTTACCACCAAAATCAGCAAAAGACTTCCTATGAACCACAGCTCATGGAAATGAGGCTGGAAGCCCTGCTCCTCTCTGAGCTCTCTAGAATCACAACGAGGAATTCCCGGGGTCCCAAAGCGACCGTTCCAACAACCTAACAACAGGATGTAAGCGTCCACTGCACAGTAACTATAGCCTACCTCCCACATGGAATGAAGTGGAAGCTTTTCATAACTTTAACAGAAACAAGGGTGTGGAGTGAAGTTCCCCCTGAGACCTGAACTCGGCAGTGAGGGTTCAGTGCGAGCACCCTTGGAGGGCAGTGGGAATGGGCATCTCCTGGGGACCAGCTGCAGACCTGGGAGCCTGGCATGGATAGTGCCTGCAAGCCAGGATCAGGCTCTGTGTCCATGTGGCAGAGATTGGTTAGAGACAGAGGCTGGATGTCGGAACAACGAGCTCTGTTTGACTCCTACAGGTCCAGCACTGTTATTCAGCCCCTGGACGTCTGCCTGACCACATCTCTGCAGGACAGAATCAGAGCCATGTGGGAAGGACGGATGAGTCCAGGAGCAGAAGTGGGAGCAACAGCACAGAGGTGCATGTGGACACGGCTGGTGAGCGCTCTGCTCGCCTGGTGGGAGCTTCCGTGTGGAGAGGAGGACACCACCGGGCAGCTGTCCTGTCCGCTGACCCCGTGGATAGAGTCTGAGGGTCTGACTGCCACACGCCGCATGGTGGAATCTGGTGGGCCTGAGGATGAATTCCACTGTCCCCTCTCAGTGAGTGACCTTGGGCGAGACAGTTTCTGCATCTGTAAAATGGGATTAATAACCACCCCCACCAAGACTGTTGTGAAGGTTAAATGAGAAAAAGCATATAGGGTGCTTGGCATATAGTAAGTGTTTAGCAAAGGAAAACAGTAGCCAACGTTGACTGAAGGATTACTCTTTGATGATATTTTTATAGGGATATATGTTTCCCACTATTATCTGTTATCACCATCACCACCTCCACTACCCTTACTACCAACATCCTCATCATCACCAGCATCCTCATCATCACCATCATCTTCAACATCAGCACCATCATCACCATTATCACCATCACCACCATCACCATCAATTTCACCATCATCAACATCACCATCACCATCATCTTCACCAACATCATAATCATCATCACCATCATCTTCACCATCATCACTATCATCACCTTCATCAGCACTACCATCACCATCATCATCATCATCTTCAGCAGTACCATCACCACCATTACGATAATCTCCATCACCATCTTCAAGTACATTATTATGTACATACTACATACCAGGACCTCAGCTGAGCCCTTTGCAGAGATCATCTCATTGACTTTCAAGCAAAGCACCCTTTGTAAGCAGCACCCTTGCTATTCAAAGCCTGGGCTGGCAGCCTGTGTACCTCCTGTGAGCTTATCAGAAACACACATTCTCAGGTCTCGCTCCAGTCCTACTGACTCAGAATCTGCATTTTAACAATATCTCCAGAAATATGCAGGCAAGTTCAAGTTTGAGAAGCAACGGCTTACAGCAGCAGCTGTCTCTTGGTACAAAGTGACTGGTTTGGAGAGAGTCTCCCACCACCCTCCAGTCCCTTTCACTCTTCCTTCCCAGGTACCCACTGACTAATCCTCCTGACAACCACATGACACTAGGAAGGAAAGGGGCAGAAAACCAAAGATCGCGATACTTTTGTGAGGATGAAAGAGAGCTGGAAGCAGGGAGGAGGAAAGCAGGAAGCCAGTCCTGGACAGAGGGCTGGCAGCTCTGCAGAGACCCACCCTTCACATTTCTCTGAGTCCTGAGGTCCCTGGGGGAGGTGTGGGTGGATGCCTTCCTGTGATGACACCCCTGACTCAGGGCCTGTGGTCTGGGAAGGGAGGAGCTGCCACAAGCCAAGGGAGGAAGAGGGGGCTGAGGACATCCCCAGACTCCCCCAGCACCCCTTGAAAGGCAGAGAAGAGAGGCTTAATAGGGGCAGCCGGTCCACGGACCACTTGAGACCCCTGCTTGCCCCAACCCTGCCCAAGGCCTGTTCGCAAAGCCAAAAGATCATTGACTGAAAGTTTCCAAAGTCTTAAGAATGCCCCAATTTATGGCAATTAGCATCCACGAAGACTTGACACTTGTAACATAAGAGTTTTTGCTCCATTAAATGCAACCTAAGATTTTCCCTCCATTCAACTTCCATTACATGCAAGAGTCTGAGAGATCATTTCATTCAAGCCCAAGAACTGGCAGCTGAAGGAAGAGAAGTAAAACAGATTTCTGAAAAGTAACTTCAAATGGATGATGTGGGGCTCAGATTTAGTTTTTAAAAAACCCTAAGAAGGTTTAGTCATATTTTTTAGACACATGTTTTTTAGAAATGCTTAAATGAAAAACACTCTCCTCTTGAGTGCATTTCGTACAAGAATGAAACCAGATAATTAGACATCGTGTTTCTGGTAGGGTATTTTTACACTCTAGAAATGTGGGACAATTTCATACTAAATGAAATATTTAGTTACACATATTTGTCCTTCCTCCTGGTGTTTTCCAATTGGGATTATCAGGAGGAAGGGTGGGCCTCAAGTTCATTTTTCTGCCCATAAATTGTGATCCACAGTAAAGACAGGCCGGCCCACCCACCCGCGCACGGCCCTTCTGCTGTGTCCAAGTGGCCTCTGTTCTTTAAATGAAAAAGGCTGTCTTCTTTGCAAGCACATAATAAATCTATTTGTAAGGCCAGTGATGATACAGAGTGGGACTTTAAAGAATAATTTTAAGACCAAAAATCTTATCATCAGTGAATACAAGGGTTGTTAGAGGCCATTTTAAATCAATGCATGAAGAAGGAAAAATCCAGTACCTTTCCACGATTCCCCTGTTTGCCCAGGAAAAAATAACCCCCCCGGGATAACCATATTCATGAAACATGGAGCCCAGGGGTTTCCTTACTCAAGGGACCACCAAACGTGGATGCTTTCGGATCATCCTCCAGCCCTGGAGGCAGGCAGGGAATGGGGACAGACAGAGAAGGATGGTGAGGGGCAGACACTCTTAACAGATCTGTGGGTTCTTAGTTTTCCTTTGGAGAAAAGGTGTGTAGAAACCAATCCGTGTCTCGTTTGGTTCCCGTGGCTACTCGACTCAGTTTTGGGTTTGATAGGTTCTGTTCCTTCTCAACAAGCTGAAGGGTATGTTTTGTTAGGTATATTAAGACTTTTTATTCATTGTAATGACTTCATACATAATAGTTTTTCAATGCATTTTAGAATTGCAAAAGTAATATATATTAAACAGAGAAAAGTTATAGAGCAAACATTTCAAGTCCCCAGTAATACACTCGGGAGAAGATTAATCAGCATCTTAGAGATGTTTTCAACTTTCCCCCACGTGTGCATTCTCTTTCTCTACCCCCACCCCCCCTTCCTCTCACCCTCTCTTCTTCCAGTTGCAACACTCACATTTTCCTTAGCAATCTTGCCCCTTCTCATGCTCATGCCTGAGGCACAGGTGAAATCTGCTTTCTAGTCTAGGAAACGCTCTGAGTTGAGACTTTTATCTCTTATTGATTTCACTCATTGGTTCTCACTGTTGAAGAATGAAAGCAGGCCTTCCAAGACTTTCGTGACCTGCTGCTGGCTCACACCCCAAGGTCCACGTGCACGGGGGCCCAGGGACGGTGCTTCTCAAGCATCGTATTCATCCCCAACTGGCATCCCCGAGCCTGGCCAATTCCAACTCTTCTTTGTGTGCATGCGTGCTCAATCACTTCACTAGTGTCTGACTCTTTGCGATCTCAAGGACTGTGGCCTGCCAGGCTCCTCTGTCCATGGGATTTTCCAGGCAAGAAGACTGGAGTGGGTTGCCATGCCCTCCTCTGGGGGATCTTCCTGACCCAGCAATTGAACCTGAGTCTCCTGTGTCTTCTGCAATGCAGAAGGTGGACCGGGGAAGACCCAACTCTCCTTTACATGTGGCCAGCTCTCTCTGATCCTCTCCACCTTGGCTGAGATATAACTTCTAGGAAGCCTTCACTAGGCACTGTCTGGTCTTGTCCCTTCAAGCCCTGGGCAGGTGTCAGGGGCCTCTCTGTGATCATCTAGCATTAGCACTGCGTTGTTACGGCCCCTTCACATATCTGTACCTCATACGCAGGGTGCAGAGGACAGGAATTCAGGGCAGGTAAGTTTCCACTCTCCCCTCATCCATTACCTCCTTGCAGCCAACACGGCTCTTGACTCTTCGTTGACAGTCACCAGATACACCTTTAGCGAATATCACAACCACACTGCAATGAATATACTTTTGCATACTGGATGGCATCGCCAGCTCGATGGACATGAGTTTGGGTAAACTTCAGGAGTTGGTGATGGACAGGGAGCCCTGGCGTGCTGTGATTCATGGGGTCGCAGAGTTGAATACGTCTGAGCGACTGAACTGAACTGAACTGAACTACATTAGTTACTTTCCTTAAAAATAATTCCCTGATGTATAATTGCTGAGTCATTAGGTATAAATATGCTTAAGAGTGTTAATATTCATTGCCAAACGGCTCAACCAAAGGGTGCCTTATTTCCATTCTTCCAATTTATGTTGGAGTCCACCTACTTTCCTGAAACCTCATCAACACTGAATTAGGAATCTTTTTCATCTTTGCCTATGGGATAAATCAAACAAGGCCCTCATTTGAATATGCATTCAAGCATAAATAAATTTCAACAGTTCCCCACATATTCATTAATCATTTGTGCTTTTTGTGATTGTCTTAAGCCAATTTTTATTTCAGTGTGACTAGTCTCTTGATTTTCAAAGTTCTCTATAGATTGACTATATTTATGCTGATAATACTTTTTCCACTGTGCCGTTTGCTTTTTGCCCTTGATTTTTATATATTATACAAGAATATATAAAAATTTTATATTATAAAATTATTATAATTATAATTTATTTATAACATATAAAATTACTTATAATTTTATATATTTATACATATTAATGTCTGTAACCTTTAAATTGCTATTTAATTCAATATTGCACTCATATCCTTTAGAGTCGTCTTTTTTTTTCTCTAACTTTATGTTGAAGAAGGACATACATAAAGTCTAAGGGGCTTGGGTCCTACGTAAATTGCAAAGGATTGCACTTTAAAAGGTTGTTAGTTGACTTTTAGCAACCAAAAACTTATTATTAAGATATTGCTTATATGTAGAGTCTTAAAAAAATGATACAAATGAATTTATATACAAATCAGAAACAGGCTCACAGACACAGAAAACAAACTGACGGTCACCCAAGGGGAAAGTGGGAAGTGAGGAGATAAAATAGGAGTTTGGGATTAACAGATACACATTACTCTATATAAAACAGATAACTGATCAGGACCTACTATATAGCACGGGGAACTCGACTCAGTACTTTCTAATAATCTATAAGGGAAAAGAATCTGAAAAAGAATAAATACATATGTGTAACTGAATTACTTTGCTGTATACCTGAAACTAACAAAGCATTATAAGTCAATTATGCTTCAATTAAAAAAAAAACTTAAAAAGAAAGGAAACTAAAAACAAAAGAAACAATCCTAAAAAGAATAGACTGTATGAGTAATTAAAAAACAATTCTTTGGTGCATTCCTCTGTTAATGGAAGAATCCTCCACGAGTCCTCTTCTGACTTTTGCCTGCCATATACAATCTGTCTGCATATTCTCGTGCCTTAGTAGCTTAAGTTAAAAAATGGTATTACTTCAACCCCCTAGAGGTTGAGGTTTGTCAGAATAGGGCATTCTACTCCACTAAGCCGAGGTTACTGTAAGTTTGCTAGGGTTACTTTCTCTGCATTGAAACATTGGACCTTCTCTCAGCATTTCCATAACAGTGATGCTTTTCTGAAGCTGAAGTTGAACAGTTCTATGAAGACCTACAAGACCTTTTAGAACTAACGCCCAAAAAAGATGTCCTTTTCATTATAGGGGACTAGAGTGCAAAAGTAGGAAGTCAGGAAACACCTGGCATAACAGGCAAATTTGGCCTTGGAGTACAGAATGAAGCAGGGCAAAGGCTAACAGAGTTTGCCAAGAGAATGCACTGGTCATAGCAAACACCCTCTGCCAACAACACAAGAGAAGACTCTACGCATGGACATCACCAGATGGTCAACACCGAAATCAGAATGATTATATTCTGTGCAACCAAAGATGGAGAAGCTCTATACAGTCAGCAAAAACAAGACCGGAAGCAGACTGTGGCTCAGATCATGAACTCCTTATTGCCAAATTCAGACTTAAATTGAAGAAAGTAGGGAAAACCACTAGATCATTCAGGTATGACCTAAATCAAATCCCTTATGATTATACAGTGGAAGTGACAAATAGATTTAAGGGACTAGATCTGATTGACAGAGTGTCTGATGAACTGTGGACAGAGGTTCATGACATTGTACAGGAGACAGGGATAAAGACCATCCCTATGGAAAAGAAATGCAAAAAAGCAAAATGGCTGTCTGAGGAGGACTTACAAATAGCTGGGAAAAGAAGAGAAGCGAAAAGCAAAGGAGAAAAGGAAAGATATTCCCATATGAATGCAGAGTTCCAAAGAACAGCAAGGAGAGATAAGAAAGCCTTCCTTAGCTATCAATGCAAAGAAATAGAGGAAAACAACAGAATGGGAAAGACTAGAGATCTCTTCAAGAAAATTAGAGATACCAAGGGAACATTTCATGCAAAGATAGGCTCAATAAAGGACAGAAATGGTATGGACCTAACAGAAGCAGACGATATTGAAGAGAAGATATTGCCACCTCTTGAAGAGGTGGCAAGAATACACAGAAGAACTATACAAAAAAGATCTTCACGACCCAGATAATCACGATGGTGTGATCACTCACCTAGAGCCAGACATCCTGGAATGTGAAGTCAAGCAGGCCTTAGAAAGCATCACTACAAACAAAGCTAGTGGAGGTGACGGAATTCCAGTTGAGCTATTTCAAATCCTGAAAGATGATGCTGTGAAAGTGCTGCACTTGATATGCCAGCAAATCTGGAAAACTCAGCAGTGGCCACAGGACTAGAAAAGGTCAGTTTTCATTCCAATCCCAAAGAAAGGCAATGCCAAAGAATGCTCAAACTACCGCACAATTGCACTCATCTCACATGCTAGTAAAGTAATGCTCAAAATTCTCCAAGCCAGGCTTCAGCAATACGTGAACCGTGAACTTCCAGATGTTCAAGCTGGTTTTAGAAAAGGCGGAGGAACCAGAGATCAAATTGCCAACATCCGCTGGATCATTGAAAAAGCAAAAGAGTTCCAGAAAAACATCTATTTCTGCTTTATTGACTATGCCAAAGCCTTTGACTGTGTGGATCACAATAAACTATGGAAAATTCTGAAACAGTTGGGAAAACCAGACCATCTGAACTGTCTCTTGAGAAACCTGTATGCAGGTCAGGAAGCAACAGTTACAACTGGACATGGAACAACAGACTGGTTCCAAATAGGAAAAGGAGTACGTCAAGGCTGTATATTGTCACCCTGCTTATTTAACTTATATGTAGAGTACATCATGAGAAACGCTGGGCTGGAAGAAACACAAGCTGGAATCAAGATTGCCGGGAGAAATATCAATAACCTCAGATATGTAGATGACACCACCCTTATGGCAGAAAGTGAAGAACTAAAGAGCCTCTTGATGAAAGTGAAAGAGGAGAGTGAAAAACTTGGCTTAAAGCTCAACATTCAGAAAACTAAGATCATAGCATCTGGTCCCAACACTTCATGGGAAATGATGGGGAAACAGTGTCAGACTTTATTTTTTTGGGCTCCAAAATCACTGCAGATGGTGATTGCAGCCATGAAATTAAAAGGCACTTACTCCTTGGAAGGAAGGTTATGACCAACCTAGATAGCATATTTAAAAGCAGAGACATTACTCTGCCAACAAAGATCCGTCTAGTCAAGGCTATGGTTTTTCCAGTGGTCATGTATGGATGTGAGAGTTGGACGATGAAGAAAGCTGAGTGCCGAAGAATTGATGCTTTTGAACTGTGGTGTTGGAGAAGACTCTTGAGAGTCCCTTGGACTGCAAGGAGATCCAACCAGTCCATCCTAAAGGAGATCAGTCCTGGTTGTTCACTGGAAGGACTGATGTTGAAGCTGAAACTCCAATACTTTGGGCACCTCATGCGAAGAGTTGACTCATTGGAAAAGACCCTGATGCTGGGAAGGATTAGGGGGCAGGAGGAGAAGGGGATGACAGAGGATGAGATGGCTGGGTGGCATCACCGGCTCGATAGACATGGGTTTGGCTAGACTCCGGGAGTTGGTGATGGACAGGGAGGCCTGGCGTGCTGCGATTCATGGGGTCACAAGGAGTTGGACACGGCTGAGTGACTGAATTGAACTGAACTGAACTGCTGGCTTTGAAGAGGGAGGGTGGGGCCAAGAGCTAAGGAATTTGGGCAATCTCTAAAGCTGGAAAAGGCGAGGATTCTCTCATACTGCCCCCAAGAGCCTCTGTGTTTATGATAATTTATTCAAGCTGCCAATAGGAAACAAATTCATCCATACCACTACAACCAAACCAGACCAAACTCTGCTCCCTCCTTGTCTCCTTCGCTAGCAGTCCAGATTCCAAAAACATAGGTAGTTGTTCAGTCACTAAGTTGTGTCCAACTCTTTGAGACCCATGGACTGTAGCATGCTAGGCTTCCCTGTCCTTCACTATCTCCTGAGGTATGCT
The DNA here is from genome assembly GCA_024291935.2 of Okapia johnstoni. Classification (NCBI taxonomy): domain Eukaryota; kingdom Metazoa; phylum Chordata; class Mammalia; order Artiodactyla; family Giraffidae; genus Okapia; species Okapia johnstoni. The sequence goes on from CM044318.1 coordinate 82,455,419, forward strand.
CAAATTCATGTCCACTGAATGAGTGATGCCATCTAACCATCTCATCCTCTGTCACCCTCCTATCCTTTTGCCTTCAATCTTTCCCAGTGTCAGCAGGGTCATTTCCAGTGAGTCAGCTCTTCACATCAGGTGGCCAAAGTGTTGGAACTTTAGCGTCAGCATCAGTCCTTCCAATGAATATTCAGCATTGATTTCCTCTAGGATGGACTGGTTTGATCAGTCATAAACCTAGGTGATAGCCTTTAATTTTTTTAGCTTTACATTAATTCTGTCCCTCATGTTACCCATCTAATAGGTCATCAGCTGACACACTTAAAGTGAAACAGGTCAATCATGTTAGAGCTGCTCCTAGAGTCAGATAGCTACTCCTGTGGCCCAGGTGAAAAACGGCTGAGGCTGGAATAAGGAAACAGTAGTAAGACAGAGGGAATATAACATAAGAATTATTCATGATGTAAAATCCACAGGACTTTGAGAAATGTTGGGGTCAGAGGGCCAAGTGGGTTGGGGGAGGTGCTGGGATGACCCGCAGAGCCAGTGAAACAGGAAAGGAAGCCTGTAGGGCAAAGACTGGGGGTCTGGGTACCTTCCTGCTGCATCTGAGGTGTGGCTAGACATCACCTGGGCAGAGACCTCCAACATCCCATTCAAGGCACCTGGGGTTGAACTTTTGGGGCAGATGGGGCAGAGTTGTGATCTGGGCTTCACCAGCGAAGAGGTGGTGTTCACGTCATGACTGAGAAGGGGTCCCCAGGGGCCGGGCAGGGGGTGAGAAGGACATAGCCCAGGCAGACACCAGGGATCCCTCATTTCTGACCTGGGAGAGGGAGAATCAGATGAGGAGCAGGCAGAAAAAGGCCCTGAAGGTGACCAGAGGGCAGGGGGAAAGCCCCAGATCATACGATGAGGTGAGGAGAGGCGGTAAAGAAGGAGAAACAGGGACTGTTGCAAAGGCAGAGGGTGCAGAAAAGGTCACGGTGTGTATGCAGGGGGATCGTGTGAACAGAAGGAGAAGAGACTGAGGCTGATGGTAGATGCAGAGGAGAAGGGAGAAGGGAGAAAGGAGGCATGTTTTCAAGGCATATTTCACATGCTACCTGGGAGCTGGGAAGGAGGGAGACAGTGGAGACCCAGGAGTCAGACCCATTTCACAGGAGACTTGAGAACAATGAAGCCTGGCCCTCCAGGAGGCCCAAAAGTCCAATAGAAAGGAGAATAGTCTGTAAGTATTGAACACCTGGGAGTCAAATGTTTCCAACCAGGGGCTCCCCTCCCTAGCATAGCTTAAGGTGAACCCTGCCTGCATCAGAGCTGCATTTATTCTGCAGTGAAACAGTATTTGATTTATGACCACAGATAAAGAGGTAAGTGGCAACTGTATTTATGTATCATGCTTGGTATTTTATGATCGTTCGTATACATAATTTTATATCCCCAAAGCTTCCATAAAAGAAACGAGGAGAGATTAAGCAAGGAGCAATATATCATTGTTATCTTTGTAGGTGCAAGATGAGAAAATAAACACACACTTATTTTACTGTATGGATAATATAAGCCAGCGGTAGCAAGCTCTCCTGAGAAAACTGATGAAGGAGCTGATAACACAGAGCAGGCTGAATACAGAAATTCCCCAGCTAGTCAGCACCTACACTCTTCCTACCCAAGGCAAACCACAGTCACAAACTGAAGCAGGGCATAGAAAAAAGACTGGAAGGAAATATGATGACATGTGATGAGATTTTGTGCCATTTCTTTTTTTTTCTTTTCACTTTTTCATGTTTTCTGTATTATAAATCATCATCATGAGACCCATTTGCAGCAAGAAAAAAATAACAGCAATTACAATTAAACGCATGTCAATAGAAACTTAAAACTGTTCTTTAATCACACAGTAAGAGGTTGTGTGATTTTGTTTGAAGGCTAGTTCAACTGCTGCTGCCAATTCTCAGATACACAAAGGCAGACGTAACTTTAGGGTGGGGATAATCTATAAAAACATCTCTCTATATGAGGGAAGAACACACTTGTTTCTCTTCTCGCACGACTGGACACATAGCACTCTGACATCAGGTGTGGAAGACTCTTCCTCAACCAGGTGATCCTCTGTGATACCAGCTGGGTGTCCGATGATTCAGTTCAACTCTGACAGTAACAGAGTTACCCCTCAGATGAAGGGCTCAGTGTCCCAAGACCCATCCCCAACAAATGCCAATCACAGGCTACAGGTCCTCATGTTACCCATAACTTCTATCCAACTCGGCTACAGACCGGAGGTGCCCACAACCTCCCATCTTTGGGTCTATTTGCTAGAAGATCTCACAGGACTCAGGGAAACACTTACATCTATGAGTTCATTTTATAATAAAGGTTATGATCAAGGATACAGACGGACAGCCAGATGAAGAGACACACAGGGCCAGGTCCATAGGTCCCTGAGTGTAGGAAGTTCTATCCCTGGGGAGTTGAGATGTAACTTCTCAGTACATGGATGGGTTCACTAACCTGGTAGCTCTCTGAACCTACCTCTATTGGCATTTTTATGGAAACGTCATCACATTTTTTGTCGTTCAGTTGCTAAGTTGTGTCTGATTCTATGCAACCCTATGGGCTACAATACACCAGGCTTCTCTGTCCATCACTATCTCCCAGAGTTTGCTCAAACTCATGTCTATTGAGTCGGTGATGCCATCCAACCATCTCATTCTCTGTCACCCCCTTCTCCTCCTGCTTTCAATCTTTCTAGCATCAGTGTCTTTTCCAATGAGTTGGTTCTTCACAACAGGTGGCCAAAATATTGGAGCTTCAGCATCAGTCCTTCCAATGAATATTCAGGGTTGATTTCCTTTAGGATTAACTAGTTTGATCTCCTTGCTGTCCAAGGGACTCCCAAGAGTCTTCTCCAGCCCCACAGTTTGAAAGGATTTCATCACATAGGCCTGATCAATCATTAACTCCATTTCTAGCCCCTATTCCCTCCACATGAGCAAGGGATTGAAAGTTTCAAGCTTCTAATCACAGCCTGGACCTTCCCGTGACTAGACCCCCCTCCAGGAGTCCACTCAGAATGGCCTCATTCAAAACAAAAGATACTGCTAGCACCCTGGAAATCCCAAGGGATTTAGGAGCTCTGCTTGAGGAACTGGAGTCAAAGACCAAACATCAGAACAAAAGATGCTGCCAGGGCCTTATCACTATGGAATCACAGAAGATTTAGGAGACCCGTGTCAGGAACCACGGGGCAGAGATCAATATGGATCTTTTCTGTTATTTCACAGCATATAAACCACAGGATCCAACATATAAAGGCTTAGAAACCATACTGAATTATGCTATTTATAGTTCAACAATATGACTTTTACTACCCAAGTAGCCAGTGGGTACCAAATAAAGGCTGAGTGCTGTGAAGGGTATGAAGGAGAATACTGCATGTGGGTGCTCAGTCACTTCAGTCCTGTCCAACTCTTTGCGACCCCATGGACTGTAGCCCACAAGGCTCCTCTGTCCATGGGATTCTCCAGGCAGGAATACTGGAGTGGGTTGCCATTTCCTTCTCCAGGGGATCTTCCCGACCCAGGGATTGAACCAGTGTCTCCTGCATTGCAGACAGATTCTTTATCACTGAGTCACCGGGGAAGCTCCAAAATATGTTGCAGACAGTATCAAAATTCAAGACATGCCCAGCCTGGGGAAACAGAGACATGCTTGGTTGCTCATGCAACTGTTGGCCCATTGGGATGCTGAGCACAGATTTGTGTTTTTAAGCATAAATTTAAGCATAGATTTGTGTTTTTACCCATCTCTGAAAGTAAGGAGGAGGGAGACCCAAGTATGGTAGCAGGTCAGCTAACTCTGGAAAACAGGAATAATTCCCTAAAGTGGGAGGGATGATGACGCCAATGTTCACTCCAGGAAATAACCAGGGGTAGTGTGTCCACAGGTCACCAGATGATGGTTTCAATGCCGAGAGGAAGTCCTTCCACTCAGAGCTACAGAAGCACGGGGACCAGTCCACTAATTACAACACGACCTTGAGAAGGCATCAGGCTGTGGGTGGGAAGTCGAGGCAGGGCGGCCGGTGATCAAGACCGGATGGACGTGGGAGGAGACAGGAAGCGTCTGCAGGGTGCTGGAGGCAGAGACGGGAAGGATCAGAGACCCTGTCCCTCCCCAGGGTCACAGAGCGCTAGCCCAGCCACTGCGGGCCCATGGGTCACAGCTCAGGGTAAGCCTGAGGAAGTCATCACCTCCAGGGAACGACACAAGCACAGCATAAATGTGGTCAATCAAAGGCAAGAGAAAAGCCACCAGGAGGGAAACAGGACCAGCTCAAGATGCAAGAAGCATCCGGCAAGGGCTTGTTGACCTAATACAGGGGGAGGGTGAGCCCGGGGAAGTGTCTCTATTGTTTTAAGAAATGGTTTTATTCTTTTAATTAATTAATTAATTTTAATTGGAGGACATGTGATCCCCACCCTGAACTGAACCCCCTCCCAGCTCCCTCCCCATACCGTTTTAAGAAATGTTTCAAGTCAACTGGTTGACCTGAAAAATGATGGAACTGTTCAATAACAGCAGTGGCACCAGGAACCTGAGGGTCGGATGCCAGGACCTGGCAACCTGTGGGATAAGGATCAGGCAGGGATGCAGGCAAGGGGCACAGGAAGGGGAGGCAATGGCTGACTGCCTACTGGCAGGACTTGGCTGGACCCAGGGGGCAGCGGAGAGCAGCGTACACAAGGGCAGCCCAGGGTCAGGCAGGCAGGGAGATGGGAGCTGGGCTGGTGGGCGAGAGGCTGAGGCAGGCTGAGCGCAGGCCTGGGGTTTAGGGAGGAGGCATCCCTGAGGGAGGCTGGAGGACACACCCGTGATTCCGAAGCAGACAAGGCCTGCAGGCTGTGGCCGAGCTCCCTGGCAGAGATGAGGGGCTGGACCAGGTGAGAGGCAGTGGAGACAGGAGGGAATCAAGAGATGCGCCCACGGTGGCATCTGCTGGACCGGGTGCATGGGGGAGGGGCAAGGGCCGATTCGCCCGACTCTGGAATGTTCGGCTTGGACCACAGGTGGATGCAGATGCTGGAGCCTGAGGTGGGGTGCCCCAGGGGTAAAGGTGGGGTGAAGTTTTGGGTTTACAGAGTCAGAGGGCCTGTGGGATAGCTGAGTATGGACAATCTGGTTTCTAGACATTCCCGGATGGATGTGGAACTCCAGAGAAATGGGCGCTGGAGACACAGGTCTGTGTGTCACATGGAAAAGCATAGAAAGGGAGGCGCACCAGCTGAGAGGAGCCGTGGGAGGGTCTAGGGAGACGTCATCGCAGAGGAGGGAGCCAACTGTGTGGGGAGGCCGTCCAGGCTCAGGGGGGCCCCCCCAGGGCTGGATGCTGTGGGGGCACCAGCCTCGGGGCAGGCAATAGCGGGCACTGTCTGCAGAGAACTGAAAACAATTCAAACTGACCAGAACCCTCCGCTTCTCCTTACAGCGGTGCCTTGGACATTCCAGCAGTGTCAGGGTCAGCTCCGGTGAACCTCTCCCAGACCCTTCGCCCTGGCCTCCCATTAGCCACTGCACGTACTAACACATTTCCCAGCACTCCTTTTTTTTTTTTTTTTAAGATTTTTAAGGAAGACAATATATTTTTATTTATTTTTTATTTTTTGGCCACACTGCACAGCATGTGGGATCTTAGTTTCCGACCAGGGATCGAACCTGTGAGCTCTGACTGGAAGTTAGAGTTTTAAGCACTGGGCCACCAGGGAGGTCTCTCCCACCACGCTTTGGACAAATACCTTCTTGGTGTTTTTAATTTGAAGATTTTCTTTAAAATCACTTTCCCTCCTTTTCCAGACTACGAGAAATGGCTAACCCACTGTTTTCTTCTTTGCCTAGGCTATTAGAAGGCTATGGGTATTTTTGACTGGTCCACTGGTCTGCAAGGACAAAGCCAGCTACACAAAAGAACCCTCCGAAGCATTTCTGTTAAAAAGTCATCAGGATGGTTGTATTTGTATGAATTCAACTTTCATTCTTTTTCAGGAGTCCACATAGTCTGTGAAAGATCCTTCAAAATTCTTGCTACCACAGTATTTTAAGCCATATTCTAAAAGTTGAAGATGTAAATCCAAAAAAACACATCGAACATTCTAGAAATGAACCTGAGAATGTGGAATTTACTCTATAGAATAGGAATTTGTGTGGCATTATGCTTAAATATTGATGTCATTCCTTCTACTAGTCAATGGCTCATTAAAGAAAAAAATCTGTACTTATCTTCTTGGTAGCAAGTTACAAAACATAGAAACTCCCTAAAAATCTTAACTTGGTTTCCGAGGGCACTCTTGAAATTTCGCTGGCATTCATTCTGCCCTCCATGCCTCTCCCTTTTCTTTCATGACGAGTATCTGCTTCAGAGGCCATACAGACAAATGAATTATTCATAGACAAAGAGATAAAATAGAAGGTTTCCGGGACTAAAATATCAAGGCTCAGGTTTTATGAATTTTATCACACTGACTAAGTGGGCACCTTGGGAGCTGACAGAAACCACAATTAAGAAGTAAAAACTGTGTCAACATTTTTAAAAATTATTTTTTGGTGGGAGTAGGGGAGAACCACTCCCAGCAACAATGTCAGTTGAAAGACTTAACTTGATACTGAGCTATTTCAAGTGGCATTATTTGCACACATAATTTAACATTGTTTTCTAGCTAGAGGTACAATAGGAAAACTACAGAAGTAGAAGTTGCATAGGAAAAATATCATTTTCCATGAATCTGTGATATAATATCCCATAGACAAGGCATGTATAGATACAGGTTTTCCTATAAGACATAGTGGAACAATGAAAATCCCTAGGTCGGGAAGACCCCCCGTGGAGGAGAATATGGCAACCCACTAATCCCATGGACAGAAGAGCCTAGCAAGCTTCGGTCCATGGGGTTGCAAAGATTCAGACACATCTTGGCAACTGAGTGCATGCGCGTGCACACACACACACAGAAATAGAAGTTGCATAGGAAAAATACCATTTTCTATGAATCTGTGATATAACTTCCTATAAATAAGGCATGTGTAGATAATAGCTTTTTCCATAAGACATAACGGAACAGTGAAGCTCCACTGAAAATGTCATCAATTGGGTCAGTAACCCACCTCTCACCACACTGGCAAAATCTGTCTTTGGATTTTTAATCATCCATCTTCTGGAGCAATTGGGCTGTTCAGCTCAATGGGGAACTCGAAGTTTCTGTTCACAGGGACCGAATCCCATAGATAACGGCTGTGGGGTGTGACATGTGCTTTTCAGAAGTTAGTTTAAAGCATACAGTATCTATTTAGTTCTGTATTTTCTCTATAAGGAAACAAAGATCATCTTAAAAGGAAGACATATAATAGAATTCTTCCCTGTGGATCCAAAGAAAATGAAGTTCATGGTTGCAACTTTTGATCTGCGTATCAGGCTCTTGAAACCTTGTGAGGCTGAAGAAAATGTTCACTTCACTTGAGACTGATTATATATTAGTGATTTTCTTTTTTAAAAAGTCTTTTTAAAAAATTGTAACTAATTTACAATGCTGTGTTAATTTCTGTTGTACAGCAAAGTGACTCAGTTATACATACATACATACATATATATATATATTCTTTTCCATTATCCAGGAGACTGGATATAGTTCTCTGTGCTATACAGCAGGACCTTGTTGTTTATCCATTCTGTATGCCATAGTTTGCATCTACCAACCCCAAACTCCCAGTTCATCTCTTCCCCCTGAGTTTTTAATGGGAATAAGAATCGGGTCCCTTTCTAAAGAAAGGCTGGCAACCCCACTCCAGATGGGCAGGTGGAGACTGTGTGGGTGGAACCAGGTGAGTTCTACGTAGGGCGGATTCCAGGTCAAGATTTTACACTCAGTGGCTGGTGTTCCATGCTGTGCTTGGTGCTTCCCACTCTGTCCTTTCAAACTGATGTCCTTTTGAATTGATGCTTTCAAAGTGTGGTGCTGGAGAAGACTCCAAGATCTCCTTGGACAGCAAGGAGATCAAACCTGTCAATCCTAAAGGAAATCAACCCTGAATATTCATTGGAAGGACTGATGCTGAAGCTGAAGCTCCAGTACTTTGGCCACCTGATGAGAAGAACTGACTCACTAGAAAAAACCCCGATGCTGGGAAAGATTGAGGGAAGGAGGAGAAGGGGATGACAGAGGATAAGATGGTTGGATGGCATCACCAACTCAAAGGACATGAGTTTGAGCAAACCCCGGGACATGGTGAAGGACAGGGAAGCCTGGCATGTTGCAGTCCATGGGGTCGCAAAGAGTCAGACATGACTGAACAACAGCCCTGTCCTCCTCCTTCACCCTCCTAAGCCCACATGGCATGTCACCACAACAGCTGCCCTGAGCGGGTTCAGGGCCCTGTGCCAGGCCTGCTCTAGCCTGTGTCCACCCTGTCCTGTAGTGACCACCCCGAGGGCAGAGTCCCGGCTCAGCACTTCCTTTGCCTCCTGCTCAGACAAAGCCCGGGCTTCTCAGGTGGTGCAGAGGGTAAAGAATCTATCTCCCAATTCAGGAGACTCAAGAGACTCAGGTTCGATCCCTGGGTCGGGAAGATCCCCTGGAGCAGGGAATGGCAACCCACTCCAGCTGGAAAATTCCATGGACAGAGGAGCCTGGCAGGCTACAGTTCACAGGGTCGCAAAGAGTCCGACACGAATGGACGACTGAGCACATACACACAAAGCCTGGGGAGTCCACTTCTAAGGACTCTTCACTAGTTGCAGAAAAATACATGATCGAGTCACACATCCCCATTGTAAACACTCATTCAACTTCTCAGTCATCGACACTGTGGATGCAGGTGATGGATAGTGGGGCAGCATGCTGGCCTCTAGACGGACAGAGCAGCAATGCTCTGTGATCAGAGCTTTCATGGGCACGTTAAGATGCTTGTGATTTAAACAGAGTTGCTGACCTCAGGAGGTCTCTGGAGGGAGTGTCACAGACCCCACTGGGCTCTGTTCAGAGCTGTGACATGGAGACAGCCCACTACAGCTGGCTGAGGAGGGGGGATGTCCTTTCTTGAGACCTCAGAGTGACCCCATGGAAGGTAGTGCCCTCTCCTGGGGGCTGGGCTGACTCAGGTCCAAGACTGACATCAGCTACACCTGGAAGGAACTTTGGGAAGGACTTGACATCTTGGGGCTAAATGAGCTTTGGTTTCCTCCCTATATCTGACATGGGGTCACTTCACTTTTGAAGGGCAGGTGTACACAAGGAAGGGACCACAGTTAGCATCCCCACTGCCCGCCTCTCCAACTGCTCTCTAAGCCTTACCAGGGAACCGCCAACATCCAACAACTGCCCTGAAGATGCTGTCCCAGGTGAAGGGCCAGAACCTCCCAGCCTCGGGGGTGTCCGATAGCAAAAGTCTGCAGATGAGCTTATTTCCTAGGAATGGCAGGCCCCGTTCGGGCCCTAGAGGAAGATCCATACTCTGTGGGATGCCTGGGCGGCATATTTGTTTCCACCTTCTCTGTATGTCTTTGGAATTTCTCCTGCTTCTCTGGGCCACATACGAAGCCCTAAAGACTGGACCTGGAGAGGGAGGTTGTAACACCATGGGCAGTAATAAGAGTGAATTTGAGGCTATTTCCTACATTGGTGCTTTTCAGATTTGAGTGTGCATCAGAATGACCTGACAGGCTTGTTAAATCTCAGATTTCTTCCCCCCACCCATCTTCAGACTTTCTGATTCAGGAGGTTGGAGGTAGGGCCCAAGAACTGGCATTTCCAATGAGATCCCAGGTGATGCTGATGCTGCTGGTCTGGGGAACACACTCTGGGGACGAGTGTCCTAGATACAGGTGCCCGTGTGGATATCAAATGAGCCCACATATTCATCCCACTGCCTGAGTGATAAAGTAACAGCAAAAGAAATTGTGCCGTCAATGGCGATTATAGGCAGTGGAGGAGACAGACATACAATGAAGAGACACACAATTATAAGTGATGAGATCTGCTGTAAAGGGAAAGAAGGGGGAGCACAAGGAAAGAATAAGGTGGGAGGTGGCCTGTTTTAGACACCACAGGAAATTGTATTCTCTAGACATTCAGGCTGAGGACTGAAGGCCAAGGAGAAGGCAGTACTGGAGGCAGAACTTCCTGGTCAGAGGACAGATCCTGAGATAGAAAGGACACATATTTGAGAATTGAGAGAAGAGCAGCTGGAGCCCAGTGAACGAGCAGCCGACAGCAGGACTCCAGGCTGGAAGGCCACGGTCAGGATCTTCAGTGATATTTCACCAACAATAAGCAGCTACTGCTTTACTTGCTGTGGCTGCTGCTAGGTCATGGCTATGCCTCTCTTTCTGAGCAAAAGACCTCACTTTGCTGGTTTGCTCAGGCTTACAACAAACTCTTTGGCACAAAATTCAGAGTGGCCTCCAAATGTCCTTCAGTCACTGATGGATGGATAAACAGAATGTGCTATCTCCATGCAGTGGAATATTATTCAGCCTTAAAAAGGCATGAAATTCTGACACATGCTGCAATACGGCTGAACCTTGCAAACAGGTGGAGTGAAAAAAGCCAGATGCAAAAGGCCACACAGCATATGGTTTTGTTTAGAGGAAATGTCCAGAAGAGGCATATTCAGAGATAGAAAGATGAGTGCTTGCCAAAGGGTGGGGGGGATGGGAGGAGGGGAAACAGGAGGTGATTCTAATAGGTCTGGCTTTCTTTAGGGGGATGGAAATGTACTGGCAGTAATCATAGTAATGGGTGTACCACATTGTGAATGTAGTAAAAACTGCTGACACTGTACGCGATGGTGAATCTTATATGATGTGAATTATACCTCAATTAGAAAAATCATAACTAGGAAGTAAAACTGTCATCGAAAAAAATGTCGTTCAGGAAATGATGTCCTCCCATCTCTTAGAAACATGACTCTGTTAAAATCTGCTGCATCTCTATCTGGGGCCACATCTCTTCCTCCCGACCAGTGTGTGTCTATCGGGTCAAGGTTCGGTCTACTCTTTGGAAGACACACAGGAGCCATGATGGGAAGTGGCTCCTTCCTGTCCCACACTGGTCTGGGAGGGCCTGGCAAGTCCATGGAAGAGAAGATACGTTTAAATCCAGGGTAAACTGAGTCTGAAGCCTGACTTACTCATTAGTTGTGCAGCCTGGGGAAAGCTGTGAACATTCTGAATAGTCTCATCTATAAAATGGAGCAAGAAGGCTTACAAGATTCCTACACAGCTTAGTGATAACATATGCACAGAATAGGAGCTTCCCAGGTGGCTCAGGGGTAAAGAATCTGCCTGCTAATACAGGAGGGACAGGTGTGATCCCTGGGTTGGGACGATACCCTGGAGAAGGAAGTGGCAACCCACTCCAGCGTTCTTGCCTGGGAAATCCCACGGACAGAGGAGCCTGACAGGCTGCAGCTCATGAGGTTGCAAAGAGTTGGACGCAACTGAGGGACTGAGCACGCACGCACGTATTCACAGACTAAAAATAAGCAACAGCTACGTAGTAGTAAGTCATTATTAATCGTCTTATTGATACACTCCATAGTGTCTTGGCAGCTAGCGCACTTTACAAACACGCTTTGAAATCCCTCATGGCAAAGACAGAGTTGGTGGGGTATACTCTGTAAAACCCAGCATAGTTTTTTCAAATCCAATAATCGTCTCTTGACATATACGTTTGGAATCTTAGACTGGTTTTTTTTCCCATTACGTGAGTCTGTCTGCTTGCTTCAATTCATGCTTGTAAAGCTGTTTCTGAAAAGTTGCATGCAAATAAAATTTTTACAATTCTGATAATATTTTCCCATTGTTCCACATTATATGCTCAGGGGTGATTTATCTTCATTTGTGATTCATTTTCAATTGGCAGCAGCTCCAAACACTTCAGTTTTAAGCCTCTTTTCTCCCCAGACTCTGTCAAGTTGTAAAAACATTCTTTAAAATACCCTTGACATTTGAAGGAACCCCCACTCACCTATTCCATAAGATTCAAGTTTTACTTCGAAGGCTCTTTCTACAAGCAGGGGATTGAGCTGGATTTCTGGTTCGGCCGTCAACACTGAACAGGCTTGCTTATTTTCCACTGAAATCCCCAGAGACTTTCAAAATCAAGGCAAAATAATGCAAAATTCAGTACGAGGTAAGCAGTTCTGGCATAGGACGGGGAGGGGGAGGGCCGTCCCCTCGTGAGATGGTGTGAGCACAGCGGTCTATAAATCACAGGGCTCCCCCTCACCATCCACAGGGGGACGCCCACAAACCCTCTGACCACACACTGAGCAAAGTTCTTTAACAGAGACACTTTCAGCTTTACTTGAAATAGGTAAGAAGCTCTCTCTCTCTTATCTATATAAACAACAAAGCCATGGCTGGGGTCCCAGGTTCCCCAGGATCCCACGATGCCTACATTTGGGCAGAAAGAAGTAGCCCTCCAGCTCTGGTCTTAGAAAGCGAGAGTCGCTTAGTCAAGTCCGACTCTTTGTGACCCCATGGATTGTAGGTGCCAGGCTCCTCTGCCCATGGGATTCTCCAGACAAGAATACTGAAGTGGGTTGCCATGCCCCTCTCCAGGGGATCTTCCCAACAGCGCTTGTCGGCTCCCTCTAACACCTTGTTTTGACATCACCAAGCATGGTGGGCTTTGAGGATCTCGGGAAAGGGCACATTCCTCTGTCCTCCACATTAAAGCTGTCCTCCAAAAGGGCCGTGACCCAGCCAAGGGAGTGGCACGGAGGCAAGGACTAGCAAGCCCAGGCAGTGGTTTCCCCGTCCACCCTCATGGGACCTGAATGACATCATCCTTTTGCTTTTCCCTCAGCCTCATTCATCCCATCTGCAAGCTCAGAGCAGCTGCATCATGACTGCAGGGAGGCAGCCGGCTCGGCTGCATCGCTGGACCCCCAGCTGCTGAGCCAGCAGCACCAAGGCTGCCCTCCGTACGGGAGACCCCAGCATGAGGGGCCCACCCCAAGGAGCTGATGCCACCCTCTGTCAAACCCTTATCAGAGGTCTCGGACCAACTCTTAGATGTTTGAGCAGCATAAAAGTAAAATTGATAGCATTAATAATTATGGATTGCCATCCTGAGTGTGCAATTTTAAGCAGAGAGAACCGTTATTGATTTCTTACTCTGCATCCAGAACTGTGTTGGGCTCCCTTCATACATCAACTCATTTAATTCTCTCGGCTCCCTGTGAGAATATTATTCTCAGTGTGGACCAGTGGGGAGCAACTCTGTGTGTGTACATATATTGGGGGAGGTCATTGAGGCAAAATTAAAACATTTATGGGATGCATTTTTTCAGTTTCCAAGTAAATATATTTTTACTGACTTCTTTTAGGGGGCAAGAGTGGGATTTTTACAGGTAGCACTAGTGGTAAAGACGGAGAAGGCAATGGCACCCCACTCCAGTACTCTTGCCTGGATAATGCCATGGATGGAGGGGCCTGGTGAGCTGCAGTCCAGGGGGTTGCTAAGAGTCAGACACGACTGAGCGACTTCACTTTCACTTTTCACTTTCATGCATTGGAGAAGGAAATGGCAACCCACTCCAGTGTTCTTGCCTAGAGAATCCCAGGGACAGGGGAGCCTGGTGGGCTGCCATCTATGGAGTTGCACAGAGTTGGACACGACTGAAGCGACTTAGCAACAGCAGTGGTAAAGAACACGCCTGCCAATACAGGAGATATGAGAGACATGGCTTCAATCCCTGGGTCAGGAAGACCTCCTAGAGGAGGGCACGGCAACCCACTCCAGTATTCTTGACTGGAGAATCCCATGGACAGAGGAGTCTGGTGGGTTACAGTCCACAGGGTTGCAAAGAGTCAGATACAACTGAAGCGACTTAGCACCTACACACACGCGTGCTTTATGAACAGAACACTGATGAGAAAACACACTCTGCTTTTTAGACACTTAGGTGCAACTACCTAGGCATTCTGGATAAACAGCCAAGTGGAAGCAGCCTCTAACATCTTTTGCTCTAAAATCAGACCACAGGCTATTTTGCAGAGCTGGGAGGGCTTCTGACTGCCCCGAGATGGTAGACATTGATACTGGGTTATTTAAGACTCAGCCTGAGTGACTGTCCTCTACAAATAAGCTCTCTTAAATTCTAGAGTAAACTAGCTGAGAAGAGATTTGTAGCTTTATGAAAATCTGGTGAAAGGCACAGTACCAACTGGATCAGGCTGGGGGCAGAAGGTTTCTGCTGTTCAAATTCTAGTCATTTCCAGACTCCTACTCATGTTTTGGCAACTCTGTGATTAGAGCCCAAGGGTTCAGCCTTAAAACTGTGGCTCTGATGGTCTTGAGTTCTTGGAACTGAAGTATGAGATATCTAAACAACTCATCAAGAATGCGATATACAACTATGCGAATACCATGGATCCACTGGTAGAATTCAAAACTGTCCAGCGTGGCCTTTGTCTTCCTTTGGCTTATACAAAATCCTGGGAGATAAGACAATTGGGAGAAACAGCTGGACGGCATGGGCACGGTCCTAACGAGGCTATGTGCCGACTGTAATTGAACGGTAACTGCAGACAAGAGGGAGAGGCTGCAGATGGTTAAGGAGGACAACTCTAGAGTCAGAGAAAAGAGAGGCCAGGAGGAACCCACATGTGTGGGAACGGGTCCAGGGTTTTCTGGGAAACTTGGGCTGACTATGTACTGCAGAATTACAGTAAATACGGTAGAAAAGTTGGGACTGGATAAGCCAGTTCCTAGGCACCCAACCCTGTTTCTTCAGCAGGACAGTGTCACTGAACATTTAATTCAGTCAGTGTTCATTGGCATCTATTAATTTACAGGTCTTGTGCTGAGGATTCAAAGGGAAGGCATTATGTGTCAGATCCCATGTAGCTCATATTCTGTGAGTATAAGCAGATCTATTAATAGTTTAATAAAATCCACATGCTATGATGAAGATGTGTGGATAAAAAGGAGAGGAAAAGTTCTATCTGAGCCGGGGCAGGGGTGAGGAGACTGCTGATTGGGAAAGCATGTTGTTTTCTTTTTCTTAATTAATTTATTTACTTTTAATTGGAGAATAATTGCTTTACAATACAGTGTTGGTTTCTGCCATACATCAACATGAATCAGCCATAAGCATACATATGTCCCCTCCCTTTTGAATCCGCCTCCCACTTCCCAGCCCATCCCTCTAGGTTGGCACGGAGCTCCCTGTGTCATACAGCAAATTCCCACTGGCGATCTATTTTATATATGCTAATGTATGCTTCAATGCTACTCTCTCAATTTGTCCCACCCTCTCCTTCCCCTACTGTGTCAAATCTGTTCTCTGTCTGGGTCTCCAATTGTGTGAAAGTGTTAGTCACTCAGTAGTGTCAGACTCTTTGCAACTCTTTGCAAATGGACTGTAGCCTGCCAGGTTCCTCTGTCCATGGAATTCTCCAGGCAAGAATACTGGAGTGGGTTGTCATTCCCTTCTCCAGAGGATCTTCCCAATCCAGGGATTGAACTGAGGTCTCCTACAATGCAGGCAGATTCTTTACTGTCTGAGCCACCAGCATCTCCATTGCTGCCATGCAAACAGGTTCATCTTTCTAGATGCTATATATATGTGTTACTATATGATATTTGTTTTTCTCACTTACTTCACTCTACATAATAGGCTCTAGGTTCATCAACTTCACTAGAACTTCAAATGTGTTCCTTTTTATGGCTGAGTAATATTCCATTGTATATATGTACCACAGGTTCTTCATCCATTCCTCTGTAGTTGGACATCTAGGTGGCTTCCATGTCCTAGCTATTGTAAATAGCGCTGCAGTGAACATTCAGGTACACATGGCTTTTTCATTTATGGTTTCCTCAGGGTATATGCCCGGTAGTGGGATTGTTGGGGCACATGGTAGTTTTATTCCTAGTTTTTTAAGGAATCTCCACACTGTTCTCCACTGTGGCTGTATCGATTTACATTCCCACCAATAGTGCAAGAGGGTTCCCTTTTCTCCACACCCTCTCTAGCATTTATTGTTTGTAGATGTTTTTGATGATGGCTCTTCTGACCAGTGTGAGGTGGTGTCTCGTAGTTTTGATTTGCATTTCTCTAATAATGAGCGATTGAACGGGGAAAGATTTTAAAGGCTACATTGAAGATGTACCTTAAAAAAATGAATGGACACTAATTCTCCAGGCAAAGGTGGTGAGTGCTGCATTCTAGACAAGAGAGCCGGATGAGCAGACACAGAGGTGATAACATCCAGGCACATCTGAAAATGAGGGATAATTCCATTTAGGTGAAACTGAGGGTATGTGATCTGAGCAGGGGTTTCCCTGACAAGGAAGAGTTTGGGAAGCAGCAAGACATATGACCAGGGAGCCTGGAGTCTCTTGTGAAACTAAGGGACTTAGGAGGTGTCCCAGGGAACCAGGATGCCCTTCCCAGAAGAGGGGGACCATCAAAGGTGAGTGGGCGTAACAGTGATGCTCGGTGCTTGGAGAAAACACTCGGCTGGCAGGGAGAAGACAGACCAAGGAACACGACAAGTCTAGGATTCTAGTCTGACATCTTTATAGGAGAAATCAGTGGCAGGAAATTTCTGGAAATTTCCCTTTTTGGCACCAGGGACTGGTTTCACGGAAGACAATTTTTCCACAGACTGGGGTGGGAGGGGGCTGGTTTGGTGATGATTCAAGTGCATTACATTTATTAAGCACTTTATTTCTAATCTAATGTCACCTCTGATCTGACAGGAGGTACTGGTTCGTGGCCCAGAGGTTGGGGACCCATGGAAGGAGACTGTTGAAACCCAAGTGCGCAGGATGCAAACATGGAGCAGGGCAAGGATGGCGAAGGACACACTCAAGAGGGACTCTGAAGGGAGAGACGTGAGCACTGAGACCAGACCTAGAGGGCGGAGGAAAAGTTCCCGGCGGCCTGTGAAGAAGGGAGTACAGCTGGGAATGAAAGTCCACTAAAGAGAGGTGACTCGGAGACCGCGTTTGCAGGGGATGCCTTTGAGAAACGGATGGGACATCCCTGAATGATTGGAAGGTGAACGGTAGGTCAGGACTGGGCATTTGCTCTGAAATCTACGGCATGGGGAACCAGGTCCCCCACAAAGCCTATGAATTAAGACCCCAGGGCTGAGAACAGGGTGCCTTGGCCTCTATCCACACTTAGGCACAAAGAGAAAGAGAAACTGGTAAAGAGAATTAGTAATGCAACACGTAGGGGAGAAAGATGGTCTTGGAAGTCAGAGTAGGGGTACCCGCAAGGAGAGGGTGACAGTGAGGACAGAAGACAAGAGTGGACGGTGAGAAAAAGGTGCTGGATTTCAAGGAAATGGTCCCTCCTTTGGGAACTCTGAAGGTGGAGAGAAAGGAAATGGATGGAGATGAGGGAGGGTAGAAGATCCCACAGTTACACAGAGTGTGGCTACCGGATAAAGGAGAAAAATCTGGCTGGGGATGGATGGATGGATATGGAGTTTTCTTTAACAGTGGAACTATCAGAGCATATGTAGAAGTAGAATGGAAGGAGTAAATGGAGAAGGGCTTAGGAAAGATAGTCAAAACAGAGAAAATAAATACGGACACAAAATCCTGGAGTTCTGGAGGAGGACGAGGCAAAAAAAAAAAAAAAAAGGCCCAAGAGACAAAACGGTAGTCCTCTTTCTCTGAAATGGAGAAAAGGATGAAAAGACATCCACAGCGATGGCAAACTATTTGTGTAAAGTTGAGAGTATAATATAAAGTTCACTTTATATTGAACCTGTTATAAAACATCTCAGATTTAATAGTTCTAGCTTCAAGGAAATACCCACGGTTGACCCAAGTACATTCTGCTAATAGCCATCCATCCATGCAAGTACATATTTAAGCTCTTATTTTCCCAAAGCAAAGAAGAAATGTCACTTGATATTTAAAAGAAAATCATTTCAAAATTGTAAAAACTCATTTCTCTCTGGAAAATGATGCCAGTTATCCTTTAAAAGATCTGAAAGTGGTTCCTCAGAAAACCCTTTCTGGGTCAACCTCAGACCTTTGATCTCAACTCATCTTCACTGTATCCAGAGTTGGAATGCCAAGAAGTTTGAAAGGAATCCAGTGACTGCTTTATTTAGGCATCACTGACTTTGGAGATGATTTTAAAATATCACTGTATAAAATATTCATGTATAATATTAACTCTTCTCACCCTTTTCCCTATACAAAATAGCTTGGATTCCACTCAAGTACAATGTCAACCAAACCAGCAGTGAGAAAAATTTCACAGCAACTGAGACACTAACCAAATTTTGCTCACATATCATAGCAGTAGCAGGAACTTGGAAGCCCTGATCGACTCGACAATCACTGTCAGATGCTAAGGAGAGAGCTTGCCATCAGTGACACAAGGGTAACCCCAACGTCCGAGTTGGTCCTGAGAAACACGTGTGCTCTCTGGCCCCAGTCATCAGGAACTGATGGCATTCCAGGGCCAAAGAGGAAAGTGAATTATTTACGACAAGTCGGAGTGCCAACCTTGAGAATAAGTCACCAACCAGGAATTCTTTGCTCTTATCTAGTTTTTGGCTAGATAATAAAACCGTAGCTAGTAAAACATTTAATACTAGTAAAAACGTCAAGCATGAATCACGAGCCCGTGATGCTAAAAATACTTCTCCAATCAGCCTGGAGGCAACAAACAGATCATACAGTCAGCTCACCATGGCCAAAACTTCACCTCCCTCTCTGTCTAGTCATTCATGAAAACTCCAAGAAATAAGAACAACGCCTGCTTCCTGGGCCTGCACTGTGACCCAGCAACTCAGGGGCAGGCTCTTTGAATTCTGTCATTCCTTCAGCCCAAAGACTTGAGAAAAGGGAGAGTCTCTGAGGGTCTTGAAGGCAGCAGGCCCTGGTGCGGGATTGCAGGAGAAAGCATCAGACGTGGGTCCAAGTCCCAGGCCCTCCCTACCCACTGCTGCTCTGAGAGCTTGTCACTGGAATTACTTTGGATCTCATCCTCGGTGGTGGCTCCTACACATCACTGCATTATGGAAAGGATCAAATGTCACCACTCACATATTATTTTACTCTTATTCCTATACACTGTCTAAAGGCTACACTTACTACAAAATATTGGCTATATTCCCCATGTTGTACAATACAGCCTTGCAGCCTATCTTCCATCCAATAGTTTACGCCTCCCATTCTCCCACCCCCATTCTGCCTCCCGCACTGGCAACCACTAGCTTGTTCTCTGTGAGTCTGCTTCCTTTATGCTACAGTCACTAGTTGATTGCATTTTTTAGATTTCACTTATAAATATATCATACCGTATGTTTCTGTCTCTGGTCAGTTTACTTCACTTTACATGATATCTTTCAAGCCCATCCATGTTGTGGCAAAATTTTGTTCCTCTTTATGCTTAAGCAATATTCACTTATGTGTATGTGTATGTGTATGTGTATATTCTACAAAACTCTAACAATTTTGTAACTAAAAGCAAACTACAACGTTGTTGAGTGTGGGTACCAGCTTTATTCGACTATACTTTGATTCTTAACATTAACCAGTGAGCTTGCACATTAATGAAGCTGACCATAGTTATTCCTGAATAAAGAGAAAGCAACTCGCACCAGGTCTTGTACTGTGATGTCATATTATTAAATATATACGTATATCACATCTTGTTTTGTTCATCTGTTGACAGACACCTAGTGGTTTCCATAGCTTGGCGATTGTAAATAATGCTGCTGTGAACACTGGGGAGCATATATTCTTTTGAATTGCTGTTTTTCACATATTCTTTTTAGAAGGAGGCCTACTCTACGTGCCAGGCTTTCATTGAGGCACTGAGACTCAGAAATTAACAACACTGAAAAAACTCCCCACATGATGGCACAGAGGCTGGTGCATCATAAACGATCCTTTCTGTCTTTTGTTCTGTCTCCAGCCCTAAACCAGGGCACACAGATGCTGCTGCACCATCCCCGGGCCCTCCCCCAATACGGCTCACTTCTGTTTCTGGAGCTGTAACTGCACGTCCATCCCTTGATTCCTCTGCTTATACTTTGTATTTTCCACGCACTGATTCACTGCAACCTTCAGTGGCCAATCTAAAGACATCTCTGCCCTCTCACAGGCTCATCATGTAAAGACATTTCAGTGTTTTGGGCAATTATCGAGTGTATCACGAATGAGGCACTGATCTAACAGCTTCCCAGTTATTTACCTATTTCATTCCCAGAACTACTCACTGGGTCCAATTACTACCCCCTAGTTGACAGTTTGAGGAAACGGAGGCACAGAGCAGTCAAGTAATCTGCGTGAGACCACACAGCTTGTGTTTCTCCTAGGTCTTGCCTCCTTTAGGCAAAAATATTCCTGTTCTTGCTTTCCAGTTGGCTCTGGAAAAGATTTTCTTCCTCTGTAATCAATTTCCCCTCCTAAAATCTAGCCACTCCTGACAGTTAATGGAGTCAAATCTCGCCCTGCTCCTCACCACCCCCAGAGGGGTGGGAGTGTGTTTAAGTCTGTGTGAAGAAATGGAGGACTTACTCGCTTGTAATAGTGCTTTGGGAAGTCAATGCCAGCATGCAGACTTTGCCTACAAGATAATTAAACTTCAGGAGCACTAAATGCTTACATGGCTGAATTCATTTTCTTCCTCTTGAATTCACTGAGTATTTTGTTTTGCGCCTGGTACATATGGACCCACTGCTTTGACTGTGACACCTGGGGCACATGTCATGGTCCCCTGTTCAACTATAACTTCCTCAAAGATAGGTCTCTGCTTAGCACAGGGACTCATGGGGTATGGACAAGAAGAAAATATGAGCAAGAACCAGAAAGGGGAAAATGAATGAGCAAAAATCCAGTATGTGGCCAGATCCCAGATCCCACCTCCCACCATGTGGGGTGACAGAAGTCAAGCACACTGATCACAGGCTCTTCAAAGTCCTTGGACAAGGCTTCTTCTCCAGAAATAACCCTAGAGTGTACAAACACGGACCCAAGGACCCAGTAAACCTAAATATTACACATCCTTCACAAACTGACACTTACCAGGGCCCGCCTTAACTTAAAGGAACCAGCATTTTGGAGATCTGACCTGAGAGCAAACAACTCTCCCTAACATAGACCACTGGGGCAGTGCAGGCTGACATTCTGTTCACATTTATGGGGCGGGTTATGAGTGTGTGTTTCAGTTTCATCAAATGTCCAATAATGAAGATTTTTAGAAAGGTGTTCTATTGTTCTTCTAGTGTTCTTCTATTGTCATATGTTTCTCTCAAATGCTTAAAATAAATGTTTAATCCTTCGGGACTCTTTTATTGATTGATTGACCATTTCTTTTTTTAAATTGAAGTATAGCTGATTTACAATGTTGTGCTAGATTCAGGTGTAGAGCAGTGATTCAGTGATACATATAGACACGTATATAGGTATATATGTACTCTTTTTCAGATTCCTTTCCCATATGTGAAAAGTGAAAATGCTAGTTGTTGAGTCATGTCTGACTCTTTGCAACCCCATGGACTGTAGCCCACCAGACTCCTCTCACTTCAGTTCAGTTCAGTCGCTCAGTTGTGTCTGACTTTTGCGACCCCATGGACTGCAGCACACCAGGCTTCCCTGTCCATCACCAACTCCCGGAGCTTGCACAAACTCATGTCCTTCGAGTTGGTGATGCCATTCAACCATTTCATCCTCTGTTTTCCCATTCTCCTCCTACCTTCAATCTTTCCCAGCATCAGGGTCTTTTCAAATGAGTCAGTTCTTCGCATCAGGTGGCCAAAGTATTGGAGTTTCAGCTTCAGCATCAGTCCTTCCAATGAATATTCAGGGCTGATTTCCTTTAGGATGGCCTGGTTTGATCTCCTTGCAGTCCAAGGGACTCTCAGGAGTCTTCTCCAACACCACAGTTCAAAAGCATCAATTCTTCAGTGCTCAGCTTTCTTTATACTCCAACTATCACATCCGTTGAACAACCATAGCTTTGACTAGGTGGATCTTTGCTGGCAGAGTAATGTCTCTCCTTTTTAACATGCTGTCTAGGTTTGTCATAGCTTTTCTTCCAAGGAGCAAGCATTTTTTAACTTCATGGCTGCAGTCACCATCTGCAGTGATTTTGGAGCCCAGAAAAACAAAGTCTCTCACTGTTCCCATTGTTTCCCCATCTATTTGCCATGAAGTGATGGGACCAGATGCATGATCTTAGCTTTCTGAATGTTGAGTTTTAAGGAGGCTTTTTCACTCTCTTCTTTCGCTTGTGCTCATCCAGCCCAACATTTTGCACAATGTACTCTGCATATAAGTTAAATAAGCAGGGTGACAATATACAGCCTTGACGTACTCCTTTTCCTATTTGGAACCAGTCTGTTGTTCCATGTCCAGTTCTAACTGTTGCTTCTTGACCTGCATACAGATTTCTTAGGAGGCAGGTAAGTTGTTCTGGTATTCCCATCTCTTGAAGAATTTTCCACAGTTTGTTGTGATCCACACAGTCAAAGGCTTTGATGTAGTCAATAAAGCAGAAGTAGGTGTTTTTCTGGAACTCCCTTGCTTTTAAAATGATCCAGTGGATGTTGGCAATTTGATCTCTGGCTCCTCTGCCTTTTTTAAAACCACCTTGAACATCTGGAAGTTCACGGTTCATGTATTGTTGAAGCCTGGCTTGGAGGATTTGAGCATTACTTTGCTAGTGTGTGAGATGAGTGCAATTGTGCAGTAGTTTGAACATTCTTTGGCATTGCCTTTCTTTTGGATTGGAATGAAAACTGACCTTTTCCAGTCCTGTGGCCACTGCTGAGTTTTCCAGATTTGCTGGCATATTGAGTGCAGCACTTTAATAGCATCATCTTTTAGGATTTGGAATAGCTCAACTGGAATTTCATCATCTCCACTTGCTTTGTTCGTAGTGATGCTTCCTAAGGTCCACTTGACTTTGCACTCCAGGATGTCTGGCTCTAGGTGAGTGATCACACCATCATGGTAATCTGGTGTGGTGTAAGCCCTCTTAGAGGAGGTCGCAACTGACCCCACTATATAGCCACCAGAACTTACACAGAACTGGGGAAGCAGACTCTTGGAGAGCACAAAAAAAAACCCTTGTGTGCACCAGGACCCAGGAGAAAGGAGCAGTGACTCCATAAGAGGCTCATCCAGACTTGCCTGTGAGTGTCCAGGAGTCTCCGGCGGAAGCGTGGGTTGGTGGTGGCTTTCTTCCGGGTAAGGGGCGCTGAGTGTGGCAGTGTGTGCATGGGACCTTTAGGAGAAGGTCGCCATTATCTTTATTACCCTCACCATAGTTTGGTCTCAGGCTCCCCTGCTCATGGAATTCTCCAGGCAAGAATACTGGAATGGGTAGCCATTCCCTTCTTCAGGGAATTTCCCAACCAGGGGTCGAACTTGAGTCTCCTGCATTGCAGGCAGATTCTTTACCGTCTGAGACACCAAGGAAGCCCAATATAGGTTATTATAAAGAATATTGAGTATTGTTCCCTGTGCTATACAGTCGGTCCTTATTGGGACTCTATTTAATATTTAAACAACATTTTTCTGATGATTTCTTTGAGGGAGTGATGTATTGAAACAGTGAATTCCAATGGGGACAAAAAAAGCTTCTTAGGTTTTGGAGTCATCACTAGCTTTTTTTTTTTAACCAAACTAAAATTTTTATTGTGTGTGATCACATGGAACTGTCAAGCAATAATACAAAGAGAGCATCTGTATATCTGTATATTTTGCCCAGTTTACCCTAATGGCAACATCTTTGCAAAACCCTAATATTACATCAAAATCAGGACATTATAGACTCCACTGACGTGCAGATTTCCAGTTTTAATTGTACTCATCCGTGTGTGTGCATCATTAGTTATTTAGCGTATCTTATATTGTTGTTTACTTGTTAAGTCATATCTGACTCCTTCCATCCCCATGGACTAGTCCACCAGGCTCCTCTGTCCATAGGGTTTTCCAGGCAAGCACACTAGAGTTGGTTGCCAGCTCCAGCGAATCTTCCCGACCCAGGGATCAAACCCACGTCTCCTACACTGCAGGCGGATTCTTTACCACTGAGCCACCAGGGAAACCCAGCTTATATGACTGATCTGCTACCAGTCATTCCAACTTAAAATTGTTCATGCACGACTGTTGATTTTTCAGCTCTTTACAGTGTGGCAGGTAAGGTGCCAAACACCTCACGGGCACCATGTAAATAAATCCCCATAACCTTCTTGCCTCCTTCTTCTGGTAATAGAAGCTCTGCCTCCTCCACTGGTCAACTCAAATGCCTTCTTCTCCTCTGGCCAAGAGGCAGGGAAGTGACTTAATGGGCCTGGAAGATACAGTTTCTGGAATATGACGCTGACACAAGAGCCAGACTTAACCACATCCTGACAAGCCTGCCCACAGGTCCTCCCAGCAAGATCCAAGGGCCCTGGTCTTTGTCCTGTCTGAGATCGGGTTCTCTGTACTTTCCTCTGGTTCTGCCAGCCACTCCATGTGCTTCCTATAGACCCCCTTTCTGCTGAAGTCAACAGTCTGTGTCTCTTGCCTGCAGTCAAAGAAACCCAACAATGTAGTGGGTGCTGTGATTATGATCCTCTCTTGAGACAAGGAAGCAGGTCTGTGGAAGTCAGGGAGCTGCCCCAGGTCATGTGGCTAAGAAGGGGCAAGGGTGTGGAATAGCTGGCCTGTTTTCAGAGCTGATGCTCGATGCTCGTAGGACCAGAGACACAACACAGAGGGCATCTGCGACTCTGGTTTCCTTCCCCGGAACGTCTCTGAATGGTAAGTTCAGCCATGGTCTGATATGTGCATTAAGTCTCCAAGCAGACATTCTGTTACGGCTACTTTCTCATGGCCAGACATGCCTGCGTAGGACTGTGATTCATAGTCCTGCTGCCATTACAGAGTGACTGCAGCAAACTGCACTTAGCACTCGCTGATTAAAAGGATCCTTTCCAATCCGCCCTTCCCTGACCCTCTCCCCGCAGGGTCCCACACAGGAAATGTTGCTTCACCATTCTTGACATTAACTGCGAATGTTTTTCAAAAACGAAAGAGGAGAGAGAAGCGGGGAAATGCATACATTACACCCTTGAGTCATCGCGATGCATTTCTCAGGCATTAGCTTGTGCTTTTACAACTGGTCTTCATCAAAGGGTTTTCATCTTCTCGCCAGTGTGTCATCTGTCCTAACGACTCCCGAGGAAGACTCGTTCCCCTCGGCATGATTTATGTCGGCTTATCATTTCCTCCTTCTCCAGGGGGCAGCTGCTCTGCGAGGCAGCTCAGTCCGCAGAGGAATCACCACTAACCAGCAGACTTTCTGTGTTTAGCAAACCGGCTAATGGCTCTGTCCATAAATGACCCCAGTGGGAGGCCGCAGGCATCTGCTCACTGTCGACCGTGGAGAACTGGGTAAGCTGGGGGAGCTCCTGACCCCAATAGAGAACTCTGGGTCCTCTGACAGCTCCTGGAATCACTTGCCATTAGCGTATCTTGCGGGGAAGGATGGTGGGGGTCTTCACGCACCACCCAAAGCATGGCTTTGGAGGGGCTCCTGGGCCCAGGGTACTGTGTGAAGGTGCGGTTGGGATAAGCCATGAACAAGCCGTGGTTCCCACGTGGCTTCAGCTCGCACAGGGTGGGTGAGGGGAGCCTCACCACACACAGTGAGGCAGGGCCTGGGCCTTGCCCATCTTTCTCCCCAGCCGGTCCACCAGTCCCCATCCTGCGCGTGGAGTTGAGCGATGACAAGGCATAACCAGATGCTGAGGGCCAGAGCGCCAGAAGGGGAAGTCAGAGCCCCTCCCCTGGCCCTGCTCTCTCTCTCTATCTCACAGGTGGAACCATCTGGTTGCTTCTCCAAGGCTCCCCAGGTCTCCCCTGGCAGGACTGTTTATTCCCCGGCCTGTCCCTTCCCTTGGAGACCCAGAGGATGCGGGGTCATGAGAGCACAGGACCAGCCTGGACCCCGCAGGCTGCCCACCAGAGTCTGCGTCCCGGCTCCCTCCCCAGTCACGTGCTGCGCCTCCCTTTTCATGCCTGTAAAACAGGGACAGGTAACAGCATGCAGCTCACGGGGGCAGTGTCAGGAGAAACACAACAACATGGATGAAAATGCTTAGCACGGATTTATGCTCCAATTGCATCAACTGTTCCCATAACCCTTCAGCTCCAGGGCCAACCTGCAGTGCAGACCTGGTAACGGTCCCCACTCCTGAGAGTGGCAACAAGCTCCTTCTCAATCTGGGGGCTCAGCCCTCCCCAGGGGCTGCTTCCTTGCCTCCTGCCCTTCCCTTCTCACCTTGCTCACTGGGTCCACCCTGTGCAGTCCTGATACTCAGTGTGGATCTCAGACTCTCTGAGATCCTAGCCCATCACCCTGGCCCTGGGATTCCAATGAGGGGTACACAGGAGCTGCCACCTCCCAGGGGACAGGACCACTGACTGGTCTGCTGTCACATCTCCAGGTCTCCCCTGAGCTGCCGGGCCTGCTGACAGCTCCAGGAGCCACTTTTTCCTGGTGGGTATTTTCTCACATGAGCAGAAACGTGATCAAGCCAATGGACCTCAAAACCATGCCTCTGGCCTAACACTGTAATAGAGAAAACCCCCTTCCTGACCCTGGCCCCCTCTCTGGAGGCTCAGAGAACATGCATTCTGGGCATGGTGGCATTTGGGGGGTGACGCCCTCCTAGCACTGCTCTCCAGCCATCAAAAGCGGGGATCAGCTTGGACAGCTTTGGGGCGCTCCTTTTTGAGCTCACCTGTTGCTTCTCCAGCAATGCCTCACTCCCTGGGGTTCCTAACCTGGAGCCCAGCTCGGGGCAGCCTCACCGCTGACTGTCACTCATCAATGTCACATGGTTGATGGAGTTCCTTGGTCTCCCTTAGTTACTCAATGAAGGCTTGTGAGGCTTGATAACTGAAATGGTCCTTAGGCTCCGACTGACTATGGGAAGCAGAGAGGGCTCACTTCTATCCCAGGAAATAACCTCAGGTGAGGGAGAACCCAGACTGCGTCCTGAGTGAGGTTCATGGCTGCATTCAGCCCCAGCCTCCCTCTGACTCTATCCCCTCAGATAACTTACAGTCTCTTTAGAAACATTCATAAGATGCTGATGGCCATGCTATTCAAGTTTAAGGAAACAGAGAGCACAGGTTCCCAGAAAAAAAAACTGATCTGGAAACCCCAGCAGAAAACAAAGGTGTCCACAGGGCCCCAGTCTGTATAAAGAACACCCAGACACAGCCCCCTTGTGCAGGGAGAGCCCCTCAAGACCACAAGCCGCACTGCCCCCTTCTCCCCAGCAAAGCTTCTGGCTCCGTGAGGGCTGCGTCCAGAACAGCAGAGTGACTGTGCAGGGGATGTGGCTCAGGGATCAGACTAGAGGCGTCTGCACAGGGCAGCGGAGGTCTGGGCAGGGGGTGGAGGGCATGAGGAGGCACCCGGGCAGGAGAATGATGGCATCACCTCTGCCACCACAACTAGGAGTCACATCTAGGTGGTGTGGATAGTCCAAAGGCGTCCTGGGTCAGGAGCGGTTCAGAGGAGAAGGTGGGCACTGGAGGGGTCTAGGGGGCACTTAGCACTCAGCCCAGGGGCATCCCCTTCATGTCAGTCCTCCCCAGAGACAGTTGACTGATGCTAGCCTGGTCCTCCCTCCACAGGGGTCCTCAGACCTGCCTCCTGGTCTGTCGACACTTAAGAACACTGATGTTCAGATCAAAGTAAATCAAATCAGCCTCCCCACTTGGGGACTCCTTTTTTTTTTTTTTTTGGTCAAGTTCTCAATGACTCCAATGTGTAAGCAGGATGCAGAACCATGGGTCGAACACACAGCAATCATATTTTCTGAATGAATGAGCAGACACATCAAAGCCAGAGGGCCAAGGCCCTGCAACCATGCAGTAAGAACTCCAGTCTACCAGGAACACCCCTACCTGGGTCCACTACCTGGAGCTCTTGGTTCAGGTTCCGGCTCCACCTCTATCTCAACCACATGCACTTGGGCAAGTGTTCACACCTCCCTGCTCTTGGGGGTCTCCATCTGCAAAATGGACATGATGACCCTGGAGGTCCCTGGCATTCACTGTGCCCTCAAGCGCCCAGCACCCAAAGTGTGTGAGGCTCGGGTTTGGGTGCTGGGGATTCAGCTGGGCCCCAGACCAGACCTGTTCTCCTAAAGCCTCTCTTCCAGCAGACAATCTCACTTTCATCTCCCTCCATGCTGGAAGGTCTACGAGTCTAAGATTCTACTTCGTTTACCCAGGCAATCGCCCAGTTAGAGACGCAGAGATGGTACCAAATAAAACAAGAGTAACTGGAAGACAAGCTGCCCTGAGTCATGGGAGGGCCTGAAAGTGATGGAGACGAGGTTAAGCAGGAGCCAGAGGGGATGGGGAGGTGGTGGATGTATCCAGAAATCTCTTTCATGCTATTGTCAAGATTGCAGAGCCTGGTTCTTTAAGTACCATTTCAGCATATTTATTCCTAACAAGTACTGTTCCCGCAGCTTGAAAAGGAGAGTAACAGTAATGATGATGATAATGAAGGGACTTCCGCGGCTTTCAACTCTCCACTCGTCCACTCTCAGCAGCTGTCCATGCCCTGCCCCCGCCCCCAGTGCTCCCTGACCTGCTTCTGCCCGAAGCCTTCTCCCCCAGCTCCACATGTATGGCTCTGCGTATGTGCTGCCAGACGGGACTGCCTTTCACTGGACAGCGACCACCTAACCCCGATGTGTCTGCAAAATGCCCTGACGCATAGCAGCAGCACTCCAAGGACAGACCAGCAGGAATGATGTAACACAATGACGTCCTAAGAACAAGATGTCAGCTACACTCACTCCAGTCTTCTCACACACACACACACACACACACACACACACACACACACACACACACACACACAAAATAAGTAACTTGAATAAGTAAACTTGGCGCATCCTCACTGAGTGCAGCTCCGGGATTGAATGCTCTAATTGGACCGAGATGGTTTCTCCGCTGCTTAGGGGAAGCAGAAGCTGCTCAAAGAAACTAACTCCTTCTGATCCAGATAAAACTCAGAACAGAGAAGAGCGTCTCCATGCACACAAGGGTCTATTATTTTCCCCAACTTTCTCAGCTTCACAGGAGTGGTAATGTACTTCTATACTATATTAAAAAAAATACACATTTTATTGACTCTTTAAATAAAAGTCAATGCACAATAATAAAAGAAAAATGGGGAAATATGACCTGTCACAGCAATCACGTAAGAATTATATTGCATATAAAACACTACAACTGCTTTGTAAAATAACTTTCATCTATCAACGGTGGAGATGGCAGGGAAATATAACTGTCCTCATTTTATAAGGGTAAGAATAAAGATAAAGATAAAAATATATAAATGCATAGGTTATAGTTTTAAAAAATCAGTGCCTTCCAAGACTCAACTGACCAACTGATGACCAGCATCTTTAAGCGGGTGACTTTTTAACCAGAGGTCATGGATTTCCAGACAAAGGGAGGTGCCCTTAGGAGCAAAGAGCCTGGGGACAGCTAGGAAGCCCAACACCTGCCATATTTGCAAAGGTTCAGGGCAGTCCCAAAGAGAAGATGATTTCTCAGTTTTCACAATTGAAAGACATCAAAAGGATATTTGACCATCATAGAGTTCATATCTGTATTTATATACATTATATATATATATATATACATACATAAATATATATCTCCACACATTGGGCTTCAAAATCACTGCAGATGGTGACTGAAATCATGAAATTAAAAGATGCTTGCTCCTTGGAAGGAAAGCTGTGGCAAACCTAAACAGCATATTAAAAAGCAGAGACATCACTTTGCTGACAAAACTCCATCTAGTCAAAGCAATGGTTTTTCCAGTAGTCATGTAAGGATGTGAGAGTTGGACCATACAGAAGGCTGAGCAGTGAAATTTGTTTTCAAATTGCTTTCAAATTTGAAAGCAGATGCTTTCAAATTGTGGTGCTGGAAAAGACTCTTGAGAGACCCTTGGACAGCAAGATCAAACCAGTTAATTCTAAAGGAAATCAACCCTGAATATTCATTAGAAGGACTGATGCTGAAGCTGAAGCTCCAATACTTTGAACACCTGATACAAAGAGCCAACTCAATGGAAAAGACCCAAATGCTAGAAAAGATTGAGGGCAGGAGGAGAAGGGGGCGGCAGAGGATGAGGTGCTTGGATGGTATCACTGACTCAATGGACACAAGTTTGAGCAACTCTGGGAGGTAGTGAAGGACAGGAAAGCCTGGTGTGTTGTAGTCCCTGAAGTCGCAAATGGACATGATTTAGAGACAGAACAACAAATATCCACACACCATGGAAACAGTCAACTGTCTACTTACAATATTTAATTTGCTAGTTCAGCTACATATTTAAATTGTATTGCATATGTTAACTATTAATATTGTTTTTTTCCATCTTCACATCTCACAAAACACTTTTACTTGAAATTTTTGTCATCCTCAGGGTCTTTCTAAGTCATTCGACAGTTTTGTAGATGCAGCATCTTCACCTGCATCTAAATAGCCTGGGAGTCAGTCATCTTCCCCTAGGTATTTCTTAAACTCCTCCACTTCATTCAAGTTTCATGGCCCCAGGCTTGATGAATCCCATCAATGCTTATGTCACATCTTCCTGGGCCCCTGATGCCCACGCATGGCATTTTACATTCCATTCTCAGCCTAGCAGTCAGGGTACCATTTTTAAAGGACAAACTGCATTCTATCCCTACGGCGCTTACGCCTTTCAATGGCTTCCCTCAGTGCACAGGACACAGTCCCATCAGGGGGCTTGGTCGGGGTCTGCACTTCATCAGTCCTTGGTGGGCTGCCAGGTCATTCTCCAAGCCTCCACCACCTGGCCTTCAGCCAGAGTCTTCAGCCACAAGCTCCGCTCACCCGGGCCTGGGTGCCTCCTTCGGCTCAGCCTGAAACTCACCCGGCCACTCCCACAGTTGACAGTGCCTCCAGCCCATGGGCCTTGCCCAGCTTATCAAGACCAAGACATCTTTCCTCTTCTTGTGTATACAGTAGAAATAATGGCTCAGTTCATTATTCGTGGACTTACCTATACAACATCTCACTGCCTCACGAACCTGTAAGCATTCAAGGCACAAGGCTTCTTCTCCTGCGTTCCCCACTGCACCCCAGTGTTTGCACAGTGTTTGCCATACAGGAGGAGGTAAAAAATCCTGGTTGAATTAATAGCAGCAGCATCAACTGACACTGCAGGGATACTAATTATGTCTTAGGATCTATGCTAAGTCCTCACACAGACTGTTGCTTTAATTCTTTAAACAAAAGGATAAACTTGGTGATCCCCATTTTATAGACATCAAACTGAGGCTTAGTGAGGTCAATTCCTAAACTCACACAACACAGCCCGGGTTTCATCAAGATGATCAGACTCCTGGCCGAGTGCTTCCAATTTGTCTAGTAAAATAAATAAGCTTCTTGGATATCCAAGCAAATTTGACACAGAAGAAAAATACTTAAAAAAACAACAAAAAACAAAAAACCCCAGAAGGTCTAACAGGACATTTCAGGCTCCATAAAGCTGAATTTAAGTTCACAAAAATGAGCTGTAGCCCTTGGGACTCCAAAAATCCTCTCGTCAAGATTTTTGCAGTTTGTTTACTAAAAAAGCAGCATCACATGTTTTCCATAATAACAAAAACAGCAAAGTCACTCACTTTTGTTTGTTGGTTGGTTCACATAAAATTCTCAGGCCTGCTATCTGATCTGAGAAAGTAGATGTTGTACGTCGGAAAATGCAGTGTTAACACTCGATACTCAGAGGTGAGCTTGACATCCCCGTTCCTCCGGTTCTCCATCACACTGGCCTTGGTGATCCCGCATCACTGTCTACACG
Source organism: Okapia johnstoni (assembly GCA_024291935.2). NCBI lineage: Eukaryota > Metazoa > Chordata > Mammalia > Artiodactyla > Giraffidae > Okapia > Okapia johnstoni. Next base: position 82,487,324 of record CM044318.1, read on the forward strand.
CGGGCTGGAAGACAGCACTCCTTCTCCAACCTCCGAGAATTACACGAGTACAACTGACCCAGCTGGTTGACCTCTTCCAGGAAAAGTTTCAAAACCTTCACAGTATGGTTTGATGGGCCAGACACTTAATATCGGGAAAAAAAAAAACTTTTTAAACTAAACTGAAGCAAATAGAGTTGGCCACATTAGTGGTCGTAGGCAGCAGTGGGCATGCTACAGTGAAGGGTTCCTTGAAGAACTTAGAGATAAAGGAAAGAAACATCTACTCTTCAGGTTAAACTAGCAAATCAGTGAAAACAGAAGGAGGGATTCTGTCAATTGTACTTCAAAGACGAACAGACTCAAAGAAAAAGAAAGCAGAACTGTGGTTACTAGAGACAGAGCGTAGGGGGTGGGGAGTAGATGAAGGTGGTCAAAAGGTACAAACCTGTTATAAAAGATACAAGCACTAAGGATGTGATGTATACAACACGATAAAGATGATGAACACTGCTGTACATTATAAATGAAAGGTGTTAAGACAGTAAAACTTGAGAGTTCTCATCACAAGGAAAAAGTTTTTTGTTTCTTTAATGTTGTATCTAAATGAGATGATAGATATTCATGACTTATCATGATAATGATGTATGTAAGTCAAATTAAAATTTAAATCAAAATTAAAAGACACTTGCTCCTTGGAAGGAAAGCTATGACAAACCTAGACAGCATATTAAAAAGCAGACATTACTTTGCTGACAAAGGTCCATCTAGTCAAAGCTATGGTTTTTCCAATAGTCATGTATGGATGTGAGAATTGGACTATAAAGAAAGCTGAGGGCTGAATAATTGATGCTTTTGAACTGTGGTGCTGGAGGAGACTCTTGAGAGTCCCTTGGACGACAAGGAGATCGATCCAGTCAATCCTGAAGGAAATCAACCCTGAATATTCATTGAAAGGACTGATACTGAAGTGAGAGCTCCAATAGTTCGGCCACCTGCTGTGAAGTGCCAATTCACTGGAAAAGACCCTGATGCTGGACAAGATTGAAGGCAAAAGGAAAAGGGGGCAACAGAAGATGAGATAGTTGGATGGCATCACCAACTCAATGGACGTGAGTTTGGGCAAACTCCAGGAGATAGAAAAGGGCAGAGGAGCCTGGCGTGCTGTGGTCCATGGGGTTGCAGAGAGTCAGACACAACTTAGAGACGGACAAACAACAATGATAAGAACAACACCATCGTGGAGAGAAAGCCAGTGAACGTGGAGGCCGACAAGGCTCTGTTCCCAGGACAGGGGCCTGCTGTGAGGCAGGAAGACCTTACTGGGCCTCCCTCTGCCCTGAGTTAATAGCATGAAAAGATACATTCACCCCCGCTGTTCACAACAGCACTACTTACAACTGCCAAGACATAGAAACAACCAAAGTGTGTGTGAACAGATGAATGGAAAAAGAAAACGTGTCACATACATACAGTGGAGTATTTCTCAGTCATAAAAAGGAATGAAATGCTGCCATTTGCAGGAACATGGATAGACTTGAAGGACATTATGTTCAGTGACATAACTCTGACAAAGAATGATATATACTGTATGATGTCACTTATATGCAGAATCTAAAAAACACGACAAAGTAGTGAATATAATGAAAAAGAAACTGACTCACAGATACAGAGAGCTTGTGGTTAACAATGGCAGGGGCACTAAAGGGGCGGGAGAGAAGGAGGTATACACGATTGGGGATGAGATAGGCTCAAGGATGCACTGTACAACATAGGGAATATAGACAATATTCTGTAATAACTGTAAATTAAACAACCTTTAAAACTGTATAAACTTAAAAACATTTTTAAATTAAAAAAATTTAAAAAGCCAACTTATTGAGCATGTTATATACCAGGCACTGGGCAAAATGCCCCATGAGAATCACACAATTTAATCCACCCCAACTCTAGCAGGTATTGTTCCCATTTTAAAGATGAGGAAACTGAGGTTCAGAGACGTTACCTGTTTGACCAATGTCTCACAAAGAGCACGTAGTGTGGAACCTTTGAGTCCCACCTGTGCCTCGAGGGCTGCGGCTTCGTTTACCTGACCGCCCGCCCCCCACTTCCCACCAGGCTCCTCTGGATGGCTTATCCTTGTCCTTTCTCCTGTCCTGATCATAGACATGACTTCCCAGGGCTTCTGAGAATGAATTCCAATTTAGATGTCTGTCACATATGAGTTGGATCACTGTGACTCAGACCTCATAAGCTACGTCAAGAATAATTTTTGGATGTGCCAAGTCAAGATGACCTCCCTGGAATCATGGTCCAGCCTGTGAGGTTAGCTGCCATTCCAGGAGACCAGGGGACACCCTCGATAAAGGCATCAACATTTCTGCCATACATGTGGCTTAACTACTGAGTCTTCTACGCCCTGCTGTTCAGGTCTGTCCTGGCAAAGTAGAATAGATGACCAGGAGCCAGCATTTCAAGCTGCCTGCTGAATTATCTGTGCTCACAGGCAAACCTGGATGTAAATTGTGTTTGAAAAGTTGATCTCCATTTCTGCCTAGGAGTCTCATAAATCAAAAATGGTCAGTGTTTACAGCAGGGTCCAAAGGGAGAGCTGCTGGGACAGCCCCAAACACTTAAAAATTCTATATGGGAACCAAGAAAACTTCATGTGAGGACAGGAGATTGGAGGAACTAATCGCTGATTTTCATCTGGTTCTCATTTAGAAAAATTGGACTACTGGGGAAAAGGGTAAAAATAAAAACTGCAAGAAAAAAATGCTTAAAGGCAAGTAGATCCCTCATTCTGAACATGTACAGGTTTATACTCACAAGTCTACTCTTTCCTTAAGGCCAGTTAATTGTCCCAATAGCTGGTCAGGCTGTGAAGGAGGCGCCATGAAAAACAGACAGACAATGGGGGATTATGGCCACAGTGCCAGAGAGAAGGACTTCCCTGATAGCTTGGCTGGTAAAGAATCTGCCTGCAATGCAAGAGACCCCGGTTTGATTCCTGGTTCAGGAAGATCCCCAGGAGAAGGGATCAGTTCAGTTCAGTAGCTTAGTCGTGTCCGACTTTCTGCGACCGCATGGACTGCAGCATGCCAGGCTTCTCTCTCCATCACCAACTCTCGAAGCTTGCTCAAGGATAGGGATAGGCTACCCACTCCAGTATTCTTGGGCTTCCCTGGTGGCTCAGCAGGTAAAGAATCTGCCTGCAATGTGAAAGACCTGGGTTCGATCCCTGGGTTGGAAAGGTTTCCTGGAGGAGGGCATGGCAACCCACTCCAGTATTCTTGCCTAAAGAATCCCTATGGACAGAGGAGCCTGGTGGGCTACAGTCCATGTGGTTGCAAAGAGTCAGACATGACTGAGTGACTAATAAGCACACAACACAATACACCAGAGAGAACTGTCACTCAAACCCAGAGATCATCAGTCCTAAGACAGATGGGTTTGCTTTGGCGGTGCTGCGGTAATGACCTCTGCCTTGCCATGACACACCAAAGGCACCATGACAAAAACAGAGCATCCACACCTCACACCAGAAAATACACAACTGTGCTTTATGTCATAACATTTATATACTTACGTAGATGTGTGCACAGTTTATATACACACATACACACACACATCAACACACATTGGTAACTTTAAAGCAACTAAGATTATATGTAGAAAAAGGCAAACGTTACATAATTCTTTGGAGAAGAAGGCAGGACAAGGATTACAAGAGGAAGAGCAGTATATATCTATCTAATTTCCCTGTAACGTTAATCAGAAATCCTAATTTATTAATACCCCATAGGGAATATTTGTTTTAAGTCAATTCAGACCAGCGTATTGGAGAAGGCAATGGCAACCCACTCCAGTACTCTTGCCTGGAAAATCCCATGGACGGAGGAGACTGGTGGGCTGCAGTCCATGGGGTCGCGAAGAGTCGGACACGACTGAGTGACTTCACTTTCACTTTTCCCTTTCATGCATTGGAGAAGGAAATGGCAACCCACCCCAGTGTTCTTGCCTGGAGAATCCCAGGGACGGCGGAGCCTGGTGGGCTGCCGTCTATGGGGTCGCACAGAGTCGGACACGACTGAGCGACTCAGCAGCAGCAGCGGCAGGACCGGCCTATCCTCTGCTGGTCTATTAAATGCAGCTGCGTCAAAGATTGAGAGACAGGAATTCTGTGTCTCGTCTTTTGTATCTCAGCCCCCCCAACACAGTGTCTGAAACATTGTTCACTGAATGGGTGAACAAATTAACAAAATGAATAAACAGTGTCTGTGTGCTACAGACAGCCTCAAGTACTTTAAAACTCAAAAACAAAGACAGCAGAGCATACTTCTGATCAGAATTCGTTCTCTCCATTAATAAAAAAGGATTGATAAAAATTTTTAATACTCAACATGCTGGAACAAAACGACATTCAAATTTTACCTTCCAAGCAGCCCTAACTTCTATTTCTAAATTAAAACACACAGACTGCTTTCAGGTCACAAGTCACACGTACACTCTTGTAGAATGTTTTTGAAAAGTCACTGAAAATATAGCCTGAATGAAGAGATTTTTCTAAACATAGCACACTGTCACTGGTTCAACCTAACAAAGTGAACCACTGCGCTTTATAACAACTGATATTTATGTAACATATTATATAGTGTGTTGGTATGCATAAGTTTATGTATGTATGCTCTGTCAGTATAGAAATTTAATTACAAATACATTCTGAAAAATCTCACTCTTTATATAGTATTTGTGCTTGCTTTCACTAATTCCACTTACGGGAATCCCATGCCAATGATTAAAGAAAAAAGATGTTAATTCAACAAAATATTTAGCCAGTTCTTGTCCTTGGCAGCAGTTTTCCTGGTAGCTTAGCAGTAAAGAATCCACCTGCAAAGCAGAAGACCCTGGTTCGATCCCTGGGTTGGGAAGATCCCCTGGAGAAGGGAACAGCTACCCACTCCAGTATTCTGGCCTGGAGAATTCTACGAACTCTATGGTCCATGAGGTTGCAAAGAATCAGACATGACTGAGCAACTTTCACTTTCACTTTTCTTTCCCATGACAGAGCCCTCTGCAAAGCAATTAGGATTTCTAACCAAAGTGATCAGAAAGGAAGGAGAAGACAAACGTGATCAAAAGAAAGCCGTGCAACAGCTCTTTGTGGACCAAAAAATGGGTAGGTTTTGCCTCAAAAAAATAGTGTTTAATTTTCAATACTATATAGAAGAATATAAGGAGTAATGCAATCAAGTCATAAGCATCACTTTATCTGGTAAAATAATTTGACTCATAATTTAAATATATTTATTAAATGGTAGAATAGTACTTGTAATACTTTTAACATCATTATACATTTTTTCCATTTAACCAGCCTCCTAACATTCTATATATTTTGTCAACATTAATGGTACAATAGTATCAGGACTTTACTAAAAATATTAGTAGTTCTTTACTTTGTGAAAACTGCAAATAAAAACCATATCCCAGAGCTCCCAGGGGAACCTTTGTGGCATTGAGATTTGTCACATGGGTGCTGCTTGGCCGCCAACAGAGCACAGAGGGAATCTCCACTGGAGCCTGTCAGATTTTTCAAGCAAAATAAAGAAACTGACCAACAAAATCTTCTAGGCCAGGGGAGACTGAAGAGGCGGCCTTAGAAGGCCTGTGAAAATAACTCTCTGCTTAAATAAATCATCTCCCCAAATAATCTCCCTGCTGTGTAAGCTGGCTTTATATCATCTTCTATCTGCCACATGTTTTTCATAAGGAAGAAAGGCATAAAAAAATAAAGAAACTCTTGTTCTCCACTTATGTTAAATCCACTTTAGCCCACAGTGAAATCCACCAGCACACTGGGAGGAGAGAAGTGACTGTTTCATAACATCTTTAGATAAAGGTCCTCTTTCTACTCTTCTCAGGCATACCTGTACAAGTGTAGCTAGCCTCTGCGTCTTTTCAGACCTTGGATTTTTGAGGAATTTGCTGCTATTTTCCTTCAGTCAGTCAGTTCAGTCACTCAGTCATATCCCACTCTTCACGACCCCATGGACTGCAGCAGACCAGGCCTTCCTGTCCATTACCAACTCCCAGAGCATGCTCAGACTCATGTCTGGCGAGTCAGTGATGCCATCAAACCATCCCATCCTCTGTCGTCCCCTTCTCCTCCTGCCTTCAATCTTTCACAGCATCAGGGTCTCTTCCAATGAGTCAGTTCTTTGCATCACGTGACCAAAGTATTGGAGTTTCAGCTTCAGCATCAGTCCTTCCAATAAATATTCAGGACTGATTTCCTCTAGGATTGACTTGGTTGATCTCCCTGCAGTCCAAGGGACTCTCAAGAGTCTTGTCCAACACCACAGTTCAAAAGCATCAATTCTTTGGCGTTCAGCTTTCTTTATAGTCCAACACTCACATCCATACATGACTACTCGAAAAACCATAGCTTTGACTAGATGGACTTTGTCAGCAAAGTAATGTCTCTGCTTTTTAATATGCTGTCTAAGTGGTCATAGCTTTTCTTCCAAGGAGCAAGCATCTTTTCATTTCATGGCTGCAGTCACCATCTACAGTGATTTTGGAGCCCAGAAAAACAAAGTCTCTCACTGTTTCCATTGTTTCCCCCTCTATTCACCATGAAGTGATGCAACCAGATACCATGATCTTAGTTTTCTGAATGTTGAGTTTTAAGCCAACTTTTTCACTCTCCTCTTTCACTTTCATCAAGAGGCTCTTTAGTTCTTCTTCACTTTCTGCCATAAGGATGATGTTATCTGCATATCTGAGGTTATTGATATTTCTCCCAGCAATCTTGATTCCAGCTTGTGCTTCATCCAGCCTGGCATTTCCCAGGATGTACTCAGCATATAAGTTAAATAAGCAGGGTGACAATGTACAGCCTTGACGTACTCCTTTTCCTATCTGGAACCAGGATGCTGCTCCATGTCCAATTCTAACTATTGCTTCTTGACCTGCATACAGATTTCTCAGGAGGCAGGTAATATGGTCTGGGATTCCCATCTCTTGAAGAATTTTCCACAGTTTGTTGTGATCCACACAGTCAGGATTTTGGAATAATCAATAAAGTAGAAGTAGATGTTTTCGTGGAACTCTCTTGCTTTCTTGATGATCCAACAGATATTTGCAATTTGATCTCTGGTTCCTCTGCCTTTTCTAAATCCAGCTTGAACATCTGGAAGTTCATGTACTGTTGAATCCTGGCTTGGAGAATTTTGAGCATTACTTTGCTAGTGTGTGAGATGAGTGCAATTGTGCGGTAGTTTGAACATTCTTAGGCGTTGCCTTTCTTTGGGATGGGAATGGAAACTGACCTTTTCCAGTCCTGGGTCACTGCTGAGTTTTCCAAATTGTCTGGCATATTGCGTGCAGCACTTTCACTGCATCACCTTTGAGGATTTGAAATAGCTCAACTGTAATTCCATCACCTCCACTAGCTATATTCATAGTGATGCGTCCTAAGGCCCACTTCACTTCGAATTTCAGGATGTCTGGCTCTAGATGAGTGATCACACCATCGTGGTTGTCTGTGTCATGAAGATCTTTTCTGTATAGTTCTTTTGCGTATTCTTGCCACGTCTTCTTAATATCTTCTGCTTCTGTTGGGTCCATACCATTTCTGTCCTTTATTGTGCCCATCTTTGCATGAAATGTTCCCTTGGTATGTCTAATTTTGTTGAAGAGATCTCTAGTCTTTCTCATTTCTATTTTTCTATTGTTTCCATTCTTTCTATTTCCCATTTTATTTTCCTTCACTGGGACTAAATCTGCTTGCCAATGAAACAGTTGCTTTAACTTGCCATTGTGGTTGGCATGGAAACAGCCCTTAAAGAGACAGGTGATGTCTGGACTCCAATGCAGACTTCTGGTTTTCCCTCTAGCCATGGTGGGACCAGTTCCTGCTTTCCTACTTTAACTCCTGGGCATCTGCTTCCACACAGGATACTGGGATGAATTTGATTTTAAAAGGAGAACAAAATCATGGTCTCGATAGAGTGGTTTCAGAGACAGGCTTATGTCCTGCACCCCAGCAGCTGCTCAGGGACAGGCTTTGGGACTCTTCTACAGCCCCATGGAGTCAAGGGACCATGGAGTGAACCTCCAAGAGTGAGGTGCTAAATTTGGGGAACACAGTGGCTACCAACAGGCAAAGCAGAGCAGTGATCAGCAGTGTTCTCCAAACAGTGTATCCTGCTTTTTATCTCAGTGCATGCAAGCGTGCGTTTTAGGTCGCTTCAGTCGTGTCCGACTCTTTGTGACAGTATGGGCCATAGCCCATCAGGCTTCTCTGTCCATGGGATTCTCCAGGCAAGAGTACTGGAGTGGGTTGCCATGCCCTCCTCCAGGGGATCTTCCCAACCCAGAGATCAAACCTGTATCTTTTATGTCTCCTGCATTGGCAGGCAGGTTCTTTACCACTAGCGCTACCTGGAAAGCCCCTTGTACCTCGGGCCTCTGGGTAAACCAATAGTTGATGGAGGAAAGTTCTTCTCTAGAATGATTCCAGCTAACAAAGAAAGGAACAACAGAATTAGAACCCCCCCCCCCACCTTAGCTAGACCTAAAGAGAAAACTAGGCACTTATTGTTAATGCTCACTGATTCTGGCATTTAAAGTCTGTGTACCTTTATAATGGAAGCATCAGAATAATCCCTGAAGCCAGTGCTCTATCCAACATCACAAAAAAAGAGACAAGCAGAGCTCATGGAACTCCTGACGTGAAGCAAGAAAGGGACACAGCACCCCCACGATACAGTCCTGCTGAAAAATCAGAACCTGAAACTGCTCGAGGCTGTAGCTCTAACTTCCAGTTGACAGAAACCACAGAGTGCAGAGGAATGGGCAAGAGGACGACGTGGGGACAAAACCAGCAAAATGAAGACCGTGGAAAATTCTACCGGGTTTATTCACAAGGATTACAAGATTTCAACTGCAAGAATTAAAAAAATGGAACCAGGAATCTATGTATTAAAAAAAAAAAGGACTTAGATGTAGCAACCAAACGCAAGATGGGAACTGTGTGTTTATCCTCACTGAAATTATCTAATGGCCGAAAAGTGTTTCAGGCTCTCTGGGGAGTTACTTTTATTTACTGTCTCTTCTCATCAATGAAGAGTCATTATGTCACACAAACAGAAGTATCGTGGCCTTTCTGTTGAGGTCATGACAGCTAGAAGAGGACAAGACACTTGCCGCAGATACACCAGCCTGCACAGCACCTGCCCAGAACCATCCCTGGCCACCAGCGGGGAAGAGCCAGTGAAAACTCAGCCGCAAAGCCAGCATCAGCTCTCCTCTCGGCCACCAGAACCATCTGGAAATGGCCAGCATGACCATCATTATCCATTCGGGATGTAGTTCTGGAGAGGAACGCCAAGCATGGGGAAATCATAAACCCACAGCACAAGAAGTCAAAGACTGCAAGTGACATAATTAAATGTGGGGACCCACTTCCACATCAAATGCCCTTTTCAAGCCCTTCTAACTTCACAGACAGAGCTCAAGGCTGCCACACTCTCAAACTGGCACGCTGAAGGGCACCGTTTTGAAAAGGTTGATCTTAACAGGGTTGGGAACTTTAAAATTAAGTCAGGCTGGAGAAACAAAATCTCTAAAAATGGTGTTCTGACCTTTTCCAGTGTCTGTAAAACTTGAAAGACTGACATGAGAAGGGAAGCTCAAAGGAATTTAGTTCTTATTCAGGGAACAAAATTTAGCCCAATTAGAAAGATCTTAAATGTTAACGCTGAAAGATTTTATCTGAAATTGGAAGGAGTCTGGTCTAGTTAGAAGACCGCTGATATCCGTGTGCATGCACGCTAAGTTGCTTCAGTCCTGTCCGACTCTTTATGACCCTACGGAATGTAGCCTGACAGGCTCCTCTTCCATAGGATTCTCCAGGCAAGAATACTGGAGTGGGTTTCCATGTCCTCTTCCAGGGGACCTTCCTGACCCAGGAATCGAACCTGAGTCTCCTGCATCGGCAGGCAACTTCTTTGCCACTAGTGCCACCTGGAAAGCCCCATAGTGGAGTGTAGCTGGTGTCAATTCCACGAGTCTACAGTCATGCTTAGAGAATTTTCTCCCTTTCTTTTCCCCCTTCATCACCGTGTAGAGTTGACTCCTCTTGTGTGGTCCAATTCCCTAAACTGAAGGATGAAGCTGCTGAAGGGGTGTGTGACTCCCTGCAGGAAAGAACATTCCCAAGGGCCATGCATCAGCCAAGACAGAAACTCTAAACTGGAAGGAGTTGGCCAGCGGCTGTTTCCTGCCAATCCCAGCAATGTCCAACAGACCCTCCTGCCATGATGGAGACGTTCCTACAGCCACAGGTGACTACAGAGCACATGAACTGTGGCTCATGTGACTGAGGAAATACCGCTTTAATCTTTTGATTGATTTAAATAGCTTCACGTGGCCAATGGCTCTTCAATTAAAGTACGAATATAACTCCTTGCAGAATACATTAAAAATACTGATCCCCAAGCCTGACCACTGGCAACTGTGGTTCAAGAGAAGTAGGGCCAAGTATCTGCCTTTGGAATGAGCTCTCCAGGTGCTCCTGACACTGGCGGTCCCCCAAATGCCCCAGACTTGAAGGAGGGCAAGAGCCTGTGTGTGGGCTCCAGGTGGAGGGCCCACCCACTGCATGGAACTGGGCTTGGGAGTAAGCCTGGAGGCCACAGGCTTCCCCGCTTGGCTCACGTCTGGATATTATATGAAGTGCTGACACTGCCTTGGGCTGGGACGGGTATCGAGATACACTCAGGGCTGTGGGCAATGTCTCGTGATGTTTCACCCACTGCAGGCTTGTGCTCTCCAGCTCCCAGCCCCCAACCACTGCTGCAAACACTCACGGATCCCAAAGAAATGCCAGGTCCAACTCCATATGAGCACCCTCTCAGGTCACCTCCAGACTGGATTCTGTGAGACCCAAATGTCTACCCTCCACCAAGACTCAGAGGACCATGCCCATCACAATCTGTATCCTTGTGTCCCTGACCCCAGCTCAAAGGGCAAGCTCCTGGTCCTTTCCTAGGGTTCTCTATTCCAAAGATCATCACTGTTCTTCCGGCAAATCATATATAAGAATTATCCTTGACATCTTCCCTTTCATTAACCACACATTTGATAGCCCATCAGTTTCTTTCCATTCTCCCTGCAGAACAGTTCTGATTTACTCCCTTCTATGAAAGTCATTGCCCTGCTTACAGGCCTTGCTTCCATGAGGCACTGTGGTCCTTAGGAGAAAATACAAGGTCTTACCTTGGAGCCCAAGGTCCCACCTGGACTGGTTTCCCCTCCTCTCTCTGCCTCTCCCTCCTGCTCACTAGCACACTGATCTTCATTTCTGAAACTCTTCAGGATTCCTTTCCCTGCCCTCATGACATTCAGTATGCTCATCCTTATCTTCAGAACCCTCTACAGTCTGCTCTGCTAGACCTGGCTCACCTCTCTTCATGCACAGCTTAAATACTGCTTCTTTACGTGGCTTCCTTCCCTAGGCCAGAATGGGCCTCCTGCTTGTCCTTGTAACTCTCAGCACCACTGTCATTCAGTATTGGCTTGTGATGACCTGTTTAGCACTGGGCTCCTTGACTGACCTCCAAGAGGACAAGGACTTGACCTTGTTGACGACTCTATTGCCAGTGCCAACAATAGTGTCTGGTACGAAATAAATGTGCTAAAAATAGAGCTGCCATATGATCCTGCAACCTCACTCCTGGGCATATATCTGGACAAAAGTATAATTCAAGAGATACAGCAGTACTATTTACAATAGCCAAGATATGGAAACAACCTAAATGTCCATAAACAGATAAATGGATAAAGGAAATGTGGTACGTATATACAATGGAATATTCTTCAGCCGTAACAAGAAAGAAATAATGCCATTTGCAGCAACATGGATGCAACTGGAGATGATGATACTAAGTAAGTCAGAAAGAGAAAGATAAATACCATATGACATCACTTATACGTGGAATCTAAAATATGGCACAAATGAACTTATCTATGAAACAGACTCACAGACAAAGAGACCAAACTTGTGGTTGCCAAGTGGGGGCCCTGGGGAGGGACAGATTGGGAGTCTGTGATTAGCAGATGCAAACTATTATATAGAGAATGGATAAACAACAAGGTTCGACTGTATAGTACAGAGAACTATTTTCAATACCCGTGATAAACTATAATGGAAAAGAATATGAAAAAGAGTGTATATACGTGTACAGTTGAATCACTTTGCTATACAGCAGAAGTTAACACCACACTGTAAATCAACTATATTTCAATAAAATAAATTAGAAAAATAAAAATAAATGTGAGAAAAATGACTAAGTAAAAAAAAATAAAGGGTTTCATCGATTTCTTTTTGATTACCATTAGGAATCATTTGAATTAATAAAGACCCTGATAAAGATTTATGAATGGTGCGAGGGAAGCTGAGCGATAAAAACATAAGATGAGATAGTAAAGTTTCTGTAACACCGTTTTGCCCTCATTACTTTAGTCAGTAATTAGAACCACCAGGCAAATTAAGCCTGAAGGTTCTGACAGGCAGGTGAGACTTCTGCCAGAGTAGAAATGGAAAGAAATAGCATTCTGCATGCAGACCAAGATGTAAAAATTCTAATTCCTGAGGATGTCAAGGTTGTGAAATTAAGACCACCTGTCATCCACTCTTCGATATATGCTCAGAGAGTGCCCACAACAGGCCAAGCCACGTGGAAGGGGATGGAGGAGGAAGTAAAGATCCTGCCCCCGACCTTGAAGACATCTCTGGCTGATCGGACAGGTAATGAACATCCAAGCGTGGAGATGAGACCAGTGGCAAGCAGCTCTCAAACACTCAGCCTGAAATAGTGCAGGGGTCAGGGTTCTGCCTGTGACCTGACCAGGGTCCCACACAGCAGAAGGGTCCCCCCCTACCCAGGTCGAGGACCCACCTCCCACCTGGGTGACCTGCGCACCCTGGGGACAGCATCTTTCAGCAGCCGCATCACCTCAGGGGCTCACATTGAATTTGCAGGTCTTATTTGCAAGAAGACCTAGTCAATTTCTTTCTGAACTTACCGTGTTTATTTCTTTCTTTCTTTTTGTTAACCCAAGGATAGGACTTCACATTTATCCCCATGATGGGAGGGAGGTTCAAAGGGAGGGAATATATGTATACTGCTTTATTGACTATGCCAAAGCCTCTGACTGTGTGGATCACAATAAACTGTGGAAAATTCTGAAAGAGATGGGAATACCAGACCATCTGACCTGCCTCTTGAGAAACCTGTATGCAGGTCAGGAAGCAACAGTTAGAACTGGACATGGAACAACAGACTGGTTCCAAATAGGACAAGGAGTACGTCAAGGCTGCATATTGTCACCCTGCTTACTTAACTTATATGCAGAGTACATCATGAGAAACCCTGGGCTGGAGGAAGCAAAGCTGGAATCAAGATTGCTGGGAGAAATACCAATAACCTCAGATATGCAGATGACACCACCCTTATGCTTAAAGCTCAACATTAAGAAAACTAAGATCATGGTATCCAGTCACATCACTTCATGGCAGATAGATGGGGAAACAGTGGCTAAATTTATTTTTTTGGGCTCCAAAATCACTGCAGATGGTGATTGCAGCCATGAAATTAAAATACGATTACTCCTTGGAAGGAAAGCATATTAAAAATCTAGACAGCATATTAAAAAGCAGAGACATTACTTTGTCAACAAAGGCCCGTCTAGTCGAGGCTATGGTTTTTCCAGTAGTCATGTATGGATGTGAGAGTTGGACGGTGAAGAAAGCAGAACACTGAAGAATTGATGCTTTTGAACTGTGGTGTTGGAGAAGACTCTTGAGAGTCCCTTGGACTGCAAAGAGATCCAACCAGTCCATCCTAAGGGAAATCAGTCCTGGGTGTTCATTGGAAGGACTGATGTTGAAGCTGAAACTCCAATATTTTGTCCACCTGATGTGAAGAGCTGACTCATTTGAAAAGACCCTGATGTTGGGAAAGATTGAAAGCAGGAGGAGAAGGGGATGACGGAGGATTAGATGGTTGGATGGCATCACTGACTCAATGGACATGGGTTTGGGTACACTCCGGGAGTTGGTGATGGACAGTGAGGCCTGGCGTGCATGGGGTCGCAAAGAGTCGGACATGACTGAGCAACTGAACTGAACTGGTGGCTGATTCATGTTGAGGTTTGACAGAAAACAACAAAATTCTGTAAAGCAATCATCCTTCAATAAAAAAATTTAAGAAAAGTCTCATCTTGTTAATTTTGGCCCATTGATCCAAACTGCTGAAATTTCCATAATCTAGATTTCACCACGCAGAGTGCAGTGACCCTGAACCAGCTTTGCATTGCCAAGAAACGTGCCCAGCACACCTAATGTGTCTTCATGGCAATGGGCTGACAACTGTTGGGCCAGGATGAGGCCACGTACACCGCCCAAAGGTCACTGACAGCCATCTTGGTCCAGCTGTCCAACACGATTTGGTTCAACCTGAACAAATGGATTAATATCCTCTGGTGGTTATTCAGCCAACCACTAATCCTCTTAGTCCTACCAGGTCACTATCTGCCTTTTTCTACCCTACATCGTGATATTCTGAGATTCTCTCCAATAAAGAAAGAAAAGAAAGTGAAGTTGATCAGTCGTGTCCAACTCTTTGCAGCCCCATGGACTGTAGCCTACCAGGCTCTTCCGTCCATGGGATTTTCAAGGCAAGAGCACTGGAGTGGGTGCCATAAATGCCTTTTCAAACCTTTATGCCCACGTTTGACAAATTGAAAGCGCTCCTTTCTGTGACTGTTTCAGAGTGAATATTACTTAGAGCTGCCCCTTAAGAGATATCTGGAACTATTCCAGACAGAAGAAAAGTCAATGCCGAAGCTCTAGCTCAGAGACACCCCACATATAGATCAAGTGGCCGTGGACTTCCGCCGGCAACTGCCTTCACTCAGTGGTGGACAGGGCTTGAAAACAGAAAGCTCAGTGTGTCTGAGATACGCAGGGGGTATGATCTACCTCCATTAGTTTTCATCATCCTAAACTGCAAAAGTGCATGTTTAAGCATTTTGATCAAAGATGCAGATGCACAGAGCACCTGTTTGAGGAATGGCCTGGGTGGCCACGGGGATTCAGCAGAGTCATGGAACTTTACAAAGCATGTCCCCACCATTTTAGAGGCAGACGGCAACCCTGTGAAAAATGCTTCTCCAGGGAAGCTTTGAGTTTCTTTAAACATTCAATTATGGCTCTACAAACACAGATTTGAAATGAACAGCATCTGATCTTTGCACAAATTAGAGATGCTGGAAGGCAAATAAAACAGATTCCCCTAAACAATCAAGTAATACAAATCCAGCCCTGCTTCATGAAAAATCAGTTTATACCAAGTCTGGGAGTGGGGTTACTTAGGTGACTCCCTTTTCGCATTTGTTTTAGATGATGACTTTTATGATTGGAGGCACTGAGGACACTTTATTTTGGTTCTGATTTTTAAGCAGGTTTTTAATTAAAATAGATTTCTGGATATAGTCCATGGGTACAGCTTTTTAGCCCTGGGAAAGTTGCTGGAGGCCTTGCTAACATCCACTATTTCCTTTTCCTGAATAGGAAACACTTCAACATTCCTCATTACAACCATTTCCAAGTTTTTACAGAAGCTTTTTTCCTTCAAGTTAAAAAGTTTTCCTAATTTTAAGGATAATTTCTTGTAAAATATTGAGAAAGTAAATATCAAAATCTTTGTGGCATCCATGGACACAAGTGTAACCTTAAGATAAAAACCGAGTGTAATGTAAAGTAACAGGCTGTCCACACTGATTATATTATCAATGGTTTTTACAATAAACATCTCCATTATCATCTTTAGCTGTGCTACTGCATAGTGCTCTATTTCACAGCTGAGTCATGACTTAATCAATCTCCTACTGACATACTTTTAGGTAGAACATTCTGCAATGAACATCCTTAAACCCGGGCTGATTCCCCACTGTGGGCTCTGAAGCAAGGTACCAACTAGGATACCTTCTGATTGGTCTAGCTCCATGTTCTGTTGGTTGTGAAAACTTACATTTATTTTGCTTTCTTGCACATTTATCTCTGCTTCCTTTGGATAAATTCATTTGGATAAATTCTTCATTTGGATCTATTGGGCCAAAGACTATGTAAATTAAAAATTCTATTTTACACTGGATGGTTGACAATCTTCTGGGCCTGACAAATAGCCAGTAGCATACATGCACTTCATTCTATCTATAACACTGCAGAATATTTTTGGTATTCCTCATGTCAACAGTGAAGTTCTTGTGGGACAGACATGCCACTTTTTTCAAAAAATTTGTTATACTGAAATATTTGGAGGGAAATGGATTATTAATAAAATAGTCACATTCCCATGCTCTAGTTTTGAAAATGCTATTCTTAACAAAATAAAATCTCCGCAATTAGTATAAGCAGTGTAATTAAAATCAAGCTATACAATGTCATGCGTGTTAAGCTGCTTCAGTTGTGTCCGACTCTGTGTGACCCTATGGACTGTAGCCTACCAGGCTCCTCTGAACACAAGATTCTCCAGGCAAGAATCCTGGAGTGGGTTGCCATGGCCTCCTCCAGGGGATCTTCCTGACCCAGAGATTGAACCTGCATTTCTTACGTCTCCTGCATTGGCAGGTGGCTTCTTTGCCACTAGCACCACCTGGGAAGTTCATACTATACAATGCCATAGGGACACAAAAGCTATCTCCATATACTCTTCTAAACATACTTTGACAGTGAAGTTGGGAAAAGAAATAAATCAAGAAGAGAAAGTTTTATGTTTACAGCTTTTCCAATTTTGAGATTATTTTGTGGTAGTCCCAGAATTGGCAGTGAGCAAATTAAGGCACCTTTAAAATGTTCTTCTATACAAATTAGCCACTGTGTAGTTAGCATGGGCTACTGTACCTGCCTTAGTAGAAGGTAAATCGTTTTCAAAGGGAACCATGAAGAAGGCTATCATGCCACTTTACAGACTCAGACCCAGATGGGCTGTAAGAAATGCTTTTCTGTGTGGGAAAGGACTTCCATTAGAAAGCTAATGAAGAAGAATATCAGATTACACACAGACTACGATATCAACTAGGAAGACAAACAAGTCTATACAAACATTCACCAAAGTGCTAACCAGGGTTGTGCTTGGTAGTAGAAGTATTTTGAGGGGTTGCAGTGGCTCTTGATTTTTTTTCCCCCTATAGTTTTCAATTTTTTTTGCATTGGATACATACTCCTTTTAGAGTGAAAACTAACTTGAGGTTTTTATTAAGTCAATGTCCATTCTTCTACCTGCAGTCCTAACATCATGCAAAGGTTCAGGCTTGGTCTCACTCTTGCCACTTACCACATTCCTCCACCAGGCTAATAAGAACAGCCACAACAAAGACACTTCCCAAATCCAGCTGCTAGTCCTAAAACCCCATCAAGGTATACATCACTACCAAAAGCCTGATTTTCTTTTGCTCTTTCAAGGAATACCTAGTTCTGTCCACTGTGATATTTTCAAAACCACATCCAAAGAGTAGGCACAAAAATTAAAATGTCCTATGATATTCTTATATGAAATAAAAGAGCATGACAGTATTTAATTTGCTAAGAGAGACATACTAAAAGCAATATTCAGGATTCCACTCAACTCTCTGATTATCTAAGATGTGCGGCTGAACTTCTTTATTAAGATCACCAAGTCACAAGAAAAGCTAAAACTCATCATGTACTGCTCACAAAATGCCAGGAGGCAGGCTGAACATCCCAAGAAGCAGGCTATGCCATTCTACATATATTCATTTGAAACACATGTATTTGTAAGACATATTTACCTGCACTTTAAAATTTATCTATTTGTTTATAATTGCAGTGGGCCATGGTATCAGGTACTGAATGTGAGAACCGGCCATTCATGAACTTGTTCATCTGATTTGCTAAGAACCCTCAAACCAAAGCACGGATGTAAGTAAGTGATCTCCCTCATTTACATAGAGATGCTGAGTCAGATTTCTGTGACGCAATATCTCTGGCAGAACTCATTTCAACGAAGCTGTCTTACCTATACTATCATTTCAACGAAAAATCAGCATTTCACCAATGGGTAAGAAACAGGAACCAGTCACTCTGGAAGCGAGAAACTCCCATTTTGGATCAAGCAAGACTTGGGAACTTGATTTATCTCTTTAAATACAGATTGCTTATTAGGGGAGCTTGATTCTTCTTTGGTACTAATCAAATAGGGTAGTGGGGGCTTTAGATCTGAGGAGCCCATGGAGAGAGCCACAGGTTGTAAAGGATGACAAACTATGAACTGTTGTTTTTACTTGTGCCCTGAAGCAGCCATGCTTTTCTCCAGGGAAGGCACACAAAATATGCAATAATATCCATGTGCTGCAGAAAAAATATATAATACCATTTTCTGGAAACTTATGTAATTTTGCAAAAAAAGGGGCCAAATTTTTAAATAAAAAGATAAAATAAATACTTCATAACACTAGAGACAAGCTCTGAAAGATAAAATAAACTCTTGGTATTTCCCAAGGAAAAAGAGCTTCAACTCATTTGAAGTTGTCTCTCCTTATATAACCCAGGAATTGCCAAAAGTCAACTAATTATGGAACAGTTATTGGAACAGAACAGAGGATGCTTAAATTCTATCCTTGAAAAATCAGGCTCTGAAAAAGGAAACATCAGAACTATGAGAAAAACCTGCTGAGCTAGAACGTTCTTTTTCAGAGTGATAAAATTCTTTATTTTTCCATTGGATCATTTTTTGAAGCTAATTCTAGCCTTAAATCCGAATCTGGATTATAAATCCACAAATTCAGTTCTGCATCTCTAAATGCCAACCTCAATTACACAGCACTTTCCAGTCTCCAAGTCGAAACTTTCTCCTGTCAGGCCATAAACATGAATTAACTCGACTTACTCATTTCTTTCCAGGTTCACGATCAGTTCTTTGCTTGTCAGTTGTATTCGAAAATTCAACAGTCCTGGGTGATTCTGAAAGATAAATATGAGAAGTCAGCTGAAAATCATTTCACTTTGACATGCCAATATCTGAATATTCTCTGTAGACATAGTCAATGGAGAGAGAGAAAAATACATCTCTTCCTGGGACCATTCTGAGAACTTGAGTAGAGGAGACCAAACATGCAGGATGAGAGCCTGGAAAATGCATCTCTCCCAGAGAGTAATGACACACCCAGAATTCTTGGCCTCTGCTCCCCTTTCCGTGGGCCACATCCGCTTGGGGTACTTCTTGACTCATAATTTATTCCTTCCTTGGTTCCTCTCTTTCCAGAAAAGACACTTTCATTTCCCCAGCTGTTCAGGTCAGAAATTTGAAGTCTGTCTCCCTCAACAATGCCATCCAATCCGTGAAAAGGTCCTACTGAGTCACCCTCCAAAGCGCAATCTCTGTTGTCCAGGTCTGACATCGCCACACCCTGCTCTGGTTCAAACCTCCTGGAAGCTGCAAAACCCTCCACTTCGAGTCCCTCCACACCTACCTGAGCTTTCCTCCCATCCACTCTTCAATTGCAGGGAGAGGATATTTTAAAAATCACAGCCTCATCCATCTACCCTTATGGATGACAGTACATTGACATCAGCACACTGATGATAATATGCCAATTTTTTTTCAAAAACATTTACTTAATCATAGTTGATATAAAATATAAGTTACAGGTGTCCAACATAGTGATACACAATTTTTAAAGGTTATTTTCCACTTACAGTTATTGTAAAAATGCTGGCTATATCCTTGTAGCTTATACTATACCTAATAGTTTGTACCTTTAATTACCTTCCCCTATATGGCCTCTCCCCATTCCCTCTCGGAGAAGGTAATGGCACCCCACTCCAGCACTCTTGCCTGGAAAATCCCATGGATGGTGGAGCCTGGTGGGCTGCGGTCTATGGGGTTGCAGAGAGTCAGACACGACTGAAGCGACTTAGCAGCAGCAGCAGCAGCATTCCCTCTCCCCACTTCAAACCACTAATTTGTTTTCTATACCCATGAGTCTGCTCTTTTTTTTCTATATTCACTCAGTTCAGTTCAGTTCAGTCGCTCAGTCGTGTCCCACTCTGCAACCCCATGAATCGCAGCACGCCAGGCCTCCCTGTCCATCACCAACTCCCAGAGCCCACCCAAACCCATGTCCATCGAGTCGGTGATGCCATCCAGCCATCTCATCCTCTGTCGTCACCTTCTCCTCCTGCCCCCAATCCTTCCCAGCATCAGGGTCTTTTCCAATGAGTCAACACTTCGCATGAGGTGGCCGAAGTATTGGAGTTTCAGCTTCAACATCAGTCCTTCCAGTGAACACCCAGGACTGATCTCCTTTAGGATGGACTGGTTGGATCTCCTTGCAGTCCAAGGGCTTCTCAAGAGTCTTCTCCAACACCACAGTTCAAAAGCATCAATTCTGCGGCACTCAGCTTTCTTCACCGTCCAACTCTCACATCCATACATGACCACTGGAAAAACCATAGTCTTGATTAGACGGACCTTTGTTGACAATGTAATGTCTCTGCTTTTTAATATGCTGTCTAGGTTGGTCATAGCTTTCCTTCCAAGGAGTAAGCGTCTTTTAATTTCATGGCTACAATCACCATCTGCAGTGATTTTGGAGCCCCAAAAAATAAAGTCTGACACTGTTTCCACTGTTTCCCCATCTATTTCCCATGAAGTGATGGGACCAGATGCCATGATCTTAGTTTTCTAAATGTTGAGCTTTAAGCCAACTTTTTCACTCTCCTCTTTCACTTTCATTAAGAGGCTTTTTAGTTCTTCTTCACTTTCTGCCATAAGGGTGGTGTCATCCGCATATCTGAGGTTACTGATATTTCTCCTGGCAATCTTGATTCCAGCTAGTGCTTCTTCCAGCCCAGCATTTCTCATGATGTACTCTGCATATAAGTTAAATAAGCAGGGTGACAATAGGCAGCCTTAACGTACTCCTTGTCCTATTTGGAACCAGTCTGTTGTTTCATGTCCAGTTCTAACTGTCGCTTCTTGACCTGCATGCAGGTTTCTCAAGTGGTCTGCTATTCCCATCTCTTTCAGAATTTTCCACAGTTTATTGTGATCCACACAGTCAAAGGCTTTGGCATAGTCAATAAAGCAGAAATAGATGTTTTTCTGGAACTCTCTTGCTTTTTCAATGATCCAGCGGATGCTGGCAATTTGATCTCTGGTTCCTCTGCCTTTTCTAAAACCAGCTTGAACATCTGGAAGTTCATGGTTCATGTATTGCTAAAGCCTGGCTTGGAGAATTTTAGCATTACTTTACTAGCATGTGAGATGAGTGCAATTGTGAGATAGTTTGAGCATTCTTTGGCATTGCCTTTCTTTGGGATTGGGATGAAAACTGACCTTTTCCAGTCCTGTGGCCACTGCTGAGTTTTCCAGATTTGCTGGCATATCGAGTGCAGCACTTTCACAGCATCATCTTTGAGGTTTTGAAATAGCTCAACTGGAATTACATCACCTCCACTAGCTTTGTTCGTAGTAAGGCTTTCTAAGGCCCACTTGACTTCACATTCCAGGATGTCTGGCTCTAGGTGAGTGATCACACCATCGTGATTATCTGGGTTGTGAAGATCTTTTTTGTACTGTTCTTCTGTGTGTTGTTGCCACCTCTTCTTAATATCTTCTGCTTCTGTTAGGTCTGTGCCACTTCTGTCCTTTATTGAGCCCATCTTTGCATGAAATGGTCCCTTGGTATCTCTCATTTCCTTGAAGAGATCTCTAGTCTTTCCCATTCTGTTGTTTTCCTCTATTTCTTTGCATTGATCACTAAGGAAGGCTTTCTTATCTCTCCTTGCTCTTCTTTGGAACTCTGCATTCAAATGGGAATATCTTTCCTTTTCTCCTTTGTTTTTCACTTGTCTTCTTTTCATAGCTATCTGTAAGGCCTCCTCAGACAGCCATTTTGCTTTTTTGCATTTCTTTTCCATGGGGATTGTCTTGATCCCTGTCTCCTGTACAATGTGACGAACCTCTGTCCACAGTTCATCAGGCGCTCTGTCTATCAGATCTAGTCCCTTTTAAAAATGATCTAATTTCACGTTTTACTCTAAAATATTAGGCTGTCATTCTTTAATTTGTGTAACTGGGGGCTCACCTAAACCTGGATTTAAATTGTTTCACCCATGATGGCTACAATATATCCCACGTCAACAAAAGTAGATTTCTATGGATGAAGGAATGCTTATGAATTTTTTTCCCCTCTAATGAATGGAATGATACACTGCATCATCTCCTTAATGTTTCTATGTCTTTAAATAACAGCCAATTTTCAATGACTTAGAAAAATCTTAACCTGACCATAAAGTGGAAATAAGGTGAGTGAGCCTGCAGAAAGGAAGGGAACTTCATTAAAAATCAGAAGCGGGGACCATAGCCAAATACACACCCATCACCACGTCTAGGTTATCCTTGCAAGGACGATAATCAGTCAGAGCCAAAGTCATTTATCTCAACCATTGATACCAGAAGCTCAGAGGAACCTAATTTTTCAAGCAGAACAAAAATATTAAAATATTGCATTCCAGGGACTCTGAAATAACTAGATCCTTCCCTGGCACTAAATAAATGCTTCAGGCTGCAGGCCTGGCACTCACAGGGCACGAGGGAGTCATTTATTGCTATGAATATTTAGAGGCAATCTTGATTACCACTTTAATATTAGTGCAGTGGTTCCACAGTCAGGAAGATATGAGCATCATGGAATTGAGAGAGGACAAAATTGAATTAGCTGGAGAATAACACAGTAAGGATGAGGGCACTGCAGCAACATAATGGGTGTCACTGGCTTGGAGACTTTTAGTTATTATGTAAATGATGATAATGTTTATTCATGAGTCATTGATACTTTTCTCTGATGGGAAATGGACATTAGCAAACCTCTTGTTAAAATGTGCAGAATGGCACATGTTATCCTCAGGTAAGAAGTGCTTTCGAAAGATATGGAATGTAGCTTGAAGCTATTTGTGTGTTAATATGTTGTTATTTTTTGCACTGCTTTTTCTTACTGTATTTCTCTGCACAATGGGTTCACAGGTTTTCAGCCCACTTCTCCCTTCCCACCAAAAAAAGGCACAACAACATGCTCTTTGGCATGTGTGATGTTCTTCTTTCAAGTTCTTTATGCTGTTGCTACTGGTGGGACACTAATGCTTAAATCTGCAGCATTTCAGATTTCCATTTTTGACTACTCTAGCCAGTGCATCTTGAAGAAATAGAGATAAACGCAAAGAAATAGAGGAAAACAATAGAATGGGGAAGACTGGAGATATCTTCAAGAAAATTAGAGATACCAAGGGAACATTTCCTGAAAATATTGGCATGGAAGAAGTGGTATGGACCTAACAGAAGTGGAAGATATTAAGAAGAGATGGCAAGAACACACAGAAGAACTATACAGAAAAGATCTTAATGACCCAGACAACCATGATGGTGTGATCACTCACCTAGAGCCAGACATCCTGGAATGTGAAGTCAAGTGGGCGTTAAGAAGCATCACTACAAACAAAACTAGTGGGGGTGATGAAATTCCAGCTGAGCTATTTCAAATCTTACAAGACGATGCTGTTTAAGTGCTGCACTCAATATGCCAGTAAATCTGGAAAACTCAGCAGTGGCCACAGGACTGGAAAAGGTCAGTTTTCATTTCAATCCCAAAGAAAGGCAATGCCAAAGAACGTTCAAACTACCACACAATTGCACTCTTCTCACATACTAGCAAAGTAATGCTCAAAAATCTCCAAGTGAGGCTTCAACAGTACATCAACCGTGAACTTCCAGATGTTCAAGTTGGATTTAGAAAAGGCAGAGGAACCAGAGATCAAATTGCCAACATCTGCTGGATCATAGAAAAAGCAAGAGAATTCCACAAAAGCATGTACCTCTGCTTCATTGACTATGCTAAAGCCTTTGACTGTGTGGATCACAACAAACTGTAGAAAATTATTAAAGAGATGAGAATTCCAGACCATGTTACCTGCCTCCTGAGAAATCTATATGCAGGTAAAGCAGCAGCAGTTAGAAATGGACATAGAACAACAGACTGGTTCCAAGTTGGGAAAGGAGTACGTCAAGGCTGTATATTGTCACCCTGCTTATTTAACTTATATGCAGAGTGGTGGTGGTGGTTTAGTTGCTAAGTCATGTCTGACTCTTGAGACCCCATGGACTGTAGCCTGCCAGGCTCCTCTGTCCATGGGATTCTCCAGGCAAGAATAATGGAGTGGGTTGCAATTTCCTTCTTCAGGGGATCCTCCCAACCCAGGAATCAAACTGGGGTCTCCTGAATTGCAGGTAGATTCTTTACTGACTGAGCTATGAGGGAAGCCCATGCAAAATGCTAGACAAGCAGGAATCCTGGCAGATTGCTAGGAGAAATATCAATAACCTCAGATATGCAGATGACACCACCCTTACGGCAGAAAGCAAAGAGGAACTAAAGTGCCTCTTGATGAAGGTCAAAGAGGAGAGTGAAAAGGCTGGCTTTAAACTCAACATTCAGAAAATGAAGATCACGGCATCTGCTCCCCATCACTTCATAGCAAATAGATGGGGAAACAATGGAAACAGTGAGAGACTTTATTTTCTTGGGCTCCAAAGTTACTGCAGACGGTGACTGCAGCCATGAAATTAAAAGATGCTTGCTCCTTGGAAGAAAAGCTATGACAAACATAGTCAGTATATTAAAAAGCAGAGGCATTACTTTGCCAACAAAGCTCCATCTAGTCAAATCTAGTTTTTTTCCAGTAGTCACGTATGGATGTGAGAGTTGGACCATAAAGAAAGCTGAGTGCCAAAGAATTGCTGCTTTTGAATTGTGGTGCTGGAGAAGACTCTTGAGAGTCTGCAAGGTGATCAAACCAGTCAATCCTGAAGGAAATCAGTCCTGAATATTCATTGGAAGGACTGATGTTGAAGCTGAAACTCCAATACTTTGGCCACCAGATGCAAAGAACTGGCTCATTGGAAAGGACCCTGATGCTGGGAAAGATTGAGGGCAGGAGGAGAAGGGAGCGACAGAGGATGAGAGGGTTGGATGGCATCACCGACTCAATGAACTTGAGTTTGTGCAAACTCTGGGAGTTGGTGAACGACAGGGAAGCCAGGCATGCTGCAGTCCATGGGCTCACAAAGAGTCGAACACGACTGAACTGACTGAACTGACTGAACCAGAGCATCTTAAAGCCTCATTAATTCATTGAAATAGTGCTATTCTGCCTCCATGCATCTGTACACTACAGGATTACAGTTCCTCATGCTCTGTGTCCATCTGAGGACAATGGCAGATTCTGAGTGGAAAATGGTCATCTGTCCCCTCCTGGAGCTTACTGTTGGGTTGTAAGAGGAGTCCAACAGCCTGACTTAACAGAAAGCAATCTGGAAAGCACGAAGATGCAGGTTTCTCAAACTTAACCCATCTAAATTTCAATTCTTATGTTACCACCTCTCCTTAATCCAATGCAACGGTGAATCTGGGGAAAACTCACTCCTAGAGGCGGGTACCCCACAGATGCAAGTGGCTGCACAGAGGACCCCTTCCTAGCGAGGGGGGAACCAGGTCGTCTAGGGTGACTTGGGTTCTGTTCCCCTGCCAAGAGGAGGTTGGGAGCTGGACCGCTCACACTCGGGGCTGGCCAAGACAGCCAGTGATTGCCAGCTCCCAGCCTGGCTCCTGGCCCCTTCGGGTCACTGGAGAGGACGCCTGCTTTTCTGCTCGGTTTCTTTGGACCTTAGTGATAAAGAATCCAAATGGGAGCAGAGGGCAGAGAGTGTGAAACAAGAGGAAGAGTGGATGAGCTCAACGCAGAGCAATGTCAATTACAAGGTGATGGGAGAGGGGCTGCAGAGCTAGAAATCAGCACCATGCCGGGGAGGGGGTGGGGAGTCAGGGTGGGGGGGACTTGAGGACAATCTATTCTGCTACTTAATGGTTCTTAACTGTTCTGGGCTTGGCGGCTGGACCCTGGACCACCACGTGGTGACACAGTGGCTTGGGAGCTAAACAGTGTGGTGAGATGGTGTTGCTGAAATGGGCCCCTGATGTCAGAGCCCAGCAGTTTGTGGGCTGGTCCTCAGACCTCTGCTTCCCTGTCTTCCAGCCTCTCTGCCTTCAGACATCTCGACTATCAGGAGGGACAGACAAACTGAAGCTCTGCCTGGCTGCCTGCTGATGGCTCAGCAACATCAGGACGCCCGGGACAGGAAGCCAGTGGCTAAGATGGACTTTCCCATCAGCCAGGCACTTGATCATTTAAAAGACCACCTGCAGCCCAAGTGCCATAGGCCTGTCATTCTGCACACATGAGGCACCAGCCCCTCCTGAACGTTCGTTGTCAGTGAGGCTGCACTATGAAAACAGGGTTTGTGATGAGGAATGCTGTGTGCGAAGAAGGCCTTGGCTGGGTGCCTGGGCTGGGGTTCTCCTCAGCATCTTCAGACTCCCTCCAACAGCCAGGAAGGTCACTGAGCCCTTGAGTGATGCCTTGTTGTTCAGTCACTAAGTTGTGCCTGACTCTTTGTGAGCCCATGGACTGCAGCACGCCAGGCCTTCCTGTCCATCACCAACTCCTGGAGCTTGCTCAAACTCATGTCCATCGAATCAGTGATGCCATCCAACCATCTCATCCTCTGTCATCCCCTTCTCCTCCTGCCTCAGTCTTTCCGGCATCAGGGTCTTTTCCAGTGAGTCAGCACTGTGCATCAGGTGGCCAAAGCATTGGGGCCTAGGGGTAAATAGGTAACAATGCCTCCTCCTTTGAATGCAAAGGAGCAATAATCCCACCTAAGAAAGAACTATTTCATCTTGAAAACAGTGTTTTCCCATTTGGAAGACTGTACCTGGAAGAGGCTCAGGCCAGAAATGTGTCCACAGACAGGCCGGATGCTGCCACTCAGGCTGAGGGACTGCTGGTGGCCTCTCTGCTATCCTCTCCGGGGATAACAATACTGTTCAACAGTGTGGCTGGCAGAAAAACGGGCCCCAGAGATGTTCGAGGGGCTTCCCTGGTGGCTCAGTCCATAAAGAATCTGCTTGCTATGCAAGAGATCACTTGCAATGCAGGAGACCTGAGTTCGATCCCTGGGTGGGGAAGATCCTCTGGAAAAGGAAATGGCAACCCACTCCAGTGTTCTTGCCTGGGGAATCCCATGGACAGAGGAGCCCGGCGGGGTATAGTCCATGGGGTCATAAGAGATGGACAGGACTTAGTGACTACACCACCACCACAGATGTTCTAACCCGTGACTATGTGTTCTTCCCTGAAAAAAGGGACCTCGTAGATGTGTAAAGAGGCACAGGGAGATATTATCCTGGTTTATTCAGATGGGCCTGGCGTACTCGCGAGGGTCCTAAAAAGCAGAGGAAACTTTCATCGTTGGGGTTGGACAGATGTACGGGAGAAGCTGACTGCTTAGCTCACTTTGAAGATGGTGCAAGGGCTTCACAAGCCACGGAAGCAGAGGCCTTGAGAAGCTAGGATTGGCTCTTCACCTTCAGCCAGCGAGAACACAGGGATCTGAGCCCAACAACCTCCAAGAGCTGACTTCTGCCAGCATCTCAGATGAGCAGGACAGACTCTCCCTCACGTCACCATCAAGAAGGGCAGCTCGGAGAAAGCCTTGATTTTAACCTAGTGAGATGCAAAGCAGGAAATCCAACTCGGCCATCTGCCTCTGACCTTCAGAACTGAGAGATCAAAAAGGGGTATTGTTTCAAGCCACTTAAGTTGTGGCAATTTGGTAGAACAGCAATAGAAAACTGAAATCGTCAGGAAGACTGCTGTGAGATTCAAAGAGTAAAATGTCTGTTTGGAAACCGTCGTGCACGAAAAAATGGAAATGCATGTTTATTACAGAAATCCAATCACAAAAGAACTGCTACTTCCCAGAATGACAGTGACAAAAGACCATTTCACTTATTATTTATTGCTTTTTACCCAAATTGAAACCCTTTGATGCTTTCTGTATTTTGATCTAAATGGGGATAATAAAACTAAGTTCTATAAGATGCTAACAAGTTTTCAAAGAGAAATATTATATATTCATTAATTGGTGGCCTGTTTATAGGGGCTTCCCTGGTGCCTCAGTTGGTAAAGAATCTGCCTGCATTGCAGGAGACACAGGTTGGATCCTGGGGTTGGGAAGATCCCCTGGAGAAGGGAACGGCTACCCACTCCAATATTCTTGCCTGGAGAATCCCATGGACAACGGAGCCTGGCAGGCCACAGTCCATGGGGTCACAAAGAGTCAGACACAACTGAGTGATTGAGCACACACATAACTCTCCTCCTTTTTGGATTTCCTTCCCGTTTAGGTCATCACAGAGCATTGAGTAGAGTTCCCTGTGCTGTCCAGTAGGTTCTCCTTAGTTACTGGTTTACACATGTCAGTCCCCTGGGAATACATGTCAATCCCAGTCTCCAATCCTTCCCATTCTCTTGCTTTCCATACATTTGTTCTCTACATCTGTGTCTCTATTTCTGCCTTGCAAATAAGATCCTCTATACCATTTCTCTAGATTGCACATATATGTATTAACATACAATACCTGTTTTCATACAGAGTGAAGTAAGTCAGAAAGACTTACTTTTGAGCATCAAGCAGCTGAAACTGAGTCCAATAACACTTGTTTTATATGGAAGGAAGATCTTATTCCTGTATGACCAGTGTTACAGAAGAGGGTGGAAGGTTCTGGAAGACCCACGTGGACACAACATAGAACACGAGTGCTCTTCATCTTGATGTGAAATATTTTAAAGATAACACTTTCTAAGGTTTGTTTACTGATATAACCAGGCATATTATGATAATAGAAAACAGGGCAGAGCGTTGCTGTTTGGAACGACTTGCCTAGTCTTACAAGACACAGCCGTAAAATAATACGCACTGTGTTTATTAACTAGAGGGCCTGGCTTCCAATTCAAGGTTCATTTATCTAACTAATTTGATGTCTGGAAACATTCATGTACCATTTTTTTCCTACAACCCCATTTCGAAACTGTCAGTCAGTGGAAGTTAATAGCTTAAGTTGCTAGTTGGTTTGCAGGCAAGCTGTCTTCTAGAGAGACTATCCCATTCATATGTTGACTAAGGGACATGTATAAAACATCTCTGTAATCTCTTTCAAATAAACATTAGCGGAATATAATAAATTCTTTAAAAAAGTAATCCTGCTGTTGATCATGGAGCCACTATCAAATTGTTCTGTCCGAAGCGAAGCCTAGTGCAAACAAGTTTTTCCGTCGCAAAGTGTTACAGCTAATTGCTAACTTTTTATAAGACACACCCTAATTGCTCCATGAAAACTCACACTAAAAGCCTTGTAGAGAGCTGTGGGAATTCATATTACACAACTTCAGACAGAAATTGCAGTATGCTTGTCATCAGCTTTCCCCATAGCTTGCCTCTCATGCTATTTCTTGGGGCGTTTGGGCCTCAGCATGAGGAGGGAGAAACAGCAGGAAGGATGCAGGTGGCTGGCGGTGGGGGGCGGGGGGTGGGGGGCGCCAGGGGCAGCGTTAGGAGGCGGAGCCAGACAGGATGGTGCTGCGGAGGTGCATAACAGCCCTGTGACGGAGGACACGGAAGGGCAGAGAGGGACTCAGGTGGCCACTCACTCCATGGAGTGCAAAGGACTTTGTACCCCTGGAAGACACAGTTTGCCATATTTTCCTTCCATAAATATTTTACGCTTTGTGGGCCGTTTGATCTTTGCTAGCACTACTCAACTCTGCCGGTGCAGGGCAAAAGCAGCCACAGACAATACATAAATGAATGGTCACGGCTATGTGCCAATAAAACTTTATTTATGGACAGGGACATTTGGACTTCATGCCATTTTACGTATCATGAAATACCAATCATCTTTTGATTTTTTTTCCCTAGCCTAAAATGTAAAAAAATATTCTCAAACTTAAGCGAGCATCAAAATCTAGAGGGCTTGTGGAAATGCATATTGTAGGGTCCACCATGAGTTTCTTATTCAGTAAATCTGGGATGGAGCCTAGCATTTGCATTTCTAAAAAGGAGCCAGATGATGCTGCTGGTCCGGGGACCACATTTTCAGAACTGCTGTGCCAGACCCAGTTTCACAGACTGACAGTTCACAAGTCTCACTCAGCCTGCAGCTGATGTTGGTTTGGCACCAAAGTGCAGGCCACCCAGTTTGTCAATTTGATTTAATTGCTGATCTCTAAGAGTCAGGAGAATTCTCAGACAAATCTGGATGGGTTGCTTCTTGGAGAAAAAACAGTATCAGGAAAATGGCAGCCTTGGGCTCGCACTTCACAGGGCATCAACTGGCTAAATTGAAGAGCAACTGCTCATTCTTCCAGTCCCCCCTGCCCAACTGTACCTGCACACAGAGGCCAAGGGGCAAAGGTGATCTACCCTCTTACACCTGGCCAGCTTTGCTTGTTTATAACACCAGCCTGGCTCCCTGCAGTACTGGAATTTGCAATCTCTGGTCTAAAATCAAGTAGGATGATGATACGGGTTGGATGATTAGAAATAAGCACAGCAGGAATGGATGAACTCGCCTTTTCTTCTGTTGCCTCCTCTGGCCTCCAGGACTCCTCCTCATCCCAGAAGGGCCCATGAGATGCTCCTAATCTTCGAGTCCCTGCCTGACAGCTCAGGGAGAACTCTCCTCTCCCTGCACTTTACACTACATCTCACATTCTGCCTGGGCCATGGTATTTCTATTCATGGCAAAGTGCTTGCCAGGCTACAAGCCCCTGGAAGCCTCAGCCAACTTTGAGTATCCATCAGGATGCATCAAGTGCTACTTTCTCATACATCCAAAGCACAAAACCAATGCTCATTGGTTTGATTCATTTGATCAAGACATTCAGAAGTGCTGCTCAGTCATCTCTTCATCAAATAGTTTCACGCCAGGTCCTCCGCTATATTCAGGCAGTCTACCCTGTGAGCCAATCTTGACCTTCACTACAAAGTTCAGAGTAATGAAAACACCTTATTATACTGAACTTCTGTGGTGGCCCAGATGGTAAAGAACCCACTTGCAATGCGGGAGACCTGGGTTTGATCCCTGTGTTGGGAAGATCCCCTGGGGGAGGGCACCACAACCCACTCTAGTACTGTTGCTTGGAGAATCCCCATGGACAGAAAAACCTGGTGGGCTACAGTGCACGGGGTCACAAAGAGTCAGAAATGACTGACCGACTAAGCACACATACTGAACAACAGAATATACCAGCTACTTTGTTGTTGATGTTGTGTTAACAAAGTTACGTATTTAAATTTACCCTTAGTACAGACAATTTTTAGGCCAACATAGAAAATCTCCTCCTTGCCGAGAACAAGGCTGGAGTTATCACAAATGTGTGATCAGCAAATTCTTAGCCTATTTTAAGCATTCCTGGATTAGCCATCTTAAACTAAACCATAGAGGGTAAAGGTGACAGCATTTAAGAGGCTACCGTGTGGGGTTTCTCCTAGGACAATACTTGCTGCCTCCAAGTGGTCATGATGAATGAAGTTCACAGTCACCACTGTGCCTTCATGTCCTTCACCGGGGCTATCCATGGCTTTGGCTTTAAGAACAGCCAGGAGGGCTCAGGGCTCCCTCTTTGTCCTGCTGGGAAGAAAAAAGGAGGAGCTCCATTCCTGTAAATGACCTTACAACATCTATACGAAACTGAGCCAACAGTCATTTACCTGAGGGTGCAACTATGTAATGTTGACGTGACAAAAGGCAAAACAGAGAAAGAGGCGTCAAGATGGCTAACAGACGCAGCAGAGGGGTATGAATAGTCTATGGCTAATAGAGGAAAACAACAGAATGGGAAAGACTAGAGATCTCTTCAAGAAAATTAGAGATACCAAGGGAACATTTCATGCAAAGATGGGCTCGATAAAGGACAGAAATGGTATGGACCTAATAGAAGCAGAAGATATTAAGAAGAGGTGGCAAGAAGACACAGAAGAACTGTACAAAAAAGATCTTCACAACCCAGATAATCACGATGGTGTGATCACTCACCTAGAGCCAGACATCCTGGAATGTGAAGTCAAGTGGGCCTTAGAAAGCATCACTATGAACAAAGCTAGTGGAGGTGATGGAATTCCAGTTGTGCTATTTCAAAACCTCAAAGATGATGCTGTGAAAGTGCTGCACTAGATATGCCAGCAAATCTGGAAAACTCAGCAGTGGCCACAGGACTGGAAAAGGTCAGTTTTCATCCCAATCCCAAAGAAAGGCAATGCCAAAGAATGCTCAAACTATCTCACAATTGCACTCATCTCACACACTAGTAAAGTAATGCTCAAAATTCTCCAAGACAGGCTTCAGCAATACATGAACCGTCAACTTCCAGATGTTCAAGCTGGTTTTAGAAAAGGCAGAGGAACCAGAGATCAAATTGCCAACATCTGCTGGATCATTGAAAAAGCAAGAGAGTTCCAGAAAAACATCTATTTCTGCTTTATTGACTATGCCAAAGCCTTTGACTGTGTGGATCACAATAAACTGTGGAAAACTCTGAAAGAGATAGGCATACCAGAGCATCTGATCTGTCTCTTGAGAAACCTGTATGCAGGTCAGGAAGCAACAGTTAGAACTGGACATGGAACAACAGACTGGTTCCAAATAGGAAAAGGAGTACGTCAAGGCTGTATTGTCATCCTGCTTATTTAATTTATATGCAGAGTACATCATGAGAAATTCTGGGCTGGAAGAAACACAAGCTGGAATCAAGATTGCTGGGAGAAATATCAATAACCTCAGATATGCAGATGACACCACCCTTATGGCAGAAAGTGAAGAACTAAAGAGCTTCTTGATGAAAGTGAAAGAGGAGAGTGAAAAAGTTGGCTTAAAGCTCAACGTTCAGAAAACTAAGATCATGGCATCTGGTCCCATCACTTCATGGCAGATAGATGGGGAAACAGTGGAAACAGTGTCAGACTTTATTTTGGGGGGCTCCAAAATCACTGCAGATGGTGATTGCAGCTATGAAATTAAAAGACGCTTACTCCTTGGAAGGAAGGTTATGACCAACCTAGATAGCATATTTAAAAGCAGGACATTACTTTGCCAACAAAGGTCCATCTAGTCAAGGCTATGGTTTTTCCAGTGGTCATGTATGGATATGAGAGTTGGATGGTGAAGAAAGCTGAGGGCTGAAGAATTTATGCTTTTGAACTGTGGTGTTGGAGAAGACTCTTGAGAGTCCCTTGGACTGCAAGGAGATCCAACCAGTCCATCCTAAAGGAGATCAGTCCTGGGTGTTCACTGGAAGGACTGATGTTGAAGCTGAAACTCCAATACTTTGGCCACCTCATATTAAGAGCTGACTCATTGGAAAAGACCCTAATTCTGGGAAGGATTGGGGGCAGGAGGAGAAGGGGACAACAGAGGATGAGATAGTTGGATGGCATCACCGACTCGATGGACATGGGTTTGGGTAAACTCCGGGAATTGGTGTTGGACAGGGAGGCCTGGCGTGCTGTGGTTTATGGGGTCGCAAAGAGTCAGACACGACTGAGCAACTGAACTGAACTGAAGCTTCAAGATGTTTAACCAAGAAAGGAAGTGAAAGTGTTAGTCACTCGGTCGTGTCCGACTCTTTGCAACCCCATGGACTGTAGCCCCCCAGGTTCCATGGAATTCTCCAGGAAGGAATACTGGAGTGGGCTGCCATTTTCTCTTCCAGGGGATCTTCTGGACCCAGGGGTTGAACCTGGTGTCCTACATCGCAGGTAGTTTCTTACCATCTGAGCCACCCGGGGAAGTCCTTTTGAACCAAAGAGAATGAAAATTCTGTTATTTTCTAGAGATACAATGTCATACAAGGATACCTGAAGCTCTACTAAAAAAAAATTTTATTAGTAGCAATTTCAAAGGGAGTTGTTCAGAAACAATTTCAGATGAGTTACTAACTGGAAGACATTGTGTATAAACAAAATTGTGCATACATATATGGATTTTTCTTACATGGAAAAGGGGATCTTACCTAAAGGTGCACTGAAATAAAGAAGTATAAAAACTGTTGCATGGTCACCAAGTTTAAATTCAAGGTTTCCCTGATAATTCTTTATAAATGGAAACACTGAGCATACACAGGGAACTATATTCATTTTTAAAATCTTTTTTCACTGAAGTATACTTGCTTTACCAGCAGTGCTAGTTTCTATCCCTTCCTCGGGAGCCTCCCTCCCACCTCCCCATCCCACCCCTCAAGGTCATCACCGGGCACCGCGCTGAGCTCCCTGTGCTCTGCCACAGGTTCCCATTAGCTCTCTATTTTACCCGTGGTAGGGCACGTATGTCAAACCTAGTCTCCCAGTTCGTCCCACCCTCACCTTCCCCTCCCCAAGTGACCAGTCTCCACAGCTTTGTCTCTGTTCTCGCCCTGGAACTAGGTTCACCGGTACCATTTTTCTAGATTCCACATACATGCATTAGTATACAACATTTTCCTCTTTCTGACTGACTTTACTCTGTATGACAGACTCTAGGTCCATTCACATATCTATAAATTACTCAGTTTCATTCCTTTTTATGGCTGAGTAAATTATGTCCATTGCATATATATATATATATATATATATATATATATATATATATATATATATATATATACACACACATATATATATATACATATACACACACAGTGTATACATATATACACATTTTTTTCATCCGCATCACATCTACTCATCTGTCGATGGACACTTAGGTTCTTCCCATGTGCCACCTATCATAAACAGTGCCACAGTGAACACTGGGATACATGCGAATTATGCTCAATATTGTCATAACTTAAAATAGAAAAGAAACTGAAAAAGAATATACATAGATATGTTTGTATGTATAACTGAATCACTTCCCTGTCAACCTGAAACTAACAACATTGTAAATCAATTATACTTCAGGAAAGATTTTTTTTAAAGCTAGGTTTCATGGAAGATAAAAGGAGGTTATCAATTAAGTCCATCACTAGCTTTATTCTAAACTACAACTCACTTTTTTTCATTATAGCTACCTTCCCCACTCTAAAAATAAATAGCATCACAAGAGAATCAGGGTCAAACTCAAGCTCCATGAATTACCACCACTGTGACTTAGTCATTGTTAGCCTCTGTGAGCCTGCTTCTTCACTTGTAAATCACAGTAATATCAGCTGGGAGGATTAAATGACATAGTTTATATCAGCCCTTGGACAAGGCTGCACACAGGAGGCACTTAATGTGATTGACGGTAAGGATCACACCACACTTCTGCTTGTATTGATCACACCTCTGCTTCTTTACCTAAGAATATATTTCTGCCTTCCAATCCAGCAAAATATTCCCATTCGCACAGTCTACTTTCCATTTTACCATAATATCTGAGGGCAAAAATACACATACAAAAACATATTTATTTCTATTCTTCTATTGGAATTTTTGAAAGAAAGAATTTCTCATAGAAGCCTTATCCAAACTTTCAATCATGGTTATCTGAATTAGAAAAGGAATGTTTATAAAGCCCTTCTCAACAAACCGAGGGGACTCTGTCTCTCATTCCCAAGATATATACATACTCCTGCCCCATTTCACCTGTACATCTTTTTGGCCCATCCTAGAAAGATGCTGTTTGTAAAGAAAACCAAAACAACAAAACTATGGGATGTGGAGCAGACAGAAGGCAAGCTAATCTCTTTTCATCTGACAAGAAAAGCTCAAAAATAAACCACTGTGATGAAGGGTAGAGCAACAGGGAATCATACACACACTCGATGGGTAAGTTGTGAATCTCCATGCCGTGTCTGCTGTGAACAATGCAAACTGATGGCAGGTAGATCTCATGAAAGACAGTGGCTGGAGAGAAAAGCAGGCTTTGCCCACCCCCGCTTGTGGGGGCCACCAGGACGTGTGTGCCTGAACATAGTTACATTAAAATGCTCGGTAGGTAGCTGCCTGTCCCTTCTTTAAAAATATCCTGCTGAAAAGGACTATATTTTCAAAGCCATGCAAAGTCATTGTCCCCTCCACACACACACATCTTCTGTAGGAGCTACACACCCGTGTTCCTCCCGCTGTTTTCCACGGGGTATGGTTATCAATGAGTAACTGCTTGGGGACTCTGCTCCAGAGCCACATCATTTTCAAAACTTGATCATTTATTCTTTACTGTGTTGTATGAAATACCTGTGTAATGCAAGTATGTGCTGGGGAAAATATACCCATATTCCCAAACAACATTATGTGATGCAGACCATAGCCTGCAGAAGCATCGTGAGTAGCCTTTACAACCCATTGTTGGGTTTACACTTGACAATCCCTTGTTGGCTGCTGCAAAAAGTATGATACCAGGTGAAGGGAGGGAAAAAGCTAAGTATGAATGCACTTCTCCAAACATATACATAAACAGCTTATGTTGGAACCCCACAGAAACATGTCAAATGACCACATTTGATGCAGTAACTATAAAATGCAGATTCTGCTATAAAAGCCAAAGGCACATAAAAATATATTTTAACGTTAAAGTTATTTGACATGTACACATTACTAAATTTAAAATAGATAACCAACAAAGATCTACTGTGTAGCACAGGGAACTCTGTTCAATATTATGTAACAACCTAAATGGAAAGAGAATTTTAAAAAAACAATAGACACACGCATATGTACAACTGAATCACTCTGCATACAGTGCAACTAACACAACAACTACACTCCAATAAAAAATAAAAAGTTTAATAAACAGAAATAAAAGTCACAGTAATTCTGTGTTTGTATGTTACCAATAGATAGTCAAAATGATAGAGCTGTGTAAGAATGACAAGAAAATCCCACAAATTCACAAAGCGGTTCAAATGTGAAGACAGAGAACAGTTTCAACAATGAAGGATTTGCTATGATTAGCCCAAACCATCCAATACAGAAGAACCATCGAATACAGAAAAGAGTCTAGAAAAAAAGTCTTGGGTGTTAAATAAATTTTGACTTCCTTCTGCTCAGAGAATGTTCTTAAAGTGCAGTCACTATTGTAATATTTCAGGTATGAGTTGCCTAATTTATGTGTCAGTGCCACCCCTTACCCTCCTCGATCTGTACCTTAAAAGCCTGTTAAGTTTGGCCCAGGACCACATCAGCTTGTCATCGACTCTAATCCCAGCTCTTTATCCCATGAACTGCCTTTATCCCAGATTCTCCCTTCCTAGAGCTGCTTAGCTGGTTTTTAAATTGACCTGCATGCCTTGTCATTTTGCTCACTGATTTATTATCTTGCAAAGTTTGACTCATAGTTCCAACCTGAGCACTTTTAAAGCCATGACTCTTTTGGCCAACCTAGTAGCTACTCAGTGCCATGTCAGGCTTATTAAAGTGCGCTGTTACGCTGTTGGGGTGACGCCAAAAAATGAGCACTCTCATACACAGCTGGTACAAGTGTAAATTGGTACAGCCTTCCATGAATCAGTCTGGAAATAGTCATAATACCCCTTAAAAACGTATATATCTTTGATTCAATAATTCCACTCTTAAGAATTCATTTACAGGAAATAACCAGAAAAGTATGCACAGATATAAACAGAAAGATATTTGGCACAGCTTATACTGAAAAACTGGGACTTTCCAGGTAACTCAGTGGTAAAGAATCTGCCTGCCAATGCAGGAGATGCAGGAGATGTTGGGTTCGATCCCTGGGTGGGAAAGATCCCCTGGAGAAGGAAATGGAACCCCACTGCAGTATTCTTGCCCGGAAAATCCCATGGACAGAGGAGCCTGGTGGGCTCCAGTCCACGGGGTCACAAAGAGGTGGACAGGACTGAGCGATGGAGCACAACAGGTCACCAGGCTCATAAGTGGCAGAGCTGAATTCTGGGCCTATTTCCTTGTCATAGATCTTTCACTAAGCAACTATTATTCCCGATCAAAAAATGTGTATATATGTAAGTGCTCAGCTGGAACTTCTCCACATTATTCCCTTTCTCTAAAATGTTTTATTGCCATTAACACTCAGCTCTTTTTCTCTCACATCCCTTACAATGATGTCAGTCTCTTCACTGTCTCTGAGTTAGTCCCTTTATGCCTCTTTCCCACTCTCTAGGCCTTTGTAGCATAAAATACCTTGAATTCATTCATGAAATGTGCAAGCTTCTGTTTACTCAGAGATCAAGCCGGCAGCATTCTGCAGTTCAGAGACTCCCACTGGGATTTCCAACCATTGAAGGTTACTGCCCAGATCATGCATAGCTGCTATGCATACACCTTGGCCAAGAGCTGGGGTCAAGGTCAAAGCCGAAGCTCCAAGGTGGCCCAGGAAAGAAAGAGGGAGGCTGCTGTCTCCTTCCACCTGCCTCACCCCATCACACCTGATGCAACCTGGGCATAGAGGAAAAGGCCAGGGCTGATGCTATTCATGGGACTCCTTTCTGGTTCCCATCACCCAGTTCAGAGCTTCCAAGCTAAGAGGTAGTCCCCGTCATTCTGGCAACAACTTCTGCCTGTATCTGCATATATCTGCATATATCTTTGACAGCTTGGGAGGGGGAACATTTCTTCTACCAAGAGCAATAATCAATTACATGTTTCTATGCAATTTACAATCAAGACACATTTTTAGAACA
The DNA here is from genome assembly GCA_024291935.2 of Okapia johnstoni. Classification (NCBI taxonomy): domain Eukaryota; kingdom Metazoa; phylum Chordata; class Mammalia; order Artiodactyla; family Giraffidae; genus Okapia; species Okapia johnstoni. The sequence continues at coordinate 82,525,962 of CM044318.1, forward strand.
CTGAAATACTGCTTCAACATTTCTGCTATTAACATAAGACCCTGATTTTATTTGCTGGAGAACTTATTAGCACACGACCTCACATTTTTTTTTTTATCAACAGGAAACACAAAAACTGATCTGACTGAAAAATAAAATTCTGAAGAGAAAAATAAAAACAACCTTTAAAACCCAGATAAGAGTCTACATAGGTTGACACTTAATTCTTCTTACATGTTCACGGACAAAGTGCTGCTCATGTAAATATATTGCTATGAGATTCCACAACTACAAGATGATGAAAAAGACCAACTGCTGAGGGGGCCCAAAGGTTTCCGGTCAGTAGATCTTTGGAGTTTCATCTGCTGAATAAAGATGAATATTCCAAACAAGCAACCATTCTATTTTTATTTATTTATTTTTACTTTTTTAAAAATTTATTTATTTAATTGGAGGATAATTACAATATTGTGATGGCTTTTGCCACACATCAACGTGAATCAGCCACAGGTATACAAGTGTCCGCCCATCCTGAACCACCCTCCCACCTCCCTCCTCACCCTATCCCTCTGGGTTGCTTATAAACCTGGTGAGATTTTGCCCCCACGGCACATGTGGCAACATCTGGGGATGCTTGGGATTATCATGACTGGATGAAGGATGCTATTGGTGAAGGATGCTATTTGCTATTGGCAAAGTGACTAGACACTGGAGATGCTGCTAAACATCCTATTGTGCACAGGATAACCCAGCCTTCCCCTACTCCTCCAGCAAAGAATTATCCTGCCCCAAATGTTAATAGAGCCACAGTTGAGAAGCCCTGGTTTAAAATGTTTCCTCATAAATAGCTATATTTAAGCAGATGGTCTATAACTTCCTAAAAACAATTCCCTGCTTTGCGCAGCACTCTTCCTCATTATTTTATTTATACATGCAAACAGATGGGTTATACACTTTTAAGACCACCTTTGAATGGGAGGAAACACGCCAAAATATAACCACATTCAACCCACGTCAGTGTGAATGCAGTTTCACTCAGCCCCAGAAATGATGGAAGACTGGAAAACAGATTATTGTGTAATGGATTAAAATCTGGGGAGGTTTTCTGGAAGAGATAGGTCTTAAGTTATTGCCACAGGAAGACCAGGGAATGCTGGTGGGAGTACAGGAGAACTTTCATGTTTCTGAGTCAAATGTGCAAAACCTTGGAGAGACAGGCAAAAAGGAACACGGGCGTGGGAGTAGTGATAGGTATAGCTGGAGCTGTGGATTTGGGGAAGGATGTGTATTTGTTTGAGATCAGGGCTTATAGGGTGTGATCACTTGGCAGGAAGACTTGAAGACAATCATCAAAAGTTTGCATTCAGTCTTGAGTGATAGAGAGGCAGAGACCATTACAAATCCACAGAGTAATTCTCAGAAGATAAAAACACATCAGTCCGCTCTCGTCTCATCCAAGTGGATGATAACACCCTTTGCAGACCCTCTTTCCTAATTTTAAGGCACAGTTAATACTCTGCCCCCTTAATCCTAGTTTATACTCTGTGACCAGGGACTAATCACTTAATCTTTTTGCAATTTATGGAACATATATAGGCAGTGGGTATCATAACTGTGGGACAGCTTGAGCCACTTAAGAAAAATTTCAAATCCAAATAGTGTACAAAAACATCCTGGCCTTATCTAAAATTTCAACATTCTCTGGAGAAGCAACAATCTGCAGTGTTCTCTGGAGGGATTCTCAGGGTCATCCAATTCTGATGCTTAAATCAAATGATCATTTGGCTTAATTCTCTTATTGTTCCTCAAACCCTACCCCCACCTCCTATGCTTTCATCATTCCAACCTGCTCATTCTGCTTCACCACACTTGTTTCTGTGCCAGACTCTGCAAGTTCAGCCTCCAGCCCTCAGACTATTCTTTCAAGGGGGGGTGGAGGGGTTGGGGTGGGGGGCGTGAGCTGATTCAGTCTTCACTAACTTGTTCTTGGGATCACAGATGTGCTTCTGGACCTGTGTTCCTTTTGCATCCTATCTCAAGGAGGCTTATGCTGGAAATGGAAAGTCAGCATGTTTTAGAAAGTAATTGGTCTTTAATGATATTTTTGAACATGATAAATGAGTTTTTAGCAAAACCAGAAATCATTATGATAAGAAAGAACACAGATCCTTGGGAAGAGTTCACCCCTTGCATGAGGACATAGGATAATGAGTAGAGGTCCAAGGTACAAGAGGGTAGAAGGGGTCTAAAGAGCTGGAAATAATCTCTATAAATTTAAAATAAAGGCACAGTTGTCTCCTGTCTAATGCCAATTTGTACTCAGTTGTTTTTAAAAAGGAAGCCTCCATTAGAAAGGATCCTCTGTTATGCTACATTATAAATCACCACTGAAAAAATAACTTTTAGGTAGAAAGTGAAAGTTTTTCAAATAGGTTATCCGTACCATTACCAAAACACGCATCTTTTTCCAGAATTGCAAATGCCCAAACAGAAAGTATTTCTTAGTCTTAATACAGTACAGTCCATATTATTTCCAATTTCCACTCGTTGAGTACAGTCACTGTGATAACAGAAAAGAAGTGACCCATACAAAAGAGGAGCCAAGGAAGAGGTGACACAGCTTTGGGGGCAGACTGAACGTTGGGATAAAAGAAGAGCATCAGCCAACGAAGGAACAAGTGGAAAGCTAGGTGCCTGGAAGGACACCGAGGCCTGGGCAAAAGTGAGTGAGTGGGGAGAGAAGGCTGACTTGATAACTTTTCTCTGTGATGTGTTAAACATTTTTACATGGGTGAAGTTCAAGTTTCTTTAAGTACAGTGTGATCTATTGATGTCTCAGGAAATACAGATATTCCTTTCTGCATGTTGGTTGTAAAAACTCCCATTTATCAGAATGCACTTTTCATTCGTCTGGTATTTCCAGTTGTTCATACTAACCTATGCATGTCACAAGTATAACAACAGCTGTTTTCATTACTGCTGTCACTGTGCTGTAAAAGTACAAGCATATATGCATGACTTTTCTAAGCAAAACTGTAATTTTACTATTAAGTTGGGCTTTCACGATCAGTGAGAATAGCTAAATAGCACTAGAAATCTGATTAGAAAGAGTAACGTAACAGCCTATACAGGGGTCCCAGGCCGTTTACCAAGACAGGACATTCAATTACTTCCTAAGAAGAGAAGATTCACACATAGCACTTTTTCATCAAGATATTCATTCAGGGCAATTAAGAAGGTCTTACCCTATTTCTAGCTCCTGGGAATTTTGGAGCTGAGGTGTTATGCTTTGAGTAAAACCAAGGCTTATGGGAAAAGGACATTACTTCTGCATAGAAGGACAGGAAAAACAAGCAATATGTTAAAAACTGGTCTACATACATGCTTTGAGACAGATGGACTGTGCATAGCAAAGACTCTTTAATCCATGATGGCTTAGGCTTCTTAATTCACTGCAAAGTAATGCCTCACCTTGCTTCTCCTATTTGCAAGACCACCATTATATCTCATGTTGCCTAATTCATTTGTTGCTGTTCATTCGTTCAACTGCTGAGTTGTATTTGACTCTTTGTGACCCCGTGAACTGTATAGCACACCGGGCTTCCTTGTCCTCTACTTTCTCCCAGAGTTTGCTCATATTCATGTCCATTGAGTCACTGATGACATCCAAACATCTCCTTCTCTGTTGCCCTTCTCCTTTTGCCCTCAATCTTTCCCAGCTTCAGGGGCTTTCTCAGTGAGTTGGCTCTTCACATCAGGTGGCCAAAGTATTGGAGCTTCAGCTGCAGCATCAGTCAGTCTAATGAATATTCAGGGTAGATTTCCTTTAGGATTGACTGGTTTGATCTCCTCGAAGTCCAAGGGACTCTCAAGAGTCTTCTCTAGCACAATTTGAAAGCATCAGTTCTTTGGTGCTCAGCCTTATTTATAGTCAAATTCTCACATATGTGTATGAATACTGGAAAAACCATAACTTTTGACTATACAGACCTTTGCTGTGGAGAAAGTGATATCTCTGCTTTTTAATATGCTGTCTAGGTATGTCATAGCTTTTCTTCCAAGGAACAAGTGTCTTTTAATTTTGTGGCTGCAGTCACTGTCCACAGTGATTTTGGAACCCAAGAAAATAAAATCTGCCACTGTTTCCACTACTTCCCCATCTATTTGCCATGAAGTGATGGGACCAGATGTCATGATGTTAGTTTTTTCAACGGTGAGTTTTAAGTCAGCTTTTTCACTCTCCTCATTCACCTTCATCAAGAGGCTCCTTAGTTCCTCTTCTCTTTCTGCCGTGAGAGTGGTATCATGTGCATATCTGAGGTTGTTGTATTTCTTCCAGCAATCTTGACTCTGGCTTGTGAGTCATCCAGTTCAACATTTTGCATGATATACTCTGCATATAAGTTAAATAACCAGGGTGATGACATACAGCCTTGATGTACATACACTTCCCAAGTTTGAACCAGGCCATTGTTCCATATCTGGTTCTAACTGTTGTTTCCTAGCCTGCATATATGTTTCTCAGGAGACAGGTAGGTGGTCTGGTATCCCTAACTCTGTAAGAATTTTCCATGGTCTGTTATGATCCACACAGTCAAAGGCTTTAGCGTAGTCAATGAAGCAGAAGTGGATATTTTTTGGAATTCCCTTGGATTTTCTATGATCCAATGGATGTTACCAATTTGATCTCTGGTTCCTCTGCCTTTTCTAAATTCAGCTTGTGCACGTGGAATTTCTTGGTTTACATACTGTTGAAGCCTAGCTTGAAAGATTTTGATCATTACCTTGCTATCATGTGAAATGAATGCAATTGTGTGGTAGTTTGAACATTCTTTGGCATTGCCCTTCTTTGGGATTGGAATGAAACTGACCATTTCCTGTCCTGTGGCCACTGATGAGTTTTCCAAATTTGTCATAGAAGAATGAAGATCCCAGGCCAAAGCTATTTTTAAATTCTCCCAGCATGGTATGGTATTATTTGGCAATAGACTATGAGTAAGTTAAAGCAGCATACTGTGAATTCCACAGCCTTTCTCAACTCAACATTCTCCAGAGATTAAACTGTATTGCCCTAAGGCTATGTTACACATGATGGATTCACTTATTTCCTATATATTTAAGTGGTGTTGGTTATGTATCATTCTGGGATTGCTGAGAAAAATATCAACAACCTCAGATATGCACATGATACCACTCTCATGGCAGAAAGAGAAGAGGAACTAAGGAGCCTCTTGATGAAGGTGAATGAGGACAGTGAAAAAGCTGGCTTAAAGCTCAACATTGAAAAAGCAAAGATCATGGCATCTGGTCCTATCACTTCATGGCAAATAGAAGGGGAAGTAATGGAAACAGTGGTAGATTTTATTTTCTTGGGTTCCAAAATCACTGTGGACAGTGACTGCAGCCACAAAATTAAGACATTTGCTCCTTGGAAGAAAAGCTATAACAAACCTAGACAGAGTATTAAAAAGCAGAGACATCCCTTTGCCTACAGCAAAGGTCCATATAGTCAAAGCTATGGTTTTTCCCGTAGCCATGTACAGATGTGAGAGTTGGACCATAAAGAAGACTGAGCACCGAAGAACTGATATTTTTCAAATTGTGGTGCTGAAGAAGACTCTTGAGAGTCCCTTGGAATGTAAGGAGATCAAACCAGTCAATCCTAAAGGAAAGCAATCCTGAATATTCACTGGATGGACTGATGCTGCAGCTGAAGCTCCAATACTTTGGCCACCTGATGCAAAGAGCCAAGTCATTGGAAAAGACTCTGATGCTGGGAAAGATCGAAGGCAAGAGGAGAAGGGGATGACAGAAGATGAGATGGTTGGATGATATCACCGACTCAATGGACATGAATTTGAGCAAACTCCAGGAGACAGTGAAGGACAGAGAAGCCCAGCATGCTACAGTCCATGGGATCGCAAAGAGTTGCACAAGACTGAGTGACTGAACAACAACAACAAGCCACTACACGGGAGAAAACATTTGCAATGCAAAGGATTTGTATCTAGAATATATAAAGAACTATTACCACTCAAGAGCAAGAAGAGTTTAAAAAACTCATTTCAAAATGTGCAGGAAGTTTTGAACAATATTTACCCTCTTCCCCAAAAAAGAAATTTGAATGGCAAATAAGTGCATGTAAATATGATCCATGTCATTAGACAGTATGGGAATAGGCACTAAAACCACAATTAGATACCAATACTCATCCATCAGAATGACTGCGATTAAGAGACTAAGAGTATAACTGGGTGAATTGGAGCAACTAGAAGGCATACAGTTTGCTGGTAGGGAAATAAAATGGTACAGTCACTGTGAAAAACAATGTGACAACTTTTAGGAAGCTAAACATGTACTTAGAACTTGAAATAGAAATTCCACTCCTAAATATTTTCCCAAGAGATATAAAAATACATGTCTGCACAGCAACTTACACAGAAATAACCATAATTGCTTTATTCCTAAGAGCTTAAAATTAATAGTCAAACGTCCATCAATGGGTGAATATGTAAAAGAACCGTGGCTTATCCATCAATGGCTTACTAGTCATCAATAAAAAGGAACGGACTGATAGGAATGACAACACAAGTGAATCTCAGAAACAATGCTGATGAGAAGCAAGACACCGTAGAGTACCTACTCTGTGATTCTGCGCATGTGAATTTCCTGAAGAAAGAAATCTTTAGTGACCAGTATTGGGCCCAGGGTCAGTGTTACTGACAGACTGAAAAGGAAATCTGGAGGAGGAAGGAAGTATTGCCTATCTTAATTCTGGTGGTGGTTTCACTAGTGTATACACTTGTCAAAATTCATTGAATTTTACACTTAAAACGATGCATTTTATTTTTTACTGTTTTATTTCAAATATTGTTTTCGAAAAATCTACATTGTGATATGTTTTGTATATCTCTAGTTTTGATTTTTGGAGCATATATTTTACATAAATTCTAAAAGAAGTTTTTCAGAGTGAAGGGAAAGGATGCCAAATAGAATTACGGCAGGAAAATTGGGCCCTTTTTCATTATGAAATATACTTCTTTATTTCCAATTATCCTTATCTTAAATCTACTATATTTGATATTGTTATAGCTGTTCAGCTTTATTGATTAGTATTTGCATGCATATATATTTTTCCATTCTTTATTTCATTTGAAATTCCCATATTTCTATGTCTATATTTCTATATGCGCTGATATTTAAAGTATATCTCTGATAAATCGTATAAATCATATATGATTTCTTAATTACATCTGGTAACCTTTGTTTTTCGATTTGCCTGCCTAATTTTAATATAATTACTGTTACAGCTGAATTCAGCCTATTTATTTTCTTGCCCCATTTGTAGTTTGTCTGTTTATTCTCTGTTCCTTTTTTTAAGAACGAATCTTGCACTTTTATTTTTCTTCTCAAGTACCTTCTTAAATATTTTTGTATGATTACTTTAGTGACTATTTTACAGATTAAAATATTCACCCTTATTACAGATTTATTACAGTATATCTTAAATTAGTGTCTTCTCTGCTTTCAGAACAATGCAAAAATATTATGACAGTTTAACTTAGATTTGTCCCACCCTTCGTGCTACTAACATCATATATTTCACTTTACATGTATTCTAAATCCTTAAACATCTTCCTACTGTTGTTTTTAACATTCAATACTCATATTTACCATTATATTTACTTTCTGTTTCTGTATTTCTATTCTTTCATCTGGTTTAATTTTGCCTTCAACTTGAAGATCATCCTTTTATAGTTCTTAGAGTTTGAATCTTTTAGGGATGAATTTTATCACCTCTTTTTGGCCCCAAACATCTTTATTTCTCATTCATTTCTGAAAAATATTCTCAGAGGGTTTGAATTCTAGGTTGTCAGTTTTTCTTACTTTATGCTCTTTCAAAGTATCTTTCCAGTTCCTTCTGGTCAGCATATTTCTGTTGAAAAGTCAATTATAAGCTTATTTTACTCTTTTGAAGGTCTTTCTTCTTTTGGATGTTTTAAAGACTCTGTTGGACTTTGATTTGATGGGTTTGCTTTGTATTTATCCTAATTGGGATTCACTTAGCTTCTCCAAAGTATGAGTTGACTTCTTCTTATGACTTAAAACAGTTTTCAGTCATTTTCTTTCTAGAAAATGCTTCTGCCACAATTTGTTTCTCTTTTTCCTTGCGCAGTTCAGTTACATGTAAGTTAGGCTGTGCCTGGTTCACATGCTCTTATATTCTTTCCATTTGTTTTCTATGTGTTTCATTTTCTTCTGTTGCTCTACCTACAAGTTCAGTTTCTAACTTTTGTTTATATTCTGCTGTTAAACTTTCCAATGAATACTTAACTCTGGATATTGTATTTTTCAGTTATAAAGTGTTCATTTGGTTTATAGTGTAGATTCTAAGCCACTGTTGAAAATCTACATTTTTTTTTCCATTTTGAACTATTTTTAACCACACACCCTAATTAATTTTAAGCCCTTCTCAACTAATTCCAGTATCTGGATCATCTGTGAATTTGCTTTAATGACCTGCTTTGTCTCCTGATTGTCAGTGACAATTACCTGCCCTCCTTTTTAACAAATAATTTTATTGATTTGTTTTGGCTGTGCTGGGTCTCTGTTGCTGGGCAGGCTTTTCTTAAGGTGCAGTGAGCAGGGACTACTCTCTAGTTGTAGTACGCGCGTTTCTCATTGAGGTGGCTTCTCTTGTTGTGGAGCACAGGTCCCAGGGCACACAAGCTTCAGCAGTTGTGGCCAGAGGGCTCAGTAGCTGCATTTCCCAGGCTCTAGATTACAGGCTTCAGCCTCAACAGTTGTGGCACACGGGCTTACCTGCTTTGTGGTATGTGGGATCTTCCCAGATCAGGGATCAAACCCATGTCTCCTGCATTCCTGCCCTCCTTTATCTGGCATGTCCAGTTACTTTTCATTTTGTAGCAGACATTGTGTATGAACATACCATACAGGCTCCAGATGATATACCCCATCAGGGAGAGGGAAGCCTTCCCTTTGTGGGCCTATAGAAGCAATGTGATAGGTCCCTCACTTGTCAGGAGCTGAGCTGGGTCAGAGCTGGGGTGCCCTATCTCAAACCACCTTTGTTTAGTTCCTATGCCTTAAAAGTGACCCTCTCAGGCTTCTGAAAGTCTCGAGTCGGTGATGCCATCCAACCATCTCATCCTCTGTCATCCCCTTCTCCTGCCCTCAATCTTTCCCAGCATCAGGGTCTTTTCAAATGAGAGAGTTCTTCACATCAGGTGGCCAAAGTCTTGGAGCTTCAGCTGCAGCATCAGTACTTTCAGTGAATATTCAGGGTTGATTTCCTTTAGGATTGACTGGTTGGATCTCAGTGCTGTCCAAGGGAGTCTCAAGAGTCTTCTCCAGCACCACAGTTTGAAAGCATCCGTCCTTCAGTGCTCAGCCTTCTTTATGCAAATTTAAAATCATGTGACCGCTGCAAGCCCGACCTCTCTAGCTAGATCAGGTCTCCCAACCACGGTAACAGTGTGGAAGATTTTACTCTGCCTTTCCCACCCAGCATCCTGATTTCCTAAACTACACCAGAACTCACGTGCAAATTTATACTCCTGAAGCCAAGGAAAGTTTCAACAACACAAATCTTTTCTTTACTACTTTAAGCATCCTCATAAAAATCTTGCTTTTGCTACTGATTTACTGTGCATTTTTAATAGATAATTTAAAAGTGAACTTCTACACAGACACTGTTTAAAAATTCAAGTTTTGAGAAAGTGGTATTTTGACTACTTTTTTCAAAACTTGCTTTGCTATTTGAGGCAGTGCCCTCAAACTATATCCTAGAAGTTTAAAAATATTCCCTGCAAATTGACTGATGCCTGGTGTGCTTTGTAGTGAAGGACATCTGAACATCTCATCTCAGATAAGAAGCATTATCATCCCTTAGTGAGCAACTGCAAATAACAGCTGTGAAATGTTGAAGTCCTTTTAATATTATATCCATAGCTGAAGGTCAGATCTTATCATGTACCAGCCCAAGATGATGCATGTGTCAGCTGTCATAAAGCCTCTTCTGAGATAAAATAAGAGATAGATTTGTACAGTTGAGTAGACATCTGCCATTTTGCCTTCTTGCCTTCCATTTTCCCTATATAACATTCCAGAAGGCAGGAGGAGAAGCGGACAACAGAGGATGAGATGGTTGGATGGCATCGCTGACTCAATGGACATGAGTTTGAGAAAATTCTGGGAGATGATGAAGGACAGGGAAGCCTGGTGTGCTGCAGTTCAAGGGGTTGCAGAGAGTTAGACACGGCTGAGCAACTGAAAACAACAACAGCATTCTAGAGCCCAGGGTTCTTTGGGGGAATCACTACTTTCCTTATGATTATGGTTGTTGGTCTCCTCCTCTCGGCACTAAAGGTGGACATATGGCCCAAGCTTGGTCAATTACTTACTCCATACCTCTGACCACATTGATCATTTCACATGTTGAACCATGACCCACACTAGTTCTCAGAGACTCAATCTGAGGATTCTTGTTTACAGGGCGGAGGAAGAGAATGTCCTCATCTAGGGTTGAAGAGGAGGAGTTATGAGACTGTACCTTCTGGCAGCCACCTTGACACCAAGAAGACAGGACCTCTCTGAGAACAGAGCTAGTCAAGAGGAGCTGAGCTAAGAAATGAGAGAATGAAGATCAGTTTTGAGGACACTGGTTGAGTCACTGGAGCCTGTCATGTCTGAAGCCAGGAAATACCCCAGGAGTTTTCAGTTTTGTGAATAGAAAAAAAAATCCCTATTTAATACAGGCAGGCTTTAGTTACTTCTCTGTCACTCATAATCAAGAGCTGGTTTATTCAGGCAATTTTCAACAAGGATCATCATTCCAGACTCCAGAGTACATTCCAAAACAAAGGCTAGAATGGTGAGCTGGGTCCAGGGGTGGAGATACAATTAACGTGCTCTGGACTGCATTACGCTGAGTGGGAGCCATGCTTAGGAACTGGCTGTGTCACAACCCAAATGTGGGTGCCAGTGAGCAACTCAGCTTTCCAGGGAAAGCAGACAAACTCGCTCTGGGGGAACAGCAGCTGCAGAGAATGGCACAACATCCAGATTGGGAAGATCTAAGGCGGAATTATGGGCCTGGATCTTGCAAAAGATCAGGAATGGAGATAAAGAATCTGTCATAATAACAGAGGGTAGAGAGGATGTCTTGGAGTATGTTGAAGGTGTCCAGAGAGAGAATGCCATGAACCTGTGGTGCTGCATAGTTTTACAAACCTGGAGGAAGAGAACAGAACAGGGGAAGAAGCTAGTGGATCATTCAGGGAAATAGGAGGAAGATAAGAAGAAACCTGGGTCCAAGAAATCCAGGGACAGCTGTTGGAAGACAAAAGAGATCACCAATTACAAATACCAAAACGCTGAAGACCCCAGAGGCCGAGAAGAGCAAGGAACTTACCAAGGGCATTGTTGACCTGGACAAAAGGTATTCCAGGCAAGTGGTAGGGTAGAATCAGGCTGCAATAGTTATACAGCAAATCCACGGTGAAAAAGAAGACTCCACAAAAACCCAGCAGCCTCTGAGATCCTTGGGGGCTGAGGCAGGGGCAGAATGACAGGCACAGAGAAACTGGAAGCTGGATGCCAAAAAATATCAACACCATGATGCTATCTCTGACTGCAAATCACTGCTTAGGATGCTAGTCTCATTTTTATCATGATGGTATTAAAAAAAAAAACCTACTCCTGGGCATATATTTGAAGAAAACCATAATCCAAAAAGATATATGCACCCCAATGTTCATTGCTGCCCTGTTCACAATAACCAGGGCACGGAAGCAACCTAAATGTCCATCCACAGAGGAGTGGATAAAGAAGATATGATACATATAAACAATGGAATATTATGTGTGTGCACACTAAGTCACTCAGTTGTGTCTGACTCTATGCAACGCTATGGACTGTGGACCACCAGGCTCCTCTATCCATGGGATTCTCCAGGCAAGAATACTGGAGTGAGTTGCCATGCCCTCCTCCAGGGGATCTTCCTGACCGAGGGATCAAACCCACGTTTCTCATGTCTCCTGCACTGGCAGGTGAGTTCTTCACCACTAGAGCCACCTGGGAAGCCCACACAGTGGAATATTACTCAGCCATAAAAATCAATGAAATTGTGCCATTTGTAGAGATGTGGGTGGACCTAGACTAGACTGTCGTTCAGAGTGAAGTAAGTCAGACAGTCAAATATCATGTGATATTGCTTCTATGTGGAATCTAAGAAAGGGTACAAATGAACTAATCTATACACCAGAAACAGAATTACAGATGTAGAAAACCATCTTATGGTTACCAAGGGGTAACAGAGGGGAGGATAAATTGGAAGATTGGGACTGACATACGTACTACTACATATAAAACAGATAACTAAGAAGGACCTACTGTATAGCATAGAAAAGTCTACTTGGACTCCCCTGGTGGTCCAGTAGTTGAGAATCCCCCTGCCAATGCAGGGGATGGGGGCTCAACCCTTGCTCTGGGAAGATTCCGCATGCTTTGGGGCAACAAAGCCCATGCACCACAACTCCTGAGACCCACGTGCCCATGAGCCTGTGCTCTACAACAAAAGAAGCCACCGCAGTGGGACGCCTGTGTTCCCCCAGGAAAGAGTAACCCCACTCATCGCAACTAGAGAAAGCCCACTTCAGTTCAGTTCAGTCGCTCAGTCGTGTCTGACTCTTTGCAACCCCATGCATCACAGCACGCCAGGCCTCCCTGTCCATCACCAACTCCCGGAGTCCACCCAAACCCATGTCCATCGAGTCGGTGATGCCATTCAACCATCTCATCCTCTGTCATCCCCTTCTCCTCCTGCCCCCAATCTTTCCCAGCATCAGGGTCTTTTCCAATGAGTCAACTCTTCGCATCAGGTGGCCAAAGTATTGGAGTTTCAGCTTCAACATCAGATCTTCTAATGAACACCCAGGACTGATCTCCTTTAGCATGAACTGGTTGGATCTCCTTGCAGTCCAAGGGACTCTCAAGAGTCTTCTCCAACACCACAGTTCAAAAGCATCAAGTCCTCAGCGCTCAGCTTGCTTCACCATTCAACTCTCACATCCATACATGACCACTGGAAAAAGCTGGAAGCTGGGCCACATCAAAGACTTAGCAGGGCCAAAAAATTAAAGTAAATAATTTTTTTTTTTTAAAGAAAGAACTCTACTCAACACTCTCTAATGGCTTCCCTGGAGAAGAGAAAGGCTACCCACTCCAGTATTCCGGGCTGGAGAAGTCCATGGAATGTAGAGCCCATGGGGTCGCAGAGTCAGACACGACTGAGCAACCTTCATAGGATAAAGAATCTAAAAAAGAGTGTCCATATGTATATGTATAACTGATTCACTTTGCTGCCCACCTGAAATTAAAGCAACATTGCAAATCAATTACACTCTAATAAAATTGCTTTAAAAATTTCTCAGGTGTGAGGCTAACATGCAGAGTAGAATATGTTCAAGAAAACTACCAAGACCTGAATTATATTTGTTCAGCAAGAAGGGGCCAAAATAGGAAACCGTGCACCACAAAGGGAATAGCAGATTTTGGGGCAGCATCCACCAGGTAAGGTGATGCATGGATCCTAGAAAGAAGGACGAAGTTTCTTCCCTTGGGGGCGCAGGTCTACGGTGAGGTTCAATGCGAGGTAAAGCCTCCAGGAAGCTTTCTCTGAACTGGACAATTCGTTCGGGGCTCGGCTGTTCCTCTCAATGCTGGATGTGGCCCTCGGACAGCTTATGAACTGTGTTTTCTCTTAGGTATCGGTCAGAAGGAGGTGTGCGCCACCCCTCCCACAGCTGGGGTCCTAGCCTCTCCTGTCCCCAGGATCACAGCTCCTGGTGTCAGGACCCGGCTGTACCTCTGCATGTATGCGGCTGAATTTAGGTGCTCTATTTCCTCCACACAAATACAAAAGAAGAAACACTGTGTGCAGCTGGGTGGTCCTGCCCACATGGGGAAGGGACTCAGAGACTGCGGGGGTCCGTGGAGTGTGGGTGGTCAGGGAAGGCTTCAAGGAGGAGGAAGGCCTGTGGTAGGCCCTTCGAGGAGGAGCAGGAAAACATAAATAGGCGGAAACCTCTTCTTAGGTTCTAATTCTGAATTCTTAGTAATTAAGAAACTAGCCAAACATGAGACCAAGACTGTGGCTGGCTTCCTCAAACACTCAGTATGTTTATTGTTTTAGCCTTTTCCCTACTTGAGTAATAAATGATTTTATTCTCCCAGGAGATAACGGTCCCATGAGCCCTGTTGGGATCAGCACAATTTAGTTTCTGACAAACTGTGACTGCTGCCCTCTCATTGCAGGCCATGTGTGCATGCACACACACACACACACACACACACACAAAGTTGGTGGAAAAGCATTGCCAGGTCAACAGCATCTGCGGTTCTCAGACCGTATTTTCTTCTATTCTTTAATTTTAACCGACATCTTCTTACTTGCCTCCTTCTTACATGAGAGTCAACTGTATTAGTTCAGATGAAGCATTGAACTTGCTTATAGTTTCCATGGGGCAAAACTTTTGAATTTAAGTTGAAAGTTTCTATCTTGGGGTCTTTCTTGGGTGTGGCCCGATGTCAGTGGGGGCTGGGGTCCCCTGAGGGCTTGGCTGGCACTGGAGGGTCTGCTGCAAGATGGCAAGTTGGTGCAGCCTCTTGGCTGGAGGACTTGGCAATCCACTTGGTCTCTCCAGAGGGATGCTCAAGTATCTTTGTGGTTCAGCAGCTGGCTCCTCTCAAAGGAGAAATCCAAGATGAAAGTGTAAGGTCCCATTCTGTCACTTCTGCCTTACTCTACTGGGACACAGACCAACCCTGACTCGATGTGGGAGGGGGTGTCAGAAGGGCGGGAGTGGTCTAAGAGGCTGGCTATCACAAAGCTAGTTCAGAAAATTCAAAATATGCTCACTGTGGGCAAAGCCTCCCACCCTGGATATAAAAGGACATTTTGAGATCTTATAAGTAAATGGCCAGAGGCCCACAGGGCCCACATAAAAGGAGGGAGAGAACATGAAGGCTTCATAACACCACCTGCTTCCTAGTGATGGCCCCATCCATCCATCACCTGTCCATCACCCTCCCATCCATCATCCTTACATCACCCACCTATCCATTATCCTCACCACCTGCCCACCACCTATCACCTGCCCACCCACCCCCCCTAGTATCACTGGTATTTATCACAAAAGCTTCTGCAGTGAACTCTGTGGATTAGTGGTGACAAAATAAATATGTCGCCATCCTCTTGGAACAGTAAATCCAGTTGGGGAGGAAGACATTAAGCGAGGAGACACAAACAAAATGGCAAGGTGTAATGTGCAGGACACAGAGGACAATTATAGAAACCAACAGAGCAGATGCCTGCTTAAGGGAGACCAGCAGAAGGCTGCCCCAGGAAGGTGGTCTGCAGGCAGAGAAGAGGCCCCCCCTCACATGACAAGATGGTTGGAGGGACTCACAGGCCGAGGTCAGAACAGGTGTCAGTTCACAGGAGGCTTCCTGGGCCTCTTCTGGATAGAAGCCCAGAGGAGAAACCAAGTCAGGAACAAGATGAAAAGCTGGGCATGGAAGGTGAGACCACCAACTTTGTCCTGAATGGAGTCAAATAGAGGAGCTTAGCATGTGTGTTACAGCCATGAGGCCTCTCAAGGAGCTGTGGGGGGAGAGGGGGTCAAAACTGGACAGAGGGGTGTGAACGGAAGTCCCAAGAACATGGGAAAAGCAGCCCGTGTGATGGAGAGGAGATCAGATGGTCCAGGTGAGGCGAAGCAGAAACCAGCTGAGGGTGGTATAGAGGCAGGAAATGGCAGGAGGTGGGGGCTTGGAAGGGAGTTTTAATGCAGGGAGGGTGAATCAGGAGTGAGCGCAGGGCTGCAGACCGACGTCTGACTGCTGGGAGAGCAGCATCTCCATGGGGCCACCCATTACCGAGCTCCGAGTCTCATTTTGGACAAACTTTGGGACCACCTTCCACTTACCCATGGGGACGCACCTGAACCAATCAAGGGATATGACCGGTATATTTCTAGGGGGAAAGATTTGCTTTAAAGCCCATTGTTTATAGTAACACTTACAGCAAGTGCCTAAGGGAAAGGCTTGATTGCTAAACTATTTATGAAAATGATTTCTTATTTCCTGTGACATTCATCAACCCTAAGCAGAAAAGCACTAGACCAGAATACAATCAAGAGAAAAGTAAGTGAAAAACAAAGGGCTCTCAAAGTAAATGAACTCAAATGCCTTTGGGGATCTACTGTGTGTCAAGCACTGCTGGACCCTGAGAGTACCGAAGTGAGCAGCGCACAGTATCTGCCTTTAGACCTTTCGCAGTTTCCCCTGAGAAACCAATAAGCAAGTCAGCTGCTAAGTGTGGATACCCTGCACCATGATGGAAGCACTGACTGGGGGTCTGGCAGCCAACCAGGTTGTTGAGAAGGAGTGTGGATGTCAGGAGTTCAGGAAAACCATTTTCTTAGTCTGTGTGAGACGCTCTAACAAAATGCCATAAACTGGGTGTCTTAGATAATAGACATTCATTTCTCAGTTCTGGAAGCTGGGAAAGCCTATATCAGGGTGGGGCAGAGAAGGCAATGGCACCCACTCCAGTGCTCTTGCCTGGAGAATCCCAGGGACGGTGGAGCCTGGTGGGCTGCAGTCCATGGGGTCGCTAAGAGTCGGACACGACTGAGTGACTTCACTTTCACTTTTCACTTTCATGCATTGGAGAAGGAGATGGCACCCCACTCCAGTGTTCTTGCCTGGAGAATCCCAGGGATGGGGGAGCCTGGTGGGCTGCCGTCTATAGGGTGGCACAGAGTCGGACACGACTGCAGTGACTTAGCAGCAGCAGCAGCAGCATGGTGGGGGGCTTGGTGACGATCCCCCTCCTGGCTTACAGAAGGTCGCCTTATCCCTGTGTCCTCGTGTGATGGAAAGAAAGCTCTGGTCTCTTCCTCTTCTTACAAGGGTGCTAATCCCATGATGGGGACTCCACCTTCATGACCTCATCTAGCCCTAATTACCTCCCAAAGGCTCCTATATCCATCACAGGGGGGGTTAAGGCTTCAGTGTGTAAACTGGGAGAGGGGGGACGCACACATTTGGCCAGTGTGCTATGCTTAGTCATTCAGTTGTGTCCGAATCTTTTGTGACCCCATGGACTGCAGCCCAGCAGGCTTCTCTGTCCACGGGAATTCTCCAGGGAAGAATGCCAGAGTGGGTAGCCTACCCCTTCTCCAGGGGATCTTCCTGACCCAGGAATCAAACCAGGGTCTCCTGCAGTACAGGCAGATTCTTTACCAGCTGAGCTACCCGGGAAGCCCATTGGCTCAGTAACACCAACCAAAAAGGTAACCTCTAAGGTGAACTCAGGAAAATAAAGACAGGGGGAGAGTCTTCCGGCAAAGAAGGAAAGAGTGTGTAGAAAACCCGTGCAGGTACTTCCCTGGCGGTCGAGTGGCTAAGACTCCGAGCCCCAGTGCAGGGGGCCCAGGTTCAATCCCTGGTCCGGGAACTGGAGCCCATACATGGCAACTAAGAGTCCGCACACCACAGTGAAGATTCTGCATGTGGTGCGACCAACACCCAACGCAGCCAAATAAATACTGTTTAGAAAAAGGAAAACTGCAGAGCACAGAGGCAGGCGTGAGTCTCTGGGGACTGGAGGTGAGTTGTAGGTGACATGCAGTGTGAGGAAGGCAGAGGGGCCGAGTGGGGGTGTGGGCCCCATGTCAAAGGAGTGAGTCTTATTCTGAAAGAAATGGGGAGTCACTGGTGGATTTTACGCAGTTTGAAGGCACAGTTATTATTAATGATAATAATAAATACTAATCATAAAAAACACAGTGAATCCTGGCATGTGCTAGACACTTAAACATCTTATCAATCATAGTAAGACTCCTCTGAAATAGGTGCTGTTTGGGGTACTTGTTTTTAATGAGGAAATAGAGGCTTCCCTGATAGCTCAGTTGGTAAAGAATCCGTCTGCAATGCAGGAGGCCCCAGTTCGATTCCTGTGTCAGGAAGAACTGCTGGAGAAGGGATAGGCTACCCAGTCCAGTATTCTTGGAGTTCCCTGTGGCTCAGCTGGTAAAGAATCCGCCTGCAATGTGGAAGACCTGGGTTCGATCCCTGGGTTGGGAAGTCCCCCTGGAGAAGGGAAAGGCTACCCACGCTACTATTCCAGCCTGGAGAATTCCATGACTATATAGTCCATGGGGTTGCAAAGAGTCGGACACAACTGAGTGACTTTCACTTTCACTTGAGGCTCAGAGAGGTCATGTAACTTCTCAAAGGTCACAAAGCAAGGAAGCGGCTGGGCTGGGTTGACCCCCTGAGGTCCTCCTCCTCATGACCATGCCATCCTGTGAACAGTCAGCCTTGATGGCCTCCGCACGGGGGAGGGCTGGGTCAGGGAGGAGGAGTCCGTGCCACTCCACGGCCTGTCACTCTGCTGGACAGTCCCCGAGCCAAGGAGACTCTGCTAGGGTGACACTCCTGAGCATGGCCTCCCGGGAGCCTGTGGGCTGTCCCATCGCCCTGCCCTCGAACCACTGTGGGGCTCTGAGTTTGCACACATGGTAGGTGCAGTGACTTGGGAAATGATGTGGGGGTAGCTTATTTTGCTGGTTGTTGTTGTTCAGTCGCTAAGCCATGTCTAACTCTTTGCGACCCTGTGGACTGCAGCACACCGGGCTTCCCTGTCCATCACCATCTCCCAGAGTTTGCTCAAAGTCGAGTCCATTGAGTTGGTGATGCCATCCAACCATCTCATCCTCTGCCTCCCCTTCTGTTTTTGCCTTCGATCTTTTCCAACTTTAGGGTCTTTTTCAATGAGTCAGCTCTTCGAATCAGGACAAGGTATTAGGGCTTCAGCATCAGTCTTTCTAATGAATATTCAGAGTTGATTTCCTTTAGGACTGATTGGTTTGATCCCTTAAAAAGGTCAACTCCACTTCCTCGCCCCAGATGGACACAAGGGGCATGAATAAAGCCATTTTGCTCAGTTGTATTTATCTAGCAGTGGAAATGCCTCAGCCAGAAGCACGAGGCTCTGGAGAAAAAGATCCATGACAGCAAGGCCCTTGGTCTTTCCTCCTTCTCCAGCAGGAAAATCAGGCCCATGGGTCACATTGCCATCCTGGCTGATGTTCAGCAAGGCGATGCTCAGAGTCTGCACAGGGTCTGCAGAGAACAAGAGCCCCTCAGCGCTCTCTCTGCTCTGGTCGCCTCATAGGCCTGACACCACTTTCTGTCTCCAGCAAAACCTACCTACAGCCTTGCCACCATTGTTCCTCCTAAAATAGATTCTTGTTGTTGTTCAGTTGCTCAGTTGTGTTGACTCTTTGACACCCCATGCACTGCAGCGCACCAGGCTTCCCTGTCCTTCACCATCTCCCAGAATTTGCTCAAACTCATGTCCACTGAGTCAGTGATGCCATCCAACCATCTCATCCTCTGTTGCCCTCTTCTCCTCCTGCCCTCAATCTTTCCAATCTTTCCAAGCATCAGGGACTTTTCCAATGAGTCAGCCCTTTGCATCAGGTGGCCAAAGTATTGGAGTTTCAGCTTCAGCATCAGTCCTTCCAATGAATATTCAGGGTTGATTTCCTTTAGGATGGACTTGTTGGATCTCCTTGCAGTCCAAGGGACTCTCAAGAGTCTTATCCAACACCACAGTTCAAAAGGATTAATTCTTTGGCTCTCAGAACAGATGCTTTGTGTCAAACCTCTTCTGAAACTGCAGCCCCAAATGCCCTGATGGCTCACGAACCTTCCATCGCTTTCCACTGCCTTCCAAGTGGAATTCTAACTTCTTAGCAGGATGTCCAAGTCCCCGCTTCATCTGAAAACTTCTCACCCCAAACCCCAGCCCTGACAGTATCTTATCTGGGTTTGTGCATGTTCAGTCATGCCCAGCTCTTTGCGACCCCATGGACTGTGACCTCCAGGCTCCTCTGTCCATGGGATCCCCCAGGCAAGAATACTGGAGTAGGCTGCCATTTCCTTCTCTAGAGGATCTTCCCAACCCAGGGATTGGACCCACATCTCTTACATCTCCTGCACTGGAAGCCAGATTTGTTACTAACAGTGCCACCTGGGAAACATCTTATTTAATAAGTGCTTAAGAGTCGTTTGGGAAAATATCCAGGGAAAACTGCAACTGGCCACTCAGTGACCAGGTGATGCAGAGCTTGGTGCCAAATCTCCACTTGGAGCCTTTGGGGTTAGCCAAAAAGTTCGTTGGCCTTTTCCTGTAACAGTGGGTGGAAAAACCCGAACGAAATTTTTGGCCAACCCAATACAACAGGCGATAGAGCCAGGAGTTTCCCATAGGCTACTTTTGTTGGTACAAAAAGCTAAGACTTGTCCCTTAATTCATGTTTCTTCCCATTTGACCCAAAAATCTAGGCAAGGAAATTCTAAGGCTGGCTGCTGCCGTTCCAGCTGCTTCAAATAAAACAGTTAAATTAATTTGCCGTCATGGCTGTAGGAATTTCTTGAAAGGAGTTGCCTCTGAGGTTAATGAGTAGAAGAGGCCAATTCTGTGTGTGCTGAAATTCTTGGAATCTGAAGACAGGGCAGTTGGAACTGGTAAGGTTTCACTGCAAAACGTATATGTGTCGTCTTTAAGAGTATTTACTTAACTAAAGATGTACGTTTCCACGGCTTCTGGGCATCGGGTTTATGGGAAAGGATCTTTAAAGCTTCTCCAATTCATTTCCCCACCTGCCAGCTCCGTGCTGGTAGTGCCTGCTGGTGCCAAAAGAACGTCTCCACGAGCCTGTCTGTTAGAACTGACAAAAATGCACTGAATGTTCTGCACTTGACCTCAGAACACTGTTTTGCTCCTTCCGCCCTGACAGCTCCTTCGAACCCTGTCTGGGTGGCTGAAGGCTCCGGTGGGAGGATGAGAGCCTCGGCTTAGGCCTCAGAACCCAGAGGAAGACCGGTTTGAGCGATGCCCACGACAGGCGTGTCCTGTGGCCGCCGCCTTCCCAGAAACACATCCAAACTGAACCAGACAAGGCGCGCTACCTGCCAATGAAACAGCAGGCTGGAAAAACTCCACTCTGGGACTCCACTGAGACTGTTCTGGAGATGAACCTTAAAACGCTCCCTTCTCCCCTTCCTTCAGGCCATGAGGCAAGGGGGTCTACAGAACCGGAATTCTCAACTCTTCCAAGACAATCCAGACATGAAAACGGAAAGACGGCGATTGTCTGCAGTCAGCACTCCTGACGGGCAGAGACACATCAGAGGAGGCCAGCCCAGGGCTCCTGTGGATCTCAGGCTTCCCCACGTTGTCTCCTGAAGACACTAAAGCCAGCAATAACTTTTGGCAAGGCACACACATTCCTATGAGCTGAGTAGGCTTGGCCAAAGATGATATGCCCCAGTGGTCTTGTTTTGAACTATGAAAGAAGAGGCTAGATTTCAAAGGAGCGCTGATAAAAGCCTCTAGCCCTGGTGGGCTCTTAGCTCTTCCTGATGTTTGTCCTGCAGGAGGGGTTGACATTTCCTAGCGGTCTGTTTGAGCAAGCTTCAAAGTAGTTCTGCAATGAAATTGCCAGCTTTCGTGCATGCTTTAAAAGGTACAAAATACCTCTAGTGCCTAGCATGGGGCCCAGGATATCATGAATTCACAATAACTATTTGTTGATCAAACTAATACACAGAAAGAACTCAATAGAAAAGCAGGATCATCTTTAATCGGCAAAATTTCCCCCCTCAGAACTCTTAGGTAAGAACTCCATTGAATGATGCCTGGTTCCTAAGCAGGACCACTGCCTTCCAATCTAAAGACCAAAGCGACTCTGCCCCTAAATCGATGCAGGGTTTAATTTGCATAGTGGTATAGGGCACTCCTGAAGCACTTACTGAATGAAAAAAATAAATAAAAGAGAATTTGCTGAAACTTTAGGGTACAGTTTTCAAATGGCATCATGTGTCTCCCCAATGACAAGCAGCACTCTAACCATTCACATTCTTTTTCTGAGTTTGAGGGAAAAAATCAAAATGTACAGGAAGCATATACAAACTATTCAGTGTGACTGCTTCTTCAATCAGGCTAAAATCTTGCGTATGGGTCTTGCGTGACCAACGTTTGGGAAAAGTATATAAAATATGTCACCTATCTATACAAATATACTGGGTTGGTCAAAAAGTTCATGCAGGTTTTTCTATACAATGTAACAGAAAAACCCAAATGAACTTTTTGACCAAACCGATAGCTCTGCTAATCCATCAGTGATGGGCAATAGCGTATGCGTAATGGTTTCTGAATTTGCCCGCATATCTTTAGCTGCGTCCTATGTGAGATGCCTGCTAGGGTAAGACATGCCGGGGAAGGCCAAGGAACTGAGCCAGGCTAATAGTTCCCCAGGAATCAGGAATCCTAACAGACACACAACCCATAACCCTGGCCCTGGTCTCACCAACTCTGTCCTGGGTTTATGACCAGGTCTTTAAATCATATGCTCAGAAAATTAGTAGGTTCAAAAAGAAGAAGACCCCTTAGTACCTTTGCTGAGTAACAACTGCCAAGAAAAATGGTTATGCCAGCTAAATAAAATCTTTTTGTTGCTACTTTAAGAAAGTAAAGTCAAAGTGAAAGTCACTCAGCCGTGTCCGACTCTTTGTGACCCCAAGGACTATATAGTCCATGGAATTCTCCAGGCCAGAATACTGGAGTGGGTAGCTATTCCCTTCTCCAGGGGATCTTCCCAGCCCAGGGATCAAATCTAGGTCTCCCACATTGCAGGTGGATTCTTTACCAGCTGAGCCACAAGGGAAGCCCAAGAATACTGGAGTGGGTAGCCTATCCCTTCTCCAGCAGATCTTCCTGACCCAGGGATAGAACCAGGGTCTCCTGCATTGCAGGCAGATTCTTTAACAACTGAGTTATCAAGGAAGCCCTTTTTTCTTTGACTTTTATGAAAAGACCAAATTAATTTCAAGTAATTAGCAGAAAGGCAGCTTTGAGACATGGATCAACTCAAAGAGTGTTAAAAGTTAGAGTCAGGTCCAAATGATAGAGAGTTAAAATTTTAAAATAACATTTTAGGGAAAAGAATAAATGATTGGGCTTGATTTGTTGGGCTTGAATTGATGTAGTTTCTAAAAAGAGCCATTCTTCTTTCTTAACCTGTGTAGGTGTGTGCTAGTCACTGAGTCACATCTGACTCTTTGCAACCCCATGAACTGTTGCCTGCCAGACTTCTCGTTCCATGGAATTCTCCAGACAAGAACACTGAAGTGGGTAGCCAGTTTCTTTTCCAGGGGATCTTCCCGACCCAGGGATCAAACACAGGTCTCCTGCATTGCAGGCAGAGTCTTTAGCTTCCAAGCCACAAGGGAAACTCTGTATAGGTATACCTGCATTTAAAAAGCCAAATTCCTGCTATATTTCCTATTATACAATTTTAAAAATTAAATACATTGTAACGTGTGACTCAGTCGTGATCCGGCATTCGAGATTTGTTTTTCCTTTTAATCCAGCAAAGCACATACATATACTTCCTTGTTTTGTCAGTTGAGAAAACCAAGAAGCGATAATACTACAGGAGCAATGAGAACCCAGCGCCTTATGTCAAAGGGACACAGGAGAAGACTGAAAGAATCCTCATTGGTCAAAGCAGCAACAGTTTGAACAACATAAAATAGTGCTAGATTACATCCCAGAACATAAAATATCCCTGAGTCCAAGCTGATAAATAATTGAATGTATAAGTGAACAGGGGAAGTAGACAAATCTCACATGCAGAAAACTTCAAAATAACTTCTGTAGCTACTTCAACCTTCAAGGAGGTGGAACATACATCCTTAAGTGCGGATGTGCACAGTGACCTCCTTCTAAAGAATTCAGTATAGAAAGGAAGGAAAAAAGGTGAACTTTGTAGTGGAGGAAGTTGGCAAATAGGACCTCGGGCAGCTGATCCAGGCTGACACCAACCATGACAAGTCCTGTTGACAGTGGGAGCCCTCCATACGGTGCAACAGGAGCAGTACTTCACCTCTATGGACTTCTCTTCAAAACAGACAACTCCAGTTCAATCATGAGAAACACATAGACAAATCCCAGTCAACGGATATTCTACAAAAGCCTTAACTCACTCCGCACACTGCCAATATCATCAAAAACAGAAAGCACAGGAAACTGCCACAGCCAAGCAGAGCTGAGGATATGCGATGACTAAATGTGACGCGATACCTGAATAAAACCTGAATCAAGGATGGACTTTCTTTTCAGTTAATAATGAATCAATGTTGTTTGTGATGAGTGCTCTCTAATAATGTAAGATGTTAATAACAGGGGAAACTTGGTGTGAGTATACGGAGTCTCTGTATCATCTTTACAATTTTTTGGTAAATCTAAAACTGTTCTCATATAAAACATATATTTAAAAAAAATCTAGCAAGAGCAGCCTTTGAAGGAAGGAGAAATCAACTTTTATTCTTTCTTCTATTTGAGTATAATTGCTTTACAGTATTGCACTTGTTTCTTCTGAACAACACAGAGGACACGTGGATGCCTAAGGGGCATGTGAAAAGATGTTCAGCATCGCTAATTATTAGAGAAATGCAAATCAAAACTACAGCGAGGTATCACCTCACACTGGTCAGAATGGCTATCAAAAAAATCTACAAACAGTAAATGCTGGAGAGGGTATGGAGGAAAGGGAACCCTCCTACACTGTTGGTGGGAATGTACACTGATACAGCCACCGTGAAGAACAGTACAGAGGTTCCTTGAAAAGCTAAAATTACAACAACCACATGAGCCAGCAATCTCACTACTGGGCATATACCCTGGGGAAACCATAATTCAACTTTTATTCTAACCTGCCCCAAATCTCCAGTGGGCAGATTTCTATAAATACACAGAATCCTGGGAGACATGCATCTCCTTTTGCCCACGTGTGTGAGGTGTCCATCATGCATTGTCAATGGGTGGACATTTGCCCTCCAGGGAGCAATAATTGGTACTCGGGGAGAGGGTGAAAATTCTTAGGTATTACCATGGTACATTTCATTCCAAAGCTTAAAACTCCCCAACAAAATCATATTCCTTAGAATTTAATTTCCCTTTTAAGGAGAAATTTAATTTAATTTAAAGTTTACTTAATTTTTCTCTTTAGGCAGGCGATAATGAAATTACGGTTGTAAAATACTGGTGCATGCCACTCACAAATGCACACCTTCTGCTTACAGGAACACGTGTGAGAAATGGGGTGCTAATGCACATTGTAAATCAACTCTACTGCAATTAAAAATTTTAAAAATAAGCATCCAGCTACTTCCTGAAAAAAAAATACAGTTATTCTAAAATTGCTTACTTTAAAAACTACATATCTCTTATTAAATACTTATTTAAATTTATTACAACATTATTTCACTAAACTCTGGGCTCCTCATGGGCAGGACACAGTCTCATCCATGCTTGTGTCATGGGAACTTGACCTTGAACCTGGGACACAGCAGGTACTCACACATCCTTGGATGAATGGATGAAAAACTGAAAATAGAATTCATCCCACTCCTTTTTTTTCTTAATTTCAAATATGCCCAACACCATCAGTCAAACACAGAGAGTCTTACCCAAGGATTATAAATATATACATATACATATATATATACACACACACACACACACACACACACACACACACACACATATATATATATAAAATAACCTCTGTCTGTTTAAACAAACCACCCTATCTCCTGGCATTATCCAACTTTATTTAAAAATATAATTTTTAAGAAGACCTCGTTCTCTGATGACACTACATGTTTGAGGAGAAAAAAAAAAGTTGCAGAAACTGTAGAGAGACCTGATTCAATAGACAACTTTTTGGGAAATGCTAGTAAGGCCTTGCTAAGAGATCATGAGAAATAAATAAGTTTGTGGAGAGCACGGTGGAGATGAAGCCCAGAGCCCTCCTTGACTCACGGTGAGAATCCAACAAGAGGGACACAGTGGACGGAGCACAGTGTGCTGGCATGCCTGCTCCTCTCTGCTTGCTGACCAAAGAGGAAGGCTGAGCAGGAAAGGCCTCGGGGAGCGGGGATGGAGCCGTCACTGGCGGATGAAGGAAGCCAGGGCTCCCTGGAGGGCAGGGCTGACAGCTGGGGGAAGCGCTGGCCAGAGCTCCCCACGGTGTCCCTCTGAGCCGAGACTTCGCCTCTGGAGTCCAGATTTATGAACCCGTCCAGACAGTGAACAGGGAAAGAAAGCTAAAGGCTTTCTGGGAGGCAGCCGAGCGTCATGGGAAGACTAGACGTCGGAGTCTAGCTGCCAGCCCTGTCCCTTCGCACTCTTACTGTGAGTCCCTGCTTCCTCGCCTACAAAGTGCACGGGGTGGGGGGCGCTTGATGTGATGGTATCTGGTATCTGGGGTATGTCTAGCCCGGGGGTCACCAACTACAGTCTGAGGACCACATCCAGCCCACACTGCCTGGGAGCTAAGAACGGTTTCACATTTCTTAATGGCTAAAAAAATATCAATAAGAGAAGAATATTTCATGACACGTGAACATTATAAAATTCAAATTACAATGTCCACGTGTGTGAGTGCTACGTGCTAAGTCACTTTGGTCGTGTCCGACTCTTTGCGACTCCATGGACTGTAGCCCGCCAGGCTCCTCTGTCCATGGGGCTCTCCAGGCAAGAATACTGGAGTGGGTTGCCATGCCCTCCTCCAGGGGATCTTCCTGACCCAAGGATCAAACCTGCGTCTCCTGTGTCTCTTTGCACTTGGCAGGTGGATTCTTTACCGCCAAGCCACCAGGAAATGTCCACAAATAAGTTTTATTGGAACACAACCGCAAACACTGGTTCACTTAATATCCATGGCTGCTCCTACCCTTTAAGCTGTAGAAGTAAAGTTGCGTTATCTGTGATGGATATTGTGGGATCCACACAGCTGAATAGTTACTCTTCATTAAAACAGGCACCCAAGAGGGAGGGGAGATCTGTATACATGTAGCTGATTCACTTTGTTGTACAGCAGAAACTAACACATTGCAAAGCAACTCTACCCTAATTTAAAAAAATAATAATTAAATATTACAACGATCAACCAGACCACCTGACCTACCTCTTGAGAAACCTGTATGCAGGCCAGGAAGCAACAGTTAGAACTGGACATGGAACAACAGACTGGTTCCAAATAGGAAAAGGAGTACGTCAAGGCTGTATATTGTCACCCTGCTTATTTAACTTATATGCAGAGTACATCATGAGAAATGCTGGGCTGGAAGAAGCACAAGCTGGAATCAAGATTGCCGGGAGAAATATCAATAACCTCAGATATGCAGATGACACCACCCTTATGGCAGAAAGTGAAGATGAACTAAAGAGCCTCTTGAAAGTGAAAGAAGAGAGTGAAAAAGTTGGCTTAAAGCTCAACGTTCGGAAAACAAAGATCATGGCATCCGGTCCTATCACTTCATGGCAAATAGAGGGGAAAACAGTGGAAACAGTGGATGACTTTATTTTTCTGGGCTTCAGAATCACTTCAGATGGTGATTGCAGCCATGAGATTAAAAGACGCTTACTCCTTGGAAGGAAAGTTATGACCAACCTAGACAGCATATTAAAAAGCAGAGACATTACTTTGTCAACAAAGCTCCATCTAGTCAAGGCTATGGTTTTTCCAGTGGTCATGTATGGATGTGAGAGTTGGACGGTGAAGAAAGCTGAGCGCCAAAGAATTGATGCTTTTGAAATGTGGTGTTGGAGAAGACTCTTGAAGGTCCGTTGGACTGCAAGGAGATCCAACCAGTCCATCCTAAAGGAAATCAGTCCTGAATATTAATTGGAAGGACTGATGTTGAAGCTGAAACTCCAATACTTTGGCCACCTCATGCGAAGAACTGACTCATTTGAAAAGACCCTGATGCTGGGAAGGATTAGGAGCAGGAGGAGAAGGGGATGACAGAGGATGAGACGGTTGGATGGCATCACCGACTCAATGGACATGGGTTTGGGTAGACTCCAGCAGTTGGTGATGGACAGGGAGTCCTGGCATGCTGCGGTTCAAGGGGTCGCAAAGAATTGGACACGACTGAGCAACTGAACTGAACTGAACTGAACAACTATCAAAAAAAAATGTTTGCCAATTTTTGGTCTGGCTCCATCTGAAGCGAAGGGTCTCAGTAACTGTATCCTCAGCCTTCTCAGCTGTTCCCAAGGGCAGGGCTGTAATTATGTACCCCTTCCCCAAGCCCCAGCCATCTTGAGTTGACTTGGCTGGGAAAGGAGGGAGCTACTGATGTCTCGTGGGTAAAGACCAGAGAAGCTCCTGAATGTCCTATAACACACAGCAACGGCCGCTTTCCCCTACACATGCAACAGAGAACTAACGCACAACCAGTCGCAGTGGCAACGGGGCTGAGGGTGAGGAGCCCTGCCCCAGTGTAAGCAGAAAGGCTAGCAGGAATGAAGGGAAAGGAGAGTGGCTGAGCTCTACGGAGCACAACAAGGGCACTTTCAGGCAGCGAGGTCACCATCATAACCTCCTTTACGAATGGCGAGACAGACTCAGCAAGGGCTAGCCACTGGTCCAACATCACACAGCAAGGCAGAGGCTCTGCAGAGGTCTGAAGCCGTCTCTGTACTTTTCAAAGCTTTTGGACTTTCCACTCCACGTGCTATCAAGTCTAAAAAACAGCTGAGTTCCCAAAGATAAAAGGATGCCCGTTTGTACCCCGCTAACGTCTCACCCAGAAGGTGGGCACAGTCTTGGCTGGGTAGGTCATGCGGGGCTGGAACAGCAGCCTCCCTGTGTGCCAGACACAGCTCCTGGGGACTGTCAGGCAAAGGGTGGGGCTGCGGGGAGGGCCAATGGGAGTTAAGAGATGGGGGTGAGACTTTCCTGACGGTTCAGTGGTTAGGACTCGGCGCTCCCAATGTGGTGAGGGCAGGGGTTCAATTCCTGGTTGGGGAACTAAGATCCCTAATGGTACATCTAGATTAAAAAAAAAAAGAGAGAGAGAGAGAGAGAGGGACGAGGGTAGAGGAAGGTGGAGAATAAACCAGCCCAGGAGACCATACAGTCTGGAAACAGAGTTCCAACTTTGGAGCCACTGTATGTATATATATATATATATTTCACATTTATGGCTGCACTGGGTCCTCATTGCTGTGCACGGGCACTCTCTGGCTGTGGCGCGCAGGCTTCCCACTGCAGTGGCTTCTCTCATTGTGGAGCACAGGCTCTAGGTGTGTGGGCTCACTGCTTGTGGTTTGTGGACTCTAGGGCCCTGGCTCACTGGCTCAGCACACAGGCTTAGCTGTCCTACAGCAGGTAGAATCTTCCCAGACCAGGGGTTGAACCTGTGTCCCCCGCATTGGTAGGTGGATTCTTTACCACTGAGCCACTAAGGAAGCCCTAGTATACATTTCTTTTGAGGAGTTTCACAGTAGATATTTTACTAAAAATTACATTCCTAAAGGGGCTTTCCTGGTGGCTCAGATGGTAAAGCGTCTGCCTGCAATGCGGGAGACCCAGGTTCAATTCCTGGGTTGGGAAGATCCCCTGAAGAAGGATATGGCAACCCACTCCAGTACTCTTGCCTGGAAAATTTCATGGATGGAGGAACCTGGTAGGCTACAGCCCATGGGGTCACAAAGAGCTGGACACGACTAAGTGACTTCACTTTCACTTTCACATTCCTAAGAGGAAGCACTGTCAGCTGGCTTATAAGCTAAAGGAAGCTCCATTCCATAAGTCAGAAGGCTAAGCATCGAGCTTACTCAGTCAAGCTCAGGCACCACAGGCTGGCCTGCAGCAACTCCTATAATGACCAGAATGCTCCCTTCGAGAAGAGGAAACTCATTCTCTACAAGGCTGGCCATGTGAACCCTGGAACAGAATGGCGCATGGGGCGAGTTGTTAAGATAAGACATAGCAGCCACAAAAGTGGAAAATGTTGCATTCTTCCAAGCTATATAAGACCTCCAGATGATTTACAAGCACCTAAACTTGCTAATGCAAATGGCCGATGCATCAGAAAAGTCCCTGATGCTGGGGAAGATTGAGGGCAGAAGGAGAAGAAGGCATCAGAGGATAAGATGGCTGGATGGCATCACTGATGCAACGAACATAAACCTGGGCAAACTTCAGGACAGTGAGGGACAGGGAGGCCTGGCGTGCTGCAGTCCATGGGGTCGCAGAGTCAGACACGACTGGGCGACTGAACAACAACAAACTTGCTGAAAGAGGTCAGCAATGTCTGAAAAGTCCAGGTTTTCCAAGAGTTTGCAAACGCTCTGGAGAAGGGGAAAGCGGCCCCAGGCACCTCTGGGCATTTGAATAAAATGCACAAGTTGACTTCTGTCCCTTCTACCTTCTGTAGCAGGAGGCACCTCCACGCCAGTGAGTGACCTGGTTCCCAAGCACAGAGGAAGGCTCAGAGCCTGTCAACAAACATTCCGTATCCTCACTGGGTGCCAAGCGCTGCACTAAGGGACAAGGAAAGACAAAAGCTGAGACCACCACCCTCAGCGAGGGCACAAACTGGCAGGAGAAGCAAAAATATAAACTAGTGATGACAACACAGTATAAGCCATGCCAAAGAGCTGGGTCCCAAGTCGCACAGAGTTGGGGTCTAAAGCCAGTACGAAGGTGAAGTGGTACCCAAGTCAGGGTCAACATTAATCTTCCAAATCCCTTACGGTTTTCATGCCTTTGTGCAAGATCAATGGGGCCATTTCTTTCCTGAACGCTGCCAGGTTGACTTAACGCAGCGTTAAGTTGACTTATTTGGGGTTCCTGCTCTTTAAAGATATCCAACTGAAGAACCAGACTTGGTTTCAAACAGTAAGAGGCTTGCCCTGGTTTCAGGTGGAGGGAAGGAGGAAACAGTACACACTGCTCACCCCGAATGGCCCCTGCCCTGGTCCCCGGCTCCTCGGCAAGATCAGAGGATGGGTGTGTGGTTTAAGTGATGTGTCTGCAGCATCGGTCTCCATCACGTCCCCACACTCCGTGTGCATGGAGTGTCTGCACATCACAGAGACGACTGATGAGGACCAAGATCTGGGGGGAGCAAACATGCCTGGGGAGGTCAGAAGATGGCGGGGACACAGCAAATGCCAAGCACGGTGGTAAAGAGCATGACATATTTAGGCAGCAGGCTGCTGCAGGTGAGCAGGATGGCTGAGAGGTGGGAGGTGAGCCTCCAGAGTCAGGGGGGCCCAGTCTGCACACCATCCTGAGTACCAAGGGAGGGAACCTGAGGCAGATGTCGAGAGAAGCTTCTGAAGGAAGTCTCCGGTCTCGTGGCTTGAGGGGTGACAATCTTATCTTCCATGGGCTACTAAAGTGGGGAACATGGGTGGGAGGCTGTGTCCATATCAGGACATAATAATGCACTGAGGTAACTGGGAACTTCAGGTTGGCTATGCCTAAAATCCACTGGAAGTCAGTGACCCAATCACAGGCGTCAGAGCAGGGCAGACTATTGGATTTTCAGTCCATGAACATTGGAGGATGATGGTGAGGGGATCAGACCCAGGTCACAGGTTGTAGGAGTGATTGCTGCTATCATTCACATCACCACCACACGTGGGCTCCTACAATCGGTAACCTGGGTCTGATTCCCCCACCATCATCCTCCAATGTTCATGGACTGAAAATCCAATAGTCTACCTGCTCTGATGCCTGTGATTGGGTCACTGACTTCCGATGGCTCCTCTGGGCTTCCCTGAGAGCTCAGTTGGTAAAGAATCCGCCTGCAATTCAGGAGACACCGGTTTGATTCCTGGGTCGGGAAGATCCACTGGAGAAGAGCTGGGGTACCCACCCCAGTATTCTTGGGCTTCCCTGGTGGCTCAGCTGGTAAAGAATCCACCTGCAATGCGGGAGACCTGGGTTCCATCCCTGGGTTGGGAAGATCCCCTGGAGAAGGGAACGGCTACCCACTCCAGTATTCTGGCCTGGAGAATTCCATGGACTGTATAGTCCATGGGGTCGCCGAGAGTCAGACATGACTGAGCGACCTGCACTTTCACTGGCCCCTCCTGCCACAGGTGGACAGCGAGGCCACTGGAGGGAATAACAAGGCCAGCGGGAGCCCTTAGTAAGAAATGTGCCGAGGAAGAGACTCAGCGGAAACCGACAGTTGAGGGACAAAGCCAAGAAGAGCAAGAATTAAAAACACATGAGAACAAACAGGAGTGAACAGGGTCGCGGGAGCCAAAGGAAGCGAGCATTTCAAAGGAGAGTGAACCAGTGTCAAGATCGGATAAAGAGTGAGAGGCCCGCACTGGCTGCAGAGGCTGGGAGGCCACCTGTGACCTCGGCAAGAGCCGTCGTGATGAAGTGTTGGGAACGGAAGCTGCTACCAAGGGATGCAGAGGACCGGTGGGAGGGGTGCGACCACCCCTCCGAGAAGAGGTCTGATTGCCGCAGGGTGAAAGGGGATGGTTATTTGAGCAAAAAAAAAAAACAACAGGACTTGGTTTTCTCAGCCATGAAACAAACCAAACAGAAGTCTATGCAGCAGACATTACCTCTGCTGTTTTAATTAGCTGCTATTTGATATTTCAGACTCTCAATATGCTATGGGAAGCTTTGGTTTCACGTTTTAATCCCCTTGCCTTTTTATTTTCCATTTCATGTACTATTTCCATCATTTCATTCTCATGCAAGAAAGCTAGAAATTGGAAATTTCCTGGAGCATTCAAAGGCTGAGCTCCACTGAGATCAATTCAGGAGCAACCCCATCTTGATACGTCTTCCCTGGACCCAGAGTTCATTTTTTTCAAGACTTGAAATTGGAGATTGGTCCCTACAGATACTTTAAGCTCTCAGTATCACCTTACATTGGGGTGGTATTTTTTAGTTTCCAGTGTATTTTCACAGACATCATTTCATTTCATTCTTACCATGACCCTAAGAGGGAGGAAAAGCAGATAAGCTTACACTTACATTACAGACCAAAACAGCAGCAAGCAAGCAAACAAAATGCTGGATGCCTACAATGCACACAAGGTCAGAGTCCTTCCCATTCCTCTAGTCTTTCAGCTACATGAGCAGTGGCAGTGATGGCTTGACACTTGATGTGTAAAGGACATAATAATATCCCATTCAGCTGTATTTTCATCACAGATGAGGAAGAGACAGAAAGAAAGAGAGAGTCTGAGTACTTTTTCCTGAATGAAGTTGAAGCAACTTGAAATCAGCTGAATCAAGTTCACCTGCTCTCCAGTGCTGGTCACAGCTGCACTTTTCACAAATACTGATTCTAAATTTGTGTGCTCATTATTTTTTAATATTTGTTTTTTTAATTTATTTATGTGTGCCTGGTCTCATGCAGAATCTTCAGCTGTGACACACGAATTCTCAGTTGAAGCATGCAAACTCTTAGTTGCCATACACGACATCTAGTTCCCTAACCAGGGATCGAACTTGGGCCTCCTGCATTGAGAAGGTGGATATGTAGCCACCAGACCATCAGGGAAGTCCCCTGTATGCTCATTAGAATCACCTAGAGCACGTTATTGAAGGGAAGACGCCTGGGGCTGTTCTTCATCACTCAGTGGCTTCCAACTCTTTGCGACCCCCTGGACTGTAGCCCACCAGGCTCCTCTGTCCATGAGGATTCTCCTGGCAAGAATACTGGAATGGGTAGCCATGCCCTCCTCCAGGGGATCTTCCTGACCCAGGGATCTAACCCAGGTGTCCTGCATTGCAGGTGGATTCTTTACCATCTGAGCTACCAGGGAAGTCAAAATGCCTGGGCCTTTCCTCAAATCAGTTAAGTCAAACTGTCAAAGACTGGCTGAACCGAAAGTAACAAAGGAGCAAGGATAAGATAGGGAAGCAGGAAAGCAAGGATGCAAATCTAAAAGCCTACATTCTAAGGTACAGCAGGCAGAGCTGCACAGCAAAATACATATGTGAAGTGAGTACGTTCTGCATACTTGAAGATACCCCCAGTGAATGCAGTTTAAAAGGACAACATGGACAGTTATTTTGATAACAAGGAAAGATGTACACATATACCGTTTGGCAGACTCCCTATCCCCGCAACAAATACGCACATCTACCCTGTAGAGAATCATGGCATGCACAAACCCCTTTTCATGCAGGGTCTTGATGGTTAACCATCAAATAAAGGTGCACGTGGTCATTACAGAGC
Source organism: Okapia johnstoni (assembly GCA_024291935.2). Classification (NCBI taxonomy): domain Eukaryota; kingdom Metazoa; phylum Chordata; class Mammalia; order Artiodactyla; family Giraffidae; genus Okapia; species Okapia johnstoni. The sequence continues at coordinate 82,560,126 of CM044318.1, forward strand.
CGCAATGCTGACTCCATGAGCTATACATTGAAGGGAACTTCATGGCATTACAACAAGATGCTGTCCCCCAAATCACCTAGGTCCCTGTTCCCTTAAATAATGTCAGTAACCTGGAGCTATTTTAGGCAGTAGGTATGTGCCTACTTCCCTGAGCCGGGAAGACCCCCTGGAGAAGGAAATGGCAACCCACTCCAATACTCTTGCCTGGGAAATCCCACAGGTAGAGGAGCCTAGTGGGCTACAGTCCATGGGGTCACAAAAGAGTCAGACATGACAGCAACAACACGTACCTACTCCCCGCACGATTCTCGTCCTGGAGCCGTTGGGACAGTGAGGCAACAACGATAGTTTGTCCTATTGTTCTACAAAGATGGTGCAGATGGCCCCCGGGTCTCAGGCTGTAAGCTTGGCCAAGGCGGGGGGTGGGTGCCAGTGCCCCCTTCAGCATGCCTCCTGAGGTCTGCCAGGTGGCTGACTGGTAGGAAGGGTGAAGCTGGAGGCCAGACCCTAGAGCCAACTTGCACTGGTCCGTTCCAGAGGCCAAGAACCCTCATCAGCTCGGTGCTCTGATTCCCTCCAAGGGAGGTAAACCCAGATAGAACACAGGACACCAGTCAAATTTGGATCCTGATAAACTACAACACCCCAAATCTTGCATGGGACAGACTTATGCTGAAAAAACATCCATTGCTTGTCTAAGTCAAAGTTTAATGGGGCATTCTGTACTTTCAGTTGCTAAATCTGGCAACCATACCACCAGGGAGAGCTCCCATAAAAGCTTCCACCACCCAAGTAACTTTAGATGGTTTCATATTCTTATATTATTAATTAGTGCCTATCAACATTTTAAATATATACTTTACAAAATAGTACACTTCTTTTTTTCTAAACCTATCAGATCATGTCTAATTTTGCAAATTAGTAGCATGATGAGATTTTCTTTAACATCCTAGGTTTTTCTTCCAGGAAACAGCATCAGAGACACTGTGATTGGCTTGCACTTTGTATATTCAGTCTGCAACAGTCCCCATGAAATAGAAATACTGAAAAAGTTTAGATCTGGCCTTTGGATCCTTTAACCCAACCTTTCTGAATGTTCACTTTCAGCTGAAAGTCTCTTTAGAAAATAAAATAATGATGTGAATCAGGGGTCCCCAGCCTCTAAGAGCTAGTGCCTGATGATCTGAAGTGGAGCTGAGATAATAATAATAGAAATAAAGCACACAGTAAATGCACTTGAATCACCTCAAAACCATCCCTGTCCCCCCAAATTGCCTTCCATGAAATTGGGCCCTGGTGCCAAAAAGGTTGGGGATAATAAATCATAAATCATATATTATTATAGACATAAAGGTGGCCCACTGCAGCACTTCCAGAACACTACAGAGGATTTTCACAGTCTCAATTGCTCTTTTTTAAAAAAAGTCTGTTTTCTATTATAAAAAATAATCTAAAAATAGTTCCACATAACACAAGGACAAAGCCATCTGTATGATCTCTCCAAAGAGCTCGTATTTCTATAGATTTTATCACTTTCCAACTATTCCAACAAGTTCTGAAATTTAAGAAAGTCATGCAGATTTGTCAGACAAAACTCATCAAAATATTACATTTAACCACTAATATTTTGATTATGTTACAGTATTCTTTTACATCACAGAAGACTCAAATCAAACATGTATTGAAGTACATGTAGCATCAAAGTGCATTAAAACTCATTACAAACTTTAAAAAATTTGCATCGAAATGTTTCTACCAATAATTGATTGATACAACCAAAATGTTGACAAATAGATGTGACTATAGAAAAATATCCAGCACTCAAGTAAAATGAGCTGGAAGTTGTATATCTGGAAATGTTATCCTTCGTGTGTGTTTGAAAAAAATAACTTTCCATGGATGCAAACAGAGCTGAGACACTCATCAGAACTGTCACATCACAATCACTTTGTATTTCATCTTCTTAATAATGAAGATTTCACTTTGTAAGGAAGGATAAAGTTGGGATTCAAGTAGTTAAAGACAAAACTTTAATAAAAGGACATGAATGCAGTACTGTGAGTTTTAAACTCCAATCACTGAAAAGTCAAGAAGGAAAAAGTAAAAAACTGACCTCTGAGTCTGCATTCTTCATTGGGTTCCATGGATCTCCATTCAAAAGAGAGACACTGACCACTTCATAGGCTCCTGCCCCGTCCCTCGTCCCGGACTGTTGCACGGAAGGCACAAATTGGCTTCCCAAGCTCACCCCTGTAACACAAAGAAAAATCCCCATGCTTACTCCAGTTTGGAAGAGTTTGGCATCAGGAGTATGACACCCATGACTCAATGAAAACACTTGCAAGTTGAATAAGGCCGGGCCAATACCATCGTCTAGTGTATCACAGTTGAGTGTTAGAACTGATTAATTCACTGTCAATCGGACCAAAAATTTTTGTAACTTAAAGAAAATAAGAGCTAATTTTTTCCCCCTTCAAGTCCTGTGGCATGTGCTGGGTGATTACCATCATCAAAGTGTATAATTCTGTCCTTCGACAAGCAACAAAAATCCACGAGCCGTGACTCTTTAAATGATGAATTAATCCTTTGCTTAAGATCAGCTCTGTTAAAAGTCTCAAGGCTTTAGCTGTATTAAGACTAAATCCATTTACTTAAGTCCCAGCGAATCAGTTAAATACAAAGCCAACTCTGCTCTCTGTACTTATGGGGGCTAATTTTATGGGCTTCAGGGAATGATTCTATAGACAAAATTAATTTGTCAGTTCGGACTGACTAGACTGATTCATGTAAAAAAAAAATCAAGTCATTCAGTCAACTATTATGTGATCTTGTTTCCTGCGGTCCTGTTGAACCAGTTAATATACTGACACAGGTTCAATGCAGCCCCATTTCCATAAACAATCCTAATGGAAAGTATAACATTTTTCTCTTCTGGAGAGTATATCACTTTCTTAACAAATACGGTAATTTCTCCAGGCCAGCTCCCCTATGAGGTCACACTCCTGCTATTCGGTACAACCACAGTCTGCCCCTCAAGGTAAAGGATGGGAGTTGATTCCCTCATATGTTATTCCCATTTCTTCAACCAGGACTCATAATTTTCAGACCTGAGTCATAATAGCACAGTTTCAAGTTACTAAAGAGTTCGCATTTATTGGGCACAAATGGTATTGAAATTTTAATCCTAGACATTTTACAGTTCTCCAAATACCTTTCAATCCACACCATTTTATCATTCTCAGTGTGGAAGTCTGCAGTTATATTCAGGTTACAAAAGGATTACTATTGTACTTGAGTATTAACTGTCTGACACAGCCTCCCTGGAAAATTCTCAAGCTGGTCACAAAGCATTTAAAACTCCCAGTCGTTGAGTGCCAAGGGACCAGGGATGAACTGAAAGTTGGGACTATGGCCAGAGGCCAAGGGGGTGAGCTGGGCCCCTTGGCCACATGGGGCAGGGAGAGGGAGAGAGAGGACCAAGGGCCAAGGGAGCAAGGAGACATGGGCTTGTGGTCTCAGGGCTGGGATGAGCCCATGTCCAGGAGATGAGGGTTCCAGCTGTGCAGGCGGAGGGGGCCGGCTCCAGGTGGTGACAGCTGTGGACATCTGGTGGAGGGTGGGATATGAGGAAGGAGTGGTTATCAGCATGAAATGCATCAGAAGTCTTTCCTGGCTGAAGAGGGGGCAGACCATGATGGCTCAGAGATCTTGAATAAACGAGCTTCATCTGGTGGCTTGATTTCATGCCCCTCAACGTGCTCCAAGAGTGCTGAGTCACTCCAAGCAGGGCCTTTGGAGTAAGACATCCCCAACAGCAGTAGCCTCCTGACCACGTATTAGCTGTTGGTCCTGGCCCAGCTGTTGACCCACTTACTAGTTCATTCATTCATGCATTCATTCACCAGCTATCTATTAACTGCCTGCCTTGTGACGGGCCTTCTAGATCTGATGTCTTCCACTTAAAAAGCCCACTCTTTCTGCTTCTGCCCTCATGTTACCTGGAGCGAGCCCCCTCTCCCTACACTGTTGGGACCCTCATCTCTTAAATACAGCTCCCCCCAACGCCCAGAACACTTGGTTCTCTCCATCTTGTGCATCTAAGAGAGAGTCGCAGATCAAGCTGCCCTCGTGACCTATATTCTTACATTGGGTGAGAAACGACTGAACAAATACGATGATTTCACAGAGTAACCAGGACCTTGAAACAACAGGGCTAGGGGACACCCCGCGATGTCCTTGTAACTCTTCTATAAGTCTACAACGTTTTCAAAATAAAAATATAATGAGAAAAATAAGGCGGTGGTAGTTGGTGGCGAAGGCTACTTCTGATGGACAGGGACAGGAGACTGTATCGTTGGGATGGAAAGCATGGAGTATAAGAAACTTCCAGCCCTACCCAGAGCCACAGGAAGAACACATCAGCAGTGGGTCATCAAGTGTTTTTCTCTTCCATAAAATGAGGCAGAGGGCAGGGAGGCGCAAGGTGGGTAACACACATGAAACATGAAGAACACCGCCTGGTTTCATCAAGATCCTTTGATCTTTGCCAAGCCCCAGGTCTCATGCTCAAGACCCTCAGTGGGATTCCCATGTTAGAAGTTCCCGAAACAAAGTTTCTGACCCAGTTACAAAGTTTCTGCAGAGGAGGACTAAGAGTGCAACTAACTGAACACATCTTGAAAAGAGTGCTGGTGTGTTGTCTGAAGTGGATTAAGAAGGATTTGAAATACCCGCCATTACAGAGTGAAAATGGCAGATGCGTCTTAACTTGCCCCTCAACCAATGAAAACCATGCCACGTGCCAAAGAGTTACCCTGGTCAACATTTTAATCCTCTGGAAAGTCAAGTTAAACTGTTAAGAGTGATTGCAGGCATTTTAAAATTTCCTTTACATAAACAAACCAAGTTGATTACAAGCTACTCCTGCAAGTTTTGCCAGTTAAGTTTCCAACACAAGTGAATTGTTAAATTAAGTACTTAATCGCAAATTAAAATACCCCAAGGCTTGATAAATCTAAACCTGGAGTCCTGCACCACTCACCACCCAGCCACAGTAGGGAAGAGGGGATGGGTATCCCAGCTGTGATGCTCACAGGCCTGGAAGGTTATCACCCAAGCCTCAGAGACTTAGAGAAAAATTCTGAATATAATAGGACTCACTGAGAAGCTGCAAGTCTTACAAAAGGGGTCCAGCCTCTGGGCCTTAGACTGTGACAGCGTTAGAATAGAAATAAAGTGCATAATGGGGCTTCCCTGATGGCTCAGCAGGTAAAGAATCCATCTGACAATGCAGGAGATGCAGGTTTGATCCCTGGGTGGAGAAGATCCCCTGGAGAAGGAAATGGCAACCCACTCCAGTATTCTTGCCTGGGAAATCACATGGACAGAGGAGCCTGGTGGGCTGCGGGCCATGGAGTCGCAAAGAGTTGGACACGACTGAGCGACTAAGCACACGGCAAAGTGCACAAGAAATGTAATGTGCTTGTGTCATCCTGAAACCTCCCCCACACCCTAGGCCACGGAAAAATGGTCTCCACAAAACTAGTCCCTGGTGCCAAAGGGGTTGGGGACTGCTGTCTTAGAAGAAAGGAGATAATTCCATGAAATCCAGGTCTCCTTAGCTTGCCTCTGCCTGTGGGGAACCTGGAGAAGCAGTAAGCCTGCATCCTTGTTTTTGCGGGGAGAAGGGAGGCCTTGGTGGGGTTTCCTCTCCAATAATCAAACTGAAGCTGCACAAACCAAATATAAAGAACGTATTAGTCCCCTGGATCTTTTTCCTCCCAGGCACTTAGGGGCAGAGAGCGACAGTTATTTACTCTCCTGAAGGCAAAATGTTCCAACCACTGAACACTTCCCTTTTCACCTACATATTCCAACATCTTATTCCAAAAGAAGTCCTTTGGGATTGATTTTTTTTCCCCTCTAAGAAGCTTCATTTCTAAATATTCCAAAGAGAACTGAGAGGCAGACTGTGCCAGTACTTGTAGAATGTTGTGCAACCTTTTAAAGAAATTGAATAACAACATTATTTGCTGAGGACAGTATTTACTGTCTATATACATGGATAATGAAGCCATCTCTCAGCTTTTTAATTGATTGCACAACATCCCCCCAGCAGTATATGCAGTCAGAGGATGGTTTCTTATGAGCTTTGCTTAAGTATTTATACACTGGTATTTCTTTTAGATGATGCAAATAAAGTTTTTATTTGTGCTGCATGGATAGACAGAATAAATTATACACAGCTGTGAGATATCAGAATGTATTTTATGGAGTGATCTTGTTGATAAACCATAAAAGCAGGCCACACATTCAAGCCCTAGAAACCCAGGGAAAAAAATATGACCTTAGAAAACATACAGTTTGCATACATTTTGTTTTTGCAAATATTTGGGCATCGACAAAACTCAGCTGACTAAATAAAAAATGTGACTAGCTTATCTTGGGGAAGAACTTCCAGCGTTCTTTATGTTGAGTAACCAGATACATGGATTGTCCTTTTGATAAAATGGCCAGTTTGCTTCAGTCTCACAGCAGAAAGAAGCATATCAGATATTTAAGTTTCTAACACAGTTATGTTCTGTGACAATCAGCTCTGCTTTCCCATGAGACAGGCATGTGCCTACTATGTGCTTGTCTGAGTTTGTCATCTTCAGACTTGGTTATGGCTGGTGAAGAGGGAAGTTATAGACCTAGTTCCTTAAGCAAGAATCTTTGCAGTGATGGCTTTTAAGGTCTCGGAAAAGCCAGCAATAAAGACAGATCCTCCCCATGTGGGTCACTCAGAGCCTGGCTACCCATGGAAGTCTTGCCTCCTTCCTGCTCCATCTGGCCGAGCCTCCCTGGCCTGGCTTACTAAGTGTCATCCAGACCACCCTGCTGCCCACCTAAGGGCTTCAGCTTCCTTACAGCAGAGATTGACAGAGTTTTGAGATACTGAACAATAAACATCTTGAAGCCACAAGCCCTGGCCCTGGTCTTGACTCCTCTTTGATTTACTGCCCTCGATCAAGGCCTGAATCTAAGGTGCTACCCTCTACAAAGTGGGGGATCACACTCTCTCCCCTCCTAACTCCCATAGGGTTGCATGCTGGCATGCTAAGTCACTTCAGTCGTGTCTGACTCTCTGCGACCCTATGGACTGTAGCCCGCCAGGCTCCTCTGTCCTTGGGATTTCCCAGGCAAGAATACTGCAGAGAATCGCCATGCCCTCCTCCAGGGGATCTTCCTGACCCAGGGCTCGACCTCACATCTCGTCTCCTGCATCAGCAGGTGGGTTCTTTACCACTAGTGCCACCTGGGAAGGCCCGATTCTCATAGGGTTAAGTAAGCGCAACCAAGTCAGAACAGTCAAAGGGCTTCAGAAAAGCTTAACGCATAAAATCAGTCTAGGATCTCAGAATCCAAGTTTATAGAGTTGTAGGCAGTGTTTCTCCAACCAAACACGCTAACAGTGTGAAGATGACCGCTCCATGCCCGTTATTAGAATATGCGGGGGTTAAGGTGCTTGGGAGGTATCCATTCAAGTTGCCCAATAAGCCAGTGGGGAAACAACCTCTGATGAGACTACTAGCCAAGATAAAACTTAAAACATTAACCTAGAGTTCTGGCTTTAAAGCAAAATCACTATCAATACCAACATGAACCTAAGAGAAGAGAATTAATCTGAGGCACCAAAAATAGAATTAAGATTAACAGTCCTTAGAGAATCCAGGTGGGGTAAAAACTGAGGCAACCAATATGAACTGCAAAAGCACCTAAGGACAAGGCCCCGGAAACTCACGAAGCATTTTTTGTAATCTCAAATATCAGAGAACTAAAGAAAATCTTACAGATTTGATTGAGCAGGGTCTTGGTCCATGAGAATATGGTGGCAAAGATCCCATAAAGAACAAATGTATTTCCTTGGTTCAGATTCCTATCTGTAGTCTTAACCAAGTAACAACATCACTCTCTCATCTCGTCGGCAACCTCCAAAGGTGATAATCAGCGGTGTGCTTATTTTTAAGTGATACAGCTCAAAGATGTTCAAAAGAACCATGGCAAAAGTTAATCTTAAAAAGAGTAATTTTACAGTGGAAAAACACTATGTCAGCCAGATGATCAAGGTCAACATCAACAGCCATAGACCTGTTGTTGGTATGTACTCTTCATCGGATATGATGAAAATGACACTTTACCTCTGATCCATCTAACCCTGAGACAAATGCCAATTCAGGTCATCCTATACTATATTTGACCAGCACGCCTCCAAACTGTCACAGTCATCAAGAACAAGGACAGTTTGAGAAACTGTCACAGCTAAAAGGAGGTGAAGGAGATGCAGTGACTACAATGTGTTGAGGAATCCTGCCTGGGACTGAGGAACAGGAAAGGGATGTTAGGTAAAAAGTAAGGAGACTGGCGTATTGGAGTAACGCACGAACTGGAGTTAAAGATATTATGTCAATGTTGGTTCATTAATTTTAACAGTTTGATAGTTCCCAGGTAAGATAATAAGAGAGGGAACTAGTTATGTGGTGTAGGTGTACGCATGCCGAGTTGCTTCAGTCATGTCTGACTCTTTGCAACCCTAGGAACTATGGCCACCACGCTCCTCTGTCCATGGGATTTCCCAGGCCAGAATACTGGAGTGGGTTGCCATTTCCTTCTCCAGGTGATCTTCCCAACCCAGGGATCGAACCCGTGTCTCCTGCAGCTCTTTCGCTGCAGGTGGTTTCTTTACTGCTGAGCCTCCACAGAAGCCTATGGGGTATAGGGGAACTCTCTATACTCTCTTCCCCATCTTCTTTTAAATATAAAATGGTCCTCTCAAATAAAGTCTATTAATCATCATTTGAGGATTTAGTCTGCATCTTGCAAGAAGACTGCATGTCATTCTAGAGCAGTTCAGTATCAAAGGGCTCAGAGATGGATGGCTGTGATTACCGATGGCTCCAAATTCCAGCAAACTGGAGTCTCTACCTCCATCTCTCTTCTAACTGCTGTTTGTTCGGATGGAGGGAAGATGCAGTAACTGTAATCAGACGAAAGGCATAAGGCAGTTAACTGACAAGGTTTCCTAGAGTATAAAAAGGCAGAGCGTGCAAAAGCAGTCGATCCTTAGGCAGTGGAAAGGCCCCTCGAAATACACCCAGAGAACTCTTCAGAAGACAGAAACAAGTTGCTATAGAAACTTCACCTTTTTTCTGGTTATTGGCTACAAGACTCTGAAATAGCACAGAAGTGAAAAGTTGGCTTAGGAAGGTTACATCAAGTGACAGTCACATAAATACTTTGATGAAAGGATGTGGAAATACAACCAGATTCGCTCAGAGCCTAAGGTTGTAGCTATCCACACTGGAAGGCTAAATTATCAAGACGCAGCCTGATGGAAGGGAAGCAGCTACAGTATTTGGAGTCAGAAGAGTCAGTGTTTTGTGCGCCCCCACAGGCTACCTGGATGCTTTGGGGCTGGTCTCTTGCCCTCCCTGATACACAAATCCTTTAGGTGTCCAGGAAGACTATGGACCGTCGTTCACTGCCGAGGGCTGGTGAGACATCATGCGTGCAAAGTGTAGGTGGATGTCATTTAGCTTAGCTTTTTCTTCTTGTTTTGTTTTAATCAATCTTTGGAAAGAAATACACTAAAACGCTCTTGTAGGCTTTTTTCTCTGAGTGTTAGGGCTATGAGTTCAGTGTTTCTTCTTCATGTTTGTACGTATTTCTGATTTTTCTACAATCAGACATATTACTTCTATGATGGACAAAAATTTTTAAAAGTCAATCATTTGAACTCCTGACGACAGACCAACTGATTTATGATGTTTTCCTTTCTCATCAGCTTTCCTGGCATTGCAGATACACAGCCTTGGGAATGCTAGAGTACACAGCCTGTTTAGAAATAAAAGCAATCAAGTACTATGAAACAACTACAATTTTGAAAAGATGTTTTATATGTCACTTCAAAATTCAAAGAAAGCTAGTTATTGCTTCCCATAAATGCTTCAAATGGATTCATACCCCAAGAGCAAGTTGTCTCTACTACACATAAAAATAACTTTTCATGCCTAAAGTGTCTCCTATCTGCAAAACCATTTACAACATTAACTTACATTTTAGACTCCTTTGCTAGTCATTGTAAACTAGGGCAAGTCCTATTTTATAAACGGTGAGACTGAACTAAGAATTTTTACTGGTTATTTCTAATGTTTCCCAATAATAAATGGCAGAAATCATAACAAAACCCAAGCCCTCTGCATTTCACATGCATTCATTCACTTTGTCCCTCATCATAGGGACAAAGAGATGCTGCAGGAATTTATTTGTAATACTTTGGACGGTGCAGGATGGGGGTCAGAATTTTCACAAACTGATGTAAGGGGAAAATGGAGTCAATTATTAAAATCTTACCCCAGGAGTGACTTTTGGAAGCGGAGAACAGAAAGACAGGAACAGAAACGTGTTTGTTCCATTCACTACTGTAGAAGCATTCGAGGGAATTAAACAACAACGACAGAGCAGCCATTTAGCACCTACACTAAAGACCATGGACTTCCCAATGGCGCTAACATCCTTGCTGTACCACTGTCACCATGGACCACCTTCTGCCTAAAGTCACTCAGTCATGTTCAACTCTTTGCAACCCCGTGGACTGTGGCCCGCCAGGCTCCTCTGTCCATGGGATTCTCCAGGCAAGAATACTGGACTAGGCTGCCATTCCCTTCTCTAGAGGATCTTCCCAATCCAGGAATCGAACTCAGGTCCCCTGTACTGCAGGCAGATTCCCTACCATCTGGGCCACCAGGGAAGCCCCTTTCTGCTAAAACACACCCCTGACTTAGCAGCACTTGGTGGCTTTGCTTTTCTTCTACTTCACCAACCAGGTCTTGCTTTCTCCACTCATATTCCTTTTTCCCTCCTCCCCTGGGGGACTTGAACGTCCCCCAAGTCTCAGCTCTTGAACATCTTCCCACCCTACTCTTTCTGTTCCTGAGAGAACTCACTAATTTTTAAATTGATGTTGCCCAAATCACTATTTTTCCATCTGGCCAGTTCACCCAAGGGCAGTCTGTAATACAGTATCTACCAGACACTAATTTCAATGTTTTGTCACCATCATCATCTCAAACTCAGCATGTTTTAAAACCAAAGGCTTCATTCCGTCCCCCAGTCAGATAACAAAACATTATCCATCATACATGTCTTGCCAGAGTCACCACCATTCACCACTTCCTACATCACGTGGCTTGGCAATATCTTTGACATGTCCTTTTTTTTTTTAATCACTCACATTCAACAACTCCGGCTGGGTATTTTATGCTTTGTTTTTGTTTTCTTCTGTTTTCTCAAAACTCTCCTACTTTCCAGCTGAATCCTTCTTGGTAGCCTCATCACCTGAAGCTCCCTCTACTCCAATCTCAAAGGACAGGATACATTTGATAAGAGGAAAAGTCTACAGCAGGGTTCTCCATCAAGAGAACGTGAACACAAAGGCCTTAATGCAGGAGAAGCTTAGCGTGTTCTAGAGCAGAAAGGGTCAGTATGGCTAAAATGAAGTAAGAAATGGAATGGACAGAGGTGTGAGCTGAAGTATAGAGGGTAGACAAGGCCTAGATCATACTGGGCTTTCCAAGGCAGCATTTGGGTTTCATTTGGAGTGTAGTAGAAAGGCATCATAGGATTTTATGTAGAGTAAATCTGATTCATTTTGGAAAAATTCTCTGGCGGAGAATGGAGTGTGTGAAGACTGGAGAAGAATGGATACACGAGAACAATGCATAGGGCAAAATGCAATGCTGAGCATAGATCCCATAATTGATAAACATTTCTAGATGACAACAGCGAACACTAATTAAACAAGTTGTTGTTGTTTAGTTGGTAAGTCATGTCTCTTTTGCAACCCCACAGACTATAGCCCATCAGGCTCCTCTGTCCATGAGATTTCCCAGGCAAGAACACCGGAGTGGATTGCCATTTCCTTCTGCAGAGAATCTTCCCAACCTAGGGATCCAACCTGCATCTCCTGTGTGGGCAGGTGGATTCTTTACCACTGAGACACCAGGGAAGCCCCAAATAAGCAAGTGCTGTGCCCCAAACCCCATTCTAAGATTCACCTGTTTAAACTTCATAATGACCCTTGGATGCTTATCCTCATTTAGTAGATAAAATAGCTGAGGCACAGAGAAGTTAAGAAACTTGCCCATAGTCCAAAAAACTATGCAGCCACCCAGACAGCCCACCCAGACAGCCAAGTACTAGGATCTATGCTCCAGCCCCGCCATGTGATAAACAAACATTGCTTTGTCCAGGGAACACTTGGAACAAAATTCAGATTCCTTCCCAAGTCCTACAAGTTCTGGAACCCCAACCCCTGAGAGTTCCATCTTTCCAGCTCTGCTGTGACCACACTGACCACCCCTCTGACCCGCCATATGTTCAGCTATGTCTGACTTCGTGTCCTTGGCGTCTGCTGTTCCTTCTGCTGAGAACAGCCTACTTTCAAACCTCTGCTGGCCCTCAAATCTCATTACTAACGTCTCAGCTCAAAAGTTAGCACCTCAGAGGAGCTGCCCGACTTCAGAGCCTTCCTTCCAGCCCATATTTCCCTTCAGCCCATCATTCTATTCTGTTCCTTTAACGGCACTAATAAGCATCCAAACTTGTTTTATTTATCATTGTTTCCACCACCCCACCCCCAAATCTAAAATGGCAAGTGGTAGGGCCTTATTTGAGTGGCTCAATTGGTAAAGAATCTGCCTGCAATGCGGGAAACTTGGGTTAGATCTCTGGGTGGGCAAGATCCCCTGGAGGAGGGCATGGCAACCCACACCAGCATTCTTGCCTGGAGAATCCCCATGGACAGAGGAGCCTGGCGGGCTGCCATCTGTGGGATCGCAAAGAGTCGGACACAATTGAGCAACTAAGCACACAGGGGCCTTATTTATCAAATTCAATGTTCTATCTTCATATGCAGACAAGTATTTGGTTTATGAATTACGACCAAATGAATAAAAAGTTTTTATGACCTTCGGATCATAATGACAGCAGGGTGGGGTCCTGGAGTGTGGTTCTCATCACAGAGGCTCTGATTGGTGACTGATTTTTAGCTTGCCCAGCATCATCTGGCTCCTCGCAGATTTATGCAGAGATCCAAACCCACGCGAGCCTTCTTTATAAGCCAGAATTTCAACTTACTTTTAATGAAAAAGAACTGGCAAGTCAGTCAGAATCCTCATCTAAAGCACTGGGTTCATTATCTCCCCAGCAGGAAACCTTCCTTGAAAAGCCAAATTAAGACTAGAACAGAGAACTAAGGGATGAGAATAGAAATTGTCACCACCGAAGCCTAATATTTCCTTGTTTACTCAAGAGTGTGTACCTGCCATGCTAACCAAGGGAGCACTGAATCCCAGCAAGGGCAGCTGCCCACCGAGGGTCTTGAGCACAGGCTGATTATTTGAACTTGAGAGCATTTTCTACAGACTCGCTGAGTTCATGAAGGCGGGTTCACCAACACTTGTGAAATTATAATGTGCTTGACTCTCATACCATCCTTTAGAAACACTTCATTTTCTTTATAAAAACCATTTCTAAGTTGTCACTCAGGGAAGAGTTTCTAGACCTATATCCCATGTGCGTTTATGAGAAAATATATTCTGAATTCCAAAATGCAATACTGAGGACCACATCCCGTCTCCTGCTTCACTTCTCCACCTGCGGGGAATTCAACTGTGCGGATTCTGTGACTCGAGCCAGAACGTGTGTGTGTTGGGGGCGGGGGACAGGGGAGGGAGGAGCAGGGCAAGACAGGGAGGCCTGGGCTGGAAGGGGGGTGAGGACGGGGTTGATAAGTTAGAGAGCACCTGCCTAGGTCCTAAGGACCAAGGGGCAAGTGTGGCTGTCTGAAGGCAGGTGCTGATTTTTATGACTTTCATTTTCTAGTTGTTGACTCTGTCCATTGAACTTGGGAGGTCCCTAATTTAAATAGTTGCAGGACACCCCCAAATGATTATGACATAAGACTGAAGTCTTGTGTTCTGGAAAGTTTCAGTTCTATGTGATTTGACAAATACTGGCTAGGCTTCTAGAATGAAGCAGAATGGCATTTAATAATTTTCATTAGACATACTTGTGTTCTCAGCTCTCAAAACTGAACAATGTGCTTATCTGTCTTTAAGTCCATGCTTCACCTCACACAGGTAAAGCCAAAGAAGTAAAGAAAACTGTTCAGTTTAGGAACCTTTCAACAATTTCCTCTCAACAATACCCAGCTTTATTCTGACGTAATCTCATAGGCACGAGAATTCGCCCGTCCTTTGTTGGCCATCACGTTCCCTATGAGAGCAGGTGTGCTGGTAGGCTGAGCGTCGTGGCATGCGAAGTCACTGCAGTTGTATCCGACGCTTTGCGACCCCGTGGACTGTAGCCCGCCAGGCTCCTCTGTCCATGGGATTCTCCAGGCAAGAATATGGGAGTGGGTTGCCATTTCCTTTGACCCAGGGATTGAACCCGCGTCTCTTCAGTCTCCTGCATTGGCAGACGGGTTCTTTACCACTAGCGCCCCCTGGGAAGCCAGCGTTATTGCCCTCATTTAAGATTCACACTAGGGATGCATTCATTATTCAAAACAGGCTTTCCGTTCTCTGTGAAATTAGCGCTGATTGTCACCCGAGTCCCACTGCTGTGAGAGGGCTGCTGACAGCTCCGGGAACTGGTCCTATCTTTCCCTGTTGCTATTTCTGGTCACACAGTGTGGCACAGTTGAGTCAACAAGAGGAGACACAGCTTTCCGTGGCCACCCTGAACTGATGGAGACAGGTGAAGAGTGCAGAGTGGGCAGTTGCCTCCTGCCTTTCTGGATCTGAACTAGGACTGTTCCCCATCCATTCGGCAATGACCAGGCCATGGCAGGATGTCAACTCAGTAGACAAATATTATAAAGAAAGAGCCCTATAAAAATGTATGCCCATTGGTAAATATAAAAACATATATTTCTTTGCCATTGCAATGTGCATTTATTTGTCACTGAGGTTGAACTTTTTCATATTTTTTTCAGTTATTTTCTTTTCTTACTTTGAGGATTATTTGCTCATAACTATTGCCATGTTTAAAAAATTCTTTTCCCTTATGATTCATTTGAGGATATTGAATATAGTTCCCTGGGCTATACAGTAGGACTGGTGTTTCTCCATTCTATTTGACTGGTCATTTTTAATGGGTCTCATTTTTTCTAATTTATGTATGCACAACCATGAATTAAGAATATTAAACAGGTTTATTTCTAAAACAAAGAAACAATTGCTGAGTCAACCAGACTCCTCCCCTAAGAGCAGAGGCTGACCGTCACACACCCACTGGAGATGTGTCTTCTGCTCTTCAGAGTGGCGTGTTGGTAGCTCATGTTGGATAACAGCCAACAGCATTTCAACGTTCTGTGTGAATTAAGGACAGTTCAAGCTCTGCCTTTCAACAAAGGAGGGGCTTTTCTAATGTATACAATGGAGGACAGAGTACTTCACCCCTACACTAGCTGAGAAAATTCAGGGAGATGGCTTGTGGAAAGACCCAGTACATGGCAGCACTCAGTTAGAAGCAGCCATCACGGAAGGAAGGAAGGAAGGAAGGAAGGAAGGAAAGAAAGCTTTTCTGAGTGTCAATTTCCTCACAACTTTCATGATGTGTGTTCCTTCCTGAAATTTAACTTGACTCTGCCCTCAAGGATCACAAAATCTAGTGAAGGAAAGGATAATATCTTTAAGAGCAACCAGAGCTAAATTAGGAAACAAGACGTGGCTGAGATGGTCCAGCAAGCCTCCATGAAAGGGGTGCCAATTATACAAGGCTTTGAATTGTTGGATATGGGCACTCATATGTGGGGGAAGGGGTGTGAGGAGGAGAAGGGAGAGAGAAAAAGGCTTCATAGACTTATACCCCAGGTCCACCTACAGGACACAGAAACAAACAGCAAAGAGAGAAAATATGAGGAAATGAATGTATATGACACCCAGGTAGCAAAGAATCCACCTACAATGCAGGAGACATAAGAGATGAGGGTTCGATCCCTGGGTCGGGAAGATCCCCTGGAGAAGAAAATGGCAACCCATCCAGTATTCCTGCCTGGGAAATCCCATGGACAGAGGAGCCTGGCAGGGCTCTTTGCATCTGTGGGGTCGCAGAGAGTCAGACACGACTGAAGCAACTTAGCACACACGCATGAGGAGGATAAAGGCATTGGCCCAGGTTTGATCAGAAGTGCAACAGAGGCGATCTATCACTGCTGTTTTCAGACTTTGTTCAAATAGAACATTAGTTTCTATTATATGGAAGGGCTGGACTGAGATCTCCTCCATCTTCATCCCAAAAAACCTTCATCACTGAGGAATTTTCTTTGAGAGTCACTGTTTATGACAGTGGATAATAAATTAGGATCCATGCAGCGTTGCCAGATGTAGAAAACAAAAATCTGACTTCTAGCTCTATATGAATTTCAGACAAATAGCAAATGATTATTTTTTAGTGTAAGTATGTCCTATGCAATGGTGGGGACATACTTATACTGAAAAACTACTTGATGTTTATCTGAGACTCAGATTGACTTAAGAGACCCCTATTTCATTCGGCTGTGCTAGATTCAGGCTTCTTTGAATAGCTCACCAGCCTAAGAGCCAGAAAATTTCAATCAATTATTAGTAACACATTCTGGATTCGAAATTTGAAGTTAACATGTGAATATTTGAAACAGAATCATTCTCCATCCATTCAAGGTGTCTGACAATATTTTCTGTGGCACAGAATGAGACCAAATCACCTAGTGACATATTTTAAAGGAGGAAAGAAGATTTTAAGCTCATTGGAGAACACACTTCTTAAGTAACTGGATCCTCTTAATCTCCTGGCTTGTCTAACACAACTGCTAGAAGACAAAGTCTATACACAATAAAGAGTTTCACTGAAGAGTCCACATGACTCTATCCATCACCAAAGCACATGTTTGGCACGGACTGAAAGCCAAAAGCAGTCTAACAAATATTTCAAAACTGAATTTATATCTTTCTAACACATGGTTTATATACGGTTGTAATACCTAGAGAGCTTTGCAGTTCTCAAATAATATCCTGGCTAAAGTACAAATGATGTCTGCCGCAGACCACAATATCAGAATTATTTGCTTTTTAAATATGTTAAAGAAAGCTAAGTTTAGGAAGGGGACCACTGCCTAGAGATGCCTGCTTTACTATGCAATTGTTAGAAAAGACTGAGCCCAAATAGACCCACTAGAAGCCAAATATTTGCATAATTCCTAAAACAAAGAGGATACTGCTCTCAAAAGCTCCAACTTTAGAGTGAGATTATCAAGGGAGGCAACTTGCATTTTAATAAATTCTGAATCTTTATTCATCTAGGAAAATCACCTGAACATGAAGTCTGTAACAACACATATACTAATATGTTTGCTTCCACTATTCAAAACTAGAAAAAGCTAGCATCATGCCTCTTTTGTATACAAGCATGCTCAGGTCTACTGGCCTGTTCTTCTAAGTGATTTTTCCCATAAGGCAAATTTCCAGATGAAACCCCCAAATTACTGAAAAATAGATATTTAGCTGTCAGTGTCGAAAAGCCTCAGATTCGTAAACTTTTTTCTTTATCTTTTTCATTCCTCCCCATCCCTTCCCCCCACCACTGGAGACACAGCTCCAGGCTCTTACAGAGCAGACATATTTACCACTGCCTGGCCTATGAAATTCTTGTAAATATTTCAATACTTCCCTGTTCCCAAGCAGAATATGGAAACACTGAAAGAAGTCAGAGAAAGCAGGGTCCATGGGCTGGCATGGCATTGTAATTCCACGAACGTTTCCAGCATGTCCTAAAGACTACTTTTCATGAGAAGGGCTGGGCGGGGAGCAAAGACATTGTCACATCAATTTTCTGGGGAAATAATGCAGTTTATAGTTTGTAATTTGACAGTATCAGCGTAAATCACAGCCATATGGAGAGAAACTCTCTCCTCCTGAAATTACACATACACAGATATATACACACTCACACACAGTCAGTAGGCAGAAGCCTGTAGCATAAACTTTGAGAAAAGGATGGGTAGGGGAAGGAGGCATATAGGCCTGGAATGACGACCGCGTCCTTCACTGTCACCAGTGTTCAAGGAAGCGCCTGCCCAGAGCTGGGCTCTGCTCACCTCTCGGAAGATGCTCCATAGAGACTTGTGTGTATGAGCATGTGTGGTTCACACATGACAGTCCTCCCACTTTACAGTTTACAACTTGCTTTCCCTACACGCTCTCTCACTCAACTCCAAACTGCTGCAGGAGGTTGTAAGGGCCCCATTTGACCCAGGGGGGTGGGCGCGAGTCTTGGAGAAGCCTTATCAGAGCTCACACCCCTGGCAGCTGGCAGAGGGTCAGCTCACACGCCGGGGCTTCACCTTGACGTGGTCACCTGAGACCCAGGCTCACTGTGGTCTGGGGTGTCGGCCGATCCCCAAAGCCCTCTCCCCTTTCACCTTCGGGCTTTCGTGTTCGTGCTGACCTCCCATTTGATGGCGACACCACACCGCGACCTCCTCCCCAGTGGGTCCCAATCAGCTGCTTCAGTTAGAGGAAAAGGGGCTTGGTGATGGCCAGGCTTTCAAGAGACACGAGGATGAGGCGAAGAGGCACTTGAGACTGTGGCCCTTGGGTCCTAAGTGCCAGGATCCCCTCTCCTGGCGTGAAGCTGGCACCCAGCAACCAAGGTCCCCTGACTTTTCACTTCTGTCCCTTGACTTTCCCCTCCAACTTCAGATTTCCTGGGGCCCCCTGGACCTCCCAGGTGTGGTAGGGTGTGACTGGTTCTCCAACAGTGCGGCACTCTGCGGGCCCCGCCCAGATAGGCGTGGTCTCCAGTTGGACGGACAGGTCAGTTCTCGCCTCAACGGATGTCACCTTGCCTGCTTGAAGTACGGCAGACTCCTACCCACCCGGTGGTAGGGATCTACTGGCTAAGTCGTGTCAGACTCTTTTGCGACCCCATGGACTATAGGTTGCTAGGCTCCTCTGTCCATGGCATTTCTCAGGCAAGAATACTGGAGTGGGTTGCCATTTCCTTCTCCAGGGGATATTCTAGACCCAGGGGCTGAACCTGTGACTCCTGCATTTCAGATGGTGTCCTGCATTGCAGGCGGATTCTTCACCGCTGAGCCACCAGGGAACGGCCCAAATGACTCTGCAAGGAGCAACTCCATCCTGTCCTGGGCCCTCTGAGTGCTGGGTCTCATTTTCCTGACATGAGCCTATGCCAGGGAAGGTGGTCATCACCTGGCTACCTGGGAGCTGGCCCCTTGACAGAGTGTGGGTGTCTTACTCTCCTCTGTGACCACAGCACCTCGGTCCTTACCGTATGCTGAACAACTGTGCTGAACGAACGCACTCGAGAGAGAGAGGCGTTCCAGACGGTGTCAGCTGACGTTCATGAACACACTGCCTGGTTGATGGTCTATGTCCAGGGTCCAGGAAGAAAATACCAAGCTCCCCACTGATGAGACAAAGCCTCCATCCGTGCACGGCGTGCCCAGCCAGGCTCCTCAGGTGTTGTCTGCACATCCTCTGATCCCAGCCTGTAGCCTCCAACTGCCTTGGGGCTCACACCCAGGGCTGTACCACGGGCAGCCCTCGAGGGTCACAGGGGGATTCTGGACCCTTCCTTCCACCCCTGTAACTTGGCCTCCTCCCCTCTACCCAGTTGTATTACGATTGCCACTGAAGGAACTCAGAGGTCCAATCTCAGGATGCAACACGTATCAGGAAGGGTCAGACCCACCAGCGGGCTGTATGCCAGATGCAGGCATAGCGTTAGGTCAACAAGGAGACAAGTCATTCCCTTCTCGGTTCCCTCTTAAGTCTCCTACTGGGGCCAAAGGCCGTTGAGTACAAGGTGTCTCCCACCACCCTCGCCCCTCCTAACCACCCTTCTCATAGAGGGAGTGGGTCTCCAGCTCAGGGACATCAACAGGCACCATTGCCTGGAATTTAAAAGCAGTGTTTTGTTTTCCTTTGATTGATTTTTTACACTTATGACAAGTGAAACTAGTCTTCTATTTAAAATATGGAAGTACAGTTTTCTTCTTGAATAAATTTAAATAAAATATACATGTATGTATATGTATATATATATGTATAACAGTATGTAAGTAAATAATAGCACAGGTGATATACAAGAATGAAACAGTCATGGACTTGTGGTTGCCACTGGGGTGGGGGGGGGGAGGGATCGGAAGTTTGGGATTAGCAGATGCAGGTTATTATACTGAGAACGGAAAACAAACAAGGTCCCACCAGAGAGCACGTGTGAGAGTGCGTGCTTAGTCACTTCAATCATGTCTGACTCTTTGCAGCCCCGTGGACTGCAGCCTGCCAGGCTCCTCTGTCCATAGGATTCTCCAGGCAAGAACACTGGAGCGAGTTGCCATGCCCTCCTCCAGAGGATCTTCCCCACCCAGGGATCGAACCCATGTCTCCTAAGTCTCCTGCATTTCAGGCAGATTCTTCACCCTCTGAGTTACCTGGGAAGCCATTTAGCACAGGGAACTATATTCAATATCCTATAATAAATAATGGCAAAGAATATGAAAAAGTATATATATATGTATAAATGAATCACTTCACTGTACAGCAGAAATTAACTCAACATTGTAAATCAGCTATATCTCAATAAAATAAAATTTTAAAATAAATAAATGGGTGTGTAGTTAGACAGGTATAAATAAATAGATAGATAGTCATGGAGAACTTAACACCAAATTGGGAAACGTGGCAGTGGATGGACTCTTAGACCACAGCTGTATGGCATGGCTCTGTGTTGAATTACTTAAGGGGCTTGACAAACAAGCAGCCCTTCCCCCAAAACAGCAGTTGAGATCCTTATTCAGGGTAGGGTACCAGGTGAGGTGATTGCAATGCAGGCCATCCGGTGGACTAACGGTCCCAGAGACTCTGGGTTTTGAACCGATACTATTGGCCACCAACATAAACAGAAGCACAGAGTCTGCTTCTGCTGGGGACATGTCCCTGTTTGATGATTCCCACCATAATGAAAGCAGGCTTCTCTTTACGGCTCCAGAATATCCATCTTTCATCCATGACACATTTGAGCATCTCCTACGTACAATATGGGGCTTCCTTGGTGGCTCAGATGGTAAAGAATCCACCTGCAATGCAGGAGACCAGGGTTTGCTCTCTGGGGTGGGAAGATCCCCTGGAGAAGGGAATGGCAACCCACTTCAGTATTCTTGTCTGGAGAATCCCATGGACAGAGGAGCCTGGCAGGCTACAGTGCACAGGATCACAAAGAGTCAAACACAACTGAGTGACTAAGCATGCATGCAGGTACAAACCATATACAGCTTGTGGATTCAAAGGGAATCACTACACACTCCCCATTCTCAAATGGATGCAACATCTTAGAAGAGGCAATGTCTGAGACATGAAGAACTCTGGTACCAAGGAGCTCACAGCATCATAAGGTCATTATTTAACTTGCCAGCCTTTATCAAGCACCTGCCCTGGCCACTTGCCTAGTTCTGAAAGATTTCACCATGTAACTAGGGAAGACAATGGTGTCAGATCAAGGCAATAGAGCCCCCAAGGATAATGCCCACCCCACTCTGGGCAAAGGAGCCAGCGGTGGAGGTGAGAGGGCAGGACTGTGGGCAGGGGGCTTCCGAGGGACAGAGGGTAGCTGGCAGCAAGCGGGTGCTGCAGGACAACACTCAGGACCGAGAAACCCACGTGTGTAAACAGATACGTGGTGAGAAAACATAGCAGACACTGTGGTTACATGAGTTTGTCATTTTTTCCATTTGATTTGCAGAGAATCTCAACCTGTTTATTAAAGAGCTGAGTTACATGAGGGGCTCTGGTTATAGAAAAAGCAAATAAGAGATTTATGACTCTTCTAATCCTGCCCACTGTTTGTGAGTAGACAAAGCTAATGCAATCCAGGTCTAGCCTGGCCCTGCTCATGTATGTTTGGGAAGATTTCAGAAGGAAACTTACCGAGTCCCTACGAAGAAGGGGAAACTGCCTTCTGTAACATTAACGGCTCTGGCACAAACAGCAAACCATAGGCTTCCAGTTGCCCTGACTTGTGGAAATCCATTCCCCAGGGATAATACCCCTTCTCAGGTCTACAAGATCATGTCTTAAGCCTGGTCAGGGAATCGTGTTCATAGCAACCTCCAAAGGTCCAAAGGTAACACCAAAGGAAGGCAGCCATTTGAATTAGAGGATAGAGTTTATAGATATTTCTCCAAAGAAAACATATAGGTGGCCAACAGCACAGGAAAAGATGCTCAACGTGGCTAATTATTAGAAATGCAAATCAAAACTGCAGCGACATATCACTTCACAGGAGTCAGAATAGCCATCTTCCAAAAATCTACAAACAATAAACGCTGGAGAGGATGTGGAGAAAAGGGAACCCTCCTACACCGTTGGTGGGGATGTGAATTGGTGCAGCCACTGTGGAAAACAGTATGAGGATCCACAGAAAACTAAAACTGGATTTATCATATGATCCTGCAGTCCCACTCCTGGGCATATATCTGGAAAAACTGTAATTCAAAAAGATACATGCACCCCCATTTTCATAGCAGCACTGTTTACAACAGCCAAGACATGGAAGAGACCCCAGTGTCTATCAACAGACGAATGAAGATGTGGTACGTATATGATGGAATACTACTTAGCCGTGAAAAAGAATAAACAATGCCATTTGTAGCAACATGATGCAACCAGAGACTATCAAACCAAGTGAAGTAAGTCAGAGAGACAAACACCATATGGTATCGATTATATGTAGAATCTAAAATAGGACACAAATGAACCTATCTATGAAACAGAAACAGAATCACAGACATAGAGAACAGCCTTGAGGTTGCCAAGGGGGAGGGGCTTGGGGGAAGGCTGGAGTGGGAGGCTGGACTTAGCAAATGTAAGCTTTTATGTATAGGATGGATGAACAACAAGGTCCTACTGTATAGCACAGAGAACTATATTTAATATTCTAAGATAAACCATAACGGTAAAGAATATAAAAATGAATGCATATATATGTATAACTGAATTACTTTGCTATACCACACTAATTAATATACCATTCTAAATCAACTATACTTAATTAAATTTCATGACAGATTTTAAATAACTTTTATACCGATAACGAAACTTTTTTAAAAGGGCAAGATAATCTGCATGTATTTACTTAGCTGACTTTCCCATCAATACTCCCCATCGATGCCTCCATAAAAGGCTGCTCCTCCACCCCTTTGGCATCTGTCTTTGGACAGTCCTTTGACCTGCTCAGCCTTACTGTCCTTATCTGAAAGACAATTTATGGCTTGTTACTCTGGCTTCCTGGAGTTCCAAGGATGCCGTACTGGGGTGCTGGGAGTCACTTTTATTAAAGCAAAAGCCCCAGAAAGTATCCCACAATAATGCTGGTTTATCTATTGCAGTTGGATCCTGGCCAGCCTTGACTTTCACATAACTAAATAACTTCCTCCTCCGTTCTGAGAGGAAGGATGAGCGAGGACTCAGAAGTAACTACACATGGTATCTGGGAGGCAGTAGATGCTTGATCAACTTTCACAGAGGGAAGGATGAAAAAGGGTGGCAACCAGAGGACTGGGTGAGTTTCTTCTACTTTCTGAATTCCTATAAGGCTTTACATTCTGTATACCTTACTGGCAATTATACTTGCAAATAACATGTAAATATGACTAAAATTTTCATCATTAATTTTTTGAAGAGCAGGGTTTAAATGGAAAAATCATGTTTAATGCTGAGAACAAAAACAGGTTGGCTATTTGAAACGAAAGCTCTGTGGACATAGTCTTTGCAGAGAAAAAAAGTATTCATGAACATCTAACTCTTCCAATGTATCCATTTGCAAAGTGAATGTCATGGAACTGACCAAGGCAGGATTTCAGATAAACACTACCAAGAAGATTTTTTTTTTTAAAGGAATACTCAAAAGAGATGATCAATGGAATTCTAAACTTAGATTCACTTTTTTTCTGGAGTGATGGCAAAATAAGGAGATGGAGGTTTTTCACATATTTATGTTAAAATTTTCATTAGGCTTGGGATTTAGTAGTTCACAGAAAATCTGTCCTGCAAGAGATTTATGCCAATCTTCAAAACAGCAATTCTCCACAGAAAAAGGAAACAAAATGTAAAGGTAGAAAACTGTCTAAAATTCCGTCTAAAGAATGGTGGTGATGGTGGTTTAGTCATTAAACTGTCCGACTCTTGGGACCCCATGGACTGCAAGTCTCCTCTGTTCGTGGGGTTTTCTAGGCAAGAATACTGGAGTGCGTTGCCATTTCCTTCTCCAGGGAATCTTCCCAGCCCAGGGATGGAACCCTGGTCTCCTGCATTGCAGGCAGATTCTTTACTGACTGAGCCACCAGGGAAGCCCACCTAAAGAATGCTACACATCAAAATACACGAGAGAAGAACCCAAAATGTATTACCAGGAAAAGGTACAATTTTAAATGCTTTTATGACCAAGAGATATGGATGTAAATGAACTAAGCATTAAACTATGGGGAAAAAAACAATGAAAATTAAGAGGAAGCAGTTAAAAATAAAGGCAGATATTACTAAAGCCAGAAATAAAAACAACAGACTTGATCAATAAATCTAAGGCATAATTCTTCTGACAGGCCAAATATCCACCCAAAACCCCAAGTCCAAACAAGGAGAAAGATGAAATGTAAGTGGGTATATTATAGGGGTGTGTGCCTGTGCGCTAAGTCACTTCAGTCCTGTCCTCCTCTTTGTGACCCTACGGACTATAGCCTGCCAGGCTCCTCTGTCCACGGGATTCAAGCAGGAATCCTGGAATGGGTTGCCATGCCCTCCTCCAGGATAATTAGAGAGACAAAATTTAAATTACAATCAAGTATTGCACACTATGTATATAATAAACTTAAAAACATGGATAAAATAAAGATTTTCCAGGAAAAGCGAAGCAAAAAACCTGGCTAAATAAGGAATGGCAACACCAACGACCATGTAAAATGTTAAAGAACCTTCAAGAGATGTATGTTTCTGTACAGAAGCTGGACCCAAGGGAGAGCTTTTAAATCCCCCAAAGACAGATTATTCTGATACTATCTTTACACCTTCCCAAGAAGCACACATGTGCATACATAGACAGGACAGAGAAAACTTTAGGATCAGGGCTGGTTCCTAGAATGGCTCAGTTACTTCACTAATCCTCTCTGTGCCCCAAGGACCTTGCAGCTTTGGGGCTGGGATATGACTTTGCCCATTTCCCTATCCCTTGATTCTGGGTTTGATTACTTGACACGGAAGAAATGTTGGCAGGTGGGACCCCAGCAGAGGCCTGAGATGAGCGTTCACATTAAGGCTCGTTCCATCTTGTTCCTCCACCTTCCGGTGAGAAGGAACCCGGGTTCGCCGGCTGGAGGGAAGGGACAGACGTGTGGAATGAAGCCCGGTCACCCCGTGGGCAGAGGCCCCACAAACACATCAGAGAGCCTTGAAGAGACCAGAACTGCTCAGTGTCAGCTCCTGACTTGCCGATTCATGAGCCAAAGAAATCTTTTATTGTTTGAAGCCACTGACTTTGGGGCAGTTTATTTAGCAGTAAGTGCCAACATACAACTGATGTAAAACCACTTTGCCTACTTAATAGAGATGTGAAAAATCTTAATTAGAACATTAGGAAATCAAATTCAGCAGAGTGTTAAAAATATGACGCACCTTGACAGAGTTGGATATGTCCCCCAAATGTAAGGATATTGGAAAATCCATCAACAAATAATTATAGCAATAAGTCAAGAGTATTTATATCAATAGATCAAAGGGTTAAAAGGAGGGATGGAGGAAGATGTGGTGCCTCATTAACTGTCTAAAAGGCAGTTCATAAATTTAATATCCAATGCCGATTTATAAAAAAAAAATTCCTACTTGAAAACCAGAAATAGAATTTTCCTTAAAATAATAAGCTTGTATCTTAAATCTACACTCAATATCATAATCAATGGTAAAACATGAGGGGCCTTCACGTTAAACACTAAAACATAAGAGGTATTTCTGCTATTTGCACAAGTTTTTAAAACTCTATTTTTTTGAGACTGAAATAAAGCAATAAAAAAGAATTCAGAGAAATAAATGTTAGAAAAGAGAAACTGTTTATAGATGATATGATCGGTTACCTAAGAAACATGAGAAAATCAATTGAACATCTACTAAAACCAGCCAGACACTTTAATAAACACTTTAATCTCCAAATTTATATATATATATATATATATATATATATATATATATATATATATATATATATATATCTCAATACAAGATGATGCCATTACTAAAATAAAATTGAAAACTAGATTCCATTTACAGTGACAAGAGAAGAAAAAAAACTAAGGAGAAGAACATCTAAGAATGCTAAGTAAGAAATGGATGATAATGCTGTTTATCCAAAATGCTGGCTCACAACAGAGCAGTGCCACAATATGTAAAAACTCTTAACAAGTCAGTAAGAGAAGACAAATAGCTCAACAACAAAGTGGCCAAAGGATATGAACTGAGAACCCAAGAAAAATCACAAATAGTTGATAAACATATGGGGGAAAAATTCAACTGCATTAAGTATTTAAACACAATTCCCCGCCCCCAGCTTCTCCACTGACCCATCCTTGTTTCCGTGTGCATGAACTTCTATTAGACAAGCACTCCTCACCTTCACTCCCAGCTCCTCCAGAGAAGGAAAAGTGAATATATTTATGATGGAAGAGACTGGGAAGAGAAACTGGGTTTCATGGCTCCATTCATGGGTTCTCCCTCCCTTCTTGAATCTGTCTACAGCACATTGATCCTGCTCCACTCTCTGCCATACGTTAACGGGAGCAAGGCTGTAAGGGAAGATGTGATCCTGGCCAGCGGGGCAGATGACTCTCACATCTGGAAGTGGCAGCAGGTATGCTCGGCCACAGACCAAAACCAAGTCCTCCTATCAGCAATAACGGACAGTTTGATCTTTAACATTCAGCTTCATGAACAATCAGTGAGCTCTGAATCTAAGAGAGGAAGGGTGGTATTGCTTATTAGACTTCCAGTTGCTTTGTGTTGCTTTGGAGTCACTTTTTGTGACTCAGTGGACTGCAGCACGCCAGGCTTTCCCATCCTTCACCATCTCCTAAAGCTTGCTCAAACTCATGTCCATTGAGTTGGTGATGCCATCCAACCATCTTATCCTCTGTCTTCCCCTTCTCTTCCTGCCCTCAATCTTTCCCAGTGTCAGGGTCATTTTCAATGAGTTGGCTCTTTGCATCAGGTGGCCAAAGTATTGGAGCTTCCGCTTCCAACAATAAACTTAAAATGTGAATTAAACTATTTTAACCTAGAGAATTGGCAAAGAAAATGTGATGATAACTGACAACCATAATCCACTAGCTGCTGATGGAGAGGCTTCAGAAAGGATGGTCATAAATGAGGATCGCTTTCTGGAAGGCAAAGTAACACCCAATACACATTTTAGAAGGTGCTTACTCCTCTCTGTTTATCTGCAACTGTAATGCACTCTTGTTCATATTTATTGTGACTTCTTTCTGGACTCTAACATTTATATGGAAAATAAGTGAGGCAGATAGAAAAATGCTAAAATAATTGTATAAAGGGTTTTGATCTGCCAGATATTAGCAATATCAAGCAGCGTACTTAAGTGTGCAGCACTGGTATATGATAGACAAATCAACAGAAATAAATTAAAGTGAGGAGACTGAAAACTTAGTGTATGATCGAGTAGCATTTCAAATCAATCGAAGTAAAACAGTGGTCACAAGTGGGCAGTGAACAGAAAATGGATTCCCCGTCTCACTCTTTACACCAAAATAAATGCTAGGTGGGTCAGTGATTTAGTGGAAGAAAAGCGAAAGTGTAAAACTACTGGATGAAAATGTTGGAACCACAGTAACTTCATGCAGCATTTCTGGGTTTCACAGCAGGATAACTAAGGGTAGCAACCCCATGAGACAAGATCTGATATTGTCCAGTAGGACGATAGGCTAAAGATACACATTCTAACAGGGCTTCCCACGTGGCTCAGCAGTAAAGAAATGCCTGCCAATGCAGGAGACTCAGCAGAAGCAGATTTGATCCCTGGGTCAGAAAGACACCCTAGAGAAGGAAACAGCAACCCACTCCAGTGGGAAATCCTATGGACATAGGAGCCTGGTGGGTTACAGCCCATGGGGTCACAAAGAGCCAGACACTACTGAGAATGCAAACACATACATTCTAATCCCTACAGCAGCCACTAAAAAGTGACCATAATCAAATTAGGAAATAAAGCAAAAAATAATTGAATACTAAAATGACTCCATCAAAAAGAAAACAGGAAAAGAAGAAAAAGAAAAACATACTGGGCAAATATGAAAGAGCAAGATAATGAACTTAACTCCCCACATGAATAATTAGATTAAATGTAATTGAATTAACTGTTCCATTTTAAAGAAAGAGATCCTCAAATGGATTAAAATGCAAGGCCAACTTT
Organism: Okapia johnstoni; assembly: GCA_024291935.2. Taxonomy (NCBI): domain Eukaryota; kingdom Metazoa; phylum Chordata; class Mammalia; order Artiodactyla; family Giraffidae; genus Okapia; species Okapia johnstoni. Next base: position 82,588,695 of record CM044318.1, read on the forward strand.
TTACTATCTATAGCAAATACACTTGAAGCATAAATAAAAGACAGGTTGAAAGCAAAAAAATAAATAAAAATAGAAAAAGACACTTTATGCATGCGAATGCCTGCACTAAGAATAAGAAAGCAGAGGGGCTGTATTAATATGAGTCAAAGCAGACGGAAAGAGGAGAGACAGCAGAACAGAAGAACGAGAGGGAATTTCATAGTTATAAACAAGGTCAATTCAAGAAATGGATGTGACATTCCCAGATATGTATAAACCTTGTAAGAGTTTCAAAAAACATGAAGAAAACTGACAGAATTGAGAGAAGAATTGGACCAATGGCCAACTCTAGTTAAAGGTTATACTCTTTCCTTGTAATTAATAGAAATGGTAAACAAAAAAATCAGTAAGTTTACAGAAGATCTGACAATACCAGCCACCAATTTTGCTATTTATAGAACACTATCCCAACCAACGGGCTTACCTGTTAGCCGGAAAAGAATCTGCCTGCAATGCAGAAGACCCCTGTTCGATTCCTGGAAAAGAATCTGCCTGCAATGCAGAAGACCCCTGTTCGATTCCTGGGTCAGGGAGATCCCCTGGAGGAGGGCATGGCAATCGACTCCAGTGTTCTTGCCTGGAGAATCCCATGGACAGAGGAGCCTGGTGGGCTACAGTTCATGGGGTCACAAAGAGTTGGACACAACTGAAGTGACTAAGCACAGCATAGCGCCTCAACCAACAGCTACAGAACACAGGCTCCTTTCAACTGAAAAGTGAAAGTGAAGTCGCTCAGTCATGTCCGACCTTTCAACTGCTTGTGGACTATTCATCAATATAGACTACAGAGTATAAAATAAGTCCCAACTGTAAAGATCAAAAGCATAAGGACTTTATTCTCTGATTACAAGAAAGTGAAATTAAAAAATAAAAATAGATATCTTTTAAAACTCTCAAATATGTGGACACTAAATAATGCGTTTCTAAATAAGCTATGGGTCACATAATTAAGTTACCAGACAAACTTACAAATATATTGAGTTGAATGATAATGAAAATACAACCTATAAAAATTATGACATGCAACTAAAGACCTGAAGCTAAGCAACTAGAGATGTGTTTACAGGGATGTTTACATTTTCAAATACTTATATAGGAAAAGGAAAAAGGGCTTTATGTCAATAACCTAAGGATCCACCACCGTAGAAGAGCAAATGAGAGATAAAGTAGAAGGAAAGAAGTGCCAAGGCATAGAAATAACTGAACCAGAAAACAAAGAGAAAATCTTTGAAACCAGAAGTGAGTTGTTCAAAAACATTGACAAAATTGTCATATTCCTAGCAAGATGAAAGAAAAAGTGAGAGAAATCACGATTCACCACTTTCATGAATTAAAGAGAGGACATCATTACAGGCGCGTGCGTATGTGCTCAGTCGTGTCTGACTCTGTGCGACCCCATGGACTGTAGCCCACCAGGCTCCTCTGTCCATGGGATTTCCCAGGCAAGAGTACTGGAGTGGGTTGCCATTTCCTCCTCCAGGTAATATTCCTGACCCAGGGATCAAATTCACGTCTTCCAGGTCCCCTGCATTGGCAGGCAGATTCTTTACCACTGCACCACCTGGGAAGCCCTCTAACATGGGCATTAAAGTGATAATACATATATAATGTTAAGCCAATAAATTTGTTAACTCAGATGACACAGACATGTGTTTTGAAAGACACAAATTATGACAACTGGCACAGAATGAGAAATGTCTGTATGGCCTTATATCTGTTAAAGAAACTGAGCTCGTGATTAATTCCCAACACACACAGACACACACACGCACCGACACGCACACAGCCTTACCCTTCTCTCCGGGCCCAGACAGCTACACTGATGAATGCTATCAGGCATTTAAGAGAGAAATAATAACATTTTGATGCTAGCTCTTTCACAAAATATAGGAGGAAGGAAAACCTCCTAACTCTTTTTATGAGGCCAGGATAACCCTGATATCAGATAAGAATAAAACCAGATTAAGAATAAGAAAAACATTGCAAACCAATATCTATTAACATAGACATAAATCTTTAACAAAATATTGGGAAATTAAGCCCAGCCTGCTCTTACATGCTCACTCTCTCTTTTTTACACACACACACACAAACACACACATACACACACAGAGGAAAAGAATGGGCTGGTTCATCTGTAGACCTAAATAGTCCATATTCCCAGGGCTATACCTAAGTAGGCCACCTGGTTCTTATTCATAAAAACTTTTCAGCAACATAAATTCCACTTTTCCATTGATAATCTACTTCAATAGTTCATGAGCTGGACTTAGTTTATATCCTATTTATGGGAAGGACTGATGGTAAACCACCAAGATAAAGTGTATTGTAAAAATAAATAGGGCACAACCTTAAGAAATGTACTTAAGAAAACTATTGTGAGTTTATCAACAATAAACGCTGATGTTCTCAGACATTTGTATATAAAAATGTTTTTCCCAAACCACTGAAATCAGCCAATGCAGACACAAATAAAAGGATAATCAAGACCAATGTAAGGAAACAATATAAAACAAATTCGTGATTTGCAACTTAGCCTGATGGGAGGTTATGTGGCTTGTTTTTTGTTGCTTTTGTAAATGCCAAAGTTGAGTCTGTTTCAGAAAGAATCATTTAATCCTCTAATTGAATTTTGACTTATTTGGGTCAAACCATTTTAAAAGTTGAAAATGGAGGGAAGAGGGATTAAAAAACAACAAAAAAAGGAATACACAGCTTTTATCTTCTAGGTCACTAGACAGTATTAGGGAAAATCCAAACCCAACACGGAGTTATCCATTCTTCCATCTGGGTGCTTCTCAGTGACGTTACAGGAATAAACTAACTTGTGGAGACCTCCTCAGCTCTAATTAAATGATCAGCTCCTGTTTTCTAGCCAATACAAATAATATTCAAAGAAGAGCTTCACGGTATACCGTGGAGCTGTTTCTTTTGGATCACTCATTAGATACTAACTACCTTTCTGTACCAAACATTCGGACTCTGGTCTTTTTATTTAAAAGAGATTTTTCCAAATGTGCTCATTCATTACAGGAAAGTTTGTACAAAGGTGAACTATTTCCATAAAGAACCGAGGTTTAGTGAACCACATTTGTTGAAAAGAAAAAGAAGCACATGAAGTGATGCTCTTCACTCATTGTGCCAATATTTATTGACCAGCTGGGATGTGCTGAGTGATGGGGACTGCAGAGAGGAAGATGGATATGGTCTCTGTCACCACAGAGCTTAAATTCTAAGCAGGAAGACAAATGGATCCTTTGACAGAGAAACAGCACTTTGAGCATGCTTAATAAGTGGACCTCTCCTCCTCTGGAGCGGGGCAGCAAGGACCAAGAACTTGGTGCCCCTGAAGCAGTGATAATTAAGCTGAGTAGGAGATAGAGCAAATGCTAGAGCTCAACATTCAAAAAACTAAGATTGTGGCATCTAGTCCCATCACCTCATGGCAAACAAACAGAAGGGGGAAAATTGGAAGATTTTATTTCATCCAGTGACAAATTTTATTTTCTTGGGCTCTAATATCACTGCAGATGGTGACTGGAGTCATGAAATTAAATGACCCTTGCTCCTTGGAAGAAAAGCTATGTCAAATCTAGACAGCGTATTAAAAGCACAGACATCACTTTGCTGACAAAGGTCCATCTAGTCAAAGCTATAGTTTTCCAGTAGTCATGTACGGATGTGAGAGCTGGACTATCAAGAAAGCTGAGTGCAGAAGAACTGATGCTTTTGAACCATGGTGCTGGAGAAGACTCTTGAGAGTCTCTTGGACTGCAAGGAGATAAAACAGTCAATCCTAAAGGAAGTCAACCCTGGAAGGACTAAGGCTGAAGCTGAAGCTCCAAAACTTTGACCACCTGATGCGAAGAGCCAACTCATTGGAAAAAACTCTGATCCTGGGGAAGATGGAGGACAGGAGGAGAAGGGGACGACAGAGGATGAGATGGTAGAATGGCATCACTGACTCAATGGACAAGAGTTTGAGCAAACTCCAGGAGATGGTGAAGGACAGGGAAGCCTGACGTGTTGCAGTCCATGCAGTCGCAAAGAGTCGGAGACGACTTAGCGACTAAGCAACAACAAGGGAGGGTAAGAACCGTCAGGCAGAGACAAAGAATCACTGCAGCACTAAAGGACACACGTTCAACAATTAACGATCAAAAAGGCAGAGACACAGGACCACTTTACTAAGAAGATGCCACTACCAATTCCGGCACCTGTACATAGTAAGTGTACAAGCTCTGCAGACAGAAGCTTCCCACTGTCAGAGCCACACCTGATATTACCAACACTCATTATCCACATAACTCATTGTGGTGGACAGACTGTTCAGAAGGTTTTGAATGAGCACCTGAGATTCACACCTGTGTATAGTCTCCTCCCTGAGAGAGAGGCTGGCTGGGTGGCTGGCTTCTTCCCAGTGGAATACGGCAATGGCATCCATGATGAGGTTACAAAGACATAACTTTTTTTTCTTTCTGGCTGACATGCTCTATTGCCTTCTCCACTTGCTTGCTCTGATGAAGCTGCGGTGTTGCAGGGGCAAATTTTTAGGGACATGAGAAAGGCCTCTAGCCAATGGTCAGCTAGGAGCTGAGACCCCGGTCAACAGTTTTCCAGGAACTGAATTCTGCCAATAGCCATGCAAGCTTGGGAGCAGATGCTTTCCCATGCAACCATCAGACAAGCTCGGACCTGGCTGACCCTGGACGGCAGACTGGAGAGAAGCTGAAGCAAAGCTAAGCTGTGCCCACATTCCCGACCCACAAAACGGTGAAATCCTAAACGCCTGCTATCTGAAACCACTAAGTGGCGTAATTTGTTACCCAGCAATTCAAAATGAGCACACTCACATATGTGCATTTAGAATTTTCAGATTTTACAGAGCCATCCCAGAGAAAAGTGATGAGGGTGAGTCTCCTGTTTCATTTGTGAGAAAGAACAGAGGACAGTATGTTTAATCATCAAACAGTTAAGTTTCCCCTGCAAAGAAAACGTACTTTAGCCAAGTCCACATGCTCCTCTAGTGAAGAAACAAAGGGTCAAAGATATGGGGCCCTGAAAATGTGTCACTAGTCCTGCCTTTCCTATGACTCCCTGGAAGTCAGGACCCCCCTGCCAACAGAAAAGCCCCCGGGTTCTAAAGTCTCAAATATTGCTCTACTTGGTGTCCCCCTAGAAAGATGAGCTGTTCTGGCCTCAAACCCCGATGTCCCCAAATCAACACAAGATGGGACAGCTGCAAAGGGCTGTGAATCTGGAAGGGCACTTGGAAACTCTGATTCTTTCCAAGTAGCCCAGGGGCTTATCATGTGGACTCTGAAATCAGTCATCTAGCTTGCTCTTGGCTCAGCCTCTCATGAGAAGAAAGGGCTAAAGCAAGTCACAAGTTCTCCGCACCTTGTCCCCATTTCTGTAAGATGGAAATAAAGATGGTGCACACCTCCCAGGGCTGGAGTGAGTCTCTAAAGAGAGAACTGATGGAGAAGGCTTAGCCCAGCTCCCGCAGAAGGTAGGTGAGCTGCTGAGTCAGTACTATGACTGCCACTGGCGTTGGTGGCATTTCTGTAGTCCTATTTTACAGTCACTCAGGTACAAAACCCCAACTGTGCCACTTGCTAGTGGTGTGTCTTTGTGCAAGTTCAATTTCTTTTTCTTAAATTTTAAGTATTTATTTCTTATTTTACTTTCAGCCACACTGGGTCTTCCTTGCTTTGTGCAGGCTTTCTCTAGCTGTGGCAGGCAGGGCTACTCTCCAGCTGTGAGAGTAGCTTCTCCAGCTTCTCATTGCAGTGGCTTCTCTTGTTGTGGAGCAGACAGGCGTGGGGCTTCAGAAGCTGCAGCTCATGGGCTTAGCTTCCCCACCACATGTGGGATCTTCCTGGACCAGATTCCCGTGTCCCCTTCATTGGCAGGCATATTCTTAACCACTGGATCACCAGGGAAATCCCAAATTTAACATCTTGAGCTCAGCTTCCCTCTCTGGAAAAGAGAGTAATTATGCACCTACCTCCCAGGTGAATGGACCAGACGGGTTGAGAATGCAGGGAAAGCTCTTGAACAGTGCCAGCATACAGAAACCACAAAAACAAAACTGCCTTGATGGAATTCCTTAATTCTGTCCTCAAAGTATGAACAATTACCGCCGGGAAGTACAACTGTTATTCAGGCACAAAGGTGAAAGTGTAACCAGGAACACATGGATAGCGTCTGATAATGTGCTGAACTAAGACTGAGTGGACATTCTTGAAAACTGATTCACTTCTCCACAACTCAGGAGAGATGGTAGCCAGACCCAACATTTAAGCAAGATTCAGGAGATAAACAGTCTTGGCAGTGGGGGGGGAAATATCTTTCCATTGACATTACCTTGTCTATAAATTGGGGGAAATGACACCATTTAGTCTCAGTGGAACATCTCTGTCAGATTCTGGTATATTCTACATTTGCCCTGATTGGAACCACAAGGAGGTGGAGCCTCCCATGGGCTGCACCGCAGTAATCACGTACTCTAAGTGGTAATTCATGCAAAAGTTAAGAGCTTACCTCTATGCTTTCCCCATAAAATGTGAAAGGTCCATTCCTATTCCTATAGCAGTTCTTATTAACACCCACCCAGCACCTGGATCGGAGAAGGTAATGGCACCCCACTCCAGTGCTCTTTCCTGGAGAATCCCAGGGATGCGGAAGCCTGGTGGGCTGCAATCCATGGGGTTGCGAAGAGTCAGACACGACTGAGCGACTTCACTTTCACTTTTCAGTTTCACACACTGGAGAAGGAAATGGCAACCCACTCCAGTGCTCTTGCCTGGAGAATCCCAGGGACAGGGGAGCCTGGTGGGCTGCCGTCTATGGGGTCGCACAGAGTCGGACACGACTGAAGCGACTTAGCAGCAGCGGCAGCAGCACCCAGATGAGCACGTTCAATTTTATCTTCCTTGTAATTCTGCTCACAGTTGTCCTCCCAAACCCCTTCCACTAGAAGGTGGGGGCTGGGAAGATGCCCCCAGCTTGGCTCCCTTTCTCCAGTTCTCCTGCTGTACCCACAACATGCCCCTTATAGTGGAGAAGAAGGGACCTAGCACGCTCTGTTTGCTCTGACTAAATGATACTTGTAAGAGCTGACCGTATTAAGGCGATCTCAAATGGTCCTTGTTAACCGAGAGAGGCCCTAACCCAAGATCATTAAAGGCAGAGAATCACACAGGCGATTTAAGGTGGGAGAAAAAGGCACAGAAATGTCTATCTCTGCCAAACTTCTCCTGACCTTTGGGATTAACTTGCAAACCCATCTACCAAAAGCAGGAAGGGAGAGTGGTTCATGGATGTTGAGAAACGTGTGCCTCCCAAGACACAAGAGGACGAACCCTCATCACTGAAGGAATGGGGGGACCACATGCCCCACAATCTAAAGGGCAGGGTTTAAATTTCAAACTGCTTTTCCCAACATTCCCCTTACTCAATGGTCTCTGCAACCCAGCGAGGTAGGACTATCTCCTTATTCTTCTTTGACAAATAAGGAACCCGAGATTCAGAAAGACTTAGTAGGTTCCTCAGGGTCACACGGGTGACCTTGTGTGGTCACCTGGCCAGCTGTCACCAGGCCAAGCCGGGACTCAGAGCCAGGCCTCCTCAGCCCAGAATTCTGGCCGGCTCTCAGTCTCATTACCATAGTGCGAGAATACAGCAAATCCACGCAGGGGTGACGTCAGCGGAGAAAAGGCAAAGCAACGCCATTATTTGCTGTCATTTGTGCCCACGAGAAAAGCAGAAGCTTCTTTTAGGGATCTTTTATGCTTTGGACAGTTGTCCTGGCTTTTGTTGTTATTTTTTTAGTCTTTTGGTCCCGACTTGTGGCACGTGGGATCTTAGTTCCCCATCAGAGGTTGAACCCGTGCCCCCTGCAGTGGCAGCGTGGCGTCTTAACCACTGGGCCGCCAGGGAACTCTCATGACGGCTTTTCAAACTACATCCCAGCCAGTCCCTTGGGCCACCCTTTTTGGAGTCACTCTCTCCCTGGCCTCTGTGACCAAGAGCTTGGCCCTCAGCTGTGTTGTGTGACAATAAGGGTTGAAAAAGCACTTCAAGCGTGAGGAGAGACAAGAAGAAGAGGGACTGAAATGTGTATCCGCTTTGACAGGAAATTTCAGGAGGACCATCCGTGACAGCTGAGGAAGACCTTCCCTCCTAAGAAACTGGAAGCCAAACTTCACGGAGTAGACAAAATCGGACACAGCCAGACTTCCGTGACAAATCAGGCATCGGAGTTTTCTAGATAAATCAGCGGAGTCACCCATCTCTAGGGAGCATATTCATTCCAAAAGGTACAGAGGTAGAGAGAGGAGGGTTCAATCATCAGCTCACCCCACCATACAACTCACTCTCTGTGTTTGAGTTTGAAAGCATGGAACAAACTCAGCACACGCTCCTGGAAGGCTCATATGAATGGAATTCTGTTGACACCTCTGCTGGCAGAGGAGCGGCTTCTGGGATTGTGCGCCGGCCTCGCTTCCCAGCTGCTCTCATTATGCCGCAGCCGGGGGGCGATGGGAACAGCTGATGGCTTCACCCCCAGAGCCCGCCTTGGCCCCCTCATCGGCACATCTCATCCCTGCAGCTGCCAAGGCAAAGACTAACATACCAGCAGGAAAGCAGCTGACTCGCCTTTCTGCCTGAGTTCTTGGAGCAGCACTGGAGGCAGGGGAGCGGGGAAACCAGGCGGGTTCGATTCGTCTCCTGTACCCCCTCGGGATCCATTCACTCCGCATGCCAGGTGGTGAGGGTCCATGTCTGCTTTTCTCACCATCACATCCTTAGCCCCTGGCACGCATCCAGGAGGACGGGAAGAGAAAGAGACCGACCTGGAGACGCATAGGATTGGTGTTTTGGGGACGTCCAGTTTTGAAAGCACGGTAGTGAACTGAGCTGAAGCAGATAGAAAACCATCCCACTGCAAACACATAAAAATGCTAAATAAAATGTGACATTTTTATAGCACATACATAACTAAACGAGAAAGAAAGGAAAGGAAATTACCAGGATTCATAAATAAAGAAGGAATTCATAGCCAGAGCATTCAGACACTGCCAATGCCATGGAAATGGAGGAGACCCAGCAGATACAGGCCTTCAGTCTAGGAGCTGTAATTTTAATGACAGGAGGTATGATCTGGAACACATGAGATGGGAAACTGGAGCTGAAAGCCTTGCAGAAAGCCAGGATTCTGCAAGACTGCCCTTCCCAAGTTCAAGGGGCTAGAAAAACTCTACCAAATGCCCCAGGGAAACTGCAAAGTGGCTATGTTTTCCCCAACTGCTGGTGAGAGTTAGGCGGTGTTCTGGGAGAAATCAAAACTCTGAGCCTTCACCACACTGGGTGTGGAAACCAAAATTACAATAACCAAGGAGTGGAAAATTCCCAAGATGAGAAATGAACATAAAAACTGGGCTCTGATGAGAAAACTCCCTGAAACACCTATCACAAGTAAGACTCTGCTCAACTGGACCTTTTACAATCCGAGGTGCAGAGACTCTCGTGGAGGGCATAGCGGTGGAAGGGAAAAAAACTGAAAATGAGTTCACAATTCAAAACAGCAAGGCATTAGAAGAAATAATCTATGATAATGCAGGTTTGGCACGCTAAGAACTAGAGAAAATAGCATAATCCAAAAGGGATAATAACATATGCATCCCAAAGTTACAAGGACATAGAAGAAAATATAGACACCATAATGGGAGACAGCAAATACATTATTTTTAAAGATCTATCAGGTTTTTAAAAGAACAAAATCAAGCCTCTATCAATGAAAAATCAAAGGCATTGGAACTCGTAAGTCCATAGATGGTTTATACAGCACTCGACACACAGCTCCAGAGAATTATGAAGTAGAATTTAGATTTGGAGACATCACCCAGCATGTAAAGCAGAGTGATGAAGAGACAAAGAGAAGTGAAAAAGAGCATGACTGAATGATAAGATCCAATCACATACAAAAAAGTTCCCAAGGAGATAAAAGAGAAAATAAAGGCAAGATAGCAGTTGAAAAGGTAATGATTAAGAACTTTCTATAATTGATTAGATTCAAGAAACACTACAATGGAATACTGCTCAACCATTAAAAGAAGGAAATAAAGCCGTTTGCAGCAATATGGCTGGACCTAGAGATTGTCAGACTGAGTGAAGTAAGTCAGATAGAGAATAAGACACATCACATAATATACCTTATATGTGGACTCTAAACAGAAATTATAGAAATGAACTTATCTACAAACGGGATACAGACTCACAGATTTAGAGAATGAACTTATGGTAACCATGGAGGAAGGATGGGTAGAAGGGATAGTTAGGGAGTTTGGGATCGACATGTATACATTGCTAAATTTAAAATGGATAACCAACAAGTTCCTGCTGTATAGCACAGGGAACTCTGCTTAACGTTATGTGGCAGCCTAGATGGGAGGGGAATTTGGGGGGAGAATAGATACATGTATATGTATGGCTGAGTCCCTTTGCTGTCCACCTAAAACTATCACAACATTGTTAATCAACTCTACTCCAAAATAAAAAGTTTAAAAAAAAAAGATTCAAGAAGCACAGCAAGGCTGGAGAGACATAAAGTAAGTCTATTTATTAAAATATGATAATAAAACTATGAAACCACAAACAAACAAAGGATACCCTGAAAAGCAACCAGAGAAAAAGGCAAGCTTGGTGCAAAAGAACAATCTTGAAACTAAAGACTTGTCAACAGTGACAGCAGAGGCCAGCACGCCCCAGGTAAGGCCTGCCAAAGGACTGTCACTGTCAGCCTAGGATTCTATATAGAGAGAAGCTAACATTTACGAAAAAGAGAAAACAAGCACTTCCCGGCAAACAGACACAGGGAATTTGCTATTCACAGACCTTCAATGCAACACGACTCTGATAAGAGGCAAACTGAATCCAGAAGGCAGAAGAGGTTTGAAAGATGACATGATGGAAAAAAAAAAAGGGCACTGGTAACACTGGATGAACTCCCCCGGTCAGTAGGTGCCCAGTGTGCTGCTGGAGAAGGGTGGAGAAATAACGCCAGAAAGAAAAGACAGAGCCAAAGCAAAAACAATGCCCAGGTGTGGATGTGACTGATGATGGAAGTAAAGTCAGATGCTGTAAAGAACAATACAGCATAGGAACCTGGAATGTTAGATCCATGAATCAAGGCAAATTGGAAGTGGTCAAACAGGAGATGGCAAAGAGTGAACATTAACGTTTTGGGAATCAGTGTAATAAAATGGACAGGAGTGGGCAAATTTAACTCTGATGACCATTATATCTACTATTGTTGGCAAGAATTCCTTAGGAGAAATGGAGTAGCCATCATGGTCAACAAAAGAGTCCAAAAGGCAGTACTTGGATGCAGTCTCAAAAATGACAGAATGATCTCTGCTTGTTTCCAAGGCAAACAGTTCAATATCACAGTAATCCAAATCTATGCCCCAACCAGTAATGCTGAAGAAGCTGAAGTTGAATGGTTCTATAAGACCTACAAGACTTTCTAGAACTAACACCCAAAAAAGATGTTCTTTTCATTATAGGGGACTGGAATGTAAAAGTAGGAAGTCAAGAGATACCTGGAGTAACAGGCAAATTTGGCCTTGGAGTACAGAATGAAGCAGGGCAAAGGCAAATAGAGTTTTGCCAAAAGAAGGTGCTGGTCATAGAAAACACCCTCTTCCAACAACACGAGAGACAACTCTACACATGGCCATCACCAGATGGTCAACACCGAAATCAGACTGATTATATTCTTTGCAGCCAAAGATGGAGAAGCTCTATACAGTCAGCAAAAACAAGACTGGGAGCAGACTGTAGCTCAGATCATGAACTCCTTATTGCCAAATTCAGACTTAAACTGAAGAAGGTAGGGAAAACCACTAGACCATTCAGGTATGACCTAAATCAAATCCCTTACAATTATACATTGGGAGTGACAAATAGCTTTAAGGGACTAGATCTGATAGACAGAGTGTCTGATGAACTATGGATGGAGGTTTGTGACACTGTACAGGAGGCAGGAATCAAGACCATTCCCAAGAAAAAGAAATGCAATAAGGCAAAATGGTTGTCTGACAAGGCCTTACAAACAGTTGAGAAAAGATGAGAAGCTAAAAGCAAAAAAAAAAAAAAAGATATACCTATCTGAATGGAGAGTTACAAAGAATAGCAAGGAGAGATAAGAAAGCCTTCCTCAGTGATCAATGCAAAGAAACAGAGGAAAACAACAGAATGGGAAAGACTAGAGATCTCTTCAAGAAAATTAGAGATACCAAGGGAACATTTCATGCAAAGATGAGCAAAATAAAGGACAGAAATGGTGTGGACCTAACAGAAGCAGAAGATATTAAGAAGAGGTGGCAAGAATACACAGAAAAACTATACAAAAAGATCATCATGACCCAGATAACCATGATGGTTCACTCACCTAGAGCCAGACATCCTGGAATGTGAAGTCAAGTGGGGCTTATGAAGCATCACTATGAACAAAGCTAGTGGAGGTGATGGAATTCCAGTGGAGCTATTTCAAATCCTCAAAGATGATGCTGTGAAAGTGCTGCACTCAATATTCCAGAAAATTTGGAAAACTCAGCAGTGGCCACAGGACTGGAAAAGGTCAGTTTTCATTCCAATCCCAAAGAAAGGCAATGCCAAAGAATGCTCAAACTACCGCACAGTTGTACTCATGTTGCATGCTAGTAAAATAATGCTCAAAATTCTCCAAGCCAGGCTTCAACAGTATGTGAACCATGAACTTTCAGATGTTCAAACTGGGTTTAGAAAAGGCAGAGGAACCAGAGATCAAATTGCCAGCATCTGTTGGATCATTGAAATGCAAGAGAGTTCCAGAAAAACATCTACTTCTGCTTCATTGACTATGCCAAAGCCTTTGACTGTGTGGATCACAACAAACTGTGGAAAATTCTTCAAGAGATGAGAATACCAGACCACCTTACCTGCCTCCTGAGAAATCTGAATGCAGGTCCAGAAGCAACAGTTAGAACTGGACATGGAACAACAGACTGGTTCCAAATTGGGAAAGGAGTACCTCAAGGCTGTATATTGTCACTGTGCTTATTTAACTTCTATGCAAAGTACATTACACAAAATGCCAGGCTGGATGAAGCACAAGCTGGAATCAAGATTGCCGGGAGAAATATCAATAACCTCAGATACGCAGATGACACCACCCTTAAGGCAGAAAGTGAAGAAGAACTAAAGAGCCTCTTGATGAAAGTGAAAGAAGAGAGTGAAAAAGTAAGCTTAAAACTCAACATTCATAAAACAAAGATCATGGCATCTGGTCCCGTCACTTCATGGCAAATAGATGAGGAAACAAAGGAAACAGTGAGAGACTTCTTTGCGGGGGCTCCAAAATCACTGCAGACGGTGACTATAGCCATAAAATTAAAAGACGCTTGCTCCTTGGAAGAAAAGCTATGATCAAACTAGACAGCATATTAAAAAGCAGAGACATTACTCTGCCAACAAAAGTCTGTCTAGTCAAAGCTATGGTTTTTCCAGTGGTCATGTATGGATGTAAGAGTTGGACTATAAAGAAAGCTGAGCGCAGAAGAATTGATGCTTTTGAACTGTGGTGTTGGAGAAGACTCTTGAGAGTCCCTTGGACTGCAAGGAGATCAAACCAGTCAATCCTAAAGGAAGAACTGATTCATTGGAAAAAACCCTGATACTGGGAAAGATAGAAGGCAGGAGGAGAAGGGGATGAGATGGTTGGATGGCATCACTGACTCAATGGACATGTGTTTGAGCAAGCTCCAGGAGTTGGGGATGGACAGAGAAGCCTGGTGTGCTGCAGTCCATGGGGTTGCAAAGAGTCGAGCACGACTGAGCAACTGAAATGAACACTGAATAAATCAAAATAAGCCTGCACTACTAAAAACAAAAGCGAAGTCTACCTACCACCACCCCACTATATTTGTTTGATGAGAGATATGCTTCGAAATGGTAGACTAGGGACTTCCCTGGTGGTCTAGTGGCTAAGACTCCATGCTCCCGATACAAGGAGCTTAGGTTCCATCCCCAGTCAGGGAACTAGATCCCACATGCCACAACTAAGAGATTGCATGCTTCAACTGAGAGTTTGCGTGTCACAGCTAAAGATGCCACATAAGACCCGGTGCAAATACATAAATGAACTAAGGTGATTGCACGTCCTGCAACTAAGATCCAGCAGAGCCAAATAAATAAATAATATTTTTAAATAGTAGACTAAAATACTAGACAACAATAAGAATAAATGGGAGAGACAGTGAAAGACATAGAAGTATTCTCAGTTCATGGAGGTGTTTGGGAGGTGGCCAAAGTCCCCAGCTACCTTTATACTTTGTTACCTGAAGTGCAACATTAAAGGTTTAACACTATTACTAAATTGTGGAAAACAGACATGTAATCTCTAAATTACTAGAGCTGGAAAGAAGTAGGGGTAAATAATCCTTCAGCAATATCATGCATGCATGCTAAGTCACTTCAGTTGTCTGACTCTGCAAACCTATGGACCACAGCCCACCAGGCTCCTCTGTTTGCGGGATTCTCCAGGCAAGAATACTGGAGTGGAATGCCATGCCCTTCTCCAGAGGATCTTCCCAACCCTGGGATCAAATCCACATCTCTTATGTCTCCTCCATTGGCAAGTGGGTTCTTTACCACTAGATCCACTTGGGAAGCCCTCAGCAATATAATAAGACACAGAAAAAAAAAGGTATGGAAAAAATATCAAAATTCAGTAAACTTTTAGTAAACGGAGAACAAAGTGGAAGAAGAGTTCCAAAACATCAAAGGTCATGATACACACGAAGGAATGGACCTCGTGAGTTAAGAGGCAGCAGTTATAAAGTTTTAAAACCCAGGCATATTTTGTTTAGAATAGTCAGATGTTAAATATAATGACATACCAGGAAAGTATAAACCCAAAGAAAACTGATGTGGTAACATGTAAGCTGGTACAACAAATTTAGAAAGCAATGTAGAAAAATAGATCAAAGTAGAAAACTGGCTTACTCTACAACTCAACCATTCATCTGTTGTCGATTTTCTAGAATTCACCTGTATGTGAAGAGATAAGCGTAAATATCCTTGAACCAGGCTTCCCAGGCGGCTCAGCAGTAAACAACCTGCCTGCCAATTCAAGAGACATAAGAGACAAGGGGCCAGTTCCTGGGTGGGGAAGACCCTCTGGAGGAGGAAAATGGCAACCCACTCCAGTATTCTTGCCTGGAGAATCCCATGGACAGAGAAGCCTGGTAGGCTAGTCCACAGAGTCACCAAGACTTGGACACAACTGAAGCGACTAAGCATGCATGCATCCTTGGACCAGTGCAATATCAAAATGCAGGGGAAACATATTTATCCATACAGAGGTGTACAATTCACAGTTTAAACATTCAATTAAAAGGAATGAAGCGAGCACATGTATTAGTTACTTTAAAAGAACAGTGTTTTTTTCTTTTAAAAAGCAAGATGCCGTTGTTTTTTTTTTTTTAAAAGCTGTTGTATACAGTAGGGTAGCATTTATGTAATATTTAATATAGAAATAATATCAAATATTGATTAAGGATGCTGCTGATGTTGCTATTTAGTAGCTCAGTCATGTCCAGCCCTTTTCGATCCCATGGACTATAGCCCGCCAGGCTCCTCTGTCCACGTGATTCTCTAGGCAAAAATACTAGAGTGGGCTGCTATTTCCTTCTCTAGGGGATCTTTCCGGCCCAGGGATCCAACCCGCATCTCCTGCTTGGCAGGCGGATTATTTACCACTGAGTCACCTGATATATATATATATATAATATTATATATAATATATCTATCAATTTCAGAGTAGTAGTTGTCTTTTCAGAAAGAGGATGAAGCACTGGATGGCTGGAGAGAATGGGGGATGGTTACAAATAATCTTTAACATTTTACTTCTTTAAATTTGAAAAATTTTGAAGCATAATAAAATCTGCTTGACAAGAAGAATATGGGTGTGTAACTTATTCTATATCCTTTTCTCAGTTCTTACAATATTTCATATTTTATGAAAGAATGGATAATGGGGCCCCAAATTTTTTTTTAATGACCATATCTCAAATTTTACTGAAACGGGTTGAATAAATGATTTTAGTTTAGAAATTCTGGTCAGCTTGCCTTATTTCAGGAATATGTGTGGCCCATCAACCAGAGTGTAGCTACATTTTAAGATGTAACACAGACTGTAAGTTCTGATGCAGCCTCTCAAGAGCACCACCAAAACCCCCAGGATTTAAGAAAGCAAACCCAGGGTCTCTGATGACATTCAGGTTCTTGTGAACAGAGGCCTCATGAGAAACGCTTCAGCCTATCCTGGTTTTAACCACAAATACAGCAAAACACAAAACAAGGAATCTTTTGGTAAACTGCAGGTCGTTATTTACCACACCCTGCCAAGAGAGGATGTCAGGGCGTATCACAAACAGTTCTAAGAACGGTTCATCTAAAGGGGTTGGATAGATCAATGCTTCCCGGACAAGCGGAAGGTCCAGAGTTGGTCCAACAAGGTTGCGCAATTTTTTAAGCCTAGAAACTAAGCTCTTGGTGTCACCCTTGCTGTTGCTCACTCACCAACTTGTACGGACTGGATGACCCCATGGACTGCAGCTCACCAGGCCTCCCTATCCCTCACCATCTCCTGAAGTTTGCCCAAGTTCATGTCCATTGAATCAGTGATGCCATCCAGCCATCTCATCCTCTGTCTCCCTCTTCTCCTCCTGCCCTCAGTCTTTCCCAGCATCAGGGTCTTTTCCAATGAGTCGGCTGTTTGCATCAGGTGGCCAAAGTATTGGAGTGTCAGTTTCAGCATCAGTCCTTCCAATGAGTAAGGTTGATTTCCTTTAGGATTGACTGATTTGATCTCCTTGCTGTCCAAGGAACTCTCAAGAGTCTTCTCCAGCACCACAATTCGGAAGCACCAGTTCTTTGGCACTCTGCCTTCTTAATGGCCCAGCTCTCACATCCACAGATGACTACTGGAAAGACCATCGCTTTGACTATATGGACCTTTGTCAGCAAAGTGATGTCTCTGCTTTTTAATATACTGTCTAGGTTTGTCATAGCTTTCCTTCCAAGAAGCAAGCATCTTCTAATTTCATGGCTGCGGTCACCATCTGCAGTAATTTTAGAGCCTAAGAAGAGGAAATTTGTCACTGCTTCCACATTTTCCCTTTCTATTTGCCATGAAGTGATGGGACCAGATGCCATAATCTTAGTTTGTTTTTTTTTTAATGTTGAGTTTTAAGCCAGCTTTTTACTCTCCTCTTTCACCCTCATCAAGAGCTTCTTCAGTTCATCTTCACTTTCTGCATTAGACTGGTATCATCTGCATATCTGAGGTTGCTGATATTTCTCCTGGCAATCTTGATTCCAACTTGTAACTCATCCATCCCAATGTCACCCTGGGAGGACATAAAAGCTTAAAGGATTAAAAAAAATGTCAATATGATGCTGAATTATTCAGCTTCTCCATCTCCTCAATCAGTTGGAGGCAAAGTTTACTGGACATTAAATACAGCCCAGGGAAGCAGGATGAAGAATGTGCTGGGGTGAATATAAGGATTGAAGTGGCAGCCTGTCAAAAAGCATGATCTTCAAGGTGCACATTTCAATTGACAGAGTTTATGAAGTACACTGTCATTCTGTTTCAAAGCAAACTACCTTACAATCTCAACACTAGAGACATTTAATTATTTTCAAGATAGAGTCTATAGATGATAGAACGTCAACAACGGCGAGGCTAAGACCTGGTCCCCACCATGAGACAGCCTGGGGATGGCCCTTAGCAGACACTCAGCCATCAAAGCTGTGGTTGCCTCCTCTGTACAGGGAGGGCAGTAACAGCACCAACTGCAAGATGCTTCCCCAGGGACTGAAAGAGATAGTGCAGGCAAAGGCCCTGCAACAGCTCCCAGCACTGGAGCACTCAATAAATAATAACTGTGAGCTGGTATTAAAACTTTGGCATCTTGGCCTGCATGCTCAGTCGTGTCCTACTCTTTGCGACCCCATGGACTGTAGCCCACCAGGCTCCTCTGTACATGGGATTATCCTGGCAAGAATCCTGGAGTGGGTTCCCATTTCCTCCTCCAGGGGATATTCCCGACCCAGGGACCGAACCTGTGTCTCCTGCAGCTACTGCACTGGCAGGCGGGTTAAAACTTCAGGCTTCACAACATACTAAACAAACATAAAGAAACAGCTACTACAAACGCACAGAAACTACTCCCCAAACATTCTGTATAGATTATATCAACTCCACTTTCTCAAACCCAGAGAGCTAATAATTAAAGAACCGTGTATCCTACAGAGCCGTTTCGTATAGCTTTCTGTGGGCATGCAGCCAGGGGGCTGGCCATTTGCTACAGAAGGAACACGGGAAAGTGTTTCTCACACCTGTCTTTATAAATCAGATACTGCAGGAACAATTCCACTTAGAGAGGCCTCTGGAATGTACTATGATACAAAAACAACAACAAAAAATTTTTTGCAACTGTAATGAATTCATTACGGCATCATCTACATCAGGAAGAAATGTGCTTAGCTTCTTTAGATGATGTAGTTGCATTCCTGAAAAAATATCCTTACAGTTTCCACAGCTGCAACATCCATCTAATTAGGTGCATGTTGACTTTGAGTATTTATAGATTTTTAAAGGAAAGTTTTGAAACATTTAAAAATGAATGTAATTTTTGTTTCCACAAGGAAAGGCTAGAAAGCACCAAATGACAAGTGAGGGGGGGGAAAAAAGCACATTTATACACAGAGTGTGGTAACAGAAGCCTGGGCCGACTTTTCAGTGTCCAGGGCGGACTCAGAGGTGTTTATCTGTACTCCCTCCTGAAACCCTATAAAACACATATCATCATAAAAATAATTTAATAAAAAGCAGAGTTGGAGAGAAAATAGCAACACATAAGAGAATGCACCAGGGCTTTAGAAGAGGGGATACAAGCGACTACCTCCTCAGCAGAGGATGGAGGGGTGGGGGTCCTTCTGCCCAGAGAATAGGGAAGCCACCATCTAGGAGGTGAGATGAGTGCTAAGAATCTTGGAAAGACTTGGGCATGGGAGGCACTAGACACCTCTGATGGTCAATACCATCTAGGCTGAAAGACCGTCCAAGGCAAATTAGAGCTCCAGGTCCCTTGCAAAGGCACCACATAGGTGACTGCCCTCCCATTTCATCAGACAGGAGATGTATTTTCCGGAGGCTCTGAAGCAGAGAGGTTCTGTAGGCCAGGAACCGGGCATCACTGAGAGGGAGGAAGTGGTAGCAAAGTCTCAAAGTAAAAGCAAAAGGGTTTTTAAAAAGAAAAAAAAAATCCACAAAGCACACTCATGGGTGAGACATCCGCCTTAACCCCATTCCACTGCTCAGCTCACAGGCCTTATAGCTAGGCAGGCTTAGCTCCTCAGCTGTTTGCTGTTTAGTCTCTAAGTCATGTCCGACTCTTTGCAATCCTATGGACAGGCTCTTCTGTGAATGGGATTTCCCAGGCAGGAATATTACAGTGGGTTGCCGTTTCCTTCTGCAGGGGATCTTCCTGACCCAGAAACTGAACCCGTGTCTCCTGCTTGGCAGGCTGTTTACCACTGAGCCACCTAAGACTGGTAGCAAAATTATTTTTTGGACCAACCTAAGGAAAAAGACATAGTCAGTGATGTATGGAGGTACCCCCAACAAAATATAGGCCAACCATTTACTAAGCTCTTCTTTGAAGCATACAAAAGTTTCAATCAACTTTTTAGTGTCTCACTGTTAAATACAAACAGACCGCCAAAATTAGACATTTGAAGCAACTCAAAGACTATACCAAATAGGAGGGTGAGAGCTGAGAGCTAACAATGAGAATAAAGTCAGTGACACAATGTTTAAAAAGCAAAAATTAATATATGCCAAGAAGTCATAGAAATCTTGCATCCATTATGAAAGAAAAAAAGAACAGAATCTTATTTTTTTAAAAACAGAACACTGATAGAACGAGAAACATTCCATGGAAATTAAATATATAGTAGCAGAAACAAATAACTTGAGTAGCGGGGTTGGAAAGTGAAATTAAACAAACTCTCCCAGAAAGGTGAACAAAGTAAAAGAGATGAAAAATAGAGGAGACAATTAGAGGATGTTTCCAGGAAGCTGGGACATATAGCTAATAGCAGTTTCAGAAAAAAAGCGTAAGAACAGTGAGGAAGAGATAATAAAAGGAAGCATGTTGGGACTTTACAGCATACACTTTCAAGCAGAAAGTATCAGCATAACTACTGATAAGAATTTAGCTAAAGCACATTATCATGAAACGTAAAAATACTGGGAATTAAGATGACAAAAGCTTTGAGAAAGAAAACAGGCTACATATAAAGGATTAACAATCACCAAGCTCTCAACTTCCCAATGGGCACAGACAATGAAGAAATCTCTTACAAAATATCGAGCTAACATGATTTCTGTCTTGAAATTTTATTCCTAAACTAACAATCAAAGGGGATATATATATATATATATATATATCTCACCACTTTTAATATATCTGTGTGCCTCTGTTCAGCTGTGCAGTTGGTCTGACTCTTTGTGACCCCATGGACTGGAGCCCTCCAGGCTCCTCTGTCCATAGGATTTCCCAGGCAAGAACACTGGAGGGGGTTGCCATTTCCTCCTCCAGGGGATCTTCCCAACCCAGGGATCAAACCAGAGTCTCCAGCGGCTCTTGCCTTCGCAGGCGGATTTTTTACCACTGCGCCACCTGGGAAGACACACACACACACACACACACACGCACACACGTGTGCATGTGTGTGTGTGTATTGTTGTTGTTTAGTCGCTAAGTTGTGTCCAACTCTTTTGGGACCCCATGGACAGTAGCCTGCCAGGCTTCTCTGTCCATGGGATTCGCCAGACTAAATATATATATATATATAAACACCAATGTGTGCAACTAAAAATAATATTTTTTTCTATCTTCCATGTAGCAAGCATGTGTCACAGTCTAGCCAAGAAAAAAATCTGCTACAAAGGCTTCTGGAAATATTCTTATTTTCCCAATAAAATAGATTTAGCGATTCCGTTTTTTGCCTCTTCTGTCTTACTACTGCCTAGAATGCATATATAATGCCAAAATATACAGCAGCCATCATGAGACAACGAGGCACTAAGCAAAAAAGCAAAGGCCAACCTGTAAGTGTGGCAGGCCAAGCAAAAGCAATGGCTCAGGTCCCTGATGAAAGAGAGATGAAAGGGAATCACAGAACATGGTGTGGCATGATCATAAACAATATTTGCTCCGCGGTGCAAACATGAACGTTGTTTTTACAAATGGTGGCAATATTACATTGGGAAGTTGGAAAGAAGAGAAGCCCGTGCGGCTGCAGCAACGAGAGCAAGGGGGGAATGGTGAGACAGCAGGTAACAGGAAAACAGGCGACAGGTTATCCAGAGGTTTGGGTTTTCTTAAGAACCATAGAAAGCCACTGGAGAGTTTCAAACAGGAAACCAGCATGATCCAACTCTTGGCTGAAATAGAGGACTTTGGCCGTGGCGCTGTGAGCAGGGACAGAAGGAGAAGCCAGCAGATGGGTTAGGAGGTGACTACACTAGGGCCGTGAGGCTCCGCAGAAGACATCAAAAGAAGGGGGAAATGGCGGCCAAAGCTGGGGAGGGCCTCTTGAAATGGGGGTGGGGAACATGGATAGATGAAAACACACTTTGGAGGTTGGTGGCCTATGGAGGGCAAGGCACAGACTCAGGATGACCTGTGTGTTTGCATGGCATCTGGAAAACGCAAGAGACATTATTACTGAGTTGGGAAGATAGGGGCAGGGGGTGGAGAGTGTCTAGGGTTCTGTTTTGGACCTGTTAAGGCTTGCCTGGTGGTTCAGCTGTAAAGAATCCACCTGCAGTGCAGGAGATGCAGGTTCCATTCCTGGGTCGGGAAGATCCCCTGGAGAAGGAAATGGCAACCCACTCCAGTATTCTTGCCTGGAGAATCCCACGGACAGAGGAGCCTGGAGAGCTACATGGGGTCTCGAAAAGAGTTGGACACGACAGTGACTGAGCAACAGTAACAACAAGGACTGAGATGCCACTGAAGGGTACCAAGCAGGAAATTGTTCTGGCAGACACAGAGAGATAAACCCCAAAATATGCTCCATCTTCAACAAGTGGTAATTCATCCCTCTCTCCTGCCAACACAAAGAGATGTCTCATTATACATTTGGGTTTTTAAACAACCTCCATGCTCTGATTTGGTGCACTGACTAATTTAAGACTTGATACTGAGAACCCAAGGATAAACAAGCAGTGAATCCTGGGATATCTCAGCATGTAATCATTCTAAATGTTTCGGCTTAACTAGTTTTCTAGTGAAAGTGTTACCTGCTCAGGCGTGTCCGACTCTTTGCAACCCCATGAACTGTACCCTGCCAGGCTTCTCTGTCCATGGAATTCTCAAGGCTTATTAGTTGACTTCTGTTCCTCTCATGTTTATTGTACAGAGAGTGTTCCAAGGCAAAGACCACCTCAGGCACACTCTGAGATTGTTTCCGTTTTTTTAAAAGTTCTTTCTCAATAAATATTCAAAAGGACCAATTTGCACAAGCCTTTGAAAACATTTCTGATGACTATTATTTTCACTTGCAGGTCAGAGTTATTCAACTAAACAGTCAGCAGTGTTTTTTCTTGGCTTCCTCATTGCTTCTTCCCTGCTTTGAGCAATCCTTTTATTCAATCATTAATTCCAAATTGGTCTTCATCGGCATGTGGATTTTAACGAGAGCTGGGTTTTAGCCACATCACAGTAGATGCGGTGGAGGGGGAGGGTAGACGGCAGCCGTGGCAATGGCAAAACTAAACGTACCCTAAGATGGTAACGGTTCTTGATTGAGGCCAGTTGCTGAAAAATAAATGCCTGTGATACGGAACCATAGAAATTTGGAGCTGGAGGTGAGGCAAGCCTTTCATCGCTAGGCCGACAGCGCCCCCGGCGGCAGAAAGACGGCGGTGGCGGGGACTGGGGCCCGCAGAAACTTGCGAGTTTTTAAAACGGCACCTGCTGTTTGAGTTCTCATCGTGCAAAAAGATCCACAGGTGCCCGATTTTAAGGGTAGACAATTGGGGGAAACCCAGATCTTTATAAAACGGCTATAACAGTCACACTTTAGCTTAACTTGGAGTTAAGTTGTCGCTTTACACAAAGTTGATTTAAGCGACTAGTTGGCAGAGAACGTGACGGAGCGGCCGGAGACAGAAAGATTCTGCTCAGGTTTGGCCGCCGCGGACCACGGGGGAGCTATCCGGAGTCCGAAAAAAAGAGGTAAAGAAAATTAAAGAAGTGAGCACGAGAGTCCTTTTTTTTTTCTTTTTAAGTGGAGAGCGCCGTGGGAGGCGGCGGGCACACCTGCGGGCACAGGGGTGGCTCACCTGCGCGGTGACGGCGCGTCCCCGCGCAGTAGATCCGAGGGGGAGGCAGGGACGGACAGGAAACCTCAGGGAGAGGTGACCCGGAGTCAGAGATGGAGGTCGGGGGGGGATTCATCAGGGCCAGGGTGAGAGGACCCGCGCGCATCCTCCGGGGCGACACGTGTAACTGTCAAGGCGGAGAGACACCCTGGCAGATGAGCCCCGGGAGGGCAGGGCGCGCGAGCGGCCCCGAGGCTGTGTCCCCCCCGGCTCCGCGCAGGCGGCTTCGGGGCCCCGAGCCAAGGGCTCCCTCCTCCCCGCGGGAGCTGGCACCTGGGCGGTGGGCGGAGGGTGAGCGGCGGGGGTCCCCTCCGAGCAGGGTGCTCGAGTCCCAGCGCGCCGCCATGCGCCCCTGGGTGTCCCCCCCGCCCCAGTGGGGCGCGCGGAGCCCCGGGAGGACGGGTCCCCAGCGGGCTGGCGGGCGGGCCGCCGCCTGGGCTCGGCCACTTACCTCGGGCCGCGCGCGGCGCCAGCAGAGCTCCGGCCAGGGCGAGGAGGAGGGCGCGGGCGGGGGACGGCGGGCGGCGGGCGCGCGGCCATCGTCGCCGGCCTTCGGTGCAGCGGCAGCTCTCGGGCCGGGCGGCGGGCGCTGCACCATCCCCCGCGGGCGCCGGGCAGGGGCCGGGCGTCGCGACCCGCGGGGACTTCCTGCCGCGGGGAGGCAGCTCCGAACCCCCTCGCGCAGCACCGGGGCCGCGGAAGAGCTCGTCTAGGCTTTCATTTTTTTTAAAGAAAGTTTTCCCTTGGCGTGTGTGTGTGTGCGCGCGTGTGTGTGTGTGTGCGCGCGCGCACGCGCGCGCTGTGCTGGCACGAGCCAAGCCTTGACCGTTGCAATAAATGAGCAAACTGTCCGAGTTGGCCCCGGGACGAGGAAGATCGTTAGGGCGAGGAGGCAGGCCTGTGAAATGGATCCACGGCCCGCAGTCACCGTTCTCCTGACCACGGAACAAATTATCGTCTCCCCCGCCCGCCGGCGGCGTCCCGCGGGTCCTAGAGACCGCTCGGGGTCCCCCGCCCAGGGTCCCGCCCAGAGCCGGCGCTCGCCCACCCCCGGGGCGGCTCGGGGCAGGGCGCCTCCCGGGCCGCGCGCCCCGGCGGCGGCGGCACAGACGTGGCTCGGTGGCGGCCGGGCGCAGGAGCGCACACACATCCCCGCCCCGGGGTGATGTGGCCGCGGGGCCCCGGGCGCCCGGCTGCCAAGAGCACACGCGGCGGCACGGTCCAGCTTTCCAGTCTGAGGCTGGAAATGATGACTCGGCTGCTCGCTCCAGGCTCGCCGGGAAGCAGCGGAACGCGGGTAGCCGGTCTGAAAGGCTGTCGGCTGCTCCACCGGCGGGCCGGTCCCCTAAGTTCCCAAACGGGGACATCTCCTGCCTGAGACTGAATTTGGACTTGAAGACACGCGACTTCTGGGCATGCTGCTTTTGAGGCATTGCTTTAGGTTTTAGTATCATAGATTGGCTCGTGTTTATTTTCCAGGGCATGGACCACTCTCCCTCCCACTGCCCCACACCAAAAAAAAAAAAAAAAAAGGTGCACAGCAATGTTTCCCAAACTTTCCTAATGTAAGAAACGACTGGGTTTGTCTGTCAAAAATACTGATTCCTGGGTGCCCTCCCATGCCCTTGAAATGAGGCTCTCCAGCCCCGGGGGGCTGGGGGAGCACTGGGTGTTTGGGAAACACCAGTGAGATGAATCAGACTTGCTTCCAGTCTGAGTTCTTGGCTGTCTCCTTCTGTTCTGCCTCCATGGCCTCAAAGAGACACAGTATCAGTTTTTATTAAAGCAGCACTTGCCTTCTCCTAGACCATGGGACCAGCAAAGAGAGGGCTACACAGACTAAAGGAGCTGGGGGGCATCAAGATGGGCGCCCACCACCTGTGGAACCAGATCCCTAACCTAACCTTGACCATCTATTAGAGCCCTGAGGACTAAGGGGTTAATAACACCCCCACCCAGTTTATTCAGCATCTCCAGCTATGGATGGAGCCTGAAGTGAAGTGTTAGTCGCACAGTCTCGTCCGGCTCTTTGCAACCCCTTGGACTGTAGTCCGAAAGACTCCTCTGGGGAATTCTCCAGGCAAAAAGAATACTGGAATGGGTAGCCATTCCCTTCTCCAGGGGATCTTCCCTACTCAGGGATCGAACCCAGGTCTCCCCCATTTCAGGCAGATTTTTTTTTTTTTTTCACCATCTGAGCCACCAAGAAAGCCTGGATGGAGGCTGAGAAGTTTCTGAAGCCCCAGGTGATTCCACTGTGCAGCCCAGAGAGAGAACCAGGCATAAAAACCTGTCCTGTGACCTCCCACCAATTTCTAACCAAGCGTCATTCCAAGAGGCACTTAGTCAGCATTTGAGAAAACTCCATCCCTCACCACCTCTTTTTACAGGAAAGTGACTTTTCTCCTATTTCCCTCCCACCCCTAGGTTTCTGCCATGTTCCTAAGAACCAGGTCAACTTCTCTAAACAATATTCAGGCCTTTTATTAAAAAATAAAAACCCAAAACCCAGAAGCGCAGGCTCTAGGACCCCCTCCTTAGCGCCAAGACATCTCAACACTCCATCTGGAAGCCAGGCCTGGGTCCAAGCCCCAGTTTCAATCCAGCCCTACTACTCACCCCTCTGTCTGTCCTTTGTACTTTCATTCCCTCCATTAACAATTAGCAATGCTGTGTTGAGGACTTGGGAAACCAAACCAATCAGAAACGCCTCTTGCTTTCCAAGACTTTTCTGTCTAGTCAGACAAACTGATCAATCTGGACTTAAGTGAGAGTAAAATATAAACCTCCCAGGTGGTAGTGAGCATTCAAGGCGCTGATACAACACCTCCCCAAGCCAGGAGATTCCTGCTATTTTTAAGAATGTATGTCGCTTGGCATATGCACTGGGGATCCTTATGGAGGAGGTCTGGGAAGGACAGTTTAACAAGTGCCCAGGTGGTTCTGATTGCCCTTGTTTCCTAGAACTTTCAGAAACACTGCACAAGGGAGTTTTTAAATTGTGTCCTTTGAGATCAGTGGGGGAGACTCGCTTTCGAATGAGCCCAGCTGCTGGCCTCTTGAATCTTTCTGACTGGTTAAATTGTTTATTCATAATGGATGTAATATGTGCTGTGCATTCGTCTTTATACACTTTCTCTCCGAACAGTCCATTTCTTTTTCTCCTTTCATGTTCAGCTCTTGACTATTGAAGTCCTTTTTTTTAAAAAAAAAAAAAAACCCTGGAAGTTGCAAAGCTTTCTTCCAAGGGCTAAATGTGCCCCCAGGACTGTCCTTGGTTTGTTTGTGATTGAATGAAACAGAACAGCCAATGTGGGGGGCGTTGGGGGAGTGTGTGGAGATAGTAAAGAAAATCCTACCCTCCAGCCCTGGTTTCTCCAGTTTCTAATTCACCACCTCTATGAAGCAAGAAGCCTGGGCTAACACTCAATCCATAAAGACTTATGACCCTCAGTAACAGCCAGCTAGGCAGAGGGGAACCTTAGGTCTAGCAGATGGTCGGCCTTTGGATGAGAAGCCTGCCTCCTCCTCCCGGTTCACAGGAAATGGAAGCCGACATGGCACTCAATACTGGATTGTTAGGTAATGGTATGGGGTCAGAGGCCAGGGTCTGCTCATTAAAATTTCAGATAGATGGCTTGTTGTCCTTTCCTTTCCAGAAGAATTGACCTTTGCAGTACCGTTTCCTGTGTGCTATTTTTGCGCTACAGCCTGGGCATTCACAATGAACAGGGCACTTATTTCTTATCCAAGCTCACATTTAACTCAATCTGCTTTGAGTCCGAGCGCATGAAAAATGGAGGCAAACGCTCCTAAGGCAGGATTTTACAGGCAGCCGCTCCTGACTTCTGCTTTAAGGGAAGGGTCAGCCTCCTTCCCACTCGACCTACTGACGGAGCTTCAGACACAGGCTCATAAAACAGCTTTCATCTCTCCAAGCACAGTCCCCAAGGCTTGCTGTAAAAGTAAACAAACACAATCGCCCCATGATTAAGACTCTTGGAAATCGTTTTAATTCCATCTCGTGGGGAGATTGAAGCTCATGATCTTCTCAGCCTATAATAACATGAAGTCCACTTTTGTTTTCTTAGATCTTCACTCCAAAAGTCCATGGCTTCACCTCTAGAAACTCACTCCCAAGGAGCCTCCTCTGCGTAGATTAACTCCCCCAGGCTCTGCTACCCCTACTATTGCACAGAATCAGTACATAAGTAACCCATCCAAACACCAGAGGAAGAATGCTCTTGGGGGAATCAGGGACTCAGAGATGCTCACCACCAGAAGGGACATGGAAGTTCATTTAAGCTGGCTCCCTCCCCCCGTCTGTATTCATCTGCGTCACCCCGTCAATTGACCTTCCATACGGGCCTACTGTTGTGCAGAATCATCACTTCGCCCCCAAGAGAGCCCATTGTGAGCACCCCGAGTGATTGACAGCACCCGGCAGGCACAGAGTGCCCCATGGCCAGATCACCAGCTTTTCAGACAGCCCCCTGGCTGCACTGGCCCATCCACTCCCGCCATCGTGAGGACAGACTGAATGAGACGACAGAACTCAGAGAAAGGCAAACGGGGAATCTCACAAACAGTCATAGCTTACAACATCAGTGACCAAGTATTTGTAGATCTTCCTTCATTCAAGAAATATAATAAAGGTTAACTTCCTTCCCTTTTCATGTAGGCTGGGATTAGAGACTCATTCTAATAAATAAAATAGGGCCAAAGTGACTGTATGAGGAGGGTATGACAACCCACTCCAGTATTCTTGCCTGGAGAATCCCCATGGACAGAGGAGCCTGGTGGGCTACAGTCCAGGGGTCCCAAAGAGTCAGACACAACTGAGTGACTAACAGATGGCTAATACATATTTAATAAAGCAAACATTCCATTTCCGTATATTTTCTAGCTTCCAAGGAGTCCTGATAATTTCCGTATCAATGGTACTTCCCTTGTTTTTGAGCTTTGAAGAAGAGGTATAGACCAGATGGCCTGAGGTCCCAGTTTATCCTAGCATAATTGTCTCTGGCTTTCCCCCTTTACTCTTACAAGGGTCCTGGTTTCCTATCAAATTGGGGGTAAAAGGGAAAGACAGGCACGTAAGCTTGGTTCTGCATCTCGACACTCTTCCTTCTATGAGCAAGGGTTGAACAGTGTCTGGACTCACAGTGATGGGTGGTACTTAGGTCTAAGCCTGGCAACGGCAGTGACAACTGGAGCAGACTCCCCAGCAGCGTGGAGCTCCACGAGGTTCTCTGAATGTTTTGACTACACAGCTGGCCGGTCACGCAGTGACCTGAGCTAAACTGCCACTGTCAGAAGTGGTAAGACATTTTGTCACCAGGTGCCAGAGAACTCGGAGAAGGCAATGGCACCCCACTCCAGTACTCTTGCCTGGAAAATCCCATGGATGGAGGAGCCTGGTAGGCTGCAGTCCATGGGGTCGCTAGGAGTCAGACACAACTGAGCGACTTCACTTTCACTTTTCACTTTCATGCATTGGAGAAGGAAATGGCAACCCACTCCAGTGTTCTTGCCTGGAGAATCCCAGAGACGGGGGAGCCCGGTGGGCTGCCATCTATGGGGTCGCACAGAGTCGGACACGACTGAAGTGACTTAGCAGCAGCAGCCAGAGAACTTGCTGTTGACTGTCTTGTGAACACATCAATGAGAAGATGTGATTAAAGGTCATGGATGAAGAGCCCTGGGAGAGAAAAGCAAAGATGCTCCCACCATGGAGGCTGGCCACTCACTTATGTGGAGAGATGCCTGGTTTCCCAGGAGCCAGACGAGCTGGGACCCTTGGGGGCGGGGGGTGGACTTTGGAGACAAGCCTGGGTCTCCACACCTCCACGCCCGCAGCACATTTCTCCCCTGCGGCCTTATGGTGCAATAACCCCATGGGAGCCCATTCCGAGATGCACATACATGTATGATCTCTCCTGTGGCAAATGAGGCCATTTGCCTCTCACTCTGTGCTCTTGACATTGGGAAGTGACAGCGGCCCCTCTTCATGTATATGAATGCAGTTCCCATTTTGTCTTTACTGTTTCAGGCAAATCAAGCCCAATTTCTTTAACTTGCCTCTTGGGTCCTATTCTTCCTCTCTTTAATCATGTTTTTTTTTTTTCTCTCTTTTGGATCCTCTCCAGCTTCTTGATTCCTCTGAAACTGTGGAGGCCAAATGTGGCCACGGAGCTCCGAGAAGGGTCTGCCTGGGCCTGAGGGAAGCGGAGGAAGTGTCTGTTGGATCTGGTTTATTGGGTGGGAGAGGGCAGCCTGTCTTTCTGCAGTTGAGACTTTTAACTTCTCTTCAAAGGCCTAGACTCAGTTCCCTTTGGAGGTGAAGGAGCAATTCTGGGGAGCTCTGGGGAGGCCAGTTATTAATTGATTTTTATTGGAGCCTAGTTACCTTATAGTGTTGAAACTAACACAACGCTGTCAAGGAATGACACTTCCCACGCTTCTTTGATGGACACTTGCAGGCAGGGCTCTCATCTTCCATGAACTCCTTGACAAACTCAGGCAGAAAAGCCACCCCGTTTCCAGAGCCTGGGGTCTATTGTTCTTCCTCCTGCACTCAGCTCCTGGCTAGGATCTGATGCCATTTGCATTTTGCAGCAGTTATCAGGCACTTGACATTTTCCATCACCACCACATCCTGACTCAGGCGCTCCCCCGTCACACCCATCAGTGGAGAAAGCTCATCACTGCCTCCCAGGTATAAACAGTGCCAGAGTTCCTTTTCCTCCAGTTTTCTTCATAACACTCATGAGCAGCTTTTCAGCTTTCTTTGTCCTAGTGTGTTAACCCCTCAGTCGTGTCTGACTCTTTGTGACTCCATGGACTGTAGCCCACCAGGCTCCTCTGTCCATGGGGATTCTCCAGGCAAGAATACTGGAGTGGGTTGCCATGCCTTCCTCCAGGGGGTCTTCCTGACCCAGGGATCGAACTCATGTCTCCTGCATTGCAGGCAGATTGTTTAGCATCTGAGTCACCAGGGAAGCCCTTCTCTACCCTAGGATGAAAAATAAAGTTGAGTAAACTTCCCCAGTGCTCTTCTGTCTCCTGTGCTGAAGGTTAGAGACACAGACAACACCCTCCATTCTCATGACACGCTCGTCCGGTGATGCAGAGAAGACCCCAAATAATCATAAGAGACAGCATCTGCTGTGTCTCCTCTGCCCCAGGCTTCCAGGGTCTCATCAGCCCTCAGCAAATCCTGTTAATTGCTCTTATTTTGAAGGAAGCAACGGAGGCTCTGAAAGCCGGCTTGTCCACAAATGCACAACTTGAAAGTGCTCCTGGGATTGGACACTGGGTCCTTCTGACTCCCAGGCCCCTCTGTCTCCTTCCCTCCCTGCTGGTTCTGGCCCCAAACTCAAGCCATATCTGACCTGTCCTTTCTCTCTCCCTCAACCCCGCCCTTCTAATTAGTTAGCAAGTCCTGTCAGTTCAACCTCAGAAATGCCTCCTAGGTCTGACCCCTCCCCTGCCCCCAGGGTCCCAGGGCTAGGGAATTATGGTATCTCTGCTCAGTGAGAGTCACAGGCTCCTGGAGCTGGACCTCTGTCACCCTGTTTTCCAATGAAAATATCACATGATATCACTTATATGCAGAATTCGAAAAAATGATACAGATGAACTTACTTACAAAACAGAAACAGACTCATAGACAGCAAACTTCCGGCTACCAAAGGGGAAAGGTGGGTGGGGAGGGATGAGTTAGGAGTTTGGGACTGACAAATACACGTTGCTACATTTAAAATAGATCATTAGCAAGGACCTCTTGTATAGCACAGGAAACTCTGCTCAGTGTTCTATAATAATCTAAATGGGAAAAGAATTTGAAAGATAGATCTGTGTACGTGTATAACCGAATCACTTTGCTGTACACCTGAAACTAGCTAAACTAACTTTTAATCAACTGCATTCCAATGAAAAATAAAAAATTAAATTAATACCTGGCAAGCTTCACTGAATCCTCATTGCCTTTGGTAATATATTGAGTCTCCTTCACAGCCAGTGTTCCCAGTCTCATCTTTCTCCCACCCTTGATACCCAGTCCCATCCTTCAGCTGTATGGTACCACGCAACGTCTGAAAAGCGTGTGACCCAGTGTGGTTATCTGTATGCTTCTCTCAATGTCAAAATGTCCTCTTCCCGCTCTCTACCCACTGATTCAATGTTCAAGGTCCAGAGAGGTGCCATTTCTTTTGTGTTTTCTTCTCTGTGTGTCAGTCGATTGCTCAGTCGTGTCCGATAATTTGCAACCCCGTGGATCAGAGCCCACCAGGCTCCTCTGTCCACTGAATTCTCCAGGCAAGAATACTGGGGTGGGGAGCCATTCCCTTCTCTAGGAGATCTTCCCGACCCAGGGATTGCGCCCAGGTCTCCTGCACTGTAGACAGACTCTTTACCATCTGAACCACTAGGGCCTCTATGAACTCCAGGCGAAAGGGTGCCATCCTCATTCTTCTGGCACATTTCTGGGCACCCACAGCTGGCATTACCTGAGCTTGCCCACCTTACTAGACAGGGAACCACTTGGAGGACGGCCTCCTTCACTTGCTGATCATTGTACCTGATATGCCCAAGCTTCAGCTTCCTAGGTGGCACCGTAATAAAGAATCCACCTGCCAATGCAGGAAATTCAAGAGGCACAGTTTCAATACCTAGGTTGGGAAGATCCCCCGGAGGAGGGCATGGCAACCTGCTCCAGTATTCTTGCCCGGAGAATCCCGTGGACAGAGAAGCCTGGTGGGCTGCAGTCCATAGCGTTGCAAAGAGTCAGACTCGACTGAGTGACTGAGCACACACACACACGTACCCACCAGCCCCCAGCCCAGAGAAGAAAAGCACCAGCAGTTTCTGGTTGAGTGGACAAATGAACCAGTGTGTGACCATGTTCCCATTTGGGTCTTTACGAATTTTCTTCCCTATGCAGCTTTCCACCACAAGCTCAAGAACAGTGATTCCCCGCGAGTGTATTTATTGCTGAGGTCCAAGAAGATAAGTAGGCAATATTTCATTTCTTTCCCAAACTGTTCTCCCAATAACCTCTATAATTATTCCAGTTAAGGCCCATTACCATTGCAAATCAAGTTAGAGCTAATTTCCACAGAGCTAGCAATCTGCACCAGGACATGTTTTATTTTCTAAAATCTTCGATTTTTAACTAAGTCTGTTACTTCTGGTACTATTTTCAATTTAATGGAAACAAAATAAAAGTCTCTTAAAACTGCAAACAGCCTCAAACTGTGTTTTGTTCTGGTAATCAGACAATGGATAAGGACTGTGGTTACTTGGAGATATTGCCAACGATGGAGAAAACAAATAAGAGCGTGAGTCAGAATCATTTAAAACCAGAAGTGTGCGTCGGTGATAACTCAGAAAGTCATGTGCAAGAGCCTTGGTCACAAAATCAAATTTGATGGTTTTTTAAAGATCATAATCTCATATATTAGAGAGCCCCTTGTACCTGGGAGAGTGCCAAGAAATCTGACAAAACCCAGTCTTGGGAAAGCAAACTCCCTCCCCATCCGGAAAATGCTGTCTCTCTTGGGGCAGGATGTAGACAGTCTCGCGTGCCATATGGAAAAATGAGCCACCGCGGTAAGGAAGCAACGTATCATTAAAGAGGAGACCGTTGGAGGAAGGTAAAAGCCATTCCTGCAGTCTAATCCTTTTAGGCCCCTTTCCAGCAGCGCAGAGGGAACTGCAGCCTCACTCCGGGTGGGTGATGTGGGATCAGAGTCTGTGTCCAACTGCATTGCATTGGAATACCAGAAGCATTACCCAGAAGTGTGGTTTTGCTGTTCAAAGCCAGCCACTTCCCGACCTATCCAGAGAGGGGGAAGAAGTCCCCAGCTTATTCATCCTCAGGCAGCGTGTTGTCCCTGACCCTGTGGTGGGCTTCCTAAAGACCATCGGGCTTAAATCTGCCACCTCGGTCCTGATGACCGGCCCCCATGATCTCCAGCCTACATAGAGGGGGCCATCCTGGAAAAGAAAATGCTCGTAGTCAGCCAGGGTATAATAGAGTATCTGATCCCTCCCCACCAAAAAAAGAAATGGTCCTTTAAGCTTTCTCAGAGCAGGCTCCAGAGGTCTGAGCCTGCAGTCTCTGCGAAGTCGAACCCCAGGTTCCTTCTTCTGCTTAGATTTATGGCAAGTGACCTATTTTACAGCTCTTTTACTGACCTACTTTTGAGTTCTATTTTGGAAAGTGACACAGAACTCTCTCGGATCCCTGCAAAGGAAGAAGAGGAAGAAATATACACACAGGCGCACACATCTCCACACCCAGAAATCAAGGCTGTGTTAATCTTCCACAAAAAAAGCATTCTTTTTTTTCTCACCAATAAAACTTGTCAGAAAGCACTTGAAGAGTGTCAACAGTCCTTTCAGAAGTAAAAGATATATAAGTTAATGTATTAGATGCTTATTTTCTGGTAAAATACTTGCAGAGTAACCTCAATGCCTGCTGATGGAAAGCTTCACATTAAGCCGCCAGGAACTGACCTGTTAATCCAGCAGACTGGAATATAATTGCCCACCCCTGCCCCCCAGTCACCCCTGCTTAGGGCCATTTAATCAGAGGTGGCATGTCTGAGTTGTAACCCATGGTAATCTGGTGAGATAAAAATTACCTATCTTTTATAGGGAAGAATTACATTCCAGATAGTAGATGACCACACATCCATTTCCTAAGTGCTAGTTGTAGGTCTACCCAACAATGATGCTGTGAGAATGGCAATTATCATTTATTGAGCATTTATTATGGTCTAAACACCTCACATATATTACTTATAAACTCTCATATTACCCGGTGAGGGGTATTTTACCTTCCTATTTTATAGATGAAAAACTGAGGCTCAGTAATATGAAATATTCCAGACCCCACAACTCCTCAGGAGCAAACCCAAGCAAGCCCCTAAGCTCAGGTCTGCCTAATTCTAGAGTCTGCACCTTCTACATCTAAACCAGATTGCCTGTTAGCAAAGAAGATTCCACCAAGATTTAAATCCTGGATCATCCTACTGCCAGTAAACCACACTGTTTCTGACCCTTACCACCTATAAAACGGGAAAGCTGTTTAACTTTGATTTGTAGGTCAATTAAAAATGGAAAGGTATTAAATTCAATGTGGTATTCTGGGTCTGACTCTGGAATAGAAAAAGGACATTAGTGGAAAAATTAATGAAATTTGGATAAAGTCTGGAGTTGAGTTAACAGTAATGTACCAGCATTGGTTTTGTGGCTTTGACAAATACACCACATTATTTTGGACATTGACAAGAGGAGAACCTGCTGATGGGAATGGGAGAACTCTCTGTACGATCTTTGCAACTTTTCCATAAATCTAAAATAACCCAAAATTTCAAAGTTTATTTTTTTAAAAGAGGACATCTAAACAAATAAAAGGAAAAACCCCTGAAAATCAGTTTTTCTTCTTTTCTGGTTGTTTATGTGCAGATACCATATTAGACTCCAATACTTTGGCCACCTGATGCGAAGAACTGACTCACTGGAAAAGACCCTGATGCTGGAAAGATTGAAGGTGGGAGGAGAAGGGGATGACAGAGGATGAGATGGTTCAACAGCATCACCGACTCAATGGTCATGAGTTTAAGGAAGCTCCGGTAGTTGGTGATGGACAGGGAAGCCCTGCATGCTGCGGTCCATGGGTTCGAAAAGAGTCAGACACGACTGAGCGACTTAACCGAACTGAATTGAGCTGAACCGTATTAGACATTTCAGATGTTATTAGCGTAAGTGTTAGGAAGTGGAGTGCAAGAAGGCATTTTGTCCAGGGTCACTGTGCTGTGGGTGAGGTCAGTGCCAAGGTGCTCTCTATCGCATGTATACTCTTCCTGGAACTGTAGCATTTACAATAAAAAATGAAAGTTTTCCCAGCACATTGTTCATAATTCCTAAAATGTTGGGGATCATTTATGTGTTCTTCGACATTAACTGATTGCATTCTGTTTTGTGTATTTGCTACTGGATTTTTTACTTTAAAATTTTTACTGAGTTATACATGCGGTAAAGTGTGTGAGTTTTAAGTGTACAGTTTCATGAGTTTCATTCATGTATGCAACCCTTGTATTTCTGGCACCTCTCTCCTGGGGGAACTGCTATGCTGATTTCTACCACCACAGATAAAAATAGGATCCTAGTGGGTGGTCTTTTGCATCTGGCTTTTTTCGCTCATCATTATGTCTGTGAGAGTCACACATGGTGTATGTGGTAGTAGTTTATTCCTTTTTATGGTTGCATACTATTCCATTGTATGACTAGACCTCAACTTATGTGTCCAACCCATTTAATGGAAATCTGTGTTGTTTCCAGTTTTAACTATTGTGAATAAACCAGCAACGAACATTCTTGTAAATGTAATCTGGTAGGTATACACACACATTTATTGTGGGTATAAGCACAGGAGATGGTTGTATGGATGGCAACACCAACTCAATGGACATCAGTTTGAGCTAACTCTGGGAGACGGTGAAGGACAGGGAAGCCTGTTGTTTTGCAGTCCATGGGGTCACAAAGAGTCGGACATGACTGAGTGACTGAACAACAGCAAGCAAAGGAGGGAATTGCTGGGTCATAGGAATATGACCATATATTTACCTTTAGTAGGTAATTGCCAAGGCATTTCCCACAGTATTGTACCAACTGTCACTCCCACCAGCAACATATAAAAGTCCCAGTTCCTTCATATTCACAGTGACACAACTGTCACTGTTTCTACCTTTCTGATATCACCCTGTTTTGGAAACCACTTCTGAACTGATCTGTGTTCTCCTGCAGAATTAGCACCAAGGACAGGGCAGTGTCTTATTCTTCCAAGTATTCCAGGATTTAACACAGGGCCCTGGGACACAGTCATTGCTCAGTATTTGACCCAATAAAGAAGTGAATGAATGAATGACTGAATCTATTAATCAGTCAGTATTCTTAAGAGCCTTAAACCTACTTACCTGGTAGAACTTGGTACACATTTTATGTGCTGCTGTGCTGTGCTCAGTCTTACCTGACTCTTTGTGAACCCCCTGGACTCTAGCCCACCAGGCTCCTCTGTCCATGGGATTCTCCAGGCAAGAATACTGGAGTGGGTAGCCATTCCCTTCTGCAACACATTTTATATAAATAACTAAATTCTTTGGAACTTGTGAATCTATTTCCAGTGCTGTAACACACAGGGAGAATTTGGCCTGAAAGTCTCAGAGCTCTCAGGAATTGGGGAATATTTTCTGTCTCCAAGACCACATTTTCTCAGGCCTGGGGTCCCAGAGGAACAGAACTCAGGTCCCAGGAGGAAGCTACCTGGGTTGGCACAGAACTTAGTCTGGATCTGTTTTGAAAAGTCCATCTCTCCCCTACCCTGCCCCGTCAACCGCCCACCATATTGCCATGATCACAGACAACAGCATCCACACACTCTTACCTTATCAATACTTGCTGAGACCAGCAATCTCCTCTGTGTGGTGGCTGGATCAGATACAGATGCTATGCCCTGGTCCACCTCTGAGTTCAGGAATTCCCAGCAGTGACCTCGTGGTCCTCATGCACACACCATGATCACGGAGATGTGCTCATAGCCTCCTGTAATAGACACGTCCACATAAAGGCTGCTATTTGTATCACGGGGAGTTGAGAATTCACTGCTGCGTTCAAATCACCTGGGTGCCTGTGTAGATAATTGTAACCACTGGCAATTAAACTCAAAAGCCCATCTTTGAGGCAAATATTTGGCTTTCACTGAACTTCAGCAAAGCGACTACACCAGTGGGCTGACATCTGTGACTTTGGTTGTGAGCATTTCCTGAGCATTTTTAGATCTCGAGAGAACTGCAGAATGAAAACACACTCGAAGAGACTCGGTGCTGAGACCGGCAGAGCTGGGAGAGAGAGGCTGATGAAATGGGGGGATGTAATTCCAGCCTCCCCCGGGTTTCTTTAAGTCACGCCAGCCTGGAGGGGAGAGGGGGGCTGCAATCACTACTGCATTTTACTGCATCTCTCTGGGCCTTTCGTGTATTTCCTACGCTGGCTCTTGTGACCACACAAGGGCACATAACTCAGCCCTACCCTTCCTGGGGGCCCCTAGGACTGTCGTGTGTGCTATTGATCAGATGCCCTTGACCTCCACTCCCTCCCCCCGCCCCACCCCAGCACCGCCTCCTGCTCCATCTCCCTGAAGCTGCAAATCACTAAAGACACCGGGAGGGCCGGGTGACTGGTGTGGTGACACGTGACGCCAATCCGGCTACCCTACTTCAGATGTCTCTTGGGAGTTTTAGAGACCCGAGCACTTGCCAGTTCAGGCTGAAAACAACCTACTGCTGTGGAGTGTCCTCACACTTACCTTCCCCGCTCTCCCAAGGAAAGAAGTCCTGTGTACGTGGCCCTCATTCACCTGGATGCTGAAGATAGTTGATTTCTGCCGGGTTTTGTGTTGCAGGAGGAGAGGATGAGTAGGAGAAAGGCCAGCAAAAGTGACGACTCACCCTGAAACCCATCAGTATGATTTGGAGCCCTGCCTTGGCCCCCACCCCCACCACCATGGACTTCCCCGGTGACTCATCGGTAAAGAATCCACCTGCAATGCAGGAGACAGGGATTCGATCTCTGGATCGGGAAGGTCACCTGGAGGAGGGCATGGCAACCCACTCCAGTATTCTTAACAGAAGAATCCCATGGACAGAGGAGCCTGGAAGTCCATAGGATCACAAAGAATCTGACACAACAGAAGTGACTTAGCATGCATGCAATCACATTTTAGTTCAGAGACACTTTTAAACGTTTAGCTAAACAGACGGGGTTGCTCTGCAGCACTGGGAAAGCACCTCTGAAAGCCCATCCTCTCTCCTGGGTCTGATTGCTCTTTCCTTCAGAAGATGCCTTTTTGAAAACTGACTTACGACTTCCCTCTGTAAAAGAGCCCCCACCCCGCTGTTCCAGAAAGGAACTGAGCCAGCCAAATCTCCTAGGACGCCACCCTGACACCCAAAAATCACATGCCAATGACAATGGCACCCAGACAGTCATGACCTTGAAGGCTTTTTTGAAAGGTGGAGATCCTTTGAGTCTTGTGACGACAACCTGCCACAGAGTGAAATTGCAAGACAGAAATAAGCACATTTAACTACCACCGACTCACATACGTGTCTTGGCAGGAAGATCACCTTCACCAGGTACGATGTGGCAGCCTCACAGGTTCTAAAGTTGTGAGCCCCAGGGTATTTCCGGTCTGCATTTGCTTATAGAAACTTGAATTCTAAGTAACTGCTTCAACGGGCAGACGGTTGGGTGATTCATTTTCCTCCTTTGAGCCGCTGGAAGGTAGTCAGGACTCTGCCGGGGCTCCCTCCCAGGCCAGGTTTGCTCAGCTTTGCCAAGAGCTTCAGCCCTAGAGGCCACTCGCTTCACTCTTTCCCCAGGAGAGGATGGGAACAACTGGGTCTCTGCTCATCGGAGTTCCAAGACTTTCTCTCCTGGAATAACGTTATTCTCTCCTGGAATAACGAACCGATTCCTACTCTGGTCTCCAGACTGGGTTGGATGAGTCATGCTGAACATCCCTCTCCTCCCTGGCCCAGTCTCGCATCTTCCCGGGCAGGGGAGACAGCAGACAGCTGCCCCGCAGCCCTCACTCTCTGGAGCATGTCCACGTGTCGCACTGTTTGCAAAGTCTGGGAGTGTTGAAGGCTTCCTCCCCGCCTCTCCCCTCCAGTCTCCTGCCTCCTGATCCAGCCTTAATTCCACCTGGGCACGCTGTCGGCTGCCCTTTCAAACATCAAAGAGCAGCTGCTTTGGCCGACAGAATGGTCGTCTTTGTTACTCCTGAATGACCCGAACCTTTAAAATGTCACTCCCTTGCGGATCTCATTTGGTATAGATGCAACTAATTTTAAAGTTTAAACTTGTACTTGGAAGTTGATTCCTGGGGACTGCATCTTTTTATTTTATTTTTTTTTGCCTTTCAGCTGGTTCACCCCTTGGATCTGACATCCTGACATAGATGTATAGGGTTTGCTTGCAAATACTCGAGGCTCCTGCAGTTTCTAAATCTTTCTGATCTGAACTTAAGGAGACATTCCTTAAGGACATTTAAGTGCTGCAATCTTGTGTTTGGTATGGAGAATATCACTATATTTAATGATTTTCTTTTCAAGCAACAATTATGGTTGTGGTCATTACAGAAATGATTTTTTTTTTTTGTAAGATTGGACGACTCATATTAGAGGATGACCAGTTCCTTCATGTCCTGGCCTGGCATCCACCAGAGGTGTGGCAGCAAGTCTTTTGTTCTGGTTGGGAGGGGGGGCGGGGGGCATTGGCTGTCTGTGGTCTGCTCAGGAGTGACAGCCTGTACCCCATGTTTATCTGGGACCCCAGCAATAGGATGGCAAAGCATAGCATCGCAATCTCAAAGTCACCGCTGCATCAGGCTACGTTCACACACAGCCAAATGTCCACTGAGCAAACCAAACGGCTGTGCTCGGGACTTTGGGAGACAGCGGCCCCTCCCAAGGGCAAATCAGTTCAATAAAGTAGCCTTGACAAGAAGGGTGGGAGCAACCAAGAAGGGTTACATAGCCTGGAGTGAAGTGAAAATGAAACCCTGACCATGCACAGGATTTTAAAAGAAACCTTTTCCCCAGGTCAGTGACCAATTTCTGAAAATTGATATTTTTGGAGGTGGGCCTCTCCTCCCAGGGTGCTGACGGCTCTGGTCACGGCCAGCTCACCCCTCCACCGGGATTACTGGCGCATGAGTCTCCACATGCACTTTGACCTCCAAGGCTTGGCTCTGAGATAATTTCATAGGGTCACGTCCAGGGGGCACAGTGCCTTCCAGGAAGCTGTGTGGGGAATGATCCTGGGGTCGCTGGTGGACTTAGTGGGAGAGAAGGCAGCCTTGGCTGTGGACGAGCTCTGGGAATGAGGAGAAAGGCAAGTCCTCCTTGCTGTACTTCTGGGACTGGGGGGCCCCTGCATGCTCGGTTGGCCCTGGTGGAGGGACCCCAGGCAAGCGTGCTCTGGGGCTGGAGGGCTGTCTCTGGACTCGCCTTTCCTGACAGGACAGGTGGTCCTGGCCTGCAAGACAGAGCAGCCTCCCCATTTAGCGGGGCTCCTTTCTTGGGGTACCGCTAGAGCCTTGTCGGAATGATCAGCCAGACACACACCCCACTCAGTCAGACCATTGCTCCCAGGCTGTCATTTACTAGTATTTCCCAGTGGTAGTAAGTTCTTCACACACGTGATTTTAATGCATGTATAAGATTTCTTCAAAAGGATAGACTAGTTTTCACTTCTCTCCTGTTGAACATTTGTATTATTCACATTTTTTTCTCACAAAAAGAATATTATGATTCAGTTTTTCACATAATGCCCTTTTAAAATTTGAAAGTTTCTTAGAATAGAATCCCAGAAGTAGGATTATTAGTCCAAAGGAAATGTATGTTTTAAAACTTGGATCATATTTCTGATTTCAAAAGAATTATATAAACTTAGTATCCAGCCAGAAGCCTTTAAATTATTTTACAAATTTGAGAGGTAAACAATTGTGAGTTATGTCTTGGGACACAACAATAAGTTATTTTTTTAATCTAATTACAATGGTAGAAAATTTGAAAAGTACAGAAGAAAAAAGGGAGAAAATAAAAACATGTGAAGGTCACTGTTTAGGGGGAGAAGGTCATGATTTCTGCAATTTTCAATTAAATAGTTCAGAAAAAAGAATTATATGATTTTAAATAACACGTGTAATAGTACATATATAATAGCATATCTTATACACACGTTATTCACATAAGATACAAATAGTGTACATCTTAAACATACATAGTATATCATATAAAATTATATTATATACAAATGATGCAATGTACTTATTACACACATATATATAATTTTATATAATATAAAGTTATATGTTATTTTATAGAGAGTCAGAATATTTGAGTGTGTGTGTATGGTGTGCATAGAGAGAGAGAGAATAAAGCAAATGTGGCAGAACGGGAACAGCTGGTGAGCCTGGGTGAAGGTATGTGAGAATTCTTTGCACCATTCTTACAATTTACCTGTAAATATCATATTATTTCCAAATAAAACATTAATAAACTTTGAGTAATATACTTTCAGGGTTATTTTCTTTGCATAAAAACACCATTTCCTGCCAATTTGGGGTTCATATGATTTGGCTTTTTTAGCAGCAGACTTCATAACATCCCACCTGCCATTGATATATTGTCATTGCCTTTATAGCAATTTCCATCCTGTGGAACCTTCAAGTTGTCTCCAATTTTTCACTATTAAAAATATTTCATTAAGTGTCCCTGGACAGAAATCTAGAGTCACATCTTTGGTAAGTTCTCTTACTAGAAAGAGCTGCTAACGCAAATCGCCAAATGCCCCTGGACAGGTTTCTGCTAATTCACTCCGCCACTCGAAATGCAGAACTGCTTTGTCAATTGCCAGAAAGAGAATCTGCTCAAAGCAGCCCAGGTGGGAAGCAGGGTCTCCCGGGGTTGGGGCGGGGGTGATCATGGGGGTTCTCAGGGGCTCCAGCCACAGGAAGCCCAGCCTGACATTTCAGACCTGGGGGGCCCAGGGCTACCATCCGAGCCTGATCTTCTGCAGTCACCTCTCCCAACCCATCTGCCCCTTGGAGCCTGGCAGCCTCCTTGTAAAGCTTTGACTCCCTCCACTTCTGCTTGCAAGGGGCTATGACCTGAGCTCCGGGCCTTGCAGTACAGCTGCTGCCCACCTGAGGGCAGGGGGGTGGGCAGGGGACAGGTGTCTGAGATCTGGGCAGGAACAGGGAGGTGGTGGCCCACACCTCAGAGTTACATCGTTCCCTGTGAGTTCACTACAGATTCATTCAATCTCGAAAAAGAAGAAAAAGAGGGAAATGTTGGGGTTTATGGAGGATCCCCTGGAGAAGGGCAGGGCAACCCATTCCAGTATTCTTGCCTGAGGAAGCCCATGAACAGAGGAGCCTGGTGGGCTACAGTCCATGGGGTCTCAAAGAGTTGGACAGGACTGAGGGACTAAGCACCTCACCTTATCAGGGTAGAGGGGTTTCTGGAGAAAGAACTACAGATGGCTTTCTTGACATCAGAGAAGCCATTTTGGGCCTAAGTTATTTTGTGATCTAAGCCTGGCCACAGTGCTTGTCCTTGAATAGGTCTCAGCAGTCAGTGACCTCAAGGGAAGTCAGGGAATATAGGTACAGAGTCCTGAGTCAAGAAACAACAGTTTAGTCATAAAACAGAGTCCTAGTTTCTCCTCAAGGGATATATACAACATCTGATACATGTCTCTGATTCTGCAGGAGCTAACTCCCCAACCAAAATCATTGCAGATGGTGACTGCAGCCACAAAATTAAAAGATGCTTGCTCCTTGGAAGAAAAGCTATGACCAACCTAGATAGTGTATTAAAAAGCAGAGACATTACTCTGACAACAAAGGTCCATCTAATCAAATTTATGGTTTTTCCAGTAGTCATGTATGGATAAAAGAAATGGATCGTAAAGAAGGTTGAGTGCTAAAAAACTGTGGTGCTAGAGAAGACTCTGGATAGTCCCTTGGACAGCAAGGAGATTAAACCAGTCAATCATAAAGGAAATCAGTCCTGAATATTCATTGGAAGGACTAATGCTGAAACTGAAGCTCCAATACTTTGGCCACCAGATGTGAAGAGCAGACTCATTGGAAAAGACTCTGATGCTGGGAGAGATTGAAGGCAGCAGGAGAAGGGAGTGACAGAGAATGAGATGGTTGGATGGCCTCACCGACTCAATGGACATGAGCCTGATCTAACTCCAAGAGATGGTGAAGGACAGGGGAGCCTGGTATGCTGCAGCCCATGGGGTGGCAAAGAGTTGGACACATCTGAGGGACTGAACAATCACAAGCCCTCATCCAGGTGGAGGATGGAATGATGATGATGTTGACCATCTTGGCTTCAATCAACTAAAGCTTGGTAGTGGTTCAGTTGCTAAGTTGTGTCCAGCTCAAGATGGGAGTATGTCAACCTTGGCCCCAATTCTATGCTGAATCCTCCTCTGCTCAAGCCCCTTCATGAATATGCATGTTCCCTTAACTTTAAACTGCTTTGGGAAAGCTCCCTGGTGTCCCTCTTATTTGCTGTAAGACATCCTTCCTTCTTGGTCATGTCTTTTGGCTTGACACCCAGCTGGAGGCAAACCCCGTCTTCAGGTAACAGTTTTAATGGCATCTCTTAAATTACTCGTGAGGTTTAGCATCTGCGCCGGTTTGTTGGCTGTCTCCTTTTCTTCTCGAAAGGGACTGTGTCCTTTCACCTTGTCTCTATCGGAGCATTTTCCCTTCATTGCTCTGTACGAAGTTTTCTTAAAGGCTTTAACCCTCTGTCATGTAGCTCAAATTTTTGTCCCACTCTGCTATTTGCGTTTCTTATTTTGCTTCCAGTATCTTTTGACATTCAACAGTTTCTCCCTTTGTACAATGAAATCTAAGTCTCTCTCTTTTTTAACCTATAGCTCAACATTTCTAGAAACACTTCTCCCTTAGCTTTCATCCAAGAGGATTTGCCTTCCACATGCTTCTACGTTATGTATCTGTGCTTTCTTTCAGCCACTTTGGTTTTCCACCCTTCATCCCCTCTAACTCCCCACCGTGGTACCCAGCACAGCGCCCCAAGGAGGCATTCGATCAATGAGTGATGGCTGTTGACTGATGAAGGGTAATGAAAACTCTCCATGGTCTAATGACTTTTGAACATTATTTGTGAGACTGCAAATGAGAATTCAAGAAACCATGTCCTCCATGGTCCCCGGGTGCCTCTCAGAGGACCCGGCTAATTGAATTCAAACCATATATGGGTGCTGCCATTCCCAGGGTAGCCTGCTCAGAGGCTGCAGGGCTGAGGCTCTCCCAGACCCTGGGAGACATGCAACAGGAGCAAATGAAGACAGAAGCCAACAGCTTCCTTCTTTCCCTTCTGAGATCCGGATTAGGATGTGCACCTTCTAACAGTAGCCACTTCTGCAAATGCACACCAAGTTGGTAGCACCCGAGGCTGTCAGCAGAAGGCAAAGCCAGCTCGTTGTTTTAGGGTGGAAGACGGTCCACAAGCACAAGGCCGTGCGGAGACTCTTACTGCAGATGTTGTGACGACGTCTTTGAGCACGTGCATTGAAGACAATAGTGTCGTCGTG
Organism: Okapia johnstoni; assembly: GCA_024291935.2. Taxonomy (NCBI): domain Eukaryota; kingdom Metazoa; phylum Chordata; class Mammalia; order Artiodactyla; family Giraffidae; genus Okapia; species Okapia johnstoni. The sequence continues at coordinate 82,633,465 of CM044318.1, forward strand.
GTGGGCTTTCTGATGGTTCCAGGACCTTCGATCCTATTTTAGAAAGTGCTTGCAGTAAACAAAAATTCTAAAGACATACTACTCCGCCAGTGCCCCACGCTGTCTCAACTTGGGGAGCAAACTTTGATTTGAAATCTTGCTGTTTTAACAGATTTATTGATTCTGTCTTGACTCCTTGCTACAAGTTGGTGAATCCTCTCGGTCATTACAAATCGACATCTGTAGAAAGGTCTCTTTCACCAACATCAAGAAGGGAGCTTGGGTTTACTAAAGAAAGTATCTGGAGAAAACCAATGTGTGTATTGCACAGATTACATTGTTAATAATGCATTTTTAGGTGAAGTTAATATTTTATGGGTTATTAATAATATATGGGTTTAGGGAAATACATATTTCTATAGAAAGCACAGAAAGTTGTAAACTGTGAATCTCACATTTTTTGTATTAGAGTGCAGTTGTGACCCATATTTGATGAAACCTTGCTGCTACTTTTCATCAAGAATTAAGCTCCTTCACTGGTATAAGCTGGGAGGTTCCAAATCCGGGAGTTTGTCTCCACTTCTGATCAGGACAGTGCTGATGGAAACTCCTCCCTTCCTTACCCAGCGTGCACGTCACTCACAGCTCCGAGCAGCCTCAATGCCAAAATGTCAGCTTGGAAGAAATCAAGCTGGGGCAGGTGGATGTCAGTTATCTACGTGTATATATAGGAAGTCTTTCTCACTTCTCAGAATGTGATTTAAACTTGGCAGTCTTTGTTCAGAACTTGAAACGGGTCTCTCTGTCCCATTACCTTTGACTTTGAAGGGAGACTTCCTGCAGTGTTTACTTTCCCAGATGGCGCGAGACACAGAAGAAAGGAGTGTGAAGAACAGCTGGCGAGGTCCAGATGTGGTGGAAAAACTAAGCCCCAATGACTGATGACTTTGAAATGAGAATATCCTAACACCCATGGGTGCCCAGCTCTCTGCCAGGTGCTCAGAAAGAGGAGCAAGACATACCCTTGACCTTGGGGTGCTTTCAGTCTGGTTGGGACAGACATCACATTATTCCATTTTCCCTACATCATGAGAAACCTACTTAATTCCTTATTCTGTTACACCCAACATTTCCCTGCTGAGGATGCAAATTTCCAAGGCAAATATTTTCTACACCCTCTGCACTACTTCATTTTCCCATAACGTTCAGTCTTCAGCAAAGCTAATATAAAAACGTTTCAAGGTTCACCATTCCTTCATGTGTTCATTTCCCAGTGAAGGCTCCAATGGCATAGAAAACTGCAATAAATTTGTCTGCTTTCTCCTGTTCATCTTTGTCGGTTTAATTTTCAGGCCCAGGCAGGGATTGAGGGTAGGGGGAGATGGGGGCGACAGAGGATGAGATGGTTGGATGGCATCGTTGCCTCAAAGGATATGAGTTTCAGCAAGTTCCAGGAGATGGTGAAGGACAGGGAAGCCTGGTGTGCTGCAGCTTTCACAGGGTCCCAAAGAGTCAGACATGACTGAGCCACTGAACAACAGCGGCGAGGGACCCAAAATGGTCAAGGAAACTCTTCCTCCCAGTCTCTTAGGCATCAGTAAACTTACTTAAAATGTTAGTGAGATGCAAAAGTACATCTGCACCTTGGATTCTTAGACACAGGTACATACATGCAGCATGGCATCAGTATATGAGCCGGAAGGTTCTGGAGGGTGGCAGGCATGGTTCAGATTTCAGCCCAACCCACCAACAGGAAGTCACCCTGACTGGTTACACCATCCTTCCCTACTTACTCTGTTTCCTTGTATAAGATGGAGATGATTCCATGGGTCCCACCACGTTTGTGGGCTTCTTTTAATTCAGAGGTCAGCTCAGGGGAGGGTTGTAGCTGTTCAGTTGCTAAGTCATGTCAGACTCTTTGTGACCCCATGGACTACAGCATGCCAGGCTTCCCTGTCCATCACTGACTCCCAGAGTTTGCTCAAACTCATATCCATTGAGTCGGTGATGCCATCCAACCATCTCATCCTCTGTCATCCGTTTTTCCTTCTGCCTTCAATGTTTCCAATGAGTCAGTTCTTTGCATCAGGTGGCCGAACTATTGGCGTTTCAGCTTCAGCATCAGTCCTTCCAACGAATATTCAGGACTAATTTCTTTTAGGATTGACTGGTTTGATTTCTTTGCAGTCTGAGGGACTCTCAAGAGTCTTTTTCAACACCACAGTTCAAAACCATCAATTCTTCAGTGCTCAGTTTTCTTTATAGTCCAACTCTCACATCCATACACGACTAATGGAAAAACCATAGCCTTGGCTAGACCAAGGAGGATTACCAAGGGATTATTCAAAATCCCTTAAGTTTCATTAGCATGTCAAGGGTTCCACATAAGGAATTTGATCTCAGAGATTATCTATCTACATGCCAGAGAGAGAGGGAATCTAGGATTTGAACTAGAGAAGAAATCCACTTCCTCTAGTATGGACTCTATGGGAGTGATCACACCATTATGCTTATCTGGGTCATGAAAATCTTTTTTGTATAGTTCTTCTGGGGAAACAATGGAAACAGCGACATACTTTATTTTGGGGGGCTCCAAAATCACTGCAGATGGTGATTGCAGCCATGAAAGTAAAAGATGCTTGCTCCTTGAAAGAAAAGCTAGAAACAACCTAGACAGCATATTAAAACACAGACACATTATTTTGCTAAGAAAAGTCCATCTTGTCAAAGCTATGGTTTTTCCAGTAGTCATGTACGGATGTGAGAGTTGGACTATAAAGAAAGCTGAGCACTGAAGAATTGATGCTTTTGAACTGTGGTGTTGGAGAAGATTCTTGAGAGTCCCTTGGACTGCAAGGAGATTCAACCAGTCAATCTTAAAGGAGATCAGTCTTGAATATTCATTGGAAGGACTGATGCTGAAGCTGAAGCTCCAATACTTTGGCCACCTGATGAGAAGAACTGACTCACTGGAAAGGACCCTGATGCTGGAAAGATTTAAGGCAGGAGAAGAAGGGGACGACAGAGGATGAGATGGTTGGATGGCTTCACTGAGTCGATGGACATGAGTTTGAGTAAGCTCTGGGAGTTGGTGATGGACAGGGAGGCCTGGTGTGCTGTAGTCCATGGGGTCCCAAAGAGTTGGACATGACTGAGTGACTGAACTGAACTGAACTAGCATGGACAGAGGAATCACTTATTTCTCCAGTGTGTTTCCAGGCCTTCCCATGGGGCATGCAGGAAGGTGTCCATGAGTTCCTATTTGCCCCGTGGGAAGATGCAGTAACTAGTGGTGCTCATGCTCACTCACTCAGTCGTGTCCAACTCTTTGGGACCCCATGGACTGTAGCCCGCCAGGCTCCTTTGTCCATGGAATTCTCCAGGCAAGAAGACTGGAGTGGGTTACCATTCCCTTCTGCAGGGGATCTCCACAACCCAGGGATGGAACCGGGTCTCCTACTGTGTGACAAACTTGTTGGGTAGCTGTACAAGTGAGAGCAGAGTGTTTTTGTAGATAAGGGCTGCAGAGCACAGGGACTTGGGGTCTAGGGGAGTCACCATGTAAGCAGGTATGTCACGGGGTCCCAAGAGCAAGAGGACCAAAAATTACTTTCTTGGCATAAGAGAAGCATTTTGGCCTAAGCCATTTCAAGACCTAAGCCTGGCCACAGTGCTGCCCTTGAACAGGTCTCAGTAATAAATGATCTTAAGGATACAGAGGAACACAGGAACAGAGAAAAGACAGTCAAACAAGAGTGTGGTGATAAATCAGAGTCCTAGTTTCTCCTCACAGGATATATATATATATATAATTAATATCTTTCGATTCAGCAGGAATGAAGGCTCCCACCAGGTGGAGGATTGAATGAGGATGTTGACCCTCTGGATTTTAATCAACTAAAGCTGGGACTCTGTGAACTGACCTTTACTCCAATTCTAGGCTGAATTCAAATCTCAAAAGTGATGGAAAGATCTCTGTTCATCTCTAAGGCAAACCATTCAATATTACAGTAATCCAAGTCTATGCCCCAACCGCTAATGCCAAAGAAGTTAAAGTTGAATGGTTCTGTGATGACCTACAAGACCTTCGAGAACTAACACCAAAAAAAAAAAAGATGTCCTATCATAGCGGACTGGAATGTAAAAGTAGGAAGTCAAGAGATACCTGGAATAACAGGCAAGTTTGGCCTTGAAGTAGAGAATGAAGCAGGGCAAAGACTAATAGAGTTTTGCCAAGAGAATGCACTGGTCAGGGCAAACACTCTCTTCCCACAACACAAGAGATGACTCTATGCATGGACATCATGAGATAGATGGTCAATGCCGAAATCAGATTGATTCTTTGCAACCAAAGATGAAGAAGCTCTATACAGTCAGCAAAAACAAGACCGGGAGCTGACTGTGGCTTAGATCATGAACTCCTTATTGCCAAATTCAGACTTAAATTGAAGAAAGTAGGGAAAACCACTAGACCATTCAGGTATGATGTAATTCAAACCCTTTATGATTATACGGTGGAAGTGACAAATAGATTTAAGGGACTAGATCTGATCGACAGAGTGCCTGATGAACTGTGGACAGAGGTTCATGACATTGTACAGGAGGCAAGGATCAAGACCATCCCCAAGAAAAAGAAATGCAAAAAGGCAAAATGGTTGTCTGAGGAGGCCTTACAAATAGCTGAGAAAAGACAAGAAGCTAAAAGCAAAGGAGAAAAGGAAAGCTATACCTTTCTGAATGAAGAGTTGCAAAGAATAGCAAAAAGAGATAAGAAAGCTTTCCTTAGTGATCAGTGCAAAGAAATAGAGGAAACCAACAGAATGGGAAAGACTAGAGATCTCCTCAAGAAAATTAGAGATACCAAGGGAGCATTTCACACCAAGATGGGCTCGATAAAGGACAGGAATGATATGGATCTAACAGAAGCAGAAGATATTAAGAAGAGGTGGCAAGAATACACAGAAGAACTGTACAAAAAAGATCTTCACGACCCAGATAATCATGATGCTGTGATCACTCATCTAGAGCCAGACATCCTGGAATGCGAAGTCAAGTGGGCCTTAGGAAGCATCACTACAAACAAAGCTAGTGGAGGTGATGGAATTCCAGTTGAGCTATTTTAAATCCTAAAAGACGGTGCTCTTAAAGTGCTGCACTCAACATGCCAATAAATTTGGAAAACTCAGCAGTGGCCACAGGTATGGAAAAAGTCAGTTTTCATTCCAATCCCAAAGAAAGGCAATGCCAAAGAATGTTCAAACCACCGCACAATTGCACTCATCTCACATGCTAGCAAAGTAATGCTCAAAATTCTCCAAGCCAGGCTTCAACAGAACCGTGAACTTTCAGATGTTCAAGTTGGATTTAGAAAAGGCAGAGGAACCAGAGATCAAATTGCCAACCTCCATTGGATCATCAACAAAGCAAGATAGTTCCAGAAAAACACCTATTTCTGCTTTATTGATTATGCCAAAGCCTTTGACTGTGTGGACCACAACAAATTGTGGAAAATTCTGAAAGAGATGGGAATACCAGAACACCCGATCTGCCTACTGAGAAATCTGTATGCAGGTCAAGAAGCAACAGTTAGAACTGAACATGGAACAACAGACTGGTTCCTAATTGGGAGAGTAGTATGTCAAGGGAGTATATTGTCACCCTGTTTATTTAACATCTATGCAGAGTACATAATGCGAAATGCCAGGCTGGATGAAGCACACGCTGGAATCAAGATTGCCAGAAGTAGCAATAACCTCAAATATGCAGATGACACCACCCTTACAGCCAAAAACAAAGAGGAACTAAAGAGCCTCTTGATGAAAGTGAAAGAGGAGAGTGAAAAATTTGGCTTAAAACTCAACATTCAAAAAATGAAGATTATGGCATCCGGTCCCATCACTTCATTGCCAATAGATGGGGAAACAGTGGAAACAGCAGCAGAGTTTATTTTCTTGGGCTCCAAAATCACTGCAGATGGTGTCTGCAGCCATGAAATTTAAAGACATTTGCTCCTTGGAAGAAAAACTATGACCAACCTAAAAAGTGAAAGTGAAGTTGCTCAGCCATGTCCGATTCTTTGCCACCCCATGGGCTGTAGCCTACCACGCTTCTCTGTTCAAGCCAGGCAGCATATTAAAAAGCAGAGACATTACTTTACCGACAAAGGCCCATCTAGTCAAAGCTATGGTTTTTCCCGTAGTCATGTATGGATGTGAGAGTTGGACCATAAAGAAAGCTGAGCGCTGAAGAATTGATGCTTTTGAACTGTGGTGTTGGAGAAGATTCTTGAGAGTCCCTTGGACTGCAAGGAGATCAACCTGTTAATCCTAAAGGAAATCAGTCCTGAATATTCACTGGAAGGACTGATGTTGAAGCTGAAGCTCCAATACTTTGGCCACCTGACGGGAATAACTGACTCACTGGAAAAGATCCTGATGCTGGGAAAGATTGAAGGTGGGAGGAGAAGGGGACGACAGAGGATGAGATGGTTTGATGGCATCACCGACTCAATGGGCATGAATTTGAGCAAGCTCTGAGAGTTGGTGATGGACAGGGAGGTATGGTATGTTGCAGTGCATTGGGGTCACAAATAGACACGACTGAGTGACTGAACTGAACTGAACTGAGGCTGAATTCTCCTATACTCAAGCCTCTTCATGAATATGCATGTACCCTTTTAGCTTTGGGAAAGCTCTCTGGTGTTCTTGTTACTTGGTGCAAATAATACATCCTTGCTCTCTACTTCTGATCTGATCTTGTACTTGACTGTGTCTGTTGGCTCAACACCCATCAAGAGGCAAACCCAGTTTTGGGGTAACAGCAGCAGATCACAGGGGGATACATGGTGCCTGAGACAATGTGGAGCCTAGCCAGCAAGGACAACTAGCAGCTCGAGCTTGGAGAGCCCACCTGCTGCACATGTGCACAGCAGATACCAGCGGTACAGGCAGGACAGTGCTGGGTCCTGTCTCAGTCTACCTGGGCCTCCATATGAAATACACACACTGGGGCTCTTCTAAGAGGAACCAGTTACAGTTCTAGAGGCCAGGAAGTTCAAGATCAAGGTGCTGGCAAGGTATGCTTCCATACTGAGGTCTCTTCTCTCTGGTTACCATAGGCTGCCACCATCTGTGTGTGCTCACATGACCTGTTCCTTATGCACTCAGAGACACAGACTGTCAGCTCTATGCTGCCTGTTCTTATAAGGACACTAATCCTGCCGGGTCATGGCCCCACTCTCATGACCACAATTAGCCTGAATTTCTTCTGTAGGTGCCCCGTCTTCAAATATAGCCATACAGGGAGTTAAGTCTTCACAAAGTGAATCTGGGGGCGGCGGGGCATGTGTGTGTGCACAGATGTTAAGTCCATAACAGGTCCATGGCTATCCGAGAACCCAAAAGCAGATCTGAGACTCAGTTTTATTCGTCACTGAGTTCCTCAGATGTGCATATGAGAATTATTTAGTCTGTAAGTCATGTCTGACTCTTTGCGACCCCATGGACTGTAGCCCACCAGGCTCCTCTGTCCATGGGATTTCTCAGGCAAGGACACTGGAGTAGGTTACCATTTCCTTCTCTAGAGGATCTTCTTGACCCAGGGATCAAACCAGAGTCTCATGCATTGGCAGGTGGATTCTTTACCTCTGAGCCACCAGGGAAGCTGGTATATGAGAAAAATGTGCTAATAAACTTGTTTGTCTTGGTTAGTCTGTTTTTTGTTACAGAGCCCTGGGAACCTAAGATGGATAGAGAAGAAATATCCCCCTGTGTGTCACGTGGTTAACACGCATGAACAAAAACTTTCTAAGCTATGACTTTTAGAAACACGTGGATGAGATCCTGGGTCCAGCAGTTCTCCTCTTTTCTGTTCAGAGCATGTGGGCAGGGCTTAGAGCTCCGGAGAGGAGTCTTGCCCAACTGCCAATTGAGAATTAAGGTTGAAACACCCCAGTTTGAAACAAATTCCACAAAAGCATATATCACCAATGAACATAAAGAAGGCTGAATGCCGAAGAACTGATGCTTTCGAACTGTGGTGCTGGAGAAGACTCTTGAGAGTCCCTTGGACTGCAAGGAGATCCAACTAGTCCATCCTAAAGGAAATCAACCCTGAATATTCATTGGAAGGACTGATGCTGAAGCAGAAACTCCAATTCTTTGGCCACCTGATGTGAAGCGTCGACTCACTGGAAAAGACCCTGATGCTGGGAATGATTGAAGGCAGAAGGAGAAGGGGACAACAGAGGATGAGATGATTGGATGGCATCACCAACTCAATGGACGTGAATTTGATCAAACTCTGGGAGATGGTGAAGGACAGGGGAAATCCGGCATGCTGCAGTCCACGGGGTTGCAAAGAGTCAGACACAACTTAGCAACTGAATAACAACACACCCAAGTTTAATCCCTGCAAAAATCTTTGTTATCCATTGTATCACATAAGCTTAGCCCTGTTAATGAAATGTCATGGGCTACCAAAAACCCAGAAAAATATCCTGGATCATTTTGGCATTTTGATTTAATAAACATTTCAGCTGAAAGAGTAAGACTTGGAATGATGACAGCATATAATAATTAAATCTGGCCTAACCAGCCTGCAGGTATATTTTTAAGCAAAAAAAACACAAAAATTCTGTATGTGCGCCTGATGGCTTTTTTTTTTTTTTAACAGCAAGCACATATTTGGCAACACATCACAGTTGAGAGGATGGTCATCACTAATTCCTTTGGTATCTATGTAATAGCAATGGTCATGAGAAACCACAGTGGATATAACACACAGCGTGGGTGTATTTCTTTATAAGTCAGCAGCAGTGAAAAGATTTATAATTTCCCTCTTCCCAACATCAGTGGGCAAGGGAGGAAGGCAACCCCGTTGGCTTTTATGAAAAGACATTACACGTCATATGCAGTTAATATGGGTTAACGGTTGTAATATCTTTACCCTGATGTCAGTTACAGCTGTTGCTTCATTCAGGTATGTCAGCAAAGTAAAGCTGTTTGAGCACAGGGAGGATGCTCTGAAAGTCACCCACAGGACACTTTCCCTACGTCTTTCATGCTTGGTGCTGTTGCATCAAAACGATTTAAAGAAATTTATCTTTTTTTTCCCCTCAGCTGCAATTTAGACCACAGACTTCTTTCTCTTCCCTTTCAAGCGTTGATAAGAACCATCCAGCCTTTTTGAAAATCCTAGAGGCAAGTCAAGCCTCCCCACTTCTGGCCCCTTCATCAACATCCTGACGTGTGAAGATCTGAGTGAAAGACGTCTGCTTGAAGTCACATTTCTGGCTGCAGCCTGGCAGGTCACAGCATCCCCGATGTGGATATGGTTCTCCTGCTTAGAGAAGCAAGAAAAGGGAAGAATTTCAATGCCTCCCCCGCTACACACCCCAGACAACTACCTCAGACAGTCTCTTGGGGTCCCAGGATCAGAATGCTGCCTGAGGCGGCCAGCGGGACTTGAAAGAAACCCTCCGTTCTGGGGGCAACGAGCCAACACTGTCGCTACGCTCCATGTGGAGAAAACATTTGCATGGAGGCGCCTGCTTCCCCAGCAGCCCGCTGGTGGGGAGATGGAATCTCAGGGAAGTTTCTGACAGCCTGTGCTCCAGAGAAGTGGGGGACATCATGTCCACGTGGGACAGGGAAGGCTGGAGAGACTTCTAAGTGTTTCGGTCCATGGGGCGACTGGTTCAGCTCAGTGACAGCCGATCCCAAAAGGTTTTTATTTAGCTAGGCATTCGTGGGTCATTATCAAGTATTGATGAAAGTACAAATGTAATGAGCTCTCTAACGGAGAACCATCTGCTGATAGACTCATTTTAATCACTTCACAGATCATTTCCTTTGCTTTTAATGCACACACCAACACTCTCACACAAAGCCACAGTGAATCATTTTTTTTTCCATCACACTCCTTAACCCAGAACCTGCCTGTCTCCGCTGTCCGAGACCCTCTGGTTGGGTGAGGTCTCCTTCTCTTGTTCTGCATCTGACTTGCCTCATGCTCAGACTGTTGGCCACTTGGTACAGGGGGAGACCAGGTCCGCAGCCTGAGATTTTTATATCAGCAAGTGCTGACGTGGGAGAACTGCAGAAGGAAGAGGATTTTCAACCGCTCTTCAACCATTGGTTGTTTCACAAATAGTCCTTTCAATGAGGAGCATTTCATCTGAGCAAGCATTTGCTGACTCACTCCAAGAGCACACAGCTTCCAGGAAGTTGGGTTGGCAACAGACGCTGGCTGAAAAAACCCAGGCAATTGTTTTTCCATTATTCCATTACCAGCTGGCAGAGAGGACAAATCACCAAAATAGGAGTGTCTCCTTTGACGTGAAGGCACGGAGACTGCAGCAAGGTGGCCTGGTGCTGTAGCCGTCTGTTCTGTCTTCTCAAATGGTTCCAAATGTTGTCAGGTCCGAGCTTGTGAATCGGCCACAGAACCTCAGCTCCTGCAACCTGCTTTATCACTGAAGGATTGTTGTATGCCAGAACCCAAACACGCTCAGATGCAAAGAAATCTGCTCCAGGACAGGATATGAACACTGAAGTTATGATGATGATATATTCTATTGTAATTTCAAAGTCTAGTCTTTCCCTAAGTCTGATGTTAATAAGAGAATCTAGCACATGGTGATCAATTCCTGACAGAGCTATAGGGATGGCTAATAGGATTCAGGCCTTTACTTCCATATTTATTATATTTCTGTGATGACCTCATTATAACAAAAATACTGGATATTTGAAATTCACTCATCAGCATTGGGCTTCCCTGGTAGCCCAGATGGTAAAGAATCTACCTGCAATGAGGGAGACCTGGGTTCAATCCCTGGGTTGGGAAGATCCCCAGGAGAAGGGAATGGCAACCCACTCCAGTATCCTTGCCTGGAGAATTCCTAAGGACAGGGGAGCCTGGTGGGCTACAGTCCATGGGGTCACAAAGAGTTGGACACAACTGAGCAACTGAGCACATCATTGAAAAGACCCTGATGCTGAGATAGATTGAAGGCAGGAGGAGATGGGGATGACAGAGGATGAGATGGTTGGATGGCATCACCAACTTGATAGACATGAGCTTGAGCCAGCTCCGGGAGTTGGTGATGGGCTGGAAAGCCTGTGTGCTGCAGTCCATGGGGGCACAAAGAGCTGGACATGACTGAGTGATTGAACTGAACTGAAGCACATCAGCATTAAAAAATAACAACTATAATCATGGAGAAAAGAAATCAGTTGAGCAGAAACTAAAACTTAACTTGCAATCTTGTCCTGAGCTGGCTTTCCAGAGGAAAGACCAGCTCAATAGACATCATAAATTCCTACCCACTACTTACCTCAGGCACCTTAGTTAAGAACTGTCCTCAGGAATACATAACTCAGTGGCATTTAATCTCAAGTGGGCTTTTATTTATTCTTTAGTTATTAAGACTTGACATCAGGTTTGCAAAGGCAGGAAGCCCTTTCTGGGCATCTTTGAAAGCTGGCTCCACCCAGGCACTCTGAGATATTTAGATATTAACTGACACAAATCCACTTTTTAGAAAGTGCCACAGAACAGTCTAGAAGTGGTTTGGCCCTGAATTTAAATTATTGGTTAGGAAAAGTATTGCCAACTCTCTGAAGCTACTAAAGAAAAACAAGTAGAAGTTGTGGCAAGAGAGCTGCCTATGGAAGACTGTCCTAAGCTAATACCGTGAATTTGATGAAAAATATTTTTTGTTAAAAAAGCGTTAAAAATGTAAACAGAAATTCGACATTGCATTCTAGAAGAGGCCTCATAAGTTCACAAAACCCAAATTAACCTCAAGGGCAAGCGTAACCATGCTGTCAAAACTGTTTCTAAGAATGAGAAGAGCTTGAGAAAATACAAAGTCTGCAAAGCATCCAGTGTGTATGACTGACTTTTGCTGTAGCAACACCCACAGATTCAACAGTCTTGCTGGTGCATCTTCTCAGTGCCAAGCTGAGGGACTAAGAGATGAACAACTGGTGGCCTTGTGCTCACGGTTTCTGAGGACACTCTACTTCCACGTCTATGTGGAGATGACAAGAAACACTCTGGCTGTTTGCTCTGGGCCAGACATCCTTCTAAGCGCTCAACTCACTGCCTTATATTCCATTCCCACAGTAAACCTAAGGAGAAGGCACTGTAATGATCTCTGTTTGATGGAGAGAAGAGCAGACTGAGGCAAGTGAAGCAAGTACCCATTCCAGCTCCTCATCATCCTACACGTCCCTACGCGCCCTTCTTTGCCTTCTCTGTTCAAGTGGATCCAGGCCCTTGAAACGTTTCCCTCTGCCCACTCCCCAATGCCAAGCTTTGCCAGTAGAGGGAGCAGGAGAGACACTGCAGGAGGAGAAGGGACCCGGACATCAGGAAGCTCAAGGGCCCTTACCTGGTGGTTCTGATGGCCAGAAGGTGGTGGACCAGGAGCAGGTCAGAGGTTCCCCCTGGAACTTGGCAACATTTCTCTCTGAGCACCACCTGCACTGGCTACTTGGTTCATAACACAGAACATGGGACAGAGCAACACTTTTTGTAATAGTTGCATTTATTTCCATTTTTGGTAAGACTATTGTTCTTCACTCCCCAAACACATTTATAAATAATGGGCATTGTAAGGATTTGGAGGAACAAATGGCAGAGTTGGAGCCATCAGGCCATTTTCAGCCATGCAGCTCTTTTGGTGGGGTGGTGGGTGTGGCTTGCCCAAAACACTGATGTGGCCTACAACTCTTTTCCAGCCAATTCTGCCCTCATGGCTCCCGTGGATATAGACTCTTTTGCTGAATGAAGACAGGTGCTAGGCGTGGGGTGGGGGTGGTGGAGGCAGCTCTGACCACCTGAGGTCACCAAGAAACAGGTTCCCAGTCTCAGACAGAGCAGCCGCCTAGCTCCAAAGTCACCTCCAGTATTAATGGTACAGACATCCAGAGGGGTTTCAAACACACTGTGCTATGGTCCAAAATCTGGAGTTTGCAGAACTGGAAGAAGTTGGGAATGGTATTTTTAAAGTGATGTATTTAGGTCCTAGAAATTTGATGAAAAAAAAAACAAAACGAACCAGTCCCCAGGGATATAAGTCCATGAGCGCATAGAAGGCCTTTGTGCCTGGGTGGAAATGGTAGGGGTAAACATCAGAAGCCAAAGGTAAAATTCAGCAGTCAAAAAATAAAAGGACTGTATCAAGTGGGTTCTACTGGGTTGATTACCCCACTGCAGTCTGAAGATCCATTTCCTCAAGGGTTATTGTTTCTGCTTGGTTTGGGTCAGCAATTCAGGAAGCTATGCTTTGCTTTATGGGGGAAAAAAAAAAAACCATCAAAAGTGAAATAAGTGTTTCATGTCATGAAGATACGGTTAAGTTTAATGGTTTGTCCAGCGTTTGAAGTCATCTCAGGTCCAGGTAGAGGGTTGGCAGGGCAGCCCGTGGTTAGACTGCATTCCTTTGAAGGAGCTGGTCCAGTAATTGCTGGGGAAGCAGAGACAGAGACGTCAGGTTCAGACTCAGCATCTGGGCACCACACACCCGTCACGCCTGCTGGCGGCCGGGCCGTTACCTTTTTGAAGACTTCGGCCCGGAGTCTGTTACTCTGTAAGATCACCCTTCTCTTTTGTTCCTCTTTTTTCTTCCTAACTTCTGGCAAGTTATTATAGATTCTGAAACAAATTGAGAAAACATTCTGAAATGGTAGCGAGACAGCGGGCGTTTGTCGTGGCTCTGCCTCCTGCCTTGTCAGCAGGCGCTTCCACTTCAAAGGGCAGATCAGCCCCCTCTGGACCACCCTGCGTCTCAGAGACACCGAGGCCCGGGGCTCCCCTGACCGGCTTCAGACGGGGCGGCCTAGGCGGGGACCGTGCAGTAGATGGGGCCCCACCCAGGGCAGAGAGGGAGGGGCCAGGGGTTTACTTAGAAGTCACGTTTCTTTCTCTTCGTCCTCTGAGATAATTGGTCACTTGCTTGTAAAATGAGAGATGCCGGGCCTACTGCTTTGGCCACTCTGAGTGTGCACATGTGTGTGCGTGCTCAGTCAGTCGTGTCTAGCTCTTTGCGACCCCGTGGACTGTAGCCCACTGGGCTCCTCTGTCCATGGGATTTCCCAGGGAAGCATACTGGAGTGGGTTGCCATTTCCTCCTCCAGGGATCTTCCCAATCCCGGGATCAAACCCATGTCTCCTGCATCTCCTGTATTGGCAGGTGGATTCTCTACCATCTGAGCCACCTGGGAAGCCCCTTGAGTATAAACTTACTTTTTACCAAATACTTTTTTTGCCACTCAGTTTTTGTCTTCCTGTGACTTGGAAAAGGAGCAGCAAATCTGTGAATGTCACTGGGGTCCTACTGGAGCAGCACTCGTACAAACTGTGTGTGTCTGCCTCTCCACCTACTGTGTTCCCGATTAAGCTGCTCTAAACACAGCTCAGGCACAAGGATCACATGCTTGTCCTGGTGCGAAGTTAGGAGCTTCCACAACACCAGCAGGGCCTCAGGGAGCCTTCTTAGGGCTCCTCCTTCTTACTTCCCTACAGAGACTGCGTATGTACTGACGCCAAACAAGATTTTGGCTGGCATCCATGGACAGAGAGGGGACACTGCAGCCTGAGCTTTGAGGATGCTGTACCAGTGACATGTGGCTGAACATCTCTTTTATTTTCCCTCATGTTTGAAAGCCCAACAAAATTTAACATGTTCCCCAATTAAAATAATAATTGCAAAGTATGAAAAGATTGATGATGGCAACATTAGCAAGACATCATCTTGGTTAATGGGTATTAGGCTAATCAACTTTTTTATGAGTTTATCTTTTAAAATTATCTTTTACTGAATATACAGCTGATTTACAGTATGGCTGTAATCAGTATAGCTGACTTATGGTGTTGTGTTAGTTTCAGGTGTACAGCAGTGATTTAGCTTATACATGTATGTATATTCTTTTTCAGATAGGTTATTAAAAAATACTGAGTCCACTTTCTGATGCTGCACAGTAGGTCCTTGTTGATTATCTGTTTTACATACTGTAGTATGCATCCTTAACCCCAAACTCCTAATTTATCCCTCCCCACCTTTTCCCCCTGGTAAGCGTAAGTTTCTTTTCTAAGTCTGTGGGTCTATTTCTGTTTTGCAGGTAAATTCATTTATCATTATTTTTTTAGATTCCACATATAAGCGATATATGACATTTGATCATATGACATTTGTCTGACCTACTTCACGTAGTATGATCATCTCTAGGTCCATCCATGTTGCTGCAAATGGTGATATTTGATTCTTTTTTCTGGCTGAGTAGTATTCCATTGTATATGTGTTTCACATCTTGATCCATTCATCTGTTGGTGGACACTGAGGTGTCTTTCATGTCTTGGCGATTGTGAATAGTGCTGCTATGAACACCGGGGTGCATGTATCTCTTCAAATTACAGTTTTCTCTGGGTATATGTCCAGGAGTGGGCTTGCAGGATCATATGGTATCCTATGTTCAATTTTTTAAGGATCCTCCATACTGTTCTTCATAGGGGCTATAGCAATTTACATTCGCACCAACAGTGTAGGACGGTCCCTTACTAGACTAATCATCTGACATGAATTTTCCTGGGTAGCCCTCACAACAGGTGGAAGAGATGTCATACAGTGTCCTGTTGTTATGGGAGTGAGGAACCCCAGGCCCAGCAAGGTCATGAGGCCAGTGACATCCCTAAGCTGGTGAATGAGGAGCTGAGAGCTCAGCCTTGGTCTACTTGACTTCTTGCCAACACTGGCCCCCAATCATGTACCATAAAGTAACCCAGAAACTGCTTGCGCCCATCAGAGTGCCTGGCACAGAGGGCGTCAGCATGGTATGAATTAATGAGTACACACACGACTGCCAAGTCCAGGAGCTGTTCTAGAAGGAACCAGGAGAAGGTAGTCAGGACCAGTAGGAAAGATGAAATGTCCCAAAGCTCCACAGTGGAAATCCTTCTGCATCCATAGAGGTACATCGCCTAGATCTTAACAGTCTGATCATGTGGGGTGTTCAGGATAAAAATTCCTAGGCCTCAATCCTGGAGCTTCTGCTGCAGTATTTTCTTAAAAGAACATCCTTAACAAATTATGGTTCATTTATGCAATGGACCACTCTGCATCAGTGAAGAAAATCATCCATATCTGTATCTTCTGACATAGAAAGACCCCACAGACATAAAGTAAAAGAAGCAAGCTACAGAAAGATAATATATAGCATGATCCCATTTATGGTCAGAAATTAGATAATTGTATACGTACAAGTAAATGTCTGTTTTCAGGCAGAGAGCAAGGCCTGGAAGGGTATAAAGGATACTGATACCTATGGTGCCTCTGGAGGCAGGACAAGGTTGGGGAAGTGGGGTAGGAGCGGGGATAGCTGGTCATAAGGGACTTCAGTTGTCTCTCCTGTGCTTGAATTTTTAAAATGAAAGTGCAATTTAGTAATAGAATTAATAACAAAGAACACGAAAGAAAAGAAAGCTCCATTATGATTCTGCGGGGGAGTGAAGTCAGAGAGCCGGGGTCTGAGTCCACTCAGGGCAGACCACAGAGTAGATGCCTCACCGACTGTATCTGAGGAGCCCCGGCCTCCAGCCAGGGAAGCCGTGATGGGGGAAACAGCACCACTGCTCACTGGTCCTCTCAGAGGCTGTTCTGTCTTCAGTAAGATGACAGGGCGATGCTCTGTCCATGGATGCAGCTTTGAGATCTAGCATTTTAATTTCAAGCCTCCACAATAGTGGCTTTGGGCTTAGGGACCAGGAGGGGACCATTTGGCTGAATTTTCCACCAAGTTGAAAAAGGAATACTTCGGGCATGAGGTATACATGGCTTCATACTTCTGAAACAGCAGGTCTTGACCCCCAGTGGCCCTTTCAAACCCCAGTTAGAGTGCTGTGAAGCCAGTGGTTAATGGCAGGGTTCCCCTCCTCCCCACTGACACTTATTTCCTATTTACAGAGAGATTCCCTATAGATAATCAAAGCTGGCTAATGATCATGGAAACAATATAATCATGGGAAAAGCAGAGATTTTGTGCCTGGAGTGGGGAGAAATGTACTCTTCCTATTTCAATGGTTTCTCTCAGTTGCATTATCAGTTTGGTTTAATTATTATAATTCCCCCTAGTGCCAGATACTTTATTATAAACTAATGACATGTTACTTGCACGAACTTGGCGAACTCTGCCGGGCTATTACATGTGGATTGGGAGGCCCGAGCTCAGGAAGAATGGCAGCCTTTGTGTGCTGGTGAGAATGAGGGGGCGTCCAGAACTGCAACCAGCCAAGCAGGACACGGAGAGCTTGCGGCAGCCGGGCGCCAAGAAGGCCGGCTCGTGGCCCTCTGCGGCTCCACTGGCCCCTCACACTGTCCACCTCCAGGCCTGGATGCTTTCCTGCAGGTCTGGAGACCCAGCTCCTCCCCCATCTTATGAAATTACCTGCGAAGGTGCACAGTGACAAACGGCACCTGCCCAGCCAGAGCAATGGCAGGAATACGCAGAAGAATTTCTGCTGAGTCTGGGGATCTCTTAGAGACCCATTACCGGACTGGTTCAGAACTCAAGACCCACCACCTTCCTAAGGGGTTTCCAAGAACAACATCAACATTCAGAGGTGCAATTCGGCAACTGCACTCCTTTGGGCCAGCTTTTCAAATTCACGGCCAAGAGACCTCAGAGCTCCAACGTGGACCTAGAAGTAGTGGCCCCGCTGGACAGTGCCTGCATCCAGCAAGCCACCCTTCCTTCCCCCACTTTTTCGACCTCACGCAATAAACCAAGTACCTTTTAGATCGCATGTGCATCTCCTTCTCTGAAATGTACCTTTCTTTGGGTTTTGAACAAGTTATCTGAAAAAAAAAAAAAGGAAAGATGATTAATTTCAGAAGATACGGACGTTGCCCTTATCTAGAAAAACATCACAGCAGGCTTGCTTGACTCTCTGTTATCCGTCCTTAATCTAAGACCAGCCTGTTATAAACATAGCAGGACTCAGTAGACACATACCATGCATGATTGTATCAAAATCGACAACCTACAGGTTGGCCTTGACAACAGTCAAATGCAGCATGAAGTTCAAGGTCAGCTCTAACAGACTTCATGGGCAGTGACTCCTTTGCAGGCTTCATTGAGCAATAAAGAGTCACAGTTTACTGGGGTCATGCCAGGGTAGCACAAAAACGTGTTTTAGCTTTGCTCTGGGTACAGGGCCGGTGGATTGTCATCCCATCTACACATCAATCACACTAGGTTTTTGGTGCCTCTGAGAACACTGCGAGTGGGAGCTTTCACTCACCACTGCAGTCTCCATCATGGATGGTCAGCCTCTACTCCCTTTCTAAGGTGGGGGGAGTAGTCCTTTCCAAGATCAGAAAATGTAATGGACAACAGCATAACAGTAACATCTGTCTAGTGTCCTTTGAGAAAGTGCCCAGTGGCTACACATCACCGAGTCTAGAATGTCTTTTAATGAAAGCACACACTGCTAATTGCAAGGATGTTTACAGACGGCACTCATAAAAATGGTCTGTACTTTTTTTTTAGAAAGAAAAAAAATAGTGAGTACCCTTTTGATACAACTCTGAGATTCCTGAGAGACTCTTGGCCCTACAGATTAGCCAAGAGTCTGGCACCCCAAAATGCTCCTGGGGTGCTTGCTGCATGGGGATGCATCTGAGTGGCTATCACACAAACTGCCTGGAACACCTGGATGGTAACCAGCACACCAGCCTTCTCTCAGCAAAAGTAGATGGTGACTCAGCACCCTTCAGTCATGGAACTAAGGCAGGCTCTGGGCGTCCCCAGCCAAGAGCCCACCAGGCTTCAATGAGTCTCCCCACCTGGGCCTGTTCCCCGTCTTCAACACTCCAGCGGAGCCATTTCAGATACCCCAAGCTTGAGAATGTGCAGAATTTTTCAAGAATATACAAGAAGGCAGACCAGAGGCAAGGATATGAAGACGTCTTTTCCTGTCTGGGGATCTATAACACAGCTCTGATTTACAATATGGAAACGACACAGTGGCTGAGCTTGTATTCTGTCTGGTTATAAACATAAAAGATGGTACCGTTACTCAACCTCAAAGACAAGATCCAAAGGAGAAACAAGAAAAAGGAGAAAGAAATCAGACGAATTTTCACAGTGAAGGGGAAACATCCCCAGTGTTTGGAAAGGCATTGGGTCATATGAGCCAGGAGAGTCAACCTCACCACGAGGACTCTGACCTGCCAAGGAACCAGGAGAGTCAACCTCACCACGAGGACTCTGATCTGCCAAGGAGCCAGGAGAGCAACCTCACCACGAGGACTCTGATCTGCCAAGGAGCCAGGAAAGCAACCTCACCATGAGGACTCTGATCTGCCAAGGAGCCAGGAGAGTCAACCTCACCATGAGGACTCTGATCTGCCAAGGAGCTAGGAGAGTCAACCTCACCACAAGGACTCTGATCTGCCAAGACACATCCCAGTGCCCACCCTCCCCTCTTGATCTAGACAGGGCCAGGCCAGAACCCAAGACCTCAGGAAGAGCCCAACAGCATTCCAAAGAAATGGGGCTGTTGCCAAGGCAGTCAGGGTCTCAGGCAAGCAAATATGTGTCTTCCTACAGACTCCCACTCCAGGGAGAAGGAGCCGCCTGCAGACTCCAGCATTCCTCAGGAGCGACTCAGGATGAGGGAGAGGCTGGTGTGGACCGAAGCAGGGGCCCCAGGGGGATAGAAAAGCTATGAATGGCCTGTAAAACATTTAAAAATCTCAGCTCAATTGTATGTGGTCTCCCCTCAGATATTAGCTTTGTTTTTGTTTTGGTTCAGTTTGATTTATTTCTTTTGAGCACCTGACACCACAATGAAGCTTTGGTCTCATTTCCAAGAGGACACAAGCGAATGTGAGTATTGGGCACCCCCTCTGTTTTGTTTTCTGACTCTTCTCCACCCGCTGTGCCTCAGCACAAGTTCAAATTCTGGGCCCAGCAGTCGACGTAGGTGCAAAACAAGCAGGTCTGCATCCAGGAGTGCCAACCCCGGCCCCACACCTCGCGGTGGTCGCTGTTGACATTGAGTTTTCCTAACAGCACCAGGCTCATCGGATGAGCAATGGAGCCTTTCTGGATGCCAGGGAAGAGAGGAAGAGAGCATAGTTCTGCCTCCCCGGAGGAAGTTGTTTGAAATAAATCATCGTGTGTTGTAATGGCTCCCGACCTCACTAGAGCGAAAAAAGAAAAAAGCACATTTGGCACTTTGAGAGGGAAGGCGGCCGGAAGAGGCAGAGGGCAGTGTGACACCGGAGGGTCAGCACTACCAGTTATAATAAACTGCTAGCATTTATTGGATCTCAATAGGTCTTCACACCAACCATGTGACATGCTCGTAATTTTTGCATTTCAGGGTCAGAAAATCAAAGTTCAAAGGGCCAAAGGTCCCCTTCAGGTCATTCAGTGAATGAGTGAGCGACAGAGCTGGGTTTCAGTCCAAACCAGTCTATCCGGCCCTGCCCACACACGCCCTCAATCTCAGAACATGGTCACCAACCTATGGTTTCAGAATCCATCCTAGGGGAGCCCTGACAAGTGCTGGTGTTTCCCAGGCATCATTCCAAAATTTCTTTCTCTTCCCCCTTCCTTCTACATTTGAAGGAGCAAAGACTATGCCTCCAAGGGATGCTCAGAAGAAAAAAAACACTGATAAGATCTTGCCACCATGAGATTTCATGATTGAGGGAGGAGCTGGAGAATGAACAGACCAGCTACAAAGTATCAAGTGAGTGTTGTGATGAAAATGAATCGCTGGCCACTTGGTCAAGTGGGTCCTGGGGGTGGTCAGGAAGGCCCCTTGAGGAGGATGTATTTTACTATGACCCAAATGAGCTGGCTGTGGGGGCCAGTAGAGGGAGAATGAGGAAGGACTGGGGGGCCATGGTGCATACAACGCTAGGAAGGAGGGCATGAGAAGGCAGGTGGGGAACAGAGATGACAGCAAAGACCGCCATGGTTCTCTACCCAGGCCACAATTCACCACTGCCTGCAGAGTGTGACCATGATTCCCATGCATAGGCACTGGGATCTAAACCAGAATCTCCCATGGTTCTAGTGGGCACCATGTAATAGGGAACAACAAATCTGACTCTGTATTAGATCCGTTTCATTAAGCTTTGTATTCTATTGCTTTTGCTTTGAGTTAAGAATGTTCCCAAACCCTGAAATATACAGGAGAGCCCTTTGTCAAGGCTCTGACCTTTAAGGGTGTAACACTGTTTCATTCATATAGAGATGAAAAGTTGCAAAACAAAAAATAACATTTGTCCTGTTGGAGGTTTACAGGAACCTCATGACACCTGCAAGAACAAAGGATTCCCACACCCAGAAGTTTGCAAAAGCCAACGCCTCCCTCACTCACCATGCTTTTAAAAATGCTTTGCTGAAACCCTTAGGGGAGTCTGGACTTTTTAGGGGCACAAGCCATCCATTTTCCTTATATGGCTCTCCAGTAAACCTTTCTCTGCTCCAAACCCCTATATTTTGGGGTATTGTTTGGCTACACTATGCATTGGCCACACAAACCTGCATTTGGTAACTGCTGGAGGTGGGAACCATCCTTGTTGGGTTTTGTAAGCCTATTAAGGAGAATTTCAAGTCTGTTGAGTGTTCCTTCAGAGTAAGAGAGACAGAGAACCACCTGAGGTTTTAAGTAGGGGCTCTGATTTGGATTCCCAAAGGATGGCTCCAGCAGCTGTTCAGAATATGCATCAACTGGGTACAGTAAGGGCTTCCTGGGTGGCTCAGATGGTAAAGAATCCGCCTGCAATGCAGGAGACCTGGGTTTGATCCCTGAGTTGGAAAAATCCCCTGGAGAAGGAAATGGCAACCCATTCCAGTATTCTTGCCTGGAGAATCCCCATGGGCAGAGAAGTCTGGTGGGCTACAGTCCATGGGGTCACAAAGTGTCAGACATGACTGAGTGACTAAGCACACAGGGTAAATTCAAACATGGCTGCAGGGAGACAGGTCAGACCATTGTGGTTGGGTAAGCAGTGCTCAGCACAAGTGGGAAGTAGGACAACTCAGGACTCAGCTACACCCACAGAACATGAGCCAAGAGAGTTGTGAAGGTGGGACAGAAAACCAGATTTTATGGGGGAGGGAGGGAGGGGGGAGTTTGGGGTTAGAAGAGGCAAACTATTATATATACAATGGATAAGCAACAAGGTCCTACTGTATAGCACAGGGAACTGTATTCAACACCTTATGATAAACTATAATGGAAAAGAATATGAAAAAGAATGTACGTGTATATATATATGTATAACTGAATCACTTTGCTATACAGCAGAAATTAACATAATGTTGTAAATTAACTATAGTTGAATAAAATAAAAAGAAAGAAAGAAGGAAAGAAAAACAGGCTTTGGGTTGGAGCTACCCTTCATTTGACTGTTTAACTTTCACCTGTCGGGTGCTCAGTAGCCTCAAGGATCAGAAAGACAAAGGGCTCACAGCCCAGGGCGAGAGCCAGATACGCGTGGCCTTCAGGTGTCACTACTGACGTCTGCATAGGGAGAGGGCTCATGGGGGTTGTGCGGTCCATCATGGAAGGGAGGCAACTGAGGAGACTTCACAGAAGGACACAGTTGAACTGAATCTTGAAAAAGAAAGTGGCATCCTGATAGTGAGAGGGAGTCCAGGAGTAAGGTGGCCCAGGTGGAAACACAACAAGATCACGAGGACCAGTCTACAGCAAGAGATGGTTTTTCAAGGAAATATGCAGCCAGCTCCACTGGGGACCACATTTTACAGGATGGAAACCATCCTGCATACACTTTGCTCAGAAATACAGCGAAAGCCCATCTATCCATACCCTTTTAATGGAAATTCTGCCTTTATAAAATTAAAGTGACTGGTGAGAACAATTTTCAGCCAGCTTATGGATCTTTTATGGATTTTCCTTGAAGCTTCTTGTATTGTAATTCACTAATATGGAGGAAAGAACTGAGGCTGTATTTGGGTCCTATTATCATTCAAATAGAGCAGGCTTCCCCCCCCCCCCTTAATACAATTACTAAAGTAGTAAATTGCCCATTTCTGTCTCTCTGGAAAATTCTTTTTCTTTTTTTTTTAAATCTGACTGTCTGGTGTCTGGCTCATTATTGATTCCAAACTACTAGCCTATTGGTAAGCTCATGAGTTAAGGCCAGACACACGATATGAGCAAACAACCAGCTACCAAGATTTTGGTGCCTCTGAGGCTGTTCTTGGGGAGCAGCTGAGTACAAGCCTGGCATCGCATTAATAAAAACACGCGGGTGTTTACCACAACCCTCACCTCATATGTGCAAACACACGTGCACACACAGGACAGGTGGCCTGAACACTCAGCCAACGGTGTCACCAGAGGCAATAAGAGTCACCTGGACACCAGTGTGATGTGTTGTTTATGAGGCCAGAGCTCATTTTCCTCCACACAGAGCCCTTATCTACAGCTCTGATTGCAAGGCTTCATTTTTCCTATTGAACAAGTAATCTAAATGATAATCAAGTTCACACTGGATTTATCAGTGCAGCGCCCTTGCAGAAGCTGATTTTCAGCAGTCACCCTGAGCACTTTGAAGAATCTTTTAGAATGTGCTTCCCCCAGCTTTCAAACACCAAAGCTAAGGGATGCCTGTTGGAGAGAATCCAGCCAGGAGCCAACAAGCCAGTTTGGAGTAGAGATGCCACGTCTACACTGCCCAGTATCTTCTGAGAAAGACATGGCCTACCCAAAGGAATGGAAATGGGGTGTGTCTTAGGGAAGAAAATCTCTGGAGGATTTTTCCCCTGAAAAAGAGGCCCCCGGAGGTGTGTATTCTAAGCTCACAAGGGAGGCTGTTTATTATGCCAGTTTCAAAGCCAGGGAGCAGCTGGCCTTCCTGTGGCTGGAATTATTGCATCATGGTCTTTGGGAGTTGAACCCAGCTACCAGCACATCATTTCCATTGGGCTCGTCTCATCAGGATCTCTAATTTGCTGACATAGGCAACAGCCAAGGGTCTACCTTGGACTAATTAGCCCTCCAGAAACTAAACGGTGTGCATTGCACCGTAGAAAAGCTAGCTAAAGACTCACAGGTTGTTCACCTCCAAAGTGCTATTGTGATGATAAAATCCTGTGCTGGGTAAACATCGTCATTTTTCTGAAATCCTTCTATGCTTCTGTGGGACCCTGAAGGACAGTTTCACATGGTGAGCCGCCCATTCCAGGCACCTGGGTAGTAAGTGGAGGCTGCGTGTTTCATTTACATAAAAATAATGCTCTACAACACAATAAGAAAATGACCATTCGGATCCAAAAGAGAGATACTAATGTCACAGTTTAGAGATCTAAGGAGGCTCTCAGATCCTTCAGGTAAAGGCATCCAACATTAAGAAGTGAAAAATAAACCAGAGGTCTGCAGAGAAATCTCTTTCTCTTTCCATGCTCAGGTCAAGAAATGAGGTATCACGGGCTTCTGGTTAATGCGAGTGCATTGTTCTCTGCAGAGAGCTTGGTTCCTGCACATGCAGACTGATCCTCAAGTTTAGAGCAGAATCACTATCCTGGGGACTCTGTGAACACACAGGGTGCTGGGCGCTAAGGGATGCATTTGAGAAAGTGTCTGCCCCTGGGCGTGGGCTTCCCGGGTGGCTCAGTTGGCAAAGAATCTGCCTGCAATGCAGGAGACATGGGTTTGATCCCTGGGTTGGGAAGATCCCCTGGAGAAGGACATGGCAACCCACTTCAGTATTCTTGCCTGGAGAATTCCATGGACAGAGGAGCCTGGCAGGCTACAGTCCATGGGGCTGTAAAGATTCAGACACGACTGAGCATGCACACACATTGACACTGACCTGTCCCTAGGCATGGGGCAATGGGGGAGTTATGAGAAGTGCCCACCAGGCACTCTGGAAGCCCACGAACCTTCCCACATATCCTCATAAGGTAGAATCCTTGATGCAGCATGGGCAGACCAGGGACCACGGCTTCTGTTCCCCCAGCTAGAACAGCCAGATCTCCAAGTCAAAGTTTTAAAGGAGTCTTACCACAATTCCGTTGCTCTCTCTCTCAGACCCAAGAGCTCCATCACAAGATGCTTTCCCATCTGTCCCTGAGGGCCCTCTCCTTTATGGTTCTAGATTCAGTTTACTTGACTGTCTGCCGTAAGGAGCCCCTGAACAGGCTGAAACCACGCAACTTCAGTTCACCCAGCTGTCTGCTGTATCAGAGACTTGAAGACCCACTCAGATCCCCACACAAGACCAGACGCTCACACACTGAACCCTCAAAGGCTCCCATCAGTTGCCTAAAATGTGCATTTTTTCCCCTGGATTCAGCAAAACAAGGTACAGCATTTCTCACAATGAACTCACTGGTGAATTTAAAGGCGAACCAAAGGAGCTAGGCAACCTTACCAGCCTCAAAGTTTTAATGACCCCAGTTCTCAGTGACCTCATTACACATGGCAGGAAATCATCATTGGTTTCTGCTTCAGGAAAATAATACAAGTGTTAGTACGTTAAGCATCATGTTTTTATGATGTACCTTTGATGATTCCTTTGGCCTGCCTGACCCTCCACACCATGAAAGAGGTATCCACTTGGGATCCAAGTCTGCAGACCTGAATCAGGTTAGGCCTCAGCTTGGTGCTCTGTGCCCTGGAACTGGCCACTCAAGCTTGCTGGTCTCCTGTTCCTCCTCTGCTCCATGCAGGGACAGCATCTGCTTTAAAGGTCCTAGGAAGATCTCACCAGAATGGTCCATATGAGGATGCGCTATAACCTGGGAGATGCCAGCGGCAGCCACAATGCTAACAGGCACCAGTCTCCAAGCATCCTCCGCCCTGGGCCCCATTTGTGACTCAATTCATCCCATGATTCAGGAAAGCAGGTGTTTTCCTCTTTACAGATGAGCAGAGGTCTCGAAGGTGAGTAACTTAACCTCAGGTCTCAAAGTAAGCAGCTAAGAGGCCTGAGAATCGAGTCATTGATGGAATTAATGGGCTGTTTATTCTCTGCAGAAGATAGATGGCCACAGTTCTCAAAGTGGGGCTGATGCTTTCACAGAAACGCCAGAATCTGTGTGGTGTCTGCTTCCCCTTCATTCCCCGAACCAGCAGCATCAGCATCACTGGAGAACTTGTCACAAATCAAAGTTCTTATCCCTGTCCCAAGTCAGCTGGATCAGAAGTTCTGGGGCTGAACCAGTGTCCTACGAGCTCTCAAATCCTGCAGGGGATTCTGACTTGCTCAGGTTTGAGGACCACTGAGAGAAGATAACAAGAATGATAAGGAAAACAGCCAAGTCCCTCCAAGGGTTTCCAGGCTTTGAGGAAGGATTTCCAAATATTATACAGGAAGCCCAGGAAAATTTGCATTTCAGATCAACTATGAAACATTTTTAGCATAAGTATATCCTATACTTTTAGTGAAGCCTCTTGATGAAGGTGAAAAAGGAGAGTGAAAAAGCTGGCTTAAAACTCAACATTCAAAAAAATGAAGATTGTGGCATCTGGTCCCTTCACTTTAGGGCAAAAAGATGGGGAAGAAAAGGAAACAGTGACACAAAATCACTGTGGACAGTGACTGCAGCCACAGAATTAAAAGACGCTTGCTCCTTGGAAGAAAAGCTGTGACAAACCTAGATAGTGTATTGAAAAGCAGAGACATCACTTTTTTGACCAAGGTCCATATAGTCAGAGCTATGGTTTTTTCAGTAGTCATGTATGGATGTGAGAGTTAAACCATAAAGAAAGCTGAGCACCAAAGAACTGATGCTTTTGAACTGTGGTGCTGGAGCAGACTCTTGAGAGTTTCTTGGACTACAAGGAGATCAAACCAGTCAATCCTAAAGGAAATCAACCCTGAATAGTCATTGGAAGGACTAACGCTGAAGCTGAAGCTCTAATACTTTGGCCACCTGATGCGAGGAGCTGACTCATTAGAAAAGACCCTGATGCTGGGAAAGATTGAGGGTAGGAGGAGAAGAGGGTGACGGAGGATGAGATGGTTGGATGGCATCACTGACTCAGTGGACATGAGTTTGAGCAACTCCAGGAGATGGTGAGGGACTGGGAAGCCTGGCGTGCTGCAGTCCATGAAGTAGCAAAATCGGGCACGACTTAGCAACTGAACTACAATAATATTCCATGTAATATTTGAAAGTGAAAGTGAAGTCGCTCAGTCGTGTCCGACTCTTGGCGACCCCATGGACTGCAGCCTACCAGGCTCCTCCACCCATGGGATTTTCAAGGCAAGAGTACTGGAGTGGGTTGCCATTTTCTTCTCCAGGGGACCTTCCCGACCCAGGGATCGAACCCTGGTCTTCCGTATTGTAGGCAGACCCTTTTACCATCTGAGCCACCAGGGAAGTCCCTGTAATATTTGTAATAGTTAGGACCCTACTTATGCTAAAAGAAGTTTTGATGCCCTGAAATGCAAATTTAACTGGGCACCCTGTATTTTCACTTAATGAATCTGGCATCCCAATTTTGAGTGTGTGAAGAAACTCTCCCTGCCTTGGCAACACATACTCAGGTCGCCGGCTCCAGAGCCCCCACTGGCATCGTCTGATGCAGCTGCCTGTGTCACGGGGAAGGCAAGCCTCTGCCCCAGTTCCACAGTTACTTCTCTGGTAGCTTATTGCTTCTCTGCCATTTTTCAGCCCTTGGTGTGGGGAACGCCACCCTCCCTGGTTATTTCACGTTGTGACGCTGGTGAAGTACTTTCCGAAGGGGTTTTGACTGGCTCCTCTTTCTCTGCTGGACTCCGTTGGGTGACTGTGATGGCCTTGTAACATCTGCCAGGGGAGCCCACACGGAGAGAGGTCCAGCACCTGTCTGTGGACAAGCTTCCAGTGAGGCACGCTGGCCACAGTCTGTGAAACTGCCACCACACCCTGCCACCCAGAAGTCCCCAGGCTCCTCAGTCACTGCTTTCTGGCACTGCCAGACCAAAGGGATTCAGATAAGGAGAATAAGACCTTCTTCCCACAGTCTCAGATTTTTGTGGGAAATGGCAGATCGAAATTCCAGTTGGAGCTTCTTTAGCAAAGCATGGTATTGGGGCTGGCCAAAGAGTTTGTTAGGGTTTTTCCTTCACATCTTTTAGAAAAAAACCCGAATGAAGCTCTAGGCCGACCCACTAGATAGTCTTAAAAGCAAAGATTCCTAGAGCTATGTTTCCAAAGTGGATGCTCAGGAATTAGATAAATCACTGCAAGGTCAAATAAGTTTAGAGAAAATAAGCTTAAACAAATTTAAGCAGGCTTCACTGTTGCAGGACTTATCAGTGCCTTTAACACACATGGGCTTTGTAAAGCTCCAAGAGAATACAGCTCACAAAAGAATCCAAAGGAATTGGTCTCCCTCTTGAATGTATTTTTGATTGTCTAGGCTTAAGGATGCTGGAGGGACAGGTGACAGTTACAGAACAGTAGCAAGTTATAATTAGTTTTCAGTTTTCAAAGTTATTATTTGTGGCTATAAAATAGGATTTTAAATATATACAATGTGATACACTGCCTTCACATCTTCTTAAGAATGTGTGTGTGTGTGTGCGCGCGCGCGCGCACGCACACGTGCATGTGTGGGCTGAATGGCAAGTTTAAATTAGTCATGTAAAGAAACTGTGGCAATGGCTCAAGTCATACTTCACCATAAAACAGCAACATCTAGAACACGTCTGAATGGCTAGTGTTGGTCTGGGAGTCACTGCTTGCTCAGTTCCAAGCTTTCCCAGCAATATTTAGAGAGCCACAAAATATGGTGATTTATAGATGATGAATAAACTTTCATTCTGGTTGCCAAGTAGATTTATATCCTTAGTGTCACCGAAAGGTTTATTACTGAACTGCACTGGGGGATAAAAGGGAAATCATTTGGAAAATAAAATCCAGGCAATTGGGTGAGTTCCCATGAAGACTTTTTTCCTTACCACTCTGCAATTCTGTGCTTTTACCTTGCATTATTTTAATTGGAAATAACACTGTCCTACAGCTCTACTTCTAATCAATAGACATAAATTGATTTTTTCTTCCTGTGTTTTTTAGGGAAAAAAAAAACAACACATAAACCTTTATCTTTGGACTGCGAAGTATACCAATAATAGCAACATGCAAATATCTTTGAATCGGGGAAACAGTCTTTTAGCTAAATCATGCTTCTTGTTTTCTTTGCAGACTGATGAAGTAACAATTGACTTTTATCTGATAAGCACATTTTAAAATCCCTTTGTGAGCAATGGGAGAACTAGCTCCAAATATTTTTTCAGATGATTGATGGAAAAACATCCAGGAGATCAGACTGGAGATTGTAGGGATGGTGTGGCCAGCACTAGCTGTGTGATGAATAGCACATTTTTATTACTGCGATGACTTCTCCAGCCATCTCATATCTGCTGGGTCACTTCTCTAGCTTGACGCTCAGGGAATGCAAATTAATTTAATACTTGTTCCAGCCAAAAATCATCAGTGAAAGCAGATCGGCTGGAGAAGGAATTCTGCAGTGCCTTCCGGAGAATTCCGCTCCTCTACTGGTCCGTGATCTGAATGGCTGTGCTTGGCTCACCTTGGGAAGTGTGGATAACGCAGTTCAGATCAAGTTGCTCGGCTTTGCTACACACAGCAGAGCTTGTCAGGGTGACCTGGTGTGGTGTGTGTGTCCACTGGCACTTAGAATCCAGGGAGATTCTGCTGGCATACTCACAGGACTATAACCCAAAGTGGAAAGGTAAGGAGGTAGGGCATCTAAGAGACATACAAGAGATGAGAGTGTTCCAATAGCAGAGGTGGGGAGGTGGGGACTGGATGAAAATAGTCAGGGAGGGCTTCCTGGAAGAAGGGCTTTCCTGAAACCATCTTCCTGATGGGTTTCCTACACATTTATGGCTTAGGAGACCATCAGAAAGAGCCACGAGGACCACTCCAACTGTCAGGGGAAAGAAACTGAGATGGAGGCAGGCCAACCTGGGCTATTTCAGCATGCCTGGCTTTCTGACCATCTATGGCACTGAAAACAGGGAGCGACAGTGATTCATGTGAGTGAAGGGCTTGATTTCTCAGCCAAAGTCACCACACGGTGACAGGAATCAGAGGCAAGAGCCTTAGAGGCGAGAGATTGAGACTGAGGCTGGGCCTGAGCTGGGATAGGGAGGTTAGGCAGGACGCTGCAGGGCAGAGCAGCAGAGAGACAGACAAAATTCTATCAGGCAGTTTGGGGGTCCCAATGGAGCATGCTCCCAGGGGTAAGGAAAGACAGCCGGTGACCAACAGGGAAGAGGAGGCAGGGGTGCCAGTCAGGCTTGGAGGGGTCTGGGATGCAGGGTGGGGGCAGAATCCAGGGAGGCCTGAAAGCTGGGGATGGGGAGGGCTCGGTTGGGGAGCCACAGCTAGGGCTGGACAAAGCCACAGACTGGTCCCCAGGAGACAATGACCAAGCCCCTCTACCTGTGGGTGACACTGTTGTTCAGTCACTGAGTCGTGTCCAACTCTCTGCAACCTCATGGCCTGCAGCTGTCCTTCACTATCTCCCGGAATTGGTTCAAATTCATGTTCATTGAGTTGGTGATGCCATCCAACCATTTCATCCTCTGCCGCCCTCTTCTCCCTTTGCCTTCAGTCTTGCCCAGCATCAGGGTCTTTTCCAATGAGTCATCCCTTCGCATCTAGTCAAAGTATCGGAGCTGTACCACCTACTAAGTGTAGGTGCTAAACCGCCTGTCACCTGTGGGTGCTGTGCTGGTGCTTCTCACGTGCTTTCAGCCCGTCCCGCCCCCGATGCGTCCTGCACGGCAGAGCAAGGACTGGTTCTAGAACACTGATCCCCAGGTTACAGTCGGCCCTCGAACAGGACCAGCCTGTGCCCCTGGGACACAGGTAGCTGAGCAGAGACAAAGGCGAAGCCCCACCTACAGCCCCAGGTAACTCTGGGGACGGGGAACGCAAAGCTCCGACTGGGGAAGGAGACAGAGGCGTACCGGTTAAAGGGTTGGCATCTCAGGAGTTGAGAGCTAAGGCCGGCCTCCCAGCCTCCTCCCCAGCCTCCTCGAGGCTCATCTCCTCTCTGTGACTTGGCAGTCACCACGTTCCGCTAATTCCATCATCACCCAAGAACCTCTGCATCTGTCACCCTTCTGTGCTTCACTGCCCTGCCCTAGCCCGCCTTCATGTCCTGCCTGGAGCTATGCAGCCTCAGCTTTGATCACAGAATAAGGAGAACACTGGAAGCAGCATATACAATGCCTGGTGGCCCCCTTGGACTCCCTTCTGGCGCCTCCATCTCTCCCTTTGCTCCCCACCCCCATCTACAGTCCAACCACAGCTGACCTGAGCACTCGGCGACCCTTCCCTATGCAGTTTTCACATCCTCCGCCAGCACACCCCGCCCTTCCCACCCTGGACCATGACCCAGCTGCAGGGTCTCTCCTCAGTACCATGTCTCCTCCATCAGGACCATATCCCATGGCAAGAGCAAGGCCAGCCTGTGGGTTTCCATGGCAACCCCCTTCCATGGCACTTAGCAAATCCCAAGATCGCTGCCTTTTTTACCTGTGTGCTTTCCCCCAGGGTTGAGGAGGTCCACGGGACCAGGAGCTGTGCCCGGCACACAGTGAGTCCTCAAGAAAAGTTTTCTGAGAGATGGAGGAAGATGTTTGTGCCACTGCTAGAGCCAAGCCCAGGGGCCCAGGAGGCTCCCAGACAAGGCAAGAAAGAGGCCACATATTTGTGAGCTTTGGGAATGCAAGCCATAGATGATGAGTGAGTCAAAACAGACTGGGGTTGCTGGCAGGACCTTTATAACGCTACTTCCTGGACGTTCTCGGGTCCCAGTTGGTCGTGAAAATCCCCTATCTCCACACAGGAGCCTAGTGAACACTCACATGCGTGTACACGTACACACGTGTGCCCACACACGTGTCACTGCCCCTGTCCCTTAAGACTGCCCGGGATTCATTGGCCAACAGGAAGCAGAGCTGGCCTGCCGGCCCTTACTGTAACTGCCTTTGACATCCGGTGCACGCTTTGCCCCCAGCCCTTGCTCGAGGGGGCGTCTGTCAGCTGCTGGGGGCTCCACCTGAACCCCTCAGGTCTGAGCCAGGAGGGCCCTGATCAGAGGCAGCTAACCCAGCTCGGAAAGCAAGCCAAGTCTTCCCTCTAACAGACGCCTTGACACTGTAGCGGGAGCTCGTTCACGCATATGATTTATTAACTAATTTAGCATGTAAGAAAAGCATCTGCATCTCGCTTTTATCATCTTGCCAGCAGACAGGCTGAAGACGAGATGCGGCCTCTAGACGTGCTTAATGGGGCCTTAAGCACTCCTGCGCTTGTCCAGAGCTCACACGAGGCTCTGGTTTCAGAACTTGTCTGAGTGGGCCGGCCTAACACAAACAAACACGAGGGTAAACCTCTCATCAGCCATAAATACCGTGGGGATCAGAGGAGAGGCTGTAAAATCGTGCGCCGGAGCCCTCCCAGAGCACTCCAGTCATCAGGACTGTCTCGGAACTGGGGAAATAAAACGGTGCCTCGGTTATTTAAAACTACTGGCTGGGTCTCATCATCTTTTATTATTATGCACGATTTTAAGATTTTCAGTCAAAGGAATGTGAACATGTGAGGGTGATATCTGTTTTGGGGCAAAACATCAGTGCTGGAGGAGAGTAGATAAAACTGCCCTATGCAGTCTCTCCCCCACCAAAGGTATGTTTCCTCCCCTGTCTCCGTGACTTGATTTAGAAATCGGATCCTTGCAGGTGTGTGCAAGTTAAGATGAGGTCAGGCTGGGTGGAGGTGGACCTTGATCCGATGACCGGGGTCCTTGTGAGAGGAGGGAGTTTGGACACAGACACAAGGCGGATGGAGGCAGGGAACAGAACGATGCAACTATAAGCCAAGAAATGCCAGGAGTTGCCAGAAGCTATCGGAGCCGGAAGAGAGGCAGAGCCTGGATCTCTCTGAGCCTCCAGGAGAAAGCACTCCAGTGGACACCTGGATTTTGGACTTCTGGCCTCTAGACTGTGAGACAATCAATTTCTGTCCCTTGAGCTACCCAGCCTCGGGCCTTTTCTTACAGCAGCCCTAGGAAATGAATACACGGGAAAAGGTAGCTGCCCTCTGACATTTGAGATGGTGATATTCCAGGCCACTGGGGCCCTCGGTATGGCACGGCTGGACGGCAGCTGGCCCAGGGGACAAGGATGAACGTTCTCATGCCTAATGAGTTCCCAAACATTCAGGAGTCTCCGTTTTTTTCTACACAAAGTGATGGGAGCTGACTGAAAAGGAAGCCTGTTAGACACCACTTTTTGCGTATACATATGTTGAGCTCTAACGTGACACTTTCACATTTGTTGAGAACACATTCGCTTATCTAACCATCTTCATCAAGCAGGATCTTCAAAACTGTTGAGGCCAAGTGGCCCTCACACCACGGGCACCATGGGTACCCTGGCAGCCCTCCCCAGGACAAGCCTGGACCCTGAAGGCCCTGGGGGGGACCCCCAGCTGTGGCTGACACTTGGTCCCTCTTGCCAACTTGATACATCTGCACCTGAACCCCGATTGCTCTCTGTTGAGCCAGAAATGAAGGAGCCTCCAGAGAACACACCCACATAGCCAACATCTGCCAATCAGCTTCAAACGCCGACGTGAGACACATTTCCAGGCAGGGAAAGTCTTTGCACATATATTTTGCTGAGTTCCTTTCCTTAGCATCCTGGGAAGGGTCACCAGGGCTGAGCAGCAGGTGTCCCGCCAAATCCTTCACAGCGGGAAGGATGCGTTCAAGTTTGCCCTTGCCGAGGTCTTGGACGACTCCCCCAGAAGAGCTCTCGGGGTGGGGGGCGGGGGCTCAGCCCGCCTGCGGTTAACAGGAATCCTATTCCAATGCCGGCTGTCCCCCAGCCGCTCTGTAAGATCCTGGTAATATTGGCTAAGCTGTATTTTATTGACTATGGTTATTTCCCCAGAGGACTTTTACTCAGAATCAGACCAATGATTTCACCTCCTGGGGCCCAGAACATTTTGCTAGGAAGATCTTGTTCCTCTATCCAAAGAAATAAAACAGAGGTTTCCCCAGGCCTCCAGATTTTAAGGTTTGAGCTGGCAGGCCATCAGAATGTGCTTCCACGTCCCCATCCTTGCCCTTGTCTCTTCTTGTTATTCTTTCTGGTTTAATAGTCTGTTTATAAGCTCCACGAA
Source organism: Okapia johnstoni (assembly GCA_024291935.2). NCBI lineage: Eukaryota > Metazoa > Chordata > Mammalia > Artiodactyla > Giraffidae > Okapia > Okapia johnstoni. The sequence goes on from CM044318.1 coordinate 82,667,655, forward strand.
CAAAAGGATGGAGGCCAGCCTCGCTCACCAAGCTCTCCTTGGCTCCCTGCGTGGGTCTGGCCCAGAGAAGGTTCCCGATACCGCCTTCTCCAGGGAGTCCAGGAGCACCGCCCTCACAGTGTCCCCGTGACACCCACCTCCCAGGGCTCCCAAAGCTGTTCAGCCCGATGATGAGCTCGCAGCAGGAAAGGGGTTTTGAGATGACGAATGTTGATGCAGACAAACTGGAGTCAACCTCTCGCCCTGAGACTGGTTTTCAATCTATCCAGGGCAAAGAGGAGCTCTTGGAGTATCTGTTATGGAGCCAAGAATTTGAACTGGCTACCCTGGCTGCCACAGCACTTCTTTCCCGGCTGAAATGGGAGATGTGTGTCCCCAGCTATTTCTGCTGAATTCAGGGCCCGCGGATCACCTCTGAAGACAGGCGGGCTCCCAGGGCAGGTTGTGTGACCCCTAGCTTTGGGCACTTGGGTGAACACCAGTCCTGCCTGTCAGGGGCACCATTGGGACCATCGGCTCGGACTAAGGTCCCCGCCCTGGGGTCCCGCGTCTTGCCCGCCCTCCTGAGCCAGCTGCAGCTTACCGCTGAGAGGGTGAGGGACGGTGAACTGCTTCTTGTTGGCGCGGACAGGAAGGAGACTCTGCTTCGGAGCCAGGCTCTCCTTCCGCTGGGCTTTTCTCTGCTGGACCATGTGCTCTAGCTTCTTCAGACGTTCTTGTGAGCGAGAAATGAACTGAGGCTTGCGGACTTCCAGGGCCTCCTAGAGGAGCCAAGAAAACATTTTACTAAGGTATGCCTACTTATGTATTCGTATATTTATTTTTTATTTCTTGGCCACACTGCAAGGTAGGCAGAATCTTTGTTCCCAGCCAGGGATTGAACCCACACCTCCTGTATCGGAACCACAGAGTCCTAACCACAGGGGAGATCCCAAAACCTTTTAAGAGAAGCGTCATGGAAAGGCAATGCATCCATCTGATTTGGTCAAGAGGCTGATCAAAAGTACAGTGCAAGAGCACGCACTAATTTTCTTGCAACCCCTCACAGACAGATGGCCACAGACCTGTTGATGACGCAGGTCTCAGCACTGAGGGCCCAACTGTAACATGACTGAGTTACCAGCACCAAAATCACACCTCCGCCCATTTCTCCTTCCACCTGGGAATTCTTTCATTTCCAACAGATCAAAATCTGAATGCCCCGAAATACCATATTCCAAGGTGACACGGATAGGAAAGGAATGCAAGCCTTAGGAGTCACCTGCTTCTCCGGGGGCTGGATGCCTTCGAAAGCTCAGAACGAGATCATTCTCCCAGCATGACTCGTGTATCTTTTCAGGAGAAGCAGTAATCGTAGAGAATGGAAACAGCTTCTCCCCCCAGGAAGAAAGAGCTGGTGGGAGAGCTTTTTCTTTGCAAAACGGTTCTGCAGACTCTATAGAGGAGGTCAGAATCCCCGTGCTTTCTCTTCAGCCTCATCTCTCTCTGTGTCCCTGACTCCATGCGTGAACAAAGCTCCCCACACAGGTTTACTGAAGACGAATAACCACCGCTGATACGTCCTGCTCTGTGCTAGACGCTGACCTCGACGCTTTGTGTGCCTCTGTCATCTAAGAATCCCTGCACGATTCTGGAAGGCAGATATATTTCTCCCCAGGAGCCACGAGCTCCTGGATGGCACAGGCTGTGTCTCCTCCACTTTGTACCCTGCACAGCCAGCACTCCAGCTCTGCACATGGCAGGTGCTCAGCACAGACTCCACAGAGCTGCGGCCGTAGCAGAAATACCCTAGGCCCCATTCCTCTCCCAGCCCTCAGGGAGCTCACAGTTTCCAGGCAGAGGGCGGCGTGGGCTCCATCTGCGTCGTGGATGTGCCCTGGCTGTTGTGCCAGGAAAGGAGTCTCCTGATTGTTCGGCCTCCAAGGTGCCAGCCCAGGGCCTGGGGCCTGGGGAGATGGCCCTGGAACCTCCTGTGGGGCCCCGTGGTTGCTGCCTCAGCTGTCTGCCCTGAGGCTGGAGGCTCAGGCAGCTTCAGGGCCACGTGTGTCTCTCCTGATGGATCCACCCGGGGGGGTGGGGGTGGGGCACTGGCAGGTGGAGCCCACTACCCACCTGCAGGGCAGTTTACAACACCCGAGTCTCCCAGGAGGCATGGCTAGCCTTCTCCGGGTTGTTTGTCCTTCTAATCTTTATATCCGTGTATTTTTTTGAACTTTAAAAAAAATGTGTTCACATTACTTCTAAATTGGGGAAAGACACAAAATGAAAGCTTCCATATCCTCAAACTCAAGCCCCCATGGCCTTGGGACTACCTTCATCTTTCAAAGACTTAACATGCTTATCTGAAGATGGGGTTGTAGGGACAACTCCCGCCTCACGGGGGGTGACCCTCTCCTTGTCTGGGCCCCAGAAAGTCCTCGACAAATGCTGACTCTCCTTGCTCTAATCACAGTCACCGTTGATGATATGCGATCCCCAACCTAGCTTGGATAGATAGCATCATCTCCTTCCTCACACAGGGGGGACAGAGGCCGAGAGAGGTTAGGGGACCTGCCCATAGTCACACAGCTGCCAGGAAGTGGAGTCGGATCTCCAGCAGCAGAAGTGAGGTGTGTGCCCACGGGCTTCCCAGGAAGTCTCCCCTCGGTGGGAATCGCGCCGGAATGTACAGTGGGAGTCAAGCCGGACCGTGCCTTACCTGCAAGGTCAGGGAGCTTTCGGGCCCTTGCTGGCTCTCGGAACAGTCTTCTGGCAGGACGTGGGTCTCTGGGTCCTCAGGGGGCGCTGGCTCTGGGGGTGCTGGCTCGGACTTGGGGTTGGCAGGGTGCTCACTCTTCTTGCATTCCTTTATTTTAACAACCAAGTCACAGCACGTGTAATCCCCTGGGAGAGAAGATTTAGAATTCCATTTAGAGGGCATCGAGAGCTTTTCTCCTGGCTTCTCAACACCATTAGACACAGAAGACAATTTTGAAAATGGAAATGCCAGTGGGTTATTAATGGGCCTCGTTAAGCCGATGAGATCGCGCCTCATCACAGACCCCCGGGTGCTGTGGTTTCAGGGAGGCATGTCTGTGGGCAGCCAGACTCCAGACTGGCTATGCCACGCAGGTATTCCCTTGGCAAAAATGCTTTTGCAGCCAAGGCAAAGAAACTCCCTCTATTTTGCACTTCATATTAAATGTGTCCTGTGCAATTAATACAGTTGGGTTGTTTGGGGACCGTGAATTAATTTATCTTCTGTTTGCTACACTAATGATGTAAGACAGAGGAATGGTGTTCAGTTATTTATCCCGCCCCTTAATCTCCTGGAGACTAGCACTGGCTTGACATTTACAATTGGGACTGTGTGTTTCAGCACTGGGTTTAGCCCCATCCTGGGGCCGTTCTGACACCCTTTGGTGGAAAAGGTCAGGGCTTAAGCCAATGTCGCAGCACTTGGAGCAAAGTCGTCTTTGGGGTGCTGAGAGGGGGGGATTCGTATGGATTCACTGACCACTTACTGACCACCTTCTCCATGTGGAACACAATGTCTGTCCCAGGTCACTCTTCCCATCTGAACTTCCCCATCCCCCATCACACGTCCCCCCAACCACAGCCTCACCAGCCCTCTCTGGTCTGAAACCCAACAGCGTTCTTTCTCCTCACCCACACACCCTCCCATCTCCACGAAACTCCTTTGATCCCACCACCTGGTGGCCTCCTACCTTCAGGCTGAGCTCAGATTTTTCAGGAAGCTAGCCCCCCGTTCCCAGGCACACCCCATCCTTCCTCCTCTGTGTGTCCGCCATGGAACACACTCCACACATCAGCAGCATCAGCGGGCCCATCACAGGATGCTCCAACCCCACAAGCCTGGGACCTTCTGGAGGGCTGGACCACATCATATTCACCCTGAGCCTTGCCACACTGCCAGCCCGGGTGCCCTGGAGCAGCTGGTTCTGCTGGGTGGGGAGAGGTGGTCATTACGAGGCTCATGTGACCACAGAATACAACTCCACGGTTGTATATCTGGTCTGGACCAGAGAGGTCCTATATTCTCCCAAGGTCCATTAACACCCCTGCTACCTATAAGCTCTACAAGCACACCGGATGTCTCACAGCTCATTCATGGTAGATGTTGCCCACCAGGTACCAATTTCAATTCTTTGCCAACAATACGCTACTTAGAAGTTCACATTCTTGTTCTTCTAAGCATTTGCTCCTGTTCTTTCTAGACCTTTCCCTATTGCTCCTCATTCCTGCTTCAGGACTGATTACTAGCTGAGATATTTGTCCCCAGCCCTCCAGCCAGAGTTAATTACACTTTCCACCACACTGCTTCCATATCGTGTGAACCTTTGTTCTAGCTCACCCTATACTCAGGGAAGCCAGAGGTCCTCCCATGCTCCCCCACCGCTAGATCCAGAGACCCCAAGAGCAGTGCCAACATGCCTGTCTTCCTCAGTGCCCACAGCACAGCTCCATCCACTACCTTCAGAGTCTCCACTCGGGCGGCCAGACCTCCACAGTGACGTGCTCTGTACTCAGGTCTGGCCGGTCTCAGCACCGTCTCCCCGCCCCCACTTGGACCTCTCCCATCCACCCTCCACATAGTCCAGGAGACACCTGCCTTCAGGGAACATCTAATTAGGTCTCCTCCAAGGACTCGGCCCAGCCTCCAGTCCGGATCCCTTAGTGGGTTTATAAGGACCTTCCAACCTGATCGGTGTGACCTGAGGTTCCTGCGGGCCTCCTCTCCACCCCTGCACTGCGGTCCCCTGGATCCCACATCAGCCCTGCTCTTTCCATCCACCCTTTGCTTTCTGTGTGCCTTTCCCTCAGCCCTTGGGGTCTGATTTTTCTTCCTCAAAAGCATTTCCTTGAGGAAGATGTCTCTGTCCAGCCCCACCTTGTATCACCTGGGGCCATCCTCAGCCTTCTGACAGGTCACCAGAGGCATGGTTATGGCCGCAGTGACTCTGACACGAGACTGCCAGCACCTGGAGGGCAGGAAGCCCTGAGCACAGTGCCTGACACACAGTAGGTGTTTAATAAGTGCTTCTCTGATGGTATATAGTGGGTATTCAATACATGTTTCTTTCATTTATTAATGAATAACAAGCTAGAGATTCACTTGTGTTCCCAGAAAATTTATTTTTACCAATTACTGTAAATACTTTAACTTTTCCAATCCAAAGCTCTAGAATCTAATAGTTTTCTTTCTGTCCTTAGCTATAGCTCTTTGGGCAAATTTTTTATCGAGTGATTGGAAATCTAAATTTTCCTCTGATATAACTGAGCACCAGATATCTATTTTTACTATTTTATTCCTAAATGTTTTTAAATATATCAATAGTTTCTGCAATATTAGTTGAAGTTAGCCCCTTGGCCTTTAGAGAAAGGATGATCTAGTTTGAATTCAGCCTCTAGAGAGGCTGAGATGGGGGCCTATCTCAAAGCCACTGTGAGGTCAGGGCCCTCATGCCTATTAAATGCCTGGTACACGTGGTACAAGCACCCCTCGGCCATTAGCCCAGCTGGTCAGCTACAGAGGTCCACGGCAGCCTGGTGGGCCCGCTGCCTTCGGGGCAGGCACACCAACATCTCAAAGTTTCCCTGACTCAGCCCGAGAGCCTTCTGGGCACCTGGAAGTGGCCTTCTTCCCAACCCCAGGTGATGCTGGCCTTGTACACAGCAGGGCTGGGGATTCCCGACCTGGGCAATGGTGCCTTCTCCCTGCCTGAGAGGCAGACTTGCCCCCCATTTAGACCTGCTGGGCTTGCTTCCCTCAGGGCTCACACAGATGGATAAAGGCAGCATCACAAGGGAAGCTGGGCCGAACCAGGGCCCAGAAGGACCCTGCACTGTTTTCCCTGTGAAGATCAAGGAAGAACCATCTCATCCCTGCCTCCCTTGCTCCTTACCTTCTGGGGCCTCTCTTTCTATCTGAACACCGTGTTCTTCCTGCGGAGATGCGCACAGATCTTGGAAGGGGCAAAGGAACCCTGGTAAAGGGACCTTGGGTTTGGGGAGGCATTGCTGCTGACTCTCTGTGGGTTCAGAGAGGTCACTAGACTGAGAGCTGTTGCTTGGAGAGCTAGAACCATCAGGAAGGGGGTCTCTAACCAGCTTCTGTTCCACTGGGGGAGTAGACACGATCTCACGTGCTCCTTCTTGTTGCTTCTCGCTGCTTCCAGAAAATACGTTTGGTTCTACTAAAAATAAAATGAGAGTTGTGCTCAAAACATCTGATGAGCCCACATCTGAAGTACTGACTTCTGCATACCAGGCTCTCTCAGAGACAAGCAGATGGGCTGCAGGGCTGCCTGGGGTGAGCAGGGGGAGGGCGGGAGGTGGATACGGGAGTCACTAATGCCTGAGGGCACACACTCCCCCAGCAACAACAACACATGTGGTCACCAGTCCTGGCCAGATGTCCCGGGGTTCACTCGGGAGCCCCTCAACATTCACTGCTATCATGTATAAAGCTCTCAAGCAACCACACTCCCTGGTACACTTAGGAGCTCAGAAGCCCTTCTGGACAGTAGATAATTGAGCAGGCAGTTTAGCATACTGACTCTGGGGCCAGATACCTGGGTTCAGTCCCCACCTCCACCACTTGTGTGCTATCTGGCCTCATCTATAAAATTGAGGTTGACACTATAACAAGGTAAGAATATTAAATATTATGTGCTTAATTTTATTATCATATTCATTTTTTTAATATAATGAATTCACCTACTTAAATAATAAGCAATATATCTATATCATCATACTTGATATAAATAACATACATATATTATTTATATAAACACTAAATGCTAAAATCTAGGCAATATTACAATAAAATAATGATCCAGGTAAGGTGTTTTGCGCAGTAGCTGATACATACCAAGCATGTAATAAACGTTTGCTATCGTTATTGTTCCAGAAACACTGATGCTGCGTATGTCCTGTGGCAAGTGTGGAGGCAGGATAACTCATCAGGCGCCTGTGCTCATTGCTGATGCAGCAGTGGGTCTAAAACATGTACAGCGTGTTGCTCGTTGCCACACTGTCATATCAAAGGTCGGCAAACCCCCTTATACTTATCAGTAGGAGCCTGTTAAGTAAGTTACAGTACTTTGCACTTTGCAGCCAGGAAAAAGAAAGAGGCGCACGCTCTTGTGTAGTCATAGAATCGTCTTCAAATCCATTATCAAGCGAGCAAAGAGTGGACAGTGTGTCAGTCCTGCCTCGAGTCCATGCTTTGCTCAGAATATCTCTGGAAGGACCCAGAAGACCTTGGGACAAGGAGAGGGCAACACGGGACCAGGGGCTGGGGGTGGGAGAGACTCTCTCTTTTACTCTTTGCTGATTTTGTGCTCTTTTTCTTTCCTTTCTTCTCCTTTCAGAATACTCTATAAGCTTTTTTAAATTTGGCTGCGCCATGTAGTATGTGGAACCCTAGTTCCCTAAACTTGCTCCCCTGCAGTGGAAGCACAGTCTTAACCACTGGACTCCAGGGAAGTCTCTCCTCTCTATATTTTTTTAAGTTATTCACTTTAAATATGGCGTGACTCCTCACTAGGTGTCATCTCTTCTCCGTGCTGAGGCCCCCAAAGTGGAGACAGGCACAGCTGCCAGTGGGGTGCATGCAGACCTCCGGCATCCAGGGGCAGATTAAAAGGTCCTGGGAACCACTGGCACAGTCAAGAATCTTGGAAGACTCAGGCCATATTTTCTGAGATGTTTTATACACAAAAAGGAAATGAGTCCGTAACTACCAGGCACTGATTAGAACAGTGACTTCTCTTAAAATGCCAGTTGTCTGCAATCCACTCCAGCCCCATCCTTTCTGAGTCTGGGCACCCTGGCCAGTGAGGACAGTGGCAGGTGGTGAGGCTGGCATGGCAGGGGAGGAGACAGAACCCAGGGGGTCCCCACAGTGGGCCGAAGGCAGGACGAAGGCAGGAGAGCCAACAAGGGGGTGGAGCCAGTATTCCTGCTTCCAGGAACAAAGGGAAGGGAAAGTGTCCCTGGGTCGTTCTGCCTGGAATGTGAGTGCCCCCACAAAGTGTGGTCATTACTGACCTTGTCATCTGGAGAAGGATATGCAGCTATGAAATTAAAAGATGCTTGCTCCTTAGAAGGAAAGCTATGGCAAACCTAGATAATGTATTAAAAAGCAGAGATATCACTTTGCCAACAAAGGTCCGTATAGTCAAAGCTGTGGTTTTTCCAGTAGTCATGTGAGAGTTGGACCATAAAGAAGGCTGAGCGCCAAAGAACTGATGCTTTTGACTTCAGATGCTGGAGAAGACTCTTGAGAGTCTTTTGAACGGCAAGGAGATCAAACCAGTGAATCTTAAAGGAAATCAACCCTGAATATCCATCGGAAAGGCTGATGCTGAAGCTGAAGCTCCAGTACTTTGGCCACTTGATATGAAGAACCAACTCACTGGAAAAGACCCTGATGCTGGGAAAGATTGAAGGTAAAAGGAGAAGTGGGCAGCAGAAGATGAGATGGTTGGATAGCATCACCGACTCAATGGACATGAATTTGAGCAAACTCTGGGAGATGGTGGAGGAGCCTGGCGTGCTGTAGTTCATGGGGCCACAAAGAGTCGGACATGACGTGGTGACTAAACAACAAAAGCGGCTCTTACGGCAGAGTTAGGCTTTGCTGATTTACACAGAGACATCCTTACAACTGTGCGTTTCAAAAGCTGGCAGTTCTGTTAAGTATGAAATATCATGGGCTTCCCTGGTGGCTCAGAAGGTAAGTGGAAAAGTCCTAAAGTAGGTCTTCCTTTCTCTGTGGCTTCCTTTTATCAGTTCTTTTAAAGAATCAAAAATCAAATTATCAGTGATGCAGTCCCAGTCTGCTAGTTCCATCCTGACATCAGATTCTTTAAATTAATGGATTATTTACAGACTAATGGAGGTCAAACTACCTATCCCACACCTACTTACTTAACTACATATTAATTAATTTTCTAACTTTCTATCTGATTTAATGTAAATTCTCATGTTAGTGATTATGTGCAAGTCAGATGTTCTAACTGTGACTTGAAAGAGTTAAAACAAATTCCTCAAAATAGAATGCAGTTGGTGAAATTGGAAAAAGAAAAATGTGTAGTCAAAGAAAAACTTTCCTGACAACATATTGATCAGGACTTTTTGTGGATTCTGAGAAGCACAACCATCAGCCGTGAAATGATCCCCCGGTGGGGCCTACGCCAGGCAACAAGGTCTTATTTTTCCCATACACTCTGCATGCAGACTGGACTTAAGAGCTCTCTATTCATGGATGAAATTTAAAACTACATCACCCTCGTGAACACCTATTGCCTCCAAAGGCTCTGCCCTTCGTAGGAGAAGCTGGATCAAACAGTGGCCTCTGCCAGGCATTTCTATTTCTTGAACTGGAACACAAAGCATGCTTCCTGAGCCTGAGGCCTGAATGGGCTGGGCCCTGCAGATTTCCTTTCAACAGTAGTGAAAGTCGCTCAGTCGTGTCCGACTCTTTGCGACCCCATGGACTATGTAGTCCGATGGAATTGTCTAGGCCAGAATTCTGGAGTGGGTAGCCTTTCCCTTCTCCAGGGGATCTTCCCAACCCAAGGATCAAACCCAGGTCTCCCGCATTGCAGGTGGATTCTTTACCAGCTGAGCCACAAGGGAAGCCCAAGAATACTGGAGTGGGTAGCCTAAGCCTTCTCCAGGGGATCTTCCCGACCCATGAATTGATCCCTGGGTTGGGAAGATCCCCTGGAGAATGAAATGGCAACCCACTCCAGTATTCTTGCCTGGAGAACTCCATGGACAGAGGAAGCTGGCGGGCTACAGTCCATGGGGTTGCACAGAGTCAGACATGACTGAAGCCACTTAGTCTAGCCCATTCTAGCACAGGGACACAGGAGGCTGCTGCTCAGGGGAAAGGCCAGGCATTCTCGGCTCAGACCATTTCAATTCGTGGATGCAGAGATGGCTCAAGTGGAAAAGGCAGTAACCCTGGGTGTTCAGAACAGACCCAATTTCTCCAGCAGGTATGGTTGGCTTGATATTTCCCCCATTCAACAGGAGAGAAATCCTCAAACCACCTGCAATTATAGTACACAGGAGATGAAATAAAAGAGCTTGTTCATGACCCACAGAGAAACAAGCAACAGAGCCAGCAGAGAAAAAGCTTTTACGATGGACAAAGCTGGTGGGTATGTCCTCTGCTTTTTAACTGACCAAGGCTTCACCTTCCGGCAGCACACAAAAAGTTAATTTCCTCATGTGGAAAGGGGTGTCCGTGTGGTACCCTGTCTCCCGCCCGATCTAGACTTCTGCTTAAAATCACCCAGTAACCGGTAATTATTTCAGCACATTTCTGTTGAATTTCTACACAGAGATGCTGGAACCCAGGCGGGGAGTCAGAGGGGGAAGGGGGTGGAGGGAAGGAGCAAATGGGATAAACAGCTCCTGGCAGAGAGGAGAGGAGAGGGTCAGGAGGGGAAGCCGTGCTCAGACCTGCAAGTCCCGAAGCCCGGCCACACGGCAGCCACAGAGCTGGAGCTGGCGCCTCCGGGAAGAGGGAAGAGAAGAGATCGGGAGAGCAGACAGCAACTTGAAGGTCAGATGGCAAGGATGGAGGGGCATCCAAAGGCAGCTGGGCCAGCGGAAACACACGAGCGGGTCGTTCCTTTGTCAGGAAACGACTTCCTGTCCATGCCAGCCCTTCCTAGACAGTAAACAGGTTTTTCCTACTGTAAAAGCATAAACATTTCTTCCTAAAGAAGGAGACAAGCCAGGGAGGGGTAACGACCAATAAATAAAACCGACTTGGGAAAAGCGATGGCAGCGGCTACAGCCCTCTGAAAGGAGCCTTCCCCTTCTGGGACCCAGAGCAGATTAGGGGAGGGTGCTAAGAAGTGTTACGAGGTCAATATGGTGTTCAAGCCCTGGGAGTGCAAGAACTCCGGATTCAGAGGGAAAGGGGGAAGAGGCACTATGTTTATTTTTATTGTTCTAGGGTCAAGTTTCAAGATACCATGTGGGCTACAGCCTTGGTGAAAAACAGTATGGCAGTTCCTTAAAAAACTAAAAATAGAGTTACCATATGATCCTGCAATCCCACTCCTGGGCATATATCCAGACAAAGCTATGCTTCAGAAAGATATATGCACCTCCTATATTCATAGCAGCTCTATTTACAACAGCCAAGACACAGAAGCGACCTCAGTGTCCATTGACATGATAAATGGGTCAAACACAGACACACACACGATGGCACACTACTCAGTCATAAAAAAGAATAAAATAATACCATTTGCAGCAACATGGACGGACCTATAGATTATCATAGTAAGTGAATCGGACAAAGACAAATAACATGATACTGCTTACATGTGGAGTCTAAAAAAAAGATACAAATGAGCTAACTTACATAACAGAAAGAAACCTACTGACATTGAAAATAAATTTATGGTGACCAAAGGGGAAAGGGGGAGAGGTATAAATTAGGAGCTTGAGATGAACCGATATACACTACTACATATAAAATACATAACCAAAAAGGGCCTATTATAATACAGGAAATGGTACTCAATACTTTGTGAAAACCTACAAGGGAAAAGAATCTGAAAAAGAATTACATATGCACTTCAATCACTGTGCTGTACACTTGAAACTAACACAACATTATAAATTAATTATACTTCAATTTAAAAACGATGGCAGGTGTGGAGTTTGCAAGTAGCACTCATGTAAAGGGTCATGCCTGCGTTTACTGCAAAGAGCAATGCAGATTACTCTGTCCCAAAGACAGTGTCTAGAATGGTCACTGAGTCGCTGGACAGAGCTGTTTTTCCAATTAGGTCATAATCCTTGGGTCTTAAGACTATTGAACAAATATCTCAACACATACATGTATCTGGAGGTCAAACATATACACAGACAGACACATACATACATACATATGCACACATGAACACACGCCTGCCTGTTGTCTAATAAGAGGATTGCCTGGACTCTTGCAGGTGATAAGAAGGACGTTTCACTCAATGATTAGATCACACCTTTCTACCTCACACTGAGGAAGGAGTCCCAGATGACTGACAGCCCCATAATTCTTTATCCCAAAGCAGGACTTAGATTCTCAAAGCACAGAAAAAGAGCATTTTAAGTTTTCTCAAATCTTGTCGCTAAAGTTTCCAGAGGTGACCACTTGAAGGGGTGATTTTTTTCAGTAAGGGATATTTCCTTTTAAAAAATTCCTAAATTGTAAAAGCCATAATCATTGTCGAATTTGAAATACTGAAAAGAACACTCTTTTGGACTCTGTGGGAGAAGGCGAGGGTGGGATGATTTGAGAGGGTAGCGTTGAAACCTGTATATTATCATATGTGAAGCAGATTGGTGGTCCAGGTTCAATGCATGAGACAGGGTGCTCAGGGCTGGTGCACTGGGATGACCCTGAGGGATGGGATGGGGAGGGAGGCAGGAAGGGGGTTCTGGATGGGGAACACATGTGTGTCTGTGGCTGATTCATGTCGATGTTTGGCAAAAACCAGTACAATATTGTAAAGTAATTAGCCTCCAATTAAAATAAATAAATTAATTTAAAAAAAAAGAAAAAGTAGAAATCATTGACAATCTGTCACTCACAAAAATCATCACAGTGGTTTTCTCAGGGAGGTGTAGCACATTTCTAGTGAAATAACACATGACTGTTTCCCTTCCATCTCCATTTTGGACGTAGATTATAACTAGACAGGATCAGCCTCTGCCACACCAGTGGTACATAAGCCAGGGGCTCACTAACACACTGTGGTTGGGGAGGATGCATCGCCACTGATGGCAGCCTTCCCGTTTTGCTTGATAATTCTGGCAGCTTTCATCTTTCCTCCTCCCTCGCTTTTCTGGGGAGCTCTGAGCATCACCAAGCAGGTAACACTAGACAGCAGAAACCGATTAAAAACTCAGACTGAACTTCTAGGTGTCAATGGAGGCAGCAGAGAAGATTCTCCTGCTCAGAGCCAGCTGTTATCCCAGAGTGTGTGTGTGTGTGTGTGTGTGTGTGTGTGTGTGTGTGTGCGCGCGTGCGTGTGTGTGTGTGTGTGTGTGTGTGTGTGTGTGTGGTGAGGGGGAGGAGCTTTCAGCTCAGACTTTTACCCCACTACCTGTTCTTTCAAAGAAATTGCTTGACCTCCTTATCTTCAACAACTATCCGCAGAGTACCTACTATGTACCTAGATAGACATAGTATGACATAGATAGACATAGTACCTACTATGACATAGATAGAGCACCTAGGATGCAGCAGTGAAAACAGCGAAATTCCTGGTCTCATGTCACGGACAGTTCACTCCAGCCCCTCCTACAACCGACGGCCATCACTTCCACTCCAACTCCCTCCCAACCAATGACATCACCTCCACTTCTATAACCAATGACATTACCTCCACTTCAGCCCTTCCTACAACCAATGACCATCACACCCACTCCTATAACCAATGACATCACCTCCACTCCAGCCCTTCCTATACCCAATGACATCACCTCCACTCCAGTTCCCACTCCTACACCACATCCCATACCTGAAATGTCCCCATACCCAGAGCTTCCTCTCCTCTGAACCAGTAAATTAAAACCTCCCACTCTCTGATGACATCCAACAACTCTTTCAATTCACAGAATGTTGCTCTCTCCACATCTTGAACATTATCACTGACAATCTCAAGTTCCAACCATCTCTGGCAGACTCAGTTGGTTGCCTACTCAATATACATTCTTATGTTTTTTCTTACTTAGAGAATCTTCATTTTGTTCAAGGTGATAACAGGCCTAGCGAAAAACCACATCTTGCTGTGGTAGGCTACTGCACTGGCCAGTGAGATATAAGCAGAAGTCCTTTGGGAGAACTTCTGGGAGGGTCTCAAGAGGGGATGTTCACCTGGTATTCACTATGGATGTGGATGTGATGGCTGGAATCCTGGCAACTATTCTACAAGCATCATAATGAGGGTCACACCTGAAGGACTGTGGAGCAGAAAGACAGACACTTGAGCTTCTGAGGACACTGTGGGCTTCCCATACCTGCCCCAGAATGTCCACTCCTGGATTTCTTTTACAACAAAAATAAACTCTTCCATTCTCAAGCCACTGCTTTTTGGATGTGTTGTTACTCAACACTAAACACAAGTCATAATTGATTGGACCTCACCTACCGAGGTATGCGTCTGGATTGACCCAGTTAGTGGTAGCGTGCGTCAGGATCAGAGGGAGACCTTGTTGAAATCCATTATGTGGGGCAGCCAAGCTCCAGTGTTTCCAACTCTGCAGATACAAAGAGGAGCCCAGAAGTATACATTTCTGACCTCCCAGGTGGTGGTATTGAGGCTTCTATTCCAGGAACCACACTTTGAGAACTACTAAGCTAGGTTACGGGAGAAAGCAATGGCACCCCACTCCAGTATTCTTGCCTGGAAAATCCCATGGACAGAGGGGCCTGGTGGGCTGCAGTCCATGGGGTCGCAAAGAGTCGGACACGACTGAGCGACTTCACTTTCACTTTTCACTTTCATGCATTGGAGAAGGAAATGGCAACCCACTCCAGTGTTCTTGCCTGGAGAATCCCAGGGACAGTGGAGCCTGGTGGGCTTCCGTCTATGGGGTCGCACAGAGTCGGACATGACTGAAGCGACGCAGCAGCAGCAGTAGCAAGCTAGGTTACAGTGCAATAAAAAAAAAAAGAACAAAAACAAATTTTTGTGACTCAGCACCTGGCTACTAAAACTGACCTATGAAGGCCAGCACTGACCACACCTGGAACCTTATACAGACGCAGAGCTTCAGCCCTCACCTCTGACCTACTGAGTCAGAATTGGCCCTGGAAGCCTCTTCCCAGGTGGGTGCAGCACAAGGTATACGCCCAGAGCCAGCCCACAGAGCTTTGCTCATCAAACAGGCTCCTGGAGGCTCCACCTTGGCCTCTGTTTCCGTGACCCTGGAGTTTAGGAGAAAGGGCACAGAGACTGTACTGGCCCATCAGAGCTTCCACTTCCAAGCCTTCCAATTGCTAAGTTGCAGTGACCACAGCAGACTGTCAAAGTGGAGGGATGTATAGTCCTGCCATGTGCCTACAAGGAGAGCAAGAATGTGGAATAACAGTTGTAAAGACTCCCAGACCAGCCTTCTGGTTTCCCAGCCTCTCTTAACCCTTCAGCTGCTCTCAGACTAGGGACTGAGGACATTCAAAAAGGTACAAGTACAAAGTGAGAGATATCTTAGGAGTTTGGGATAAACAGATACACACTACTGAATACCGACTGTATAACACAGGGAACTATACACAGTATCTTATAATAGAGCTTCCCCAATGGCTCAGTGGGTGAAGAATCTACTGCAATGCAGAAGATTCAGGAGACACAGGTTTGATCCCTGGGTAGGGAAGATTCCCTGGAGGAGGGCATGGCAACCCACTCCAGTATTCTTGCCTGGAGAATCCCCATGGGCTGATGAGCTTGGTGGGCTACAGTCCATAGGGTCATGAAGAGTCAGACATGACTGAAGTGACTTAGCATGCATGCATGCATACATACATAACTGAAGAGTGTATGCATATATATATATATGCACATATATATATAAAACTGAATCACTTTACTGTATACTTGAAACTACTACAACATTGAAAATTTATTATACTGCAATTTAAAAAAGGTATAAGTACAAATGCAACCAGTAGAACAAAGACTCAAACCTTCTTATTAATAAAAACTAGGAGAAAATTATAAACAAAAAGTAATGAATACATATTTTAGAGATGAACAAATAACCAAAAAAATTACAAATTTATGACAAAGTTGGCACCAAACATCAGTCATTCCATGAATACAAATGGACTTAACTCACTTATTAAAAGAAAAAGCCCACACAGCTTGCAAGGCAGGGAACGTTGGCAATGCCCAGCAGAATTGCAGGTGGACTTACCCTTTAGCCCAGAAATGCCCCCACCAGGAACCCACTCTAGTGGACTCACGAGATGGTCCAGAGACCTAGCATGTATCATCAGACGGTTTGCTCTGGTCCTCTGTTGGCAAGCAAGCCAAGAGCAAAAAACACACATCTAAGGACTCAGGCTCAGGCCCCTGGGGAGTCACGTCCCCATCACAGAACCAACAGATGTCACTTGGACAGACCAGGCGAGGATCTGCCCAACAGCTGGTTCTGACCCCGGCATTGCCTGTTTTGAGAAGTCCAATCACCCATCAGTGGATGAGCCCAATGGGTGAGAATTGACTGAGAGAGCCCAGTGGGGTCTTCTAGTCAATGAACATACCAAAGTGACATAGAAAAGGCTGTTCAGAAAGCCAAGGGCCGCAAAACACAACATGTGTTAGTGTCTGTGATGGTACCAGGCAGTTCAGGGAGGCCTCCAGCCAAAGCAGCCAGTAGGGGCTCATCCAGAGAAGGTGAAGGCCAGCTGAAGGACTTCGTCCCTCTGGTCTGTTGTAAGTCCCTGAGCAGTCCACCCACAGGTTCATCTTGATGTACCCACATTTCAAAACACCTTCCCCCACGAGGGCTTCCACGCTTGGAGGCTGGATGTTGGCACATCACCACGTGGCCTCCAGCCCCAGCATGGCTGTCATTCTCGTCTGGAAGGCTTGTTCTCTGGCAATTACTTGAATATATCCTGCGGTTCCCCTGCCTTATAAAAATGAGTAGAAAATGGGCATATGTATCTGCATGGGACTCATTGAATATAATTAAGATGAAGATGGAAATCATCAGGTGTTAGAAGCAGCAAATCTTTAACCTTAACTCAGCGGTCACTGGACGTAGGCCAGAAACTGGTTGATTCCGTGCTGAGTGGTAAAGGAAATGAGCAAAATTAAAGAGCCAATTTGAAGTGCTTAAAACAATCAAAGTCCAGGCCTAAAGAGTGAGTTATAAAATTAGGGATTTTATAATACTGTTGAGGGCTCTGTTCTTCGAATTCCCTTTCCCAGTGTGTCTTCCTGTACACAGTTTTCACATGTGGTTTCAGGACTCTGGCTGTAAGGAAGGAATCCCCTATTTCAGTGCTCTGTGGGGTTGGGGCCAGGAAGGAGACAGGCTTGTCTGACACACAATGCCTCCACTTCCTGCCTTCCCAGGTCAGGCAGGTTCCTCCTACAAACCGCAGCCAGACCCTCGATTCCATCCTAGGATCTGGAAACCCCATTTGGAGAAGATATAAATACTTCTGAGGGTTCCATGTCAGAGCAGGAAGTGAATTCCAAAGCTGTGGGATTCCCATGGAAAAGGCTCTGGGTTCTTCTTCTCAGAGCCATGGGAACCCGCTGGAAGCATTTTCTTGTCTGGCTGATGGCATTTTTCTGGTTTTCTCAGATGCTTTTTACAAACCTCAATCATGTCAACCCAAACTCAGCTGGAAACATGTGGCCCTGAGTGCCTCTTTTTCTAAGAATGCTGCACCCTTTGAAGAACTATTTTTGAAAATCATGATTGGAGAGACTCCCCAAGGCCTCTGTAGAGAAGCACAGGCCACGTGAAAACAGTAACGAAGAATAAATCAAGCAGTCGAAAGAGGCTGAACCAGGGCCGGCCAGGCCACAGTCAGCACATAGAGGCTGAGGCTCTGATGCTGGCCTCCATCTCCTAAGACCACGAGGCTCATATATTTCAGGTCCTTTCATCCCCTACACCCTCTCCCCAAATGACCATCATCTCCCAATGAGATAAACAGGTAGTGCTTGCAATTGAAAGCACTCACTTTCCAATCCCTTTCAATTCATGTGGACGTCCTCACATTTACTTCTTGTCATAAGGAACAAAACATATTTTGTTTATGTGCTTGCCTTGAGAGACCACTTAGGTTTGGAAAAAATGGAAAGATGATTAACTGTTTCTTAAATGCTACAGTGAGTATCCGTGTCTAGTAGAAGCATTTCCCTTATATCCTAAAGAGAGGAGGGGTTGCTGTGTAAAAATAAACTTATCATCATCTTGTTGAAAAATCATCATTTTGAAGTAAAGTGGAGAGTGCAAAATCACAAAAAACTACAAGTCCTTCTGAACTAACATATCTCTGGGGAGAATATATCTCTAGGGAGAAGAGAGAGGCCCCGTGTATTTTTACTCTTTCTACCTGTCTCATATTGGCTGGAGAGGAAATCACTTTCCTGTGACATTTTTGAACGTTCAGTTAATATAGCTGAGTGTCTTTTTATATAAACTGGCACCTCTGGCAGTGAATGACACAGAATGATGGTAGGATGTGCACTTTTTTTCCATATCAACCCTTCCTGCCTTTTCTTGGGGGTCATAACATGTTTTATTCTTGATTTCAAAGTAGGAAGAAAAATAAATAGTGGACTGGTTTTTATTGGGCTTTTATATCTCTAAACACCCCAACTAAGTTTTCCAAAAACTTCTCTTAGGAAGGTAGGTTGCCATGTTGCACACCCTCTGGTTCTATCCAGTTCCTGCTGTCCTCTGGGGCTACCCTGGTGGCTCAATTGTAAAGAATCCACCTGCAAAGTAGAAGGCCTGGGTTCGATCCCTGAGTTGGGAAGATCCCCTGAAGAAGGGAATGCAACCCACTCCAGTTTCTTGCCTGGAGAATTCCATGGACAGAGGAGCCTGGCGGGCTAGAGTCCTCTGAGCCACTCGGCTTTTCCTGATGCCTTTCAAAGGACTCTTGGGGGTCAAGCTGTATGGTAAATACAGCATTCTTCCAAAAGTGACTTTGCAGGGAGTTGGTCTTTAGGCTGCATTGGTGCTTGTTGATTTAAGAAAATGTTTTTAAAATGGTTGTTGTTAACATGGTATGTGTTAGTTTTAGGGGAAGCGCAGTGAGGGGTACAAGAAAATTGTCCTATTTTGGCACTATGTCCATAAGTCTAAAATTAGTACAAATGTAAATGTACTACTAAAAAATAGTGGTTTGTGATAGGTTAAAAAATTTTTCAGAGTAACAGTTTTCAGATAGTCACTCTTCAGAACTTTGTACTATGACTATCTATGTTGATTCACCAAAATGGCATGAACATCCTGTAATATCCTGTGCCATACGTACTAAAACGTCTTGATGCATCTCAACATTGTTTACAGTTTTCATCAATTTGCTGGTGAGCAGAGATTGGTCATCAGCTATTTGAAATCCGCAAGGTCAGGTCCACTGACCTGGTATCTGCATGACCCCTCAGAAAGGAGGGGACACTAATCCGCCCAGGATGCCAAGTTTGCATCCGGATATCACCTCAGAAAGATGGAAGACACTTGGAACACAAGTGGTGAAAAGAATTAGCACACACCCTAGAAATCTGGGGTCTACTTCCTCCTGGTTCTGCCTTCCTTTAACCAACGATGGCGCACAGGTCAGCCTGCCTGTTTGGCCTCAAGTTACCCATCTATACAATGGGATAATAACCATTCTGCTCTGTGAGAAGGACATGGGACATTATGAAAACTCAGAAAGAATAATGCCCTGGGCAAAGGCGGGCCATCGTTGCAGTTTACGCAGCCCTAAAGGGGCCCATATCTAAGAGGCTCAGTCGTGTGCTCAGCCATGTCCAACTTTCTGCAACCGTGTAGACTATAGCCAACCAGTCTCCTCTGCCCATGGAATTTTCCAGGCAAGAATATTAGCGTGGGTTCAGTTCAGTTCAGTCACTCAGTCATGTCCGACTCTTTGTGACCCCATGGACTGCAGCACGCCAGGCTTCCCTGTCCATCGCCAACTCCTGGAGTTTACTCAAACTCATGTCCATCACGTCGGTGATGCCATCCAACCATCTCATCCGCTGTCGTCCCCTTCTCCTCCCACCTTCAATCTTTCCTAGATTCAGGGTCTTTTCAAATGAGTCAGTTATTTGCATCAAGTGGCCAAAGTATTGGAGTTTCAGCTTCAACATCAGCCCTTCCAATGAATATTCAGGACTGATTTCCTTTAGGATGGACTGGTTGGATCTCCATCAGTCCAAGGAACTCTCAAGAGTCTTCTCCAACACCACAGTTCAAAAGCATCAATTCTTCGGCATTCAGCTTTCTTTATCGTCCAAATCTCACATCCATACATGACTACTGGAAAAACCATAGCTTTGACTAGATGGACCTTTGTTGGCAAAGTAATGTCTCTGCTCTTTAATATGCTGTCTCGGTTGGTCATAACCATTTCCTATTCCAGGGGAATCTTCCTGACCCAGAGACTGAACCCATGTCTCCTGAGACTCTTGCATTGGTAGGCAGATTCTTTACCACTAGTGCCACCCAGGAAGTCCATATCTAAAGCACAGCCCTAAAAATATAATCCTTAAGGGATATAAATAGCCTTTATCCTTTCAAACTTAGGAAAAAATATACACACAAGGAGGCATAGAGAGGCAGGAAGACCATTTGTTCAGTCTTTAACTCGTGACCACCCATATGCCCTAAGTCTATTTCCTGTCCATTTCGCTAAGTTACTGGCTGAAGGTCAGGGGAGGTCAATGTGGGTTAGGTTTGGGGGGGCCCTCTTTCAGTGGGATGAGAACTGTCCTTTGAGTGGGACAAGCCAGCCATCCTCCTGGACCTCCAGGAGCTGTGGGTGAGGGGCTCCGGCCCCCAGCCCCAGTGACCGTGGTCTGTCCCTTGGGTGTGCCAGTCCCCTTCCTTGTGTCGCAGAGGAAAAGCAGGAGCTTTTGTGCTGGGGAGAAAAAAGGATGTGGAGCTACCGCAGGGAGATCGATCAGAAGCTGTCTGCTAGGGGGAACTTCAGATGCAAACTGAGCCTGAAGGAGGAACACAGCCCCTGCCTCGTCTGCATCTGCCCTTTAACCCTTCTCACCTCCAAAGATGCCCTGATCGCTTCAGTCAGATTTAAAGGGATGCGGATAGCTGCACTGGGTGGGGAAGGGGAGAGGAGCCCGCAGTGAGATTCAGGCCCAACCTCCGCCCGGCTCCAGGCCTCAGG
The DNA here is from genome assembly GCA_024291935.2 of Okapia johnstoni. NCBI lineage: Eukaryota > Metazoa > Chordata > Mammalia > Artiodactyla > Giraffidae > Okapia > Okapia johnstoni. Next base: position 82,688,569 of record CM044318.1, read on the forward strand.
GAGCAACCAACACAGAAACAGCGTTTCTTAGCAAAGTCCAGTCTCAAGTTGTAGGGTCACACAGGACGCTCCAGACCTGGGGGAGATAATGTAGTGAGAAGGGGTCCAATCAGCAATGCGTGGGTTTCCCAACAAGCAGGGCAGATCCCACCCTGCCTGGAGCGGGAGGGCATCAGGTGGGCCAGAGGAGACCCCTCTGGGTCCTGAGCTCCCAGAAGACTCTGATGGTTCAACCCAACGCATCCTGAGTGGGGTCTGACTGGGGTAGACCTGCCCCTCAGGGACACGGCTGATGCAGGCATTGCAGACCGTCCTCACCGTGATCACTGGCTTGTGTTAATCACGCACTCGGGGATGGTTCCTTTGCTTCAACAAGAGGCCTTTCTCCCATTAAGGCTAATGGGAGTCATGTGGCTGAAACGCAGGCATTTCATTTTCCAGATTTTCTAAAAATAAAATGTGGTGACGGAAAACATATGTATTGTTTCTATTTGGGATTGTGAAAACACAAACAAAAGGAACCAGAGAGAGTCACAGCCCGATCCTTGTCGATTATAATAGCAGATAAAGTTATTTGTCATCACATAGGTGTAGGTGTGGGGTGGTCTGAAACCAGGCTCAGTCTGTTATACAAGCACGATGTAAGCGTGCTTTTGTTTTTTATCCCTTGAAAAATGCATCCCATCTTTTCTTTGATGACCAGGATACTCAAAAGGTTTTTTTGAGCTACTAGACCAAGGAATGGTCATATGTTATGGTTCAAAGTAGAAGTTACATTCCAGAAAAGGATTACTATAAAGAAACGTACTAAAAAAGGAATTTTATATTCCTAATGACTTTCATGATTCACTTGCAAATATGTATGGTAAGGATTTTAAAAGTACCTTCTGGAAATAAAAAAAAAATCAAAGTTAAAAACACCAACATCCTTTTTAAGTGACATAGTTAAACAATAGGTAACAATAAAAATATTAATAGCATTCAAACTGCCAACTGCAGCACGGGCCAAACTCAAAACTAGACAAGAGAGCAGCACAGCAGATGAGCTTCTGGTCGGCCTCGTCTCACATAAGTGTGTCAGTTGTGTCTGACTCTGCGACCCCACAGACAGAAGCCTGCCAGGTTCCTCTGTCCACAGAATTCTCCAGGCAAGACTACTGGAGTGGATTGCCATTTCCTACTCCAGAGGATCTTCCAGTCCCAGGGATCAAACCCATGTCTCCTGCATTGGCAGGCAGATTCTTTACCATTGAGGCACCAAGGAAGTCCCATTCAGGGTCTTATTAATGCCCACACCTAGGCATTCCCTTGATTCCCTCCTTCCTTCTGCTTCACATGGAATCCATCAGCAAGTCTGCTTAAGTCCACCCAGCTAAAAGCTACCTGGGCCGTGCCTGCTCCTCCATCTCCATTCATAGCACTCCCCTGGGTAGCTCTCCTGCTCTGTGACTTTCCTGCTCCCACCTGAGATCGTGAGAAATTATAAGTCAAATCATGACAATCCTCTGCTTAAATCTCACCGGCGGCTTTCCACCGCACTTAAAATACATCTCAAATTCCTCCCCACGTCATCTGCCCATCTCCCTGAGCTCACGTGACCTCTTCCCCACTCCCACCCCAGCCCCACTGGTTTAAGCCTTGCCCCTTGAATGTACCTATTCCATTCTTTATCACATCAAGGGCTTCTCACCAGTCGCTCCTTTTGTCTAGAAGTGCTCGTCCTTTCTACCCTCACGAGGTAGACGCCTCATCATCACAGAGATCTTGGCTGAAATGCCCTCACTCAGAGATACCTTCCAGACCCTCTAAGAAGCCAGCAAGTAGCCAACTCAGTCACATCACCTGATTCTAATGCTGTGCTAAAGCTCTGTCCCCACCTGAAATTTGTATGGTAATGCTTCTCTTTGTTGTCCATCTCTGTCAGCCACTCAACAGTAAGCTCCATGAGAGCAGGGACCTTACTTTGCCTGCTGCAGTACCCAGCTGACATCCCAAACACTCAAGAAATGTTTGTCAAGTGACACGTCATCATTTAACTGATGGTGCCTGTCTTCAGGGCTCTTAGCCTGTGAGGAACCTGGTAACATCCTGAAGACTCACTTGCCTACCAGGTAATAATAATGAACAGATACAGAATCTCTACCCAAAAATATCATCAGGGATATTTTGACAGTTTGTTAGGGGTGAAAATTAACTTAATAATTCACAAGTATTTCTTAGGTACCTCCTATGGTCAGGTATGGCCTAGGCAAAAGAGAGGCAAGCTGGGGACTTTGGAACAGAAGGATAAATGCCTTAAACTTTAAACTTGAGGGAACGTCCATCCTCATTCTTACAATAACAAAAAGGTTATTTTAGAGGAGCCTGAGTTCTCCCAGTTTCAGTGGCCTCCAGGAAAGGAACAATGAGACTAAGTCTAAGTCCTGAAAAGCAGGTCCTTTCTTCCTCTGCTGGCCCTTTGTTTTCTAAATCTTTCCCTCTTCCCAGGAAGGTGCTGGAAAACTCGCTTGTCTTAAACTGGGCTGTCATATCATCAGAGGCCGAATATCAGTTTAGCCAAAAGTGACAAGGAGGGAAGGGGGAATGCTGGGTTGTGGGCATCCCAGGCCAACGGAGATTGGACATTAGCGAAAATCCAGATGCACAGCTCCCATTAGAACCTTTTCACTATGGACATCAGTTCATACCCCTTTCTTCTCCAAAACGTTCACAAACTAAAAGTGGCAAACTTGACCAATTCCATCTTCACATTCTCTCTCTGCAGCCTGTCTTAGCAGAAGCACAGATGGATAGAAAATTAGACAAAAGCCAGGTGGACAGAAAATGGGAGACAGAGAAGCAAAGAGCTCAATTACACTTTGACTGAAATCATTTACTTCCTAAATAGCTAGGGGTCGTCGCTATGGCTTTCTCCTGGATTTGAAATTACACATTTTCCATTTCTGACACGACCACCAGACTAGCCATGTGAGGGCAATTTTCAGAAAGGAAGGAGCAGATCAGCTTTCCAGGCCACGTAGACCAGACAGCAAACCCTGATGTGTCACCGGGGAGAGCAAGATGGTCAGACTTTGTCTGAGATTAGAAGGGGGGTGGGGTGTGCACTTCCTTGCAAGAAAAATTAAACCAAATTTTAAAGGGAAGTTTCACAGCTGGAAAAGGAGTTAAGGACTGAGTTTGGTTTGGGCGACCCTTAATTTTAAGTTTCCCGCACCTGCGATCTTAGGGGCTCCTGCTGAACAGTACATAACAACAGGCAACATTCAGAAATTTGATGCATTTTAAGGTTACTGTCTGTAAGATATTGCTGACTAAAGTAACACAATGCAAGACAGTTAAATGGCTTATTCTCCAATGAAGCTGCTATTAAATAAATCTTTTAAAAAGCAAGACTGTTCACCATGCTGATAGGCATGTGGCCAGTGGGTTTTGCATGAGGCCAGGACAGCTGGGAGTCACACTAAATTAAACTAAGAGCGTTTCATGCTTGGCAGGTGAAGCCCCAGTGAGGTATGCCCTAGCACACTTAGCATGCTGGTCTTTGCTAGTCCTTTGACTTGCAGCCTAATTTCTTTTGGTTGAGATACTAATCCAACTCAGCTGCAGAGACAAGTTTTTGTGCTTTAAGTTTTATAATGTAATTAACAATTCACATCTAATTACACCACGTTAAAAATTCTTTTCCAATCCTTTCTCTGCTAATCCTGGACTCAGTGCCTGTGTGCTAACTGGATCGATGCTCGGGAGGAGAGCAGAAAACGCATTGGCAAGCATGGATCTGAGCCTGCCGTGATCAGCGATACTTTAGTCTAGTCAAAATTGCCTCTAAGGACACGCCTACCTTCGGCTTGTGATTTGAGATCAATGAGCTTCTTTCTGTAAGGAAACCCTAAGAAAATAGGACTATGTCTTCAGAATGAGGTTTTCACATTAGCCCCGTCAACGTGGCTTTCATACCAATCACTTCGTTTCTCGTAGCCCCAGAGAACTCCACAATGCTCCAGAAGGAAACCTGAAAGCTTTGGTATGGATCACCCTTCACGGGCTTCCCTGGTGGCTCAGACAGTAAAGAATCTGCCTCCAGTGCAGGAGACCTGGGTTTGATCCCTGGGTCGGGAAGATCCCCTGGAGAAGGAAATGACAACCCACTCCAGTATTCTTGCTTGGATAATTTCATGGAGAAAGGAGACTGATGGGCTACAGTCCATGGGGTCACAAAAAGTTGAACATGACTGAAGTGACTTAGCATGTAGCGCTCACGCACACACACACACACTCTCCACACTGAGTTCTGAACTGCTTCTCCATCCCTGTATCCTGTTTGCAAACCCTTCAACCTCCAGGGATCCAGATACACATTCTGTTTGCCATTCTCCAAGATGCTCTGCCTATTAATCATCAAGGCCCCTAGTGACATTAAACAATGCATTGAAGACTCCTGGGAAAAACCTACCCCTCAAAGAGCAGGAGGGAAGATGGAACAGAAGAGAATCTCCAAGATAGGAAATACACACAGCCAGTAAACAAGCAGATAGAGCTGACCTTGAGCAATACGGGACATTAGGGGCACTGACATCAAAATCTTGTAACTTTACAGTCAGCCCTCCATATAGCTGCTCCACAAACACAGAATCAAACAACAGCAGACTGTGTAGTACTGTAGTATTTAGTACTGAAAAAATCTGCACACAGGTGGATCTGCTCAGTTCAGACCCGTGTTGTTAAGGGTCTACTGTACTTCTGTCTTGCAGTTTGAAATTAGTCAAGAAGATACTTTCACCTATCAAACAGGCAAAGGGTAAAGACCTATGTACTCATTCTAGAGAGAAAATAAGCAGACAGAAACTCTCCTGCAAAGCCATTGACAGCACACACTGCTGCAACATTTTTGTAAATAGTTGGCAATATGGAACCAAAGGCCTCAAAGAATTTCAAATCATTTACCCAATGATTCTGCTTCTAGGAATGTGAGCTCTAGGTCATCTAGAGCTCTGGATGTGAGGACAAATAGAGTGAAGGAGACAAAACCTGGCCCCTGAGAATGTGGGACTAGACATCGCATAAACACTCAATTCATAACTTCAAATCATTTACCCAACAATTTTCCTTCCAGGAATATAGCTTAAGAATACAAGCAGTGTGGTCAAAACTGTACACACACAGACATACATTAAGTATTATTTATCATGGTGAAAATTAGGAAACTAAATGCCCAATGTTAATTGTTTAAAAATTTATGTCACCACATGATCTGAATGTTAGACAGTTATCTCATATGCTCACAGAGAAGTTTTAATAGCATAGAAAACAGGTCATTCTGATTCATATCTAGATAAAGCCTGTAATGATGTTAGAAAAAGCTTAATAAAGTCAACAACAATAAAACTTCAAGAATAGACACCATTTAAGTCTACTTGTATAAATGAAGAGACATTCAATATAGGAAATTAGTATTGCAATAATGACCATTAATTTACAGATTTAATTATTGCAGCTCCCACCCCAAAATCCTAAAATTCTTTTTTATGGGTGACCAACTTAACAAAATTCTGCTAGAAAAAAAATGAATGAATGAGATCTTTTATTTCCTGTAATATTATGAATACATAACCAAAAACAACTAAAAATCTTGGGCACAAACGTAAATACCAATTTACCCATATAGCTCAGCTTGTAGAATAGTAAAGAAAGGCTTCAGAGCCCAAGTGGGGAACAAATCCAGTTGCCTTAAAGGCAACTGCTGGTTTCTGGTCATCTGGAACTCTGGATTTGAGGACAAATAGAGTGAAGGAAAAAAACGTGGCCCCTGAGAATGTGGGACTAGACACTGCATAGATGCTCAATTCATAATCACAGTCTTGGGGCCAGATGCACACAATATACCTCCTGTGAGCAGCTATGGGCTGAAAAGACAGCATCCTGTGAGTGTACTTTAGAGGGCATGGGAGTCTCTGGAGGAACTCTCCTCTACCTAGGACTCAGAGAATTTCCACAGATAAAGCCCCAGTGAGCATGAGCTCAGGTCCACAGCAACAGTGTACTAATATATGAATCAGAAATCACAACATATCCAAGGAACAATCACCATAAACATGGGTCAGCAGAGGAGCCAGACTATAGAATCAGATCTACAGATACTCTAGATGCTAGAAATACCAGATACAGAACATGAAATCATGGTATGTTTCAAGGAATAAAAGAGCTAATCAAAATTATGAAGAACAAGAGACTATAAAACTTTGAGTGATTCTGAAGAAACGAAAAGTCAAAAATACAGCAATTGAGATTCAAAACTCTGATGAACATAGTTAGAGCTGAAAGTACAATGAGTGAAGTAGAACACAAACCTAAAAACGTTTACTGAATATGTTGTCAGGAGTCCAACAAATAGAAAAGTGCGAAAGATGGGCTATGAGGAAGGGGGGTGGAATAAGCCAGTGAGTGGGAAATAATCTGATCAGAATTGAAAGGAGAAAATGGAAGGAGAGGAAATAAGAAATGACCGGGAAATCTCCAAAACTGTGAAGAAGAACCGTCAGATCTATGGAGTACAATAACCAAAGAGAAAGCCACGTCTAGAAACATCATAATGAAGTGCAACATCAAACAAAAAGAGAAGACCTTAAAAACAGCTCAAAGGAAAGGTATGCAGCTGTGACGACTAGACTTACAACTACTTTCTCCAAGTTACAGTCCAAGCCTAAGGCACTCGGATGATATTTTCAAAGGGCTGAGAGGAAATAATTGTAAATATTAGAATTGTATACCAAAAGTCTTCTTTCAAGAACACAGTGAAAAGATGTTTTTAGAATTTCCGCTTTTCCCAACTCCCAAACACACCTGGGCGAGTTGACCATCACAAGCCCCTTCATTGGATGTATCACCAAAAAGATGTATCACCTAATAAATGTACTTTCGAAAGATGAAGACAGCTATCAACAACAAAGATTTACATGCATAAAGAAATGGTGAGCACAAAAATGGAAAACATCAGGTAAAGCTAAACACTGATCTTAAAAAGTAACATTCAATTTGGAGGAATCACAAAAACAAAACAAGATAGAATCAAAACATGTAATCGAAGGAATATATCTGTCTGAGTGATCATAGATAGCTGAAGTGTTCTAAGTGAATAAACAGTTTGGGACATGATTAAAAATACTCATCATCTTTTGGCTTTGTGAGGTTCACATGTTACAATTTCTAGCTGGTAACTGAAGTGATAAAAATACATAGTGTAATTTCCAAATAGCAGAGAAAAAAAAATAGAATGAGAAAAAAATCTAATTCAATACAAGGCTGTTAAAAAGATAGAAAACCTAAAAAATATGATGTAAATAAATAATCCATATGTATCAATAATCAAAATGAGTATAAATGGTCTAGATTTTCTAGTTAAAATAAATACATAAGGTAGCTCATAGAATTTTGCAAAAGAAAAAAAAAGTAATGGTCATAATCTAATTTTTCTCTGTCAGATATTAAGCTTATCATGAAGTTACAATTAAAACAAAGTGATACTAGCGTATGGGCTTCCCCAGTGGCTCAGCGGTAAAGAATACTCATGCAAAGCAGGAGACATGGGTTCAATGCCTGGGTCGGGAAGATCCCCTGAAGGAGGGCATAGCAACTGACTCCAGTATTCTTGCCTGGAGAATCCCATGGACAGAGGAACCTGGTGGGCGACAGTCCATAAGATTGCAAAGAACTGGACGTGACTGGAGTGACTGAGCACGCTCACACGATACTAGAGTATGTGTAGAAAATATTCAGAATGGGATGAAAAAAATTACATATCAAACCTGGAAGGAAATTTTTATCTTGAACTGATTAGTAAAAATATTTGATATGAGCATTTAATCTAAGCTTCCCCTTTAGGCTAAAAAATTAAAAAGAAGAGATTTAGGAGAGAGCAAATAGAAACACAGGAATAGTAAAGCTAAAAGCAGAATCAGTGTAACAGAAAATCAAAAAATAAGAGACAAATCAGTGGGCTAAAACCTAGATCTTCGAAAAAATTCAATAAAGTGGATAAACCTCTAGCTAGACTGAGCAAGTCTTCCCTGATGACCCAGTGGGTAAAGAATCTGCCTGTAACGCAGGAGACACAGGAGAGGTAGGTTCAGCTTCTAGGTCAGAAAGATCCCTTGGAGAAGGAAATAGCAGCCCACTCTAGTATTCTTGCCTGAGAAGTCCCATGGACAGGAGAACCTGATGGGCTATAGTTCATTGGGTCACAAAGTGTTGGACACAGCTGAGTGACTAACTACGCAGACCAATCAAGAAAAAAGACACAGATTACCAGTATCAGGAATAAACGTGGGCATATCACTACACATCCCAGGATAACAAGAAAATATTATGAACAACATTATGGCAATAATTTCAACAATTTGATGAAATGGTGAATTCCTTGAAAGACACAAATTACCAGACTCAAGAAGCCGCAGAAACCCTGACTAGTCATATAGCAATTAAAGGAACTGAATTCATAATTAAAGTGTTCCCACAAGGAAAACTTCAAGCCAAGATGACTTCACTGTTGATTTCTACAAACTACTCAAGAAATAATGTTCATCTTCCAAAATTTCTTTCAGAAATAGAGAACACTTCCCAGTTCCAAGTTTATTATATAAAGCTAGTATTTTCCTGATATCAAAACCAAAATCATTTCAAAAAAAGAAAATGATATGCCAACATTCCTTAAGAGCGTAAATGGAAAAAGAATAAGTAAAACTGTTCATATATAATATTATCATGCACATAGAAAATCCTAAGGAATCTACAAAACAACAGTATTACAATTATTAAGTGCTCTTAGCAAGGATGCAGGATTCAAGGTTACTATACAGATATCAATTATATGTGTAACTAAAAAAAGTTGGAAAATAAATTTGTAAAAAATCAGTGGGACACATTTACAGCAGCAACCAGAATATGAAATAAATAAGGATACATTCAACAAAATATGTGAAAGATCTTTATAATAAAAACTACAAAACACCAAAGAGAGAAATTAGAGATATTTACAGTGACATGGAAGAATTTCAAAGGCATTACTCTGAGTGAAAGAAATCTTATACAAAGAAAATATAAGTTGCCTTAATTTATATAAACTCTAGGTTAACAACAGAAAAAAATAATCTGTGATTTCTTGAAGCTGGGGTAGGAAATAAGTTGACTGAAAAGGAGTCAAATGTTTCTCTGAGGTGATAGAAATATTCTGCATATCAATGTGGTATTGGTTATATGGAAGTATATGTTAAATGTGTACACTTTATGTAAACTATACCTCAATATAGCTATTATACCTCAATACAGCTGATCAAAAATTAAAAAGCAGAATGTAGGATTAGACTGAGAGGGCATTTTTAAAATATAAAATTAAAATTTGAAAAAAGTATAATGGTAGCCAGAGTCTCTCACTGCCTGAATTCTACAGTAAATGCAACACATAAAATGCTAACATTTTAATTTAGGAGCATCTGAAAGATTCTCCATCGTTCAAATCCATAGATGGTAGTAGGATGGCTTTTGTAAGTCATATAATATTCAAGTGGCATGAAAGTTTCTAGAAGAAAACAACTGCGTAAGTCAGGAAAATCCTTGTATCAGACACAGATTCTATAAAAGATTGGTGTTTCCAACCAGGAAAGAAAGAACGGATTAACCCATCGACAGCCACAGACAACTGGCAGAACATTTATGAAAAATAGATCCCAACTCTACATCGTCTGAGGAAATAGATTCCGCGGGATTACAGATTTAAATAAAGGAGCTAGAGAGAAATGGCCTACAAAGGGCCACTGCAAACCCGTCAGTGAAAACAAAAGGGAAGAGATTAAGAAGATAGAAACATCTGAACGTCAAAAATTACCATAAACAGACATGATGACTAAGTGCAACGTGGTGTCCTGGATGGGGTCCTGGAAGAGAAAAAGGACATTAGTGGAAAAACTGGTGAAACCTGAAGAAAGTCTGTAGTTTAGTTAATAACACTGTGGCAATACGAATTGCTTAGTTCAGACCAGCGATTCTCAAAATGCGAGTGATTTTTCTCCCCCGGGAACATTTAGCAATGTCTGGAGACGTTTTTGTTTGTAAACTAGGGAGCGTTTGTAAGCTAGCATCTCATGGGCAGAGGCCAGGGACGCTGCTAAATATCCTTCAGTGCACAAGATAGCCCTCTGCAACCAAGAATCATCCAGCCCAAGATGTCAGCAGTGCCAAGGCTGAGCAACTCTGGCTTAGATAAAAAGTCCTGTGACTGGAGAAGCTGTATATACAGGATACACAGGCACTCTTTGTACTATCTTTGGAACTCTCCTGATAACCTAAAATTATTTCAAAATCCAAAGTTTAAAAAGGAATGATAAACATTAAAATGTAAATACAAAAGGACATATTTAACATAAAGATTCAAAAGAAAGGAGGCTGAAGAAAAAATGACCAAAGAAAACATAAGGAAATTTAGAGAAGAAGAAACGTAGATGTGTAACAAACACATGAGAAAGTTTAACTTCTCCATAAAAGAAACACAGATTAATATGCATGCTAAGTCACTTGAGTCATGTCCGCTTCTCTGTGGCCATGTGGCCTATAGCCCCCCGGGCGCCTCTGTCCACGGGATGCTCCAGACAAGAATACTGGAGTGGGTGGGTTGCCATGCTCTCCTCCAGGGGGTCTTCCTGACCCAGGGATCGAACCCACGTCTCTATGTCTCCTGCATTGGCAGGTGGGTTCTTTACCACTAGTGCCACCCAATAAATTAATATATATATATCACAAATATTATTTTTCACTTATCAAAATCACATGAACATTTTTGTAATGTTAATACCCAATGCCTGCAGATGTTCAAGGCAGCCACTATTTAGGTATTGATAGTGTAGCTTGATCAACTGTTACAGATTATCATTTGGAAATCTCTATTGAAAAGCCTTAAAATCGTGCCCTTCCTTTGACCCAGAAATTCTAGGACTCTGGCTTGAAGAAATCACATGAAATGCCCACAAAATTTCTTTACAAGGGCATTGTTATAAACATGCAAACATGAAAACAATCTACTTAACAGGAAGATTTTTCAAAAAATAGCTTAGGTAAATCCTTACAATAGAAGCCTCGGCAGCTATTAAATGATTAATAGAGGAATATGTAGGACATGAAAGGAAACTTGACAGTCAATTGCTGAGAAAAAGCAATCTCCAAAATGATGTTTTGCATGATGCTCTGTTAAGAAAAGGAAAGAAAAATTAAAAAAAGAGTCTGTTGCACAGAGGAGATGATCCAAGTCATCTATCTGGGAAGATGGACTAAAATATTAACAGTGATGTTCATCCAAAGGTAGTGGTGTTATGGTTGGTTTTTACTTTCCTCCTTTTGCTTACCTACATTTTAATTTTTACAATGGACATGCTTTTTTTATGTTTTCTATAAGAGAGGGCAAAAACTTTACAAAAGCAATGGAATTGAAATGTACACCTTTTTCTAAGAAGTACTTTCATGGACGGTTTTAGACCTGGAGAGAAACAACGGTGTGACCAGCAGTGCCAACAGCCAAGGTAGATCTCATGGCTGAGAGAATCAGGACAGGCTTTGTCACAACCCATTACATCATCACAAATTCTCCCCAAGGTCTCGCTCAGCTCCCAAATGCACAGCCCTGTGATGTTCAGTGTATATTTTGGACGAATTCTCCCAAACTCTGCTGCCTGGGATCTGACGCTCCACTTTTCACAGCTCCTTGCTACCATCTCTGAACTGAGGAGGGTCACTTGGTACACGCACATGTATTTATGCAGATGCAGGACAGGATGCTGCAGTACCTCAAAGTCATTTGGTCACTCTCTCTCTACACAGGCCGTCTGAACGAAATCACCTAAATACGGTCCATCGATACTCAAAACATGGATAAGCCTCTACCTTTCACCAGAGTCATTTATCAGTTGAACAGACCCCAAACGTTTCATACCACCTATTTCCCACATTCCCCTGGTTGTTCCAGGGTGATCTATATCTGGAATGCTTTTCCTTATAGAATGTTGTAACCACTTCCTCTTTCCAAGAGCTTGTCTCAGTTGATTTCCTACAGACAGCTCAGATGATAACAAAGACCAGTGATGATTATGAAGTGTACTGCGTTCACACCGTCCATGACACTGCCCAGCGCTCTTCATGGAAACGACCTTATCGAGGACGCAAGGCTAGAAACCAGCCGAAAGAAACTCAGATGGGTCTCATTCCCAAATTCAGGTGCTTCTGCCAGGTCACCCTATCACTGCTTGTCAGTCATGTAGAGAGGGTTGATCTGCAGATTTCTATTCCAAAGAGCAGACAATTATCCTATCAGTCGGCTGTGGGCCTTAGGGCTTCCCAGGCAGCCCTCATGGTAAAGAACCTGCCTGTCAATGCCGGAGACATAAGAGATGTGGTTTGACCCCCGGGTCAGGAAGATCCTCTGGAGGAGGGAATGGCAACCCACTCCAGCATTCTTGCCTGGAGGATCCCATGGATGGAGGATCCCATGGATGGAGGATCCTGGCGGGCTACAGTCCATAGGGTCACAGAGTTGGATACAACTCAAATGATTTACACGCATACATGGCCCTTGAAACCATTTCTCTTAATCTATCTCAGGCAAACCTGAGCAAGTGGCCCATGAGAATAAGCATTTCCTAAGCAACATGGGGACACAACCCATTCATATACTTGAGGGGGTTACTCAGAAAGAAGGAAAAAAAACCACATAAACCCTTTTTCTCCATAGAGACAGCTAGGGTGGCCGACATGAGCAAACTTTAGAGACCAGATAGACTCTAGGGAACATTCTGAACGTCAGATTATAGGGAAAAATCTCACCAAGCCTCACCAAAGTAATAAATAGAAATAAACTCCCAACTCCAAAAACCTTCGAAATATTTTTGTAATATTGTTCATGCATGTTCTATTTTTTTACATTACATTTGACCATCTGAAGGATAATAAAGTTCTTCCTTGGACAAAATTTGATCATTCTTACTAAGTTCTTGGAGAGAGACAATATTTTGAGAATTTTTCCCCTCCATTTTAAAACAAAGCAGGAAGGCTTTCACTTTATGTTCACAACCTACCTCTGGACAGTGAATCTTACATGGCTCGCCACCCTTTCCTGGCCAGAGAGGCTTTGGATACGATCACAGGGAGAGGTGGTTTGAAGAAGAAAAAGCAGCAAGCTTTTAAGTGACCCTGACATCAGCAAGGCTTTGTTGGATCATCAGAATGGCCTGTCCTCTGCCCAGCACCCAGGTCCTGAACACGTGTGTACTGGGCTCCACAGCTCACTGCTGGGTATGGAGGGCTCACTGCCATTAACTCGGACTTGGATCCTGACCCCAAGGACAGTACTGTCTAGAAGAAGAAAAATGGCCCCCAGGACACAGCAAATACTCAACATTAAAAGGCAATTGAATTCTTGGGAGTTGAGTCCTGGAGAGACGGAACTGAGAGGATGCCCTGAGGCTACATCACAGTCTGGTGAGTGATGAGGATTACCAAGCAGGTGGTCCACAGTAAGGACTGGCTGTAGGGAGGTGGGACGCAGAGCAGGCCTGGGGTTCTCAACCAAGGATGATTCTGTCATTTCTCCCCCAACCCAAATACAATTCTGGAGACAGCTGTGTTTGTCACCACTGAGGGACGGTCTATCGGCATCTTGTGGGTAAGGCTAGGGATGCTGTTAAATTATCCTGCAGTGCACAGACAGCCCCAACAACAGAGTATTATCTGGCCCCAAATGTTGATGCTGCCAAGGAGGAGAGAGGGAAGGCCACACTGGGGTGGAGGGCACTGAGTCAGCTATGGTCAAGGTCATGGTGAGAAGCAAGAACCGCGAAGCAAAATGTTCCCTTTTACTAGCGACCATGGAAACACCAGCCCAAATCTCAACAGAGCAGCATTTTTTCATTTGGAAATTTGGGAGCATTTGCAAATTAATACCTAATCTTGGCCAAGCACATGCAGAAAGGCACTCACCTAGGCTTCTCTTGGAGTCTAAATTGGCATATGTGTCAAGTACCTTAGAAAGGCTGATACTCGCTGATTTAGACATTTCATTTCAAGGATATTTTTTTCGAAAGGAAATAAGCCAGCATACAGAAAGCCTTATAAGCCCAGTGTTCACATCAGTATTACTCCAAAAAGTGAAAAACGAGTAACTACTTTAAGGATCGACAATGAAGAACTAGTTAAACTACGATATATCCATAAAGCACACCACTGCATAGTCAATGAAAGCTATCTTCATAAAGTCCTGTTAATATCAAGCAAAATTTATCATACAGCACTGAGTGGCAGAGACCCAGAGGGAAATTACGTATGCAGCAGGATCTCAGCCATTTGTGAGCAAAAAACAGACATGCATAGAAAGAGAATGGAAGAAAATACACCAAAATGTGAAACGTGATTACTTAAGGGCACTGAGCTTTTTATTTTCCTCTTCGCTATTCATAGTTGCCTATAATGTATCATAGTCAGGAAAATAAATCTCCTGGTGCACAGAAATTTCATGAAGATAATAAAGGTTTGAGTAAGGAGAGTGGCTGTGGCCATGGAGAAAAAGGGATGGGCATCAGAGACTTTCCACTTGGCCAGTGATTGAATGTGGAAGCAAGGGAGAGGGAGGAAGCAAAGCTGACACTGACTCATAAGCCTGGGAGCCAGGAGGTAACGGGGCCCTTACCAAGAGCAGGAGGAAATCTGAGCAGAAAAGTGACCACAGTGGCCTGGGACATGCCATCAAAAGACCAGGGAACACAGCCAGAGGCATGAACACCTCCACCCAAGCAGCTGTGCATTCCTGGAAAATGAAGGTAACTGGTGTAACTTTGCTACAAACTTTTAGGGAGGAGTAACTAGATTAAAACCCATGAAGTACCTGGCACAGCGCGGGACACACAGCACGACCGCAGAAACAGGAGCAGGGGCCTGGGTGATTGTAGTGCTAGTGTGGAGTAAACGGTGGCCCCTGCCAGACCTTCAGACTTAAGCAGGCCCAGGTCCCTGTTGCCCCCTGTCCTTCTCTTTTCCTAGATGCTCTCAAACACTGCTGCGGCATAAAACGTCAACTCTAGCGAGAACATCCCCCAAGCCATAACTCTATCCTGGAACATTGTTTTGGGCTCTGGATTCACTGGTCCAACTTTCAGCTTGCAGTTTGCACCTGCATGTCCCACTGACCCTGCAGACATAACCTGGGATCTTCTATATCTCTCCTCACATTCTCCCCATCTGGATAACAAGCTTCTCCCCTGTTATTCAACATATATGAAGAACTCTTAAAATTCAACTGTCAGAAAGCAAACTCAAATAAAAAAATAGACCGAAACTTTTTATAGACACATCACCAAAAAAGACACACAGATGGAAAATAAGCATATGAAAAGATGCTCATCATATACAACCAGGGAATTGCAAATAACAACAAGAAGATACACTACACAACTATTAGAACAGTCATAATCCAGAACACTGACACCACCAAATGCTGGCAAGGATATGGAGTAACCAGAACTCTCATTCATTATTGGTAAGAATGCAAAATGTTTCAGCCACTTTGGAAGACAGTTTGTCAGGTTCTTACAAAACCAGACATACTCTTACCATATGATCCAACAATCATATTTCTTGGTATTTCCCAAAGGAGTTGGAAACTTATGTCCACACAAAAAACTACACATGGATGTTTATAGCAGCTTCATTCATAATTGCCAAAAACTTGGAAGCAATCAAGATGTCCTTGTTTAGGTCAATAGATTAATAAAATGTGGTCCAGCCAGACAATGGAATATTATTCATACTTCAAATGAAATGAGCTTTCACACAATGGAAAGACATGGAGGGGTTTTAAATGCCTATTAGTAAGTGAAAGAAGCCAACTTGAAAAGGCTGCGTATAGTATGATTCCAAGTATACTACATTTTAGAAAGGGAAAAATTATGGAGTCAGTAAAAGGATCAGTGGTTGCCAGAGTTTGGGTGGGGAAGGATGAATACAGGGAACACAGAGAATGTTGGGGGGCAGTGAGAGTATTCTATATGATGCATGTCATTATAAATTCTTTTCCAAACTCATCAGAGGTCCACACCACGAGTGAACCCTAATGAAAGCTATGGCCTTTGGGTGACAATGATTCATCAATGTAGATTCATCAGCTGAAGCAAATACATCACTCTGCTGGCGAATGTTTAGAGTAGGGAGGCTGTAAACGTGGGGAGGGTGGTGTGTGGGAAATCTTTGTACCTTCCCCTCAGTTTTGCTGTGAACCCAGAACTGCTCGAAAACAAAGCCTTTTTTAAAAGGTCCCAAATCTCCCAGTGCCCAAGCCGGAAAGTCAGATGTCATCCTTGCCACTCCCATCCCCCTTCTGGCCTCATCGATACTCAAGACCCGTGAATTCCCCCATCAGACTCTTTCCCCAGCCTCCAGCCTCCCATGTGACTCTCATCTACTCCATGGCCATGACCTCAACTCCTTTATCCCTCACCTTCCAAAAAGTAAAGGTGATCTTCTTAAAGCATACACCATATCACTACATCTCACTGCTGTTAGGATAAAATTGTCATTCCTCATTCTGGTCTCAAAGCCCCAACCTGAACCATTTCACAAGCCCACTTCTTCAGCCTCATGGCCCTGCTTGCTATGCTACAGACACACTGGCCTCAACATCTCAAAGATGGCAAGCTCATCTCTGCCTAGAAACATCCTCACATGCTGGTCCTTCATGTATATGCTTCTCAAGAATCATATACAGGGACTTCCCTGGTAGTCCAGGGGTTAAGACTTTGCCTTCCTGTGCAAGGGGTGAGGGTTTGATCCCTGGTCAGGGAGACCAGGTCCCACATACCAGAAAACCAAAACTTGAAACAAGCAGTATTGGAACAAATTCAATAATGTCTTTAAAAATGATCCACATCAAAAATATTTATTTAAAAAAAAGACTCACATACACGCACTCCTGTATATGAAACAGGTAACCACCAAGGATCTGCTGTAGAGCACAGGGAACCCTACTCAATATTCTGTGATAAACGATATGGGAAAACCATCTGAAAAGGAATGAATACATGTATACATGCAACTGAATCACTTTGGTGTACACCTGAAGCAAACACAATACTGCAAATCAACAATTCTCCCATAAAATTGTAAAAATAAACAAAGTCCCTTCATAAAGATCATCTTGTTAAGTCCCCTCTTCTACACAAAACCTTCCTTGTTACTCTCTCTCACGGTCCTCTCCTCCCCTTACAGCACTGACCACAATCTACAATGACATACATATTTAGGGGCATCGTTGGATGTCTGTGTCCCCAGCAGAGTGTAACCTGCGTGGTGAGGTGACCATGTCTGGGTTTCCTGTCAGCTCTGTGGAATGGAAGTCTTGCCAATGGCCCCCACTGGAAGGAGGGAAGGTTGTCTAGACGGAGGTCTGGTCTGGCACCGCCAGGAGGTGCCAGGGCTGGACACGTGCCCCAGCCACTTACTAAGGACAGTGGGTGGCACACAAGGGCCTGATTTTGCTGCTGACGTGTAAAGAGGCAGGAGAGCCGTGTACCAAGGATGAGCGCCAGCGGGTACTTACCTCCAGGGAGGGGGAGGAAAGAATCAGAGGAAGCCAGACAAGGACTGGTGAGAGAGGCAGAGGGGACCCCAGAGTAAGTGAGGTCCACAGGGGAGCGCTTTGCCCTTTGACCCTGATATCTCTCCAACCTGACAACCAGACGTATCTGAACAGCTACTGTGACAGAAAACCAGAGCCAGGAGAACACATATGTTGACGTCCTAGGAGAAAGGAGCTCAGGAGAGAGCTGGTCGCTGTCTCTCGTTTCACAGATAAAGTCATGGAGACTATGGGGGGAGGAGACTGCCCACAGTCATCCGGAGCTCGCCCTGGAGCAGGGGCTGGCGCACCTTTTCTGTAAAGACGCAGTGGTAAATACTGCAAGCTTTGTGGGTCAGTCTCTGCTCCAGCTACCCAACACCACGGGGCAGTGCAAAGCAGCCACAGAACAGAGTGTGAAGGGACAACCATGGCTGTGTCCCAGTGGTGCTGAAGAAGACACCTTTGTACAGCAAGGGGATCAAACTAGTCCATTTTAAAGGAAATCAACTTGTTGGAAGGGCTGATGCTGAAGCTCCAATACTTCGGCCACCTGATGCAAACAGCTGACTCATTGGAAAAGACTCTGATCCTGGGAAAGATTGAGGGCAAAAGGAGAAGGGAGGGGCGGCAGAGGATGAGATGGTTGGACAGCATCGGGACTCAAAGGACGTGAATCTGAGCAAAGTCCAGGAGATAGGGAAGGACAGAGAAGTCTGGCGTGCTGCAGTCCTTGGCCTGCAAAGAGTCGGACACGACTTAGCGACTGAGCAACAAAGTTCCAGTGAAACTTGATTTACAAGGACAGGCCGAAGGCTGGCTCAGTCTCCAGGCTGAGGTTTACTCGTCCTGCTCTCAACTGTTGCTACACACCAGGGGGCCCATTTCATTGTCCGTTTGTCAGCTGATTCTAAGGCTCCCTTGCTGCTCTTGCTATTAATGATAACACAAAACGCAAAATCTCATTCTTCTCAAGTCTCTTCTTACTGCTTCCCAGCAAGCAGGCACCGTCCTAAGATTGCGTACCTGGTCCTCGGCCACCCTCCCACGGCAGGAGGGTGTGTGGTCCCTGTGTGAGTGCCGGCCAGGCACTGGTGGTGAGGAGCAAGGGTCCCCCTCTGGTTGAGAAGCTCTGAGAGGTGAGGAGCCTCAGGACTCTGCAGAGGGTTAGACACATCCTGCGGGCACTTCCGGCCACTGAGCGCACTGCCCACCCATCCCGTCCTTAGCAAAACAGCCCCTGAATCTGACTACTTCTCAGCACCCCTGCCACCCTGTGCCCAAGTCACTGCTCCCAGCTCCACTGTTCAATATAAGTTTGTTGAGTGAATGTCAACAGTAGGACCAGTTAGGAAGAGTGAGAGCTTTCCCAAATGGAAGCTACACCCCAAGAAAACATTCCAAGAAAGGTTTTGGGAAAATCAGCATCAGTGAAGAGAGAAAGAGGGCTTTCCTTGGCAAAGGGAATAGCGGAGAGAAGGCAGAGAGGGCAAAATGAGAAGCAAGTGCCTCTGGGGAGTGGGGCAGTGAAAAGGGTACCTACCAGAGTAAGCCAAAGGACTTAGATTTCTGGAGTGCCTACCTAAAAAACAATCAAAAAAAAAGTGAAACAAAGAAAAACCAAAACAAAAATTGTCTAGGGTGGGAACGCAGGATTTCTTCATACAGGTGCTAAGATCCATACCCCACACCCCCACCACCACTGCCCCAGTCCAGCCCTGAAAGATTGACTTGTTTTAGAGAATTATGAGGCCATAGAAAGGAGAGAATGATTAAGCTGCAGACTGGCTGGCTGGGATGCACTCAGATCCTCTCCTCTGGGATGAAGGATGTAGTCCCCCACTGCTGCTGGGGGCCTGCAGGAAGACAGTCCTTGTAAGTTCAGCATAACTATGGCAACTGGAAGGCTCGCCAAAGGTCACATCCCCTTCCCAGAACTGAGACCCTGTCCCCTTGCCCCTAGAGTAACTCTGAAAGGCCACCCCAAGTTCAGAGCCCTCTGAGGCTCTCATTCTGACTGTATCACAGAACATTCATATCCTAAGCCCGTCAACACCCCCATCCGTGAGTGCCACTCCAAGAGTACTGAGCAATAAATGCCCATTCATGACCATTTCAGAGCTGGATTTCCACAGACTCCAACATGGAATAATGGCCAACAGGGTAAACTTTGTCTTGGAGAATAGACAATAAGGAGCAGGCAAATTATAGCTGGCAAGTCAAATCTGGCCCACTGCTAGCTTTTGTCAATAAAGTTTTATTGGAACAGAGCCATGTTTATTTATTTACACATTGTCTGCTGCTGCTTTCATCCTTGATGGCAGAGCTGAGTAGTTGCTATGTAGACCACATGACCCACAAAGCCTATACTTAATTGCTACCTGGCCCTTTCCAAAAAGAAAGAAAAAAAAAGTTTGCCAACCCCAGTTCTAGATCATTTAAGAAAAAAGCACATTTGTAAAACAAGGGTTCCTTCTCAAATGTCTTCTGGCATTTCTAGCAAGAAGTCTTCATGGGCTTGAGAGCTGAGTGTGATGCAGGCTTCTCTGGTAGACCCGGCATGTATACATGCAGTGTTATGCAGCCTTCCCTTGAATGGTGGAAGTGATTTCTTCATGAAATAAACCTCACTGCTACAAATGCATTAGATCAGTGCATCAGAACGCTAGTAAACGCAGCATTCCTCCCGTGACGTGGAAGGGATTCCTTCCTCTCCAGTCATTCCCAGCTTTGGCCACTAGTGATTCCAGGTCACAGAAGGAATGCTGTGTTTCTTAGTCTTCTGACTAAACTCAAACTGAGGACTTCTCAGACCAACGCCACCATTAGCCATTCTAAGACAGAGCGTCCATCTAGAACATTGGTATCCACCTAGCACATGCCAACATGTTGGCAGACGGTGTCCATTCAACAGTGTCTTCTCCACAATCATCAAAATAGAACCAGGTGGTTCTGGCTCATCTACTTGGGTATCTTGGGAACAGCAGAAAGCTTCAGATCTAGACCACGAATGGGAAATGAAACTGGCAATAAGTAATGTATGGAACTCTATACCGGCTTAGGCATGCAACACCCAGTGAGGAGAGAAACATCCAGGTCAACACTGTATATCCTGCAGAACACCAGGAGAACAGATCTCGGGCTAGGAAGGACTTCTGAGCCAATCAGTTTTAACTGTATCGATGGCATGGCTTGTTACATTTAGCTAGAAATTAACTGTGCTGCTAATTCTCCTAACAGATTCTACCAGGGTAACTGGGCACCAAATGCGGTGCCCTGGTCTTATTTATACACCCAGGAGCAGTGTTTGAGCATCACCTTTGACTTCGGTAATGGAGATGGGGCCACCATTGAGAGGGTCCCCACCTTCCTAACTTGCTCTGTTCTGTGCTCTCACTGAGGATGGCACAGCCGGAGCCTGACACACAGGACTGAGCTCAGCTCTGGCACCTCCTGGCCAGGTGGGCCTGGGAAAGTTATTTAATCTTCAAGCCTTGTCTGTCTTTTCTGGAAAATAGGAATAATGATATTCTCTTTATAGAAGAATTTGAATGATTCAAAGTAATGAATACAATGCATGTAGCCCAGGGCTTAGTCTCTAGGATTTCCACAGTATGTGTTGTGGGTACTGATAGGATGGTGATGGTGGGGTGGTGGTGGTGATGGTGAAATTCTTCCTTACTAGTAGACGCCGGATTTGTTGAATGCCCACCTGCCAGGTGCCAGCAGGATGCTACTAACAGTGGAGAAGTAACAAACTTACAGGGATTGAGGAAATGAACAAAGAGAGAACCCATTCCCAAGCCCTCAGCCTCTGAAGAGAGAACAAGTACCCCCTGGGTCTGTTAAAAATGCTTGTCCTGGCAGACACAGCCAATCTGCATTGCACAAAGCACTTGATAGCACCTCATTTTCTCTAATCTTAGTAATCTTTCTGGGTGTGTGTCCTGGAGGCTCTTTCAAGAATACAATTTATAGGACTGTCTGTCTGATGACCTTATAACTAGATGTGAAAATGCTTTGCCTCCATTTGTGCAGAATCTCCAGGGCTGCACCTACCTTGCAGCAGAACGCAAGTCGGCTAGTGAGGATACTGCTCATTTGATATTTTGGAAAATCCTTCAGATACAAAGAGTCAGATTCTTCCGATGAACCACAGGTGAACCATACTTCACCTATGAAGTATGAAGACCACTAATAGCACGTGTAGCCACAGGAGGCTGTCAAGAATGCCTCAGATAAGATTGCAGTTTCAAATGAAAAAACACAAACAGTTCCTTTGCGTTTTAATGAGCATCACCACTGTTGGCAAGTACTCGCATTAAGGTTAAAAAGCTTTGTCAAGACTGAAGGTCAGAGAGCTCACCCTTGCAAACTTGTGTTGACTGCACCAGGACAGACTGTGGTAGTTAGAATCTGTGATGAGCTGTGCTTATAAATTTCAGGCCAAGAATCCTATCATGTGAACAAGAAGTGCTTTCTTGTCACTGGGAAGAAATGCATCCCATTGCAAATGGGTTTCTGAGTGAGAGAGCACAACATTACAGGGATGTGTGTGTGTGTGTGTGTGTGTGTGTGTGTGTGTGTGTGTGTGCATTTATACACATGAACGCATGTGTCCCAGTGAGCCCAAGCTTCTATAACTTTGAACTTCATGACTGAGGGCCCAGAGTCACATGGAACCTCTTTCCCTTATAGCTTTCATCTCAAAAAGAGCAGAATTTGTTTAAGCTTAAGGGAAGCTTCAAGAATACCAAATCCAACCCCTTCTGCAGTTACCCAGATGAGGAAACAGGCTCAGAGAGTTGGTGTGGCTTCTCCATGTTCCATGTGCTGCAAAATAATAGATGAGCAACTCTGAGAAAGTGATCTGGCCTCGTGAGCTTCTCCTTCCTCAAATGGTAGAGCAGGGCCGGGAGGTTTAGAGCCTCTCAAATGCTTCACACGTGCCTCATCAGGATTAGAACTATTCTGAGGGAGGTCAGCTGAGGGGAGGTAAAAATTAACTCATATTTTTTGCCTAAGAAAGCCAGTTACAGGAGCAGTCACTTCACAAAGTCACAAGCAAAAGCCTTCTCTGCGCCGAAGTCAAAAATAAGATGGGGGGTTTTCTTTGCTCGTGCTCCTCTGAGATAAATGTTTGAGTCCTGGCTCTAGTGATTTTTAAGACTCTTTTGTTGGAAGTGCTGTAAATCTAAATTATGATTTCATACCATGAGACACTGCACAAAGACTAGGGTATGCTTCAACAGGGAAGCATGCAACAATACAGGCCATATATTTCCAGAATCTTCATCAACAGGGAAGAAGAAATGGCTGGCTTGAGAAATGTCTTTTAAAAACCAAAGTGAGGCCCAGCTTTGCAACACTGATGGCTGCTTACATTTTCCTAGTTGCAATAAGTCTGCCAGACT
Source organism: Okapia johnstoni (assembly GCA_024291935.2). Lineage (NCBI taxonomy): Eukaryota > Metazoa > Chordata > Mammalia > Artiodactyla > Giraffidae > Okapia > Okapia johnstoni. Next base: position 82,711,618 of record CM044318.1, read on the forward strand.
CCGAGGCTTTCAACAGTCTCATCAGTTCTGAAAGCCATGTCAAATTGCCTTAAAAATCTCTGAGCATTCAGTACATGTACACGTGTTAAAATTAATTACACCATTTAACATTTCTACACACATTATAGCTTTAAAATGTTTTACAGTCCTTTTTATTAATTAATAAAGCTTCTAATGGGCAAAAAATGTACCATAAAATTATTATGCATATGCTGCATATGCATTTTAGTCAATTTTACTACTATTATCTTTAAATATTTTCCCCAAGTGTTAAGTCACTAATTCATAAACCAGAGCTTCTCACAGTAGTGTACAAAGGGAAGGAAAGAAATCTGACCAATGACTAAGGCCCCCTCCACCTCCAACTCCAATCTCCCTAGAAAGGTGACGGGTACCCAGAACTGGCCCCGGGCAATGGCAGAAAGGCAAACATCCCGGCCAGTTTGCCCCCAGAAAACATAACTAAGAGGATAAAAAGCTGCTACTTCTGCTGTTTGGTATGGAGAGTCCCCATTTTGCCTCTTTTTGAAAACATCCCATAATTGCTATACACACTCACATACACTCACACTCTCACATATACACTCCATGATGGAGCCTTGTGGTCCAGGTTTCTAAGGCCAAACCATCAATATCAATGACCCAATTGAAAAGTAAACAGCACAGAAGCCTGGACACTTCCAGACATGCAGATGTTCAGAGCAGAGGGACCAGACATCTGGCAGTGGACGGCCCTTGGCTCTTCTCATCCTGCCCTGAAACGGCAAGGGCCTAAATGAACTTCACTTGGGGTGAGTTTCCTACTCATTACATTTAGTCTGGAGCTACTGATGGAAACAAGTTTATGGGAAGACCTTTCACAATTTACAGAAGCATCGTCTAAGAACATCTATCCAACCAGACATCGATATGGAGCTATGCGGTCAGCTCTGAGTGGAACAAATGAAGCGACTACTGAGAACTGCTTCTTGGAGTAACTGACCTAGAGGAAACTCACTAAGCACCTTGGCAATTACACAATTACCTGAAGCAGGGAGGGGTCTGCCCTTGGTGGCGGGGAGGATGGCAGCGTCACTCACCTGCCGTGTAACTCCAGCCTGGGATGTGAATGGACAGTTGGTTGGCCTGATTGTGACCACGGGTGTCACAACGAGTCGCCTGGTCCTCCTTCCGTTTTCTCATGGTGATCTGGTTAGTTCCCGCCTCTGTATTTTCCAGAGGAGGAGAGCCTCTCCAAGGACACCTGCCAGTCCCCAAGTTCCCGAAACGCCCCTGCCCCAACGATGGGTTTTCCTTCAAGAAACTTTCTTGCAAACCCAGGTGCCAGCGTGGGCCAAGGAGGTCCTGGTCTCCCTCCCGGAGCTCCGGCTTCAGGGCTCCGCTTCCAGGCTCTCGGATCTCTGTGTCATCTACTCCATCTGGTGTCAGCCTGTGTGAACTGCAGCTCAGGTTGAGGGACAGGACGGATCTGTGCATCTTAGGGCCAGCAAGCTGAGCTGGTTCCACAGGGACCGAGAGGGACCTGTCCAGATAGTAGATGGGATTGGGACACGACTGAGACACCCTGAGATGGACACACGAGCTGAACACCAGCGGGCTCTTTCCTGCCCGTGACGGTGAGGTGCCTGGAGAAAAAGGGTCCTCCCTGTGGTCTAAGTTGGTGATCCAGTACCCATGTCCCTCACACAGCTGTGCATGGGCCTCAGAGACCTTCAACCCCATCACACAGCTGTTTCTGGAGAACTCTGTACAGGTGAAAGGTCCATGGTCCTGACTTGGACCGGCACCACCGGCCAGAGCAGAGGGGTCCCCAAGCAGAGCATCCTGGGCCCTGCACTTGACGCAGAGTGGGTCCCCAACAGCCTCCCACACCAGGGTGCTGGCAGGGGGACCCACACGTCTGGCTGTGATGGTGATGGACGCAAAGCCCTTCTGGGAGCCACTGCATGGCTTCTCCTCCTTGGGTGGTGGTTTGGTCTCGAGTCCTGGCTCCCCCACTGGGGTCTGAATTCCCAGTCCTCCGGGAAGGAACTCGAAGGCCCTGTTAATGGTGACTCTGCTGCGATTAGCCAGAGACGGCTTCATGGGATATGCACACGGCACAGGCAAGGCGGCCCCATTTTCTTTTGATTTATTCTCATCAATCAGCTGTGAAATGACTATGGATGAAATCATTTTTGTATTCTGAGATGCCAGAGTCCCCTGCAAATGGAAAAAGATGGCAATTATTCAAACAGCTTGTTGTAATGCAGGCAGATAACTCTTTCAAGGGCCAAGAGGATGCTGGCGAGTGTCCTTCCTAACACTCAAGTGTTTCTCATCCAAGGCCTTTCATCACACACCTGACACCCACCACCTCTGAGCATCCGAAGGGCAGGAAACCCATATCTGCTTGTGAAATGATTAGACACTCTGGAAAAATTCCTCTGACTGGGGGATTTGTTTTTCTCTGCTGGTGTCTATACCGAGCTTATTTAATGGTGTTCGTGTTGATGAGGATAATCAGATTTCAACAATCACCGTCACCAGGCCCAGGAGCACCTGAATACAGGTTCACAGCTTCACAGAAGAGGGAAGATGCATTCCGGAGGAGGGCTGGGACTTGGGGGCACAGGTGTGCATGGGAGATGAGTCCAGGCTCCTCCATGGGATCAGCAGATGCGATTCCAAAGAGCACCCCGACTCCTGACCTCAGTCCCCGACTCCCTAGCACAGTCCTCCATCTCTGCTGGGTCTAGACTGGAATCCAGTCACTCGCCCAGGCTTGGCATCACAGGGTCAAGGTCCAGAAACCAAAATGAATGGAAATCAAATGCCCAAGTTTGACAACTGCCCAGACTCACACGGTGATGACAGCACATAACACTGTGGGATGGGGGTGGGGGTTTGGGCCAAAACAGGTGCAGTTTTGTGGCATTTTGATGCCCAGGTGCATAAGCATGAGTTTTTGTCCAGTATAACGATCAAGAGGCTGCATGCTTCCTAATCAGTAGATCCTACGTCCTGACAGTCAAGCACCAGTGTGTCCAAACAGCGTGCTGTGATCTTTAATAAAGCATCCACCCATGTCGAGACCAGGAAGCAGACTCTGCCCTCGGTTTGTTTTTATCATACGTGCGCACGAAGCACTGCAGAAAACCACACAGAAGATTGAGCGCGTCCAGCACCAGAGGGTGCTCGCGGGGTTCTGAGCCTCTGTGTTGACGTTCCTTATTCCAGGCGCTTCAGATGAACGCTTGCATACACTGCAAGGCACCTAAAATAACCCAGGGACCTGCTCACCCCACACTGCTGCAGGACCTTCACTTCGGGGCCCTGAAGGCCTAACTGGTGCTCAGCACTGACAGCAGCAGCTCTTGAACGCCAAGGAACCCGAGGATCACTTGGGATGTTACACTTGCAGGTTCCCCAGGCCCCAGATCTGCAGGCCTGTGGGTGGGGCGCAGGCATCTGCATTTTAGCCAGCGTTCCTGGGAGCCTGATGCAGGTGACTCAGGGAGCTCACGCAAAACCGGGGACAGAGCCGCGGGGTGGCTGGTCTTTCCAAACAGGGGAGGGACTGCGTTTGATGAGGGCAAATTGTTCTCTTTTCCTACGATGCGATAAGAAAGTGCAGTGGCTTTTTCTTTTCTTTAGAGCAGGATTCACATTCATTTGCTCAGCTACCGTAATGCTCTCCCTCCAGCTGGACTTCTGATTGGAGGACCCATGCATGTGATCTTAGCACCAAAGACTCCTTGCATCCTTGCTATTAGACATGGGAAGAGGGACAGTTCGTATTTCTTGGTTTCTCCTCTGTTTTCTTGTTTTCACGGCAATCTCCATCAGCTTACAGGTGTTACATTTGAAAGATACAGGTTAACATTGTGAATCAACTATACTCCAATATAAAATAAGGATGAAAAGTAAAGGTATGTGGCAAGTTGCAAATTCAAAAGATGAGAAGAGTTAGGTGGATAAGAGAAATGGAGAGGAGTGTCATCTTGAAAATCATCCTTTGAAAAATCAAAACGTCGGATGTCCCTGTCGATCCAGTGGTCAAGACTCCATTCTTCCAATGAAGCAGGTGGGGGTTTGATCCCTGGTTGAGAAACAAAGATCCCACATGCCATGTGGCGTGGCCAAGAAAATATAAAAAAAAACAAAGCAAAGGAAAAGAACCAGAACTAGTCTTCCAATGTTGGAAACAGGGCAGCTCCGGTCTTAGAGAGCATAGTCCAGTGGCTAAGACTCCACGCGCCCATTGCAAGGGGCGCGGGATTGACCCCTGGTCAGAGAACTAGGATCTCAAATACTGCGCAGCACAGCCAATAATAATCATCATCATCAGAACATCATGGCTACCTTTCTCCAGATTGCCAGTGCGAGCCAGGCTCTGCTTGAACCCTCTTCTCTAAAGCAGGGGCTCCTCTTCACCGGTTTTCAGTCCAGAATACACAGAATCATCTGGGTGCTTATAAACCCCCAACACTCAGGGCTGCTCTCCAACGATTCCTTTAGAACCCTTGGGGGTGGGGCCCAGGCATTGGTGCTTTTTATTTATTTTAAATTAATTTATTTGTTTTAAATTAATTAATTTCTTTTAATTGGAGGCTAATTATTTTACAACATTGTGGTGGTTTTTGCTATACATTGACATGAATCAGCCACAGGTGTACATGTGTCCCTCCCCCGCCTCGGACCTCTTTAAAGCTTCCAGTTGATCACAGGGCCGGCAATGCAGAGAGCCACTGGGATGCTCAAGACCCCTCCCTCCCCCTGCCCCAACCCTGCACGCGGCACGTTCCAGGGCTGTAGTTTACTCACTACAAAGGAAACCGACGTTCACCTGGTGCCAACCCCAGTTTGCCTGACTTGAACATCATCGCTCCCATTTTAGTAAAATTTTGTTCTGGTAACAGTTGTTCCCATGCAATCTAGAAAGTGCATAATCACATCCAGAAGGAACCCCTTTGACACGAGTCTTCCAAGAGAAAAACAAATATCCATGTTGGAAACGGGGCAGCACTGGTCTTAGAGAGCAAGGCTGCCCAAGTTTGGGCCAGTGACCACCTGCAGGGGGAACAGCTGGGATTTAATTCTGTGTCTTATGCAGATTTATGAACCCCTCCCTCCGGAGACCTAAGGTGAGTCAGGATCTCAGGGGATAAGGTTCAGAAGTTGTGTTTTTAAGCATCTGCCAGGTGATTCTTCTGCACAGATAAGATAGAGAGGATGCTGGGCCAGGGGCTTCCAGACTGGCTACAGGACCGTGGAGGCAGCTTTGGTTTCCACAGCTATAGAGCAAGGGGCCAAACAGGGTAATTCTCATGGAGAAGCCAGGCTGCCTCGTACTGTGGTCCCCAGCATTAAAGGGGGACTCCATCCTTTAGGCTCAAGATCGCATGAGAGCCTTGGCCTTGATATAAACAAGGGGCGTCAGCAATGAGGGGTGCGTTTCTAGGAGGGGTAAAGGCCATCTCACCTGGGACAAGCGCCGACCGGACCTGAGCCGAGTCAGGGAGCCACAGCCAGGAGCCCAGAGCACCCACACTAGATGGACACCCTCGGGGCTGTGGGTTTGCAGAAGGAGGTCCTAGAGGCCCAGAGGAGGGGCTAGAGAATCAACAACTGTTTCATTACTTTGGGGCCGCAAGTGCTACTGTGACTTTGATCCCATTAGATGCAAACAGATAAGGGAAGTCTCACATGAATGATGTGAATCTGAACTTATTTCTGAAGCTCCATCATCATTCCAGATGTCAGAGTGACCCTATTCCAGGGAGGCCAATGCTAATGGAAGCCCAGTTTCAAAGGAAAACCCATTTGCCTTCACTACCTCATACGGGAGTTATGGAGATCAAAACCAAGGCTGGGTGTGAAACTACCTCCCAAGACATGAACATTCTATGTGACTCCAGGGTATAACTTGTCTTGTGAGTTAGCAGAAGTTAGTGGATATCTGATGTAAGCAAACATATGGAGGCATGAGGTAGTATTTATATCAAAACTGTGTGTATTTTACTGGAATTTATAATGAATGCATTTGAGTTTGAGTTGCGTCAATGGAAATAACCCATTACATACCCAATACATTAAAATTTTGTTAATATGACTGTAGATTAAATGTAATCATTTTAAATGCAAATTCTGTTATTCATAACATAGAGTCGTAGTCAAAGCATTTACAGTAAGTCCCCTACATATGAACTTTCAAGTTGCAAGCTTGCAAAGATGTGAACATGTTTCCAGCTCCTGTATGCCAGCTGTTGTACTGTACTGCTATATTTTTCAAGATGCTGTAAGATTAAAAATTTTTTTCTGTTTGTTTTTATGTATACACTGTGTGAAAAAATATTATAAACATATTACAGTACAGTACTAGATACATTGCGTTAGTTGGGTACTGAGGTTAACTTTGATGGACTTCCAAACAGACTGGACTTATGAACACACTCTTGGAATGGAACTTTTTCATAGGTAGGGAACTTACTGTATTTATTTGCTCTTCAACTATTTGCTGAGCACCTACTCTGTGATGGGTGCAGAGGAAACTTCCTGGCTTCATGGAATTAACAGACTGGAGGTCATATCAAGCAGATCATCCAACTGCCAGGCCAGGGATTATTAAATTAAAGTCTACTGAATTTTTTTCAGGTGTTTAGACTCAGTTTCAACAAAAGCCCCAACAAATAAACAGAGAAATTAAAAAGGAAACATTGTACTCTTTGTCCTTCAATCTACATCACAACTGTATGGGAAGTTTTATTTATGAAATCCTATTTTCTCACTGAGTCCTAGTAAATAACAAAAGATAACTCTAAACTCCTAAAAATCAATCTTAGTTTCCCAGGGCTGCTCTAACAAAGTGCCACAGTCTGTGTGTCTTACACAACAGAATTTTATTTTCTCACAGTTCTAGAGGGCTTCTCAGGTGGCACTAATGGTAAAGAACCTTCCTGCCAATGCAGGAGACTTAAGAGATGCAGGTTTGTTCCCTAGGTAGGGAAGATCCCCTGGAGGAGGGCATGGCAACCCACCTCAGTATTCTTGCCTGGAGAATCCCATGGACAGAGAAGCCTGGTGGGCTACAGTCCATGAGGCCACAGAGAGTTGGACACGACTGAAGTGACCCAGCAGAAGCAGCTGGAACCTAGAAGTTCAAGATCAAGATGTCAGCAGCTCTGAGCCTTCTCTGGGTGTCTTCAGAGTTCCTTCCTTCTGTGTGTGTCTATGTCCTAAACTCTCCCTACAAGGACACCAGTCATGTTAGATGATGGCCCATCCTCCCTAACAACCTCATTGAGCCTGAATCCTCTCTTTAAAGACCCTGCTCTGAACATGTACTCAGAGGTTCTAGGAGTGAGGACTTCAGCATATAAATTTGTGGCGGGACCCAGCTGAGTCCATACCAGGCTCCACCACATCACATCATGTCCTGCTCTCTTCTGGGCTGGGAAACCACGGAAGAGAGGAGGCAGACGGGCCACTTGGTATGCCTATCCAGCTCGCGTTTTTCAAACAGGACAAACTTTCTTAAAAAGTAATCACATCTTTTACATCAAATATCTTCCCCAATTAAGCTGTTTCAAGGTGTCACTCCATCTGTCCTTGGTTAACTGAACATGGCTTTGAAACAAGATGTCTTTTATCTAATATAAAATTAACTGATGTAAGAGTTGATTGGAGAGGAAGAAAATAATCTCGTATGTAAAGTGGAACATTCAAGGTCAGAGAGAGGTCAAATGAGTTGGGTTTTACGTCAGGCTTTTGGTAGTAAATCACCCCTTTCCTGACCATCCCACACAACACTCTCTCGTTCATAAATGCTGCATTAAGATATCGCTTTCTTTTAAATGTTTCAAACATGATTCTGTAGTGCTGATAAAGACTTTCATAGCTTTATGCATTTTATTGATTGTTTTTAACTTTATATTTACGCCTTAAGGCATATTACTAAGAAGGGCTCCATTTCATAAATTGAAGGATGGGAGAGAGAAACAGCAGGTGAGCAGGAAGATCAGATCCTGAACCACGGGAGTGAGGGTGCTTCTATTCCTGGAGCAATTTATTTTCTCCAAATGAATTTGGCTCAGCATCAAATCCAATCTATAGCTCTGAAGTCTGTATTATTCTCCCTGAGACAGTTCTTCCCTTCTCCATGGCTGCTCTGCAAACTGCAACTCTATTTTCCAGTGGAGCCTCTGTTGCCGCCTCCCGACAGATACACTCTGTAGTTACCTTTGCATCAACTGCAAGCATGCTCACTCCTGCTTGGGGGATCTAAAATCATCTTCTCTAGATCATCTGCCAACCCAGTGGCATCTCATCCTAAATGTAAGAGTGTTTTCAAATGTTCCTCTGGCATGTAACAATAAGGAAAGATGGTTTTAAGACAAAATGGAAAAATTGGAGATTTTTGCCCTCTCCAGCCTGCAGCTCTTATCTTTCCACACATTCACTAGAATCCAAAGGATTCAATGCAGTGTAATATATGACGGTGAAAATCTGGCAAGAATCTAAATGTTTTTTCAAAGCGGATTGGGTAACTCAATCATGGCACGCACGACTGCCTCATATTCTGTAGAAACTAAAACTAAGGATTACAAAGAATTTAAATGATACGGGAAGTTGCCCGTGGTAGAATGTTATGTAACACAAGAACACTATAAATGTTGATACACATTACAGTTGCATGCTTAAAAATGCATGAGAAAAACAAGGGAAAGAAGTACGTAAGTATTTCCTTATTTATAATTCCTACATTTGCCTAAGTGTCTATATGAAGTTGCCATTATTTTTGCTATCAGGAAAATTAAAAAAAAAAATTTTTTTTGAAAGAAAACTTGGTTCCATAATTCATTCCTTTTAAGTAATCACTTGGCTGGAGAAGTGCCTGCATATCATTTCTATGGCTTCAATGAATCTGAAAGGAAAAATGATCAGTCTTACGGAAGCTCTGAAGGAGAGGCGGAGATTTATGGCGGTTACAAAGGAAGGGCACCTGTTTGGAGTGTTTCATCATCTTAGAGCATCCTTATAACACCCACCCAGGGACAAGCCTTAAGAGCTCAAAGTTAGGAGGGAAATTTGAAAGTCACACTACTGTAATGATCAAAGCAGAGGATCCAGATCATTGCAAAGTAGATGTTTAGAAGGTGCGGTCTCTGAGAGTTAGCCCAGTTATAGATAATGACCAAGTGTGAGTAAATGAATGAATGAGTGTGTGTGTGTGTGTGTGTGTGTGTGTGTGTGTGTGTGTGTGTATTATTGAGATCCAGCCACATGGGTCCAAAGATTTGTATCGTGAATGACCAAACTGATTAATTTTAACATCAACCAGAAAAATGCTGAAATTTACCATCTCAATGTGAAAAACAGGTGGGAAAGATCTTCAGATGGTATCTTTCTTGTTAAAAAAGCAGCAGCTGACCTTCACATTATCCTGCACCTCTTAATGGACATCTCCTCCCACGGATGGTTCTCAGTGGTCCATGGCTCCTCCAACTCATTTCCCTCCCTGCAACCCAGGGTTCCTGTTCCTGCTTTCAGGGAGCACATTAATTATAGTTACACATCTGCACATCTCAGATAGGGAGCTCCATGGTCCACATAGAAATGGCTTTAAATATTGACGACTAAATTTCAGGATCCAGAATAGTGGCCTCATCCATTGTGTGAGATTTCAGCCTGGGATCTCTGAGGAAATGTTGAACTTTATTAAACACAAAGTTAAATCAAAGGATAATACCTAAGATGAGTATTTAGGGCGCAAAATTATTTTTTACCTTGGCTACATTAATGCTATGAGGGATCAATTCTTATAATTCCACTCTCTCGTAATTACAAAGGTTGGCAGCAGAATTATCATCTGTGAAAGACAAGAGATGCCTTGTAAACTGTAATACTTCGGACAATTCTCTGCGGCAGGAAAGTCCATAGTTCAAGTTCTGTTCACTGGGATGAGACTTTCTCTACACCAGCCCTGTCGAGCAAGATCAGAACAAAAGCTCTGGAGCCAGACAGCTTATGAGCTGTGAGATTTGGGGCAAGTCAACTACTGGAGCTACTGAAGCTTTCATTTTATCATCTGCAAAATAGGTATAATAACAGTACAGTTGTCCCTCAGAATCCAATGGGGGTTGGCGCCAGGACCCCACCTCCTCAGATACCAGAATCCAAGAATGGTCAAGTCCCTTGTGCAAAATTTCAGAGTGTTTGTGATATAACCTGTGCACATCCTCCTGTTTACTTTAAATCATCTCTAGATCATTTATAGCCTGCAATACAGTGTAAATGTTATATCGATATATAAACTGGCATGTAGCATGTTCAAGTTTTGCTCTTTAGAATTTTCTGGGATTCTTTTCCCAAATAGCTTCGATCTACAGTTGGGTGAACCCACAGATGAAGAATCCATGGATATGGAAAGCCAGTGATCCCTCCTTCCCGGGATTGTGGTAAGGTGAAACGAGTCAGTTAGACAGAGCCTGGCATGTGATATGTTGTCAACATTACCACTGTGTACACAGAGTTCTTTATTGTCTAGCATCAGAAACATTTCACTTTGTAAATATGACCTCTAATTTCCTTCCCTGTGTGAGACTGCTGACATTTTTTGCAGTTATAACGACCTGTGCTAGCTTGTTAGATTTCAAATTACCTCTTCTCCACCTTCAAAATGCCATATGGCATCATCCTTCCTCTCCAGCAGATTAATGTTGGTTTAAAGTTGAGATTTGATCTCCATATTCTCCTTTGATGCTGCAAATTTACAAATTATTGGTCAAGATTATAAAAGGATGAATGAATACACACTGCATACTTTAATGTAAAGTCTTAGTCATGATGGTTAGATTTTCTGCTGCGTTGATCCCACTTTTGACTGAACAAAATAAAATGCAAACACATCACAAGTAGGCCAGTGATCACGTTTTACAGTTGGCTGCATTTTGCTGACTACTCTAGGAGTTAGAAACATATGTTACCTCGGTGAAGTCAGATCTCTTCTCTGGAACATCAGACTGGAGATTTTTAAGGGCAATTTGATCGTGGGGACTGTACTGGCTGTCCCGTAATCCTAGGCAAAAGGAAATAATATTGCTACTTTTTAGTATATAAGAGGATAAAGTGGAGTATATAACTTTACTATAAAATTTAATGTCATCTACTCAAGTATTATGGACTTCCCAGGTGGCACTAGTGGTAAAGAATCTGCCCAACAATGCTGGAGACATAAGAGACATGGGTTCGATTTCTGGCTCAGGGACAATCCTCCGGAGGAGGGCATGGCAATCCACTCCAGTATACTTGCCTGGAGAATCCCATGGAGGACCCTGGTGGGCTACAGTCCATGGAGTTGCAAAGAGTCGGAAATGATTGAAGCGACTTAGCACACAAGTATTATATGAACCAATAGTGAATCTAGGCTACTCGGATCCATGATAAAAACCTTGTCTGTCCTTCTCATCCCCTCCACCCACTCCACGGAGGCTCTGAGTTCACGGTTACTCAGTTTATCAGGCTGCAAGGTGCCTTCTTCCATCCTGTTGCTTTATGTTCCCAGACTCGGTAATATTAATAAGTGAACTAAAGTTTAGCCTTCACACATTCACCTGTGTTCTGAGTTTGCACCCAGCAGAAGAGAGAATCACATCTATGGATTTCTCAACAGCCCTGGAGTTACAAAAGCCTGAACTGCAAGATCAACTTTTCATCCAACCTCTTAATGCAATCATTCTGGAAGGAGCTGAGTGATTAAACACTGATACGGAGCTGTTTTGGAATATCTGAAGATAATTTTGTGATGACATCTGTGAAGAAAAAATGAGACACATGGACCACTCTCCACATAAACACCAGCCACAGCAATGGCCGAGAATACCTGCAGGTCACGTGCATACAGCAGTGGCCAATAATTGTAGAACCTGGGCTCGGGTCCTGGCACCACCATCCACCAGCTTGAAAACTATGTACGAGTCTATGGAATTGCTCCATGGAATTTCCTTATCCACCCAACCTGCCCTGCACACCTGATGGAAAGCTGAGGAGAAGGAAATTGTACTTTGCAATGCAAGCCTGCAGTATCAGGACGTCTGCCTGGTGTCTTGCTGCCAATGCAGGAATGTGAGTCAAGCCCAAGAAGGTGAGCAGCGATCAGCCTTCACTGCAACACAGCCCTGGGTCACAGCATTGCCTTCACAATGCAGCTATTCCAAGGAGAGTGATTTTCCAAAAGGCTACAAAGAATGCTTTCCCAGCTGCTGGTGCTGCTGCTGAGAAAGAAGAGATCGAAGAAAGCAGCTCTCTAATTTAGCATCTTTATCAGTTCATGAGAAGGGTTTATTAAAGAATTTAGATAAAATTTAAAGCATCTTATGGGGGAAATGATACACTATGGCATTTTCAAGTTTGGCAGATTTGCAAAAGCATCAGGATATGGCCATTTCAAGGGCCACCACTGACCCGTGCAAAATGTATCTATGTCTCGTCTTGTCCTTGGTGACAACAGAGACCCCATCAGATCCACCCAGACATGTGGCCGTGTCCCCATCTGAGCCTGGTACTGAGTGACAGAGACGTTCATCCAACATGATGTGCATGGATTACTTCCCGTGAAGCACAAATATAAGACCTGAAAGATGTCATGGATTTCTGTGCAGAGTTGATGCATCATAATGAACTGACAATAAAGTTGATGAAGACGGAAATCTTCCTGGCTCTGGTCTGTGTTTAAGAACTCCGCAGTCAGCACAGGCCTGGGGCCAGACCAACCTGGTCTGCATCTCAGCTTGGCCCCGAGCTCACCTGCAGAGGGGAGATGCTTGCCCTCCCTTCACATTATGGATGAGTCTTCATCCCTAAAATGCAGATAATAACACCTCGTTCCCAGCCTTGCGATCTGTGCACTACAGATTCCATATGTTACCAGGGGTGGGATGTGGGGTTAATGCTTGGTAAATAACCCTGGTTACAATCATTAATGAGCGGGTCCAAGGCAGTTGCTCCTCTCCCACCCAGACCCAGACGGTCCCTATCACCAAGACATCAGTGGTCACTGGAATCAGACCACAAAGTCCCAGGTTCTCTAACTATGTGTGTGACTTTGGGCAAGTGGTTCTGCGACCCTTAGCTCCTTGCTATGAAGTGGACATACTGGGGCTTACTTCACAGAGTTCCTGGAAAAAGGTGAAGTGACCTAAATAGCACAACACTCAAAATATAACAACATGCAATGAACATCACTTCATGGCAAAGAGATGGGGAAACAATGGAAACAGTGACAGACTTTATTTTCTTGGGCTCCAAAATCATTGTACATGGTGACTGCAGCCATGAAATTAAAAGACACTTGGTCCTTGGAAGAAAAGCTACAACAAACCTAGATAGCATATTAAAAAGCAGAGACATTGCTTTGCCAACAAAGGTCTGTCTAGTCAAAGTTATGGTTTTTCCAGTAGTCATGTATGGATGTGAGAGTTGGCCCATAAACAAGGCTGAGTGCCAAAGAATTGATGCTTTTGAACTATGGTGCTGGAGAAGACTCTTGAGAGTCCCTTGGACTGCCGGGAGATCCAACCAGGCAATCCTAAAGGAAATCAACCCTGAATATTCATTGGAAGGACTGGTGCTGAAGCTCCAATACTTTGGCCACCAGATGCAAAGAGCTGACTCATTAGAAAAGACCCTGATGCTGGGAAATATTGTAGGCAGGAGGAGAAGGAGATGACAAAGGATGAGATGGTTGGATGGCATCACCAACTCAATGGACATGAGTCTGAGCAAGCTCCAGGAAATGGTGAAGGACAAGGAAACCTGGCGTGCTGCATTCCATGGGGTTGCAAAGAGTTGGACACAACTGAGTGACTGAACAACAACGACAAACAAACATTAGCTACAGAGAAGTGTCCTCTCCAGCAGGGAGGAGGGAGGCTGCCAAGACCAGACGAGCAGGGTCTGTGTGTGGGAATCTTCTTGCTGCTACAACAAATGGCTTAAACAACACAAATTGATTATCCTACGTTGGATATCTGAGTCCAATACGAGTCTTCCTGGGCTATAATCAAGGTGTTGCCAAGGCTGCACTTATGTGGAAGGGTCTAGGGGAGACCCTGTTTTTCCTTGCCTTTCCTTGCTTTCCAGCCAGCTTCTAGAGACTGCCATATTCCTTGGCTCATGGTCCTTCATCACTGCAAACTTTGTTTACATTATCACATCTCCGTGATCCTCCTATTCCTTCTTCTAAGGATCCTTCTGATTAGACTGGGCCACCCAGATAATACAGGACACGCTTCTCTTCTTAGGTGGGTTCTTAATCCCACTTGCAGAGCACCTTTTGCCATTTTTTTTTAAATTGCTAAGTCGTCTCCAACTCTTTTGTGATTCCCATGGGAGGAAGCCTACCAAGCTTCTCCATCCATGGGATTCCCCAGGTAAGAATTCTAGAGTGGGGTGCCACGTCCTTCTCCAAGGGGCCTTCTCGACCCAGGGACTGAACCCGCATCTCCTGCTTGGCAAGTGGATTCTTTCCCACTGAGCCACTTAAAAGGTAATATATTCACAGGTTTTAGGCATGAGGATGTGGACATAGTTTGTGGGACCATTATTATACCCATCACAGTCTAGTTCAGGAGACTGAGGTAGATGTATTGGCTGGAATGTAGGGTCTTTAAAATGATAACTCTATGGGAAAGTTCTTAAAATGTAACTTTAACTGAAAGAAAGGAATCAAAGTCTTATGAACCTCATGATTTCAACACTTAAATTTTTAAAAAAATGTTTGTGGGAATCCACACAAATGATACAGCTGTAACTTACAGTTATAAGCCTGTTTTTGAGTAAAATTGAGGTGTGATTACAGCCATGCATGCATTAACTGAGCTTGATCAATTAATGACCCAAAAGCTGTAGGAGAGCTTACTAGACTGGGCTTCCCTCATAGCTCAGTCGGTAAAGAATCTGCCTGCAATGCAGGAGACCTGGGTTCGATTCCTGGGTCCGGAAGATCCCCTCCCCTGGAGAAGGGAATGGCAACCCACTCTAGTATTCTTGCCTGGAGAATCTCATGCACAGAGGAGCCTGGTGGGCTACAGTCTATGGGGTCCCAAGAGTTGGACACAACTAAGCAACTAAACCACCAGACTGGTTAAAAAGTAGAGACTTTAGGTAAAAAATAGACCCTGATCCAACTCTGTCTCTGACACTAACCATTTCTGCAATTGAGGTCATTTTGGGCAACTTTCTTAAATTGTCAATCTTACTTCCCATGTGTCAGAGGAAACACAAGACTTGTCTCCTAGGGTGTTACAAGGAATAAGTGATGACAAATACCAAGAACTTTGCCGAGTTCCTGGCACATGGTGACATGTCCCCTGTCCCTTCCCACCTGACCACATCACTGTCATTACTGAGAGAGTCCCCCCTCCACTGGGGGGTCCCACCCTGCCATCTCTGAGTAAGGCAAAGCCAGCGGACTTTCGAGGCAGGCTACCAAGAACAAGGCTGATGGGAGTTTGGGTATTTTCCAGCAGCTGGGATCCATGTCTCCAAAACAGATATCTGCAGAACCCAGGGCCCACGGCACCTAGCCTAGGTCTCTGGAGGAGGTACTACTACCCGGGCCGGAGGGGCCAGCCCATCTGCTCCTTCCTCTGCATCTGGCCTGTCCCAGAGCTCTCACGGTGTAGCTGCCTGTCCGCGGGCCAGCAGGTCAGTCTCACTCCGCAGCAGGAAACCATCTTGGTTAAGGGGATACTGGCAGAGGGTAGACCCTGGGCACCTGGAGGACACACACCAGACAGGGCTTCATCGCAGGAGTCAGGCAGCCTGGGGCCAAGTGCTGGCTCTGAGACCTCTAGATCTCCGTGTTGAGTAACTGGAACGCGGAGTTGACCCTCTTCCCGCCGCCCCGTTGCCTGGCTGCCCCCGGCTGCTGGGAGGCGGCTGTCAGAGGCTCACAGCTTTGCTCTTCTCTGAGAGCCATCCTCGACAGAAGGCTTCCTCCACCTTGGCTCACAGCCAATGGGGACTCAGAGGGGTACAACTGCCAGGGCAATGCTCTGCTTTTCTCCAGAGCGTAACCCAAGGACCAGCCTGCACCCGAGCCCCCTCCGTCATCCCCTGCACCTTCCCCATCAGGCCTCTCTCCCTCTCTCTGGGTTCCATTCTCAAGGGCACACTCTCCCTCGTGCCCTTCAATTCCCACCCCAGGCTTTGCTTCTTGGAAACTCGACATGCTTGCATCTCACCATGCTGGCCAAGAGCAGGGGCTTTCAGTGTGGGTCCCCAGACCAGCAGCCCCAGCATCACGGGGTGACCTCAGGAATCCACAGTGTCAGGCCCCGCCTCCTCACTGGCAGACCCACTGATCTGGAAACTCTGGGGTAGGGGGGCGGAGTGCACCTCCTGGGCCTGACAGAGCCTTCTGGTTCACTCCACGTCACTCCACCCCAAGGGCACTGTGGGTCCTGGACGATCAAGCGCCTGCACAGATGGTGACTTGAGGCCCTTGAAAGGAGCCAGAGCTCTTCTGACTCCCAGTCATCCCATGGCTTTTGGAGAACGCACCGAGGGGATGGCAGTGGGGCTTTTTCTCAGTGTCTTTAATTAGAACGAAGTCATTGATGATGGCAGCATGCGGTTATTTTGAAACAAACTAAAACTCATTCCCCGGGGGAAATCAGACTGACAATTCAAGGAAGTTGCCCCAAATGACCTTAATTGCCCAAATGGTTAATGTCAGAGACAGAGTTGGAATCAGGATCTTGCTTTACCTAAAGTCTCTAGTTTTAACCAGTCTGGTGGTTTAGTCGCTCAGTCATGTCCAACCCTTGGGACCCCATAGACTGTAGCCTGCCAGGCTCCTCTGTGCCTGGGATGCTCCAGGCAAGAATACTGGAGTGGGTTGCCATTCCCTTCTCCAGGGGATCTTCCCGACCCAGGAACTGTTCCCAGGTCTCCTGCATTGCAGGCAGTTTCTTTACTGACTGAGCTATGAAGGAAGCCCTTAACCCAGGCATTGCTGGTTAAGGAATGGGCTGAGTCTGCTGCCCAGTGTCCTCGGTGCCCGGGGAGGGGTCACTTCACAGGCAAGTCTGATAAGGGCTTCTCTTCTGTGATGGCTGGAAAGACGGAGCAGGATTCCACCTCCAGCTGCCTGAGTCCTTCCTCCAAAGCCACGGAGGCCTCCCTGGAGGCTAAGAGAGTCAGAGCAACCTGAAACTGAACACACCATGAGGACCTGAACCAGACTCCCCGGGAATCTAACTTCCTCCCTGGGGGAAAGCATGCTTCGGGGATAGGTTCCACCTGACTGGGAGTAAGCCTTCCTCGGGGTGATGGGGGCCCCAGGGCAGGGCGCAAAGGTGGTGAGATGCTGTCCCCTCCCACGACTCTAAGAGGAAGTCACAGCTTGCATCCCAGGAAGCCACCGGGAGAGCCCCACCAGCCAGGGACCTGGGAAAGGTTTGGGATGGGGTGAACTTAGGCAAAAGGGGACCCTGGGTCGGGAGAAGGTGGTGCAGCCCAAGCAGAGGTAAAAGAGGAAGGTGGAAGTGTCTTCGGGAACTGTGTGAGAGGGAATCCAGCACATCAGGAGACCGCAAGCAGCATGCTGGGCAAAGCCTGGGATACGGGTAAGGAGCTGCATACAATTCCCATGGGGCCCCCAGCATGGCTTGAGCTGTCTGTGCAGAAATAGCCAACAAGCCAATCATGCACTGCCTAATGAATCCATCCATCAGCATCGCGTGTAGATGATGAACCGCAGGCTTCCGTTGGTTCAGAGAGCTCGCTTGTTTTCATGTCTCTATCGTGTGTATCAGGGACCCAGACGGGACATCTCGTAGACTGTAAATGCCTTCCCTCATTTCCAGTCTGATAGGAAGTGAGGAATTTTCACTTGACTTCAACATGACTGCTTCTGAGTCTTGTCAGTAGATGTTTCTCAGAGAGACTCACTTCTCAGGCCTGAACTAAAGCCGTCACCTCTGTGAGGTTTGACCCTGTTAACTACCCTCTGCCTCTGGACCACCTCCCCACGGTTGACC
Source organism: Okapia johnstoni (assembly GCA_024291935.2). Taxonomy (NCBI): domain Eukaryota; kingdom Metazoa; phylum Chordata; class Mammalia; order Artiodactyla; family Giraffidae; genus Okapia; species Okapia johnstoni. The sequence goes on from CM044318.1 coordinate 82,729,644, forward strand.
TCTGGGGTCTTCTCACTGTCTTCCCCCCTTCTTGGCTACCGTGTTTTCCTTTCTTTTGCGTTCTCTCCTTGACATCCTCCCTCTGGGTCCTCCTACCGAGTCTCAGACCCCTGCCAAGGCAGGACCCTGAGCCCAGCCGTGGGCACTAGCCCTTGGAACCAGCGACCTCCAAGTCTCTGCAAGCTTCGTTTGAGGGGGACTTTCCTGATGGGCGGTAGTTAAAAATCCGCCTTCCAGTGCAGGGGGTGCAGGGAACTTGGATACCACATGCTGCAAAGAAACAGCCCGTACGCTTCAATTACTGAGCCCTCGTGCACTGGAGCCCAGGTGCCACAGGGAAATAGCTCGCATTTTGTAAGGAAGATCCCAAATGCCACAGCTAAGACCAGACTCCGCCAAATAAATAAATATTAAAAAAAAAATAAAGATACTTGACAGTAGATTTTAAATAAATAAATAAAACACACACACAGCTTTTCCTAAAGGGGATCAACCAGCTTCTCTTGAGCTGCCACCACTGACATCTCCTCCTCCCCTGCCCCTCCGTCTTCCTCCCTCCCTCTTCCTTTCCTCCTCCTCACCTCCCAGGTCCATTTTCTCAGCACGTGGCCACCATCCTCCCATCACCCGCAATAGAAATCAGAGATCCACCTCCACACCCACCTCCAATGTCCAGTTAAAAGTCAAGTCCTGATTTATCTCATGAAAGACGCTCTGCCTCATCCCATCAGCTTAACCTTGCCTGAGCTGCCTGGTCTCAGCAAGGTCACAATCAAGGGGTGACCCTTCCAGGCTTGTCTCCCATCAGGTTCTCCCAAATCCCCTTGACGTTGCCAGTGTGTGGCCTTGTGAAGGTCACACACTCCTGTGAGAACTCTAATGAAAAGGATGCATTTCCCCCCAGGACAGAACCTGGGAAACAAAGACATAACAAACTGAGCCCATGTGCAGACAGTGCTGGGGGCTCAGGGAGACCGGGATATGGCTATATATCCAGACAAAACTATAATTCAAGAAGATACGTGCACCCCTGTGTTCACAGCAGCACGATTCACAACAGTCAAGACACAGAAACAACCTATATGTCCACTGACAGATGAGTGGATCAAGATGTGGTACATACATACAGTGGAATATTACTCAGCCATCAAAAAGAAAGAAAGAATGCCATTTGCAGCAGCATGGATGGACCTAGAGATTGTCATACTAAGTGAAGTAACTCAGGCAGAGGAAGACAAATATCATAAGATATCCCTTAATTTAAACTATGATGCAATTGAACTTACCTACCAAACAGAAACAGACTCACAGACATAAAGAATAGACTTGGGGTTGCCAGCAGGGATGTTGGGAAAGCAATGAATTGGAAGTTTGGGATTAGCAGATACAAGCTAGTATATAGAGAATGGATAGAAAACAACAAGGTCCCACTGTATAGTGGGAACTATATTCAATATCCTGTGATCAATCATAATGGGAATGAATGCATGTATATGTGAAACTGAATCATTTTGGTGTACAGCAGAGGTTAGTACAACATTGTAAATCAACTATACTTCTATAAAATAAATTCTAAAAAATAAATAATCCAAAGACTTTGAAGTTTAAAAAAAATGTATTAAGTAAAGTTATTTCCATGAATGTAGATAATAAAGTCTCTCCAAGTTTCAAACAAATTTTTTTTAATTAAAAAACAGAGTCCAAGATAGAAATCCTTAAAATGAGCCCCTTCTCCTTCCTGGATGTGGCTGCTTTGATGTCTCTGTGACCTTGGCCTTGGCTGCCACCTTCCCAGCTCTCCCATGGGGCTAACTCCTCGCCCTCTGCACAGCTCAGGGTCACCTCCGCTCAGCAGGGCTCCTAGGTCTGCCCCCACCACACATGCCTTCCAATCTGTGTAGTTGCCTGTGTTCCTTTCCTAGAGCTGCCACAACAGATGAGCACAACAGGGCAGCTTACAATAGCAGGAATTTATTGTCTCACAGTCCTGGAGACCAGACATCTGAAGCCAAGCTGTTGGCAGGGCCATGCTCCCTCTGAAGGATGCAGCGAGCATCCTTCCTTGCTGCTTCTTGCTTTCGGCGGCTGCTGGCAACCCCTGGCATTCCTCGGCTTGTGGCAGCATCACTCGTCTGCCTTCATCCTCACGTGGCCATCCTCCCTTTGGCTCTCTGTCTCCAAACTCTCTCTTATTACAAGGGCCCCAGTCACTGGATGGAAGGCTCACCCCAAGCCAGTATGACCTCATCTTGACTGCATCTGCAAAGACTTCATTTCTAAATCCGGTCCTTTCACAGGTTAGGACTTGAGCACAACTTCAGAGAGACACAATCTAACCCAGCACAGTGTCCCCAACAGGCCGCTATCACCGTGAGTTCTCACGACACTGCCCTGTAATCATCTGGGTGTGGGTCTGTCCCCTCAACTTGATGGAGGCCTTTAGAGGACACCGCATCATCACCTTCCCTCCCATGCCCAGCGCAGTGCCTGCCAACTGAAGACCTTTACCAATTGTTGACTGAACAAATAAATCATTTTGCATTTTGATAGGCATTATTTCTATGGCAGAAAATCAGAACATACCTTCCTCAGACAGCTTGATCATATTCCACTGATGTTTCAAAGACATTTTACTTAGATTCAAAGGTCTGTTAATGGCAAGGGTGCACTGGGCTAAAGGGGAGAAAAATCGGCCACAGTTCACATCTGTAACTCCTCTCGGAATGAGTCAGGCTCCCACGTTCCGCGGTGGGCTGAAGAACCTCCAAACAGTCTACCTGTGATGAAGTCACTAGAATGTTTCCATGGCAACTGGGGAGAGGGTGAGGTGTCCACCCTGTGCTATTTCTCCTAAGAAGGAATAGCAATCATCACTTTGATGTTTATATCTGAGGCTTTGTTGAAAAGTTTAAAAAAAAACAGTTTGTGCAACCATTGAGTTTTATGCAGAGCACTGTTAGATGTGAGACAAAGAATGATTTTATCTATTGCCTACATTCACATACACATTCCCCTCAATTTCTCATTACTTTTTTATTTTTTACCTTGTTTTGATGATGCTGGTTCTCTTGCCAGGCAGCATTTTTTACTGTGGATATGTTCCCTCACTATTAAAATACATTCAGATAGCATCACAATGTTAATTTGTTTACCCTACTTGTAATACGTGTTACCAATTTTTGCAAGGTGGTTTATCTAGAAAATTGGGCAACAGGGCAGTCTATGTACCATGCAAGCTATTATAGGAATTATCAATTCCAACAATTTAACAAAGCACCTTTGACACTAAATTATAATGAATATTGTTTTATAATTTATACCCAATCATGTTTGAGGTGGCCTATAATTAACAACATAGATAAGAGCCAGCAAAACTGATAAAAGACGCAAGTAATGAACTGGAGAACTCATCTGACCATCAAGCCCAGGCTAAAGACGACCCTGGCACAGAAGAACCACAAACTAAGGCTGAGTTTGCAGCAGCCAAGGCCAAAGAGGGGAACATGATAAACTGCTTAACTCATTGCCTTTCAAATGAAATACACTGCTTCATACAGAGAGTGGTTTTATACTCTGGAATAAGGCACTGTTAGTATGGGTCATTAGATAAATGGACAGCACCTTTGTAAGTTGGTTCACAAACACCAAGACAGTGTAAAATTCACTGGACAACCCCAAGGTACTTTGAGTCAGGTCAATGTCACTCGTTATAGTTGTTCAGTCACTAAGTCATATCTGACTCTTTGCGACTCCATGGACTGCAGCTTGCCAGGCTTACCTGTCCTTCAGTATCTCCCAGAGTTTGCTCAAACTCATGCCCATTGAGTTGGTGATGCCATCCAACCATCTGATTCTCTGCCACCCTCTTCTCCTTTTGCCTTCAATCTTTCCCAGCATCAGGGTCTTTTCTAATGAATTGGTTCTTCATACCAGGTGGGCAAAGTATTTGAGCTTCAGCTTCAGTATCAATCTTTCCAATGAATATTCAGGGTTGATTTCCTTTAGGATTGACTGGTTTGATCTCCTTGCTGTCCAAGGGCCTCTCAAGTATTATACAGCACCACAATTCAAAAGCATCAATTCTTCAGTGCTTTGCCTTCTCTGTGGTCCAACTCTCACATCCATACATGTCTGCTGGAAAAACCATAGCCTGGGCAGGGGTGCAAGTGGTCTGCTGGGCTTCTGAAGGACACACAGCCTCACCTAAGCAGAGGGCATGGGGGTGGGCAGCAAGAAGGAGCCCTGGGAGAGGTGGAAAGAGGAGGATATTTCCTCCTTTCTTTTGCCCCAACACACCACGGTTCAGCAGGCAGAGTCCAGACAAACAGCTGAGACCCTGGCTCAGGTCCCAGCTGCCGTTCAGCAGTGACTCGAGCCGGTCAGCGCATCTCAGGGCTTAGCCTCCCGTCTGTGACATGAGGAATGTGCAGGGGCCTGGGTGGCCTCTGGGACACCATCTGGTTCTGCCAGGGGTTTTGTCCATGATGGCTGGGCCGAGAGGTGCTGAGGACGTTTGAAGGACAGAGTGTGTGAGCGGCATTGCCATAAACTTGCTTCTTCCATAAACTTGAATGTGGCTTAGTGACACCCTCTCTTCTTCAAGGAGCATCAGGTTCACTAAAGCAGGGTCATCACTGCCTGGCACTGAACGTCATGCAGTGGTTTGATTTCAGAAGGGACTGGTTCTGCCCCTCTGCCAGCTTCCCCTGGTTGAGATCCAGGCTGTTACGGGGTCCTGATCACTGGGCTCATTACCTACGCAGCTTTCTGCAGGATGAGTAGGGGTGGACTGTGCACCTTTAGCCCAGGGCTAGGTGGCAACTGATACACAAAGAAGAAAAACAGGACGTCGTTGGAACCTCCTGAGAAAGAACCCAGAGCCGCATCTGGCCCAGCTTCAAAGCCACATGCTCTAGAGAGAGCAGGAGAAGCTGCCCACTCGGGGTTCATTCCGTAAACAAGCCATAGAAATATTTTCATAAGACGTCAGCCTGGACTTCCTCTCGGTCACGAGGAGTGACGTGGTTCTTGTTTGCGGGGCAGTGGGGCTTCTCACACTCCTCCTCTCGGCTACCTTAGCTGGAGCCTGTCTGGAGCCCACAGAGGTGATTACAGGTTCTGCCACGAGCTGGACAAATGAAATTGCTGCAGTGTCTGAAAGTTCCAAGTCGTAAATCTCTCATCGTAAGAACCATTAGCCACACACTGTACATTGTGGGTATGGGAAGAGATGCAGCCACCAGATCAGATCAGAAAACCCAGCATCCAAGGAAAAACCCAGGCTCAGAGATTCTCACGCCCTACTGCCATCATCCTGTCTTTCCACCTGCAAAGTCAAAGTGGCCTCTCTACAGAATTTTCCAGGAGCTCATCTGCCATGCTGGACAGTTAGAACCAGGTGGCTATTCTCACCTGCTGTGACTTTTGAGTTGCTGTTGTTGAATGGGAGAAAGATCCTAGCACTCTGTTTTCCCTGATAGTCCCTCTTGCTGTAACAAATCACAAACTTCAGCGAGAACAAGGCAAACTGTCCCCTTATGTGTATAGGTTTGTCCTCACCTGCCACCTTACAACAGAAGGAAGCAGAGGCTCAGAGAGGGGCAGGGTTTGTCAGAGAAGCTCCTGGCTGGGAAGTGGCTGAGCCAGACTTGTTCAGTCAAGGCCAGGACTCCAGATCACTGACTGACAGTCAAGTTATCTTCTAGCCACACCCCGTCTAGCTGAGCTGAGCTGCTGTCTCCCTGTGGCTGATTCTTCAAAAACTATAACAAACATACCATAAAACTTAAAATTCAGTGGTTTTTGTATATTCACAAAGTTGTGCACACATCACCATGATCTAATGCCAGAACATTTTCATCATCCCCCGAAGAAGCCCCATACCCATACTCCCCATCCCTGGAAACCACTAATATATGTTTTCTTGTTTTGACTATTCTAGATATTTCATATAAATGCAATCATAAATACATGGGCTTTTGTATCTGGCTTAAAGATGGAAGGCAGCAGGAGAAGAGGGCGACAGAGGGTGAGATGGTTCGATGGCATCACTGATTCAATGGGCATGAACTTGGGCAAACTCTGGAAGATGGTGAAGGACAGGGAAGCCTGGCATGCTGCAGTCCATGGGGTCGTGAGAGTCGGACATGAGTTGGCAACTGAACAACCACAACGTATTTCACTGAGTAACATGTATTCAAGGTTCATCCAGGTTGTGTCAGAATTTCATTCCTTTCTATGGCTGAATAATGTCCATTTTGTATCTGTATTCATACTGTATGGAGCACATATTGAGTATCTGTTCATTAACTGATGAGCATTTAGATTGTTTCTACTTTTTGGTTCCCTGATAGCTCAGTTGGTAAAGAATCTGCCTGCAATGTGGGAGACCTGGGTTTGGTCCCTGGGATGAGAAGATCCCCTGAAGAAGGGAAAGGCTACCCACTCCAGTATTCTGGCCTGGAGAGTTCCATGGACTGTATAGTCTATGGGGTCCCAAAGAGTCAGACACGACTGAGCGACTTTCACTTTCACTTTTATGTGAATCAAGGCTACCATGTGAATCGATGAGAATCAATGCTGCCGTGAACATTTGTTTTTGTCTTTTTAAAATTTATTTAATTTAATTGGACGCTAATTACTTTACAATATTGTAGTGGTTTTGCCATACATTGACATGAATCAGCCATGGGTGTACATGTGCTCCCCATCCTGAACCCCCTTCCCACCTCCTCCCCATCCCATCCCTCTGTGTCATCCCAGTGCACCAGCCCTGAGCACCCTGTCTCTGCCATAAACATTTGTATACAAGGCTTTATGTGGACACAGCTTTTCTTTCTCACGGGGAATATACCTAAGGGTGGAATTGTGGGTCATATGATAACTCCATGTTTAACTTTTTGAGGAAATGTCACCCTGTTTTTCAAAGTGGCTTCACTACTTTACATCCTTACTAGCAAAGTAGTAATATTCCATTTCCCCCATCTTTGTCAACACTTATTATTATTCATTGTTTTAATTTTAGCCTCCTACGGCTATGAGGCAGTATCTGATGTGGGGTCCATTTGCATTTCCCTAATGACTAATAATGTTATGCATCTTTTCATGTGCTTACTTCCCATTTGTATATCTCTTTGCAGAAATATCTACTCAGCAACTTGGCTCAAATTTTAAATTGCATTATTTGTCTTTTTATAGTAGCTCTAGGAAAAAGAGGATTATAAAACTTCCTATGCCCCTTCCCTCCAAAGGAGGGAAAGGACAAGAGTGATTCTCAGAACCACAACCCCCTCCCCTAAGGCAACATCTTATTTCTACATACCTTCAATCATAGCAGCATTAATGCGTGAAGGCTTAAGAGAATGTTCTTGGTGTCCCACAAACATGGGCTTGGATCTAGCTTGAACACTTATAATGTTTGCGTCTTAGATGATTCACCTAACTTCTGACACAGCTTTCCCATCTCCCAAACAGGGATCATGGTATCAGTTCACTGGACTGATAAGAGAGCCAAGCGAGGGGACACACTGAAAGCCCTCTGCACGTGACTTGTCACATGGAAACTACCCAACAAAACTTCATTTCCTTTTGTATCCAGTGAATATTTTTATAGCATCACTATGGGCGAGGTACTGATCTAGACCCCAAAGTCACAGCAACAAGCAAAATGGAAAATCTCTGCCTTTGTGGAGATTATAGGCAGCTTATCATTCTAGCAGAAGTTAATGATGCTGTTATTATTATAATTCAATGTTTTTACTCTTAATTGCAAAATAAGTACAGGCTCATCAGAAACTAGAGTGACAAGATAAAGGAAGTCTCCCTGATAAACTTGAGCTTTAGAGAGAGACGCGGCATTAGCATCATTAATTACAGGTCTCACAGTGCCCTAGAAGGGCCTTTCCACGGTGCTTGCACAGACATCTGAAAGGGGAGAAGCCACCAACAGGGGCTCAAGAATGTGAAAAAAGGTGCAAACACCAAGTTTAACACCTCCAGGTCTCCATGCAAAAGGATAACACACACTTACCAATCTAGGGGAGGCACTTGGAAGCATACAAACAGATCATTAAAACCAAAAGTAGGACAAAGAAGTAAAAGAGAAGGGTGCCCGGGAAGAAAAAGTGAGCAGAACAGCTCTTTTGGCTTGAAAAGCAAGTTCAGTGGGACGGGGTGGGGCTGAACCTGAATTTGAATGAAAAGTGCAACTGCCGGCCTAGAGAACTCTTCTGCAGACTGGGAGCAAAACCCGTTGACAGGAGTGAGGTTGAGGAATCATGGGAAATGGTGCTGAGTTCAGAGGTCAGCAGCTCTGCAGTGGAAAAACAGGGAGCTGACCTGCACTCAAGGCAAGCTCTACCGTGGACTAAAAGTGAGTCTTGCCTGACTCTTTGCGACCCCTTGGACTATACAGTCCATGGAATTCTCCAGCCAGAATGTTGGAGTGGGTAGCCTTTCCCTTCTCCAGGGATAGAACCCAGGTCTCCCACACAGCAGGTGGGTTCTTTACCAGCTGAGCCACAAGGGAAGCCCAAGAATACTGTAGTGGGTAGCCTATCCCTTTTCCAGTGGATCTTCCTGACCCAGGAATCGAACTGGGGCTTCCTGCATTGCAGGCGGGTTCTTTACCAACTGAGTTATCAGGGAAGCCCGTGGACTAGCAGGGTCAACCAATGAGCCACTGACTTTTCTCCTGGTTTGCTCATCTGCAAAAAGGGTTCAGAAATTCTGACCTCATCATGCAGGTTAGACTCTCAAATACTTTAAAGAACATTCCCACCACCTGGGAAGTGAGACCTCTATCTAGCATAATCCAGTTGTTCATTCCCAGCTTACTGTGGGATTTTCTGAAATGCCTAGATGACATTATAGGCATTTGTCAGATACTGTGATAGGTTTTTTTTTTGTTTTTTGTTTTAACTTTTTATTGTTTATTGGAGCATAGCTCATTAGGGGCTTATCATGTGGCACTAGTGGTCTGCCAATACAGGAGATAAAAGAGATGTGGGTTTGATCCCTGGGTCGGGAAGATCTCCTGGAGGAAATGGCAACCCACTCCAGTATTTTTGCCTGGAGAATCCCATGGACAGGGGAGCCTGGAGGGCTATGGTCCTTAGGTTCTAAAAAGTCGGACACAGCTGAAATGACTTAGCACACATGCACACACAGCCGGTTAACAATGTTGTGATAGTTTCAGGTGCAGAGCGAAGGGACTCAGCTCTACATATACATGTATCCATTCTCCCCCAAACTCCCCTCTTATCCAGAACAAAATGTTCTTTGGCAGGAGAATTTATAAATAAATTGTGAGATTGTCAACTATCCAGCAGTGAACATAAGATAAACTACAGGTACACAATTAATATAGATGACAAAAAGCACATCAAAATAAGAGTAGAAATCTATGAAGCAAAAAAAAATGAATAACAAAATGTTGGTTTGTGGGAAACGGAGACTCAACAAAATCAGTCAAAAAAAATTTCAAGACACATACAAGTAGCCATTGTGTTGCTGTCATTCCATCCCAGCATCCGTGTCTCTAAGGCTGTCTCTACCTCTGGTGGGGGACATTATGATGATCCTCTTGGGTGGTCCTGAAGCACAGGAGGTGCATTGATGCCTTCTCACCAGCATCACCTTCCAAGAGACCCTGGAGACTGGACTCTGAGGCTGCCCCAGGGGTTGGCATCACCACTGCACCTGTGTCTCAATCCTAGCACTCCCTTGGCCCCAGGAACTCAAAGAACACAGTCCCCTCATGCTCTCTGACCTTCAGGCTGCAGTCTTCACTGGGTTTGATCAAAGCAAGATCACCCCAGATCAACCCCAATGAGTGGTGTCAGGACTTACATGCAGAGTGAGCACAAAGTGAGTGTTCTTAAAAAAATAACTTGCTCCTGTACTACTAAGCCCCACATAAACCCAGCAGTGCTCCTGACAGTGGCGTTCTGAGATCCTGTCTCACCTTCACAGATAGTAGTCACATATGCTTGTGCTTCAATCTCTTCCTAACCATAGCATACAGATGTCAAGGTGGTAATATCTTCCCCAAGTCCTCTAAACACAGAAGTAAGTCCCTTTCAACTCAGTGGAAATCTGTCTTATCATTTAAATCTCAATTCAAACTATTTCCCTCTAGAAGCTTTTGCCCCTAGGAAAAAAATAAATCAGTTGTTCTCCTGTGTTTTCTGGGCACTTTTTCACTCTCATATACTCATCAGTGTACCATAACTTCATGGGGGCAAAAGTCTCCATCTTTGTAACCACCCCACCCCCAATCTTCTGCTTTGGGAGATTAAGCAGTGAGGAATGAACTCTGACTTTGGAGGACCTGATCCCAACTTTGTCTTTAGCAAAGTTAACCTCTTGGAGCCTGTTTCCCACCTGTGAAGTGAGAATTGATGGACCTGCTTCCTGCCCGGGAAGCTCTCAGCACAAGCGCCTGGCACAGAGCAGAAGCTGAGAAGTAGCAGCTGCCCATCGATATGAGAGATGACAACATGTTCGCTGAACTGGGCTGAGTGACTTGTGCTGGATCCCCTGGGGTGGGTCTGCTCCACAGCGTCCACGTGGCACCTCCTGCAGTCAGGATGCTTGTCAGAGCTGGGGCTACACTGGACCAGAGCCCCAGGATGTATCTCCGTATAAAGAGGAGGGAGGAGAAAATATTGGGTTGGCCAAAATGTTTGGGTTTTTGCATACCATTTTATGGGACAAGCAAATTATTTGGCCAACCCAATACAATGATCCCCTGTGAACAGGAGGTGCCTGCTTTCTCCCTCCCCTCCCCCTTCCATGGAGCTCCAGACACAGCGACGCCCTCCTGCTGAGGACTCTCCTCAGCCTCCCTGGAGAATGCCTCTGCTTTGCGCACCCTGGATGCAAGTCCTGTCCCCCCGAGCCCCCCGACACACCCCTGAGACATCAGGGGCCACCTGCCTGGGCAAACCCAGGTCAGTCTGGCAGTTCATATTCTGTGCTTCCAACGTAGACTTCAGCACGCCCACTTCTTGTGCCCTATGTCTCTGGTTTGTCCCTTGAGAATTTCTGGGCATGCTCTCTCTGCCAGCTCCTTTTCATTGGCATCACCTCTGCCATTCTCCACCGTGCCTGCTCTTCACATTGTAACTGGGCATTTTTGCTTCCAAATCTCTCAGTCCTTTGGATCTGGCTGGAAGGTGTGCTGCCAAACAGAGGCTATTGCCATGTTTGGGATACCTGGTCCCTCGGGTCCCTTGGGTGATGACTGGCATCATCCCCAAGGCCCAGTAGACACAGCCAGCTCTTCCATGAGAAACAGCTTCCCTACAGCTCTCATTCACTCCCAAAGCGAGAAGAGATAACAGTGCCACTGGGTCCATATGACTTTCATTTTTCTAATAAGAATACAGAGATTTCTAGAAGGAATTTCAGGTTTGTGTGTTTGTTGCTATTTTCATTCTGCTGCCCACCCACCCAGCTAACTGACAGAAATGGGGAGCAATCAGTAGACCTGGAAACTTTCGGAAAGCTCCTGTTCACCTTGCATCGCCCGGTGGGAAGACAGCACGGCCTGCACACCCAGGGGTCTGTGTGTGGTTGTGTCCCTTAGTGAGTCTCGGTGGAAGTCACGGCCATCCCTTTAGCATCTCCCCCCTCAAGTCCCTCAACCCCCAGGAGCAGAAACCAGCCACTACCATCTCGCTGAGAAGGAAAGATACCCAGGTGGCTTGCTCAGGGTGTCTGAGATCCCACTCATGAAAAGCCACCTGTTTTCATTCCAGTCCCAGGAAATTTGTAAACAGATCCCCAAGTCTCCCATCAGCATCGTCTTAATAGCATCCTGCTACAAAAACCATAAAACGTGAAGTTGTGCTCACACCTCTCTCAATCAAGTGCCTTCTATGAATTGCCTGGATGGAAAGGAAACACTGAGAAAAGTGTTTACGATCTAAACCTACAGCCGCAGGAATTCTGATTTGATAGTTTTTTTTTTTCCTACAAATTGATTTTTTTAAAAAATCTGTCTTGAATCTTCCTATTAGAAATAAATGTGGAGAAAATAGGACCTTTTGTTTTACAGGCGACAGAGATGCAGTCTCTTCCTTCACCTTCCTCAGTCAAGACAGGCCCTTTGGATCATCTTCATTAGGGAGCAGTGGATGAATCGGAGCATGGAAGAATTGATGCTTTTGAACTGTGGTGTTGGAGAAGACTCTTGCGAGTCGCCTAGACTGCAAGGAGATCCAACCAGTCCATCCTAAAGGAAATCAGTCCTGAATATTCATTCGAAGGACTGATGCTGAAGCTGAAACTCCAATACTTTAGCCACCTGATGCGAAGAGCTGACTCATTTGAAAAGACCCTGATGCTGGGAAAGATTGAAGGCGGGAGGAGAAGGGGAGGGCAGAGGATGAGATGGTTGGATGGCATCACTGACTCAGTGGACATGAGTTTGAGTAAACTCCAGGAGGTAGTAATGGACAGGGAGGCCTGGCATGCTGAGGTCAATGGGGTCGCAAAGAGTCAGACACGACTGAGCAACTGAACTGAACTGAACTGGATGAATAGTGATGAGCCATAACCCCCCGAGTGAAGCATGGCTGTCCTTGAACTTCTAATGGCTGCTAGCTCAGGCCCACATTCGGTGTGAGTGCTGACATCCCTGCCAGGGGTTCCTCGTCCCCAAGAACAATCTGAGCTGCCACTACAGAGCCTAGAGGTAAGAGGCAGAGCAGAATCCTACCAGAGGGTGGGGACCAAGAGAGCAGGCCAGCCCTCCATTTGCATGTTACTGGTTCTGGAAGGGGTCTCTGCAGGGGTCCTGCACTGGAACCAGTGGGCACTGATGTGAGAAACCAGGTCCTCAGTCTCAGACCCACTGCCTGTCACAGAACACCCTCCCTCTGCACATGTGGGACCTTGATACAACCTTGAACTTGGGAAAGGGTTGGTAAGTGGTGGCAGTAAGGAGCAGTGGGCGGTGACCACACCTCAGCCAGCAATCAGCCCTTGTCTCAACTCTGTCCCCGACTTCAAGAAAGAGGGAAAATTGCTCAGGTTTTCCTGAGTGTGGCAGGGATTCAAATCCAGCCCTGCTCGACTCTAGCCAAAGCTTCCCCAACAAGCCACACTGACCTCAAGGAAATAGTTTCAGCCTGTGCTATCAACATCGAGACCGTCTACCGCCAACCATGCCTAAAGCTGTGCTTGTGTTCTTCCAAAAAAGACTGCAGTCTTCCCTGATGAGTCAGATAGGAAGGAATCTGCCTGCAATGCAGGAGATCTAAGTTCAATTCTTGGGTTGGGAAGATCCCCTGGAGAAGGGAATGGCTACCCACTCCAGTATTCTTGCCTGGAGAATTCCATGGACAGAGGAGTCTGGAGTACAAAAAGAAGCAGGGCAAAGGCTAACAGAACTTTGACAAGAGAATATACTGGTCACAGCAAACACCCTCTTCCAGCAACACAAGAGAAGACTCTACACATGGACATCAACAGATGGTCAATACTGAAATCAGATTGATTATATTCTTTGCAGTCAAAGATGGAGAAGCTCTATACAGTCAGCAGAAAACAAGACCGGGAGCAGACTGTGGCTCAGATCATGAACTGCTTATTGCAAAATTCAGACTTAAATTGAAGAAAGTAGGGAAAACCTCTAGACCATTCAGGTATGACCTAAATCAAATCCCTTACAATTATACAGCGGAAGTGAGAAATAGATTCAAGGTATTAGATCTTATAGACAGAGTGCCTGAAGAAGTATGGATGGAGATTCGAGACATTGTACAGCAGGCAGTGATCAAAACCATCCCCAAGAAAAACAAATGCAAAAAGGCAAAATGGTTGTCTGAGAGGCCTTACAAATAGCTGAGAAAAGAAGGGAAGCAAAAGACAAAGGGGAAAAGGAAAGATACATCCATCTGAATGGAGAATTCTAAAGATAGCAAGGAGAGATAAGAAAGCCTTCCTCAGTGATCAGTGCAAAGAAACAGAGGAAAACAATAGAATATGAAAGACTAGAGATCTCTTCAAGAAAATTAGAGATACCAAGGGAATATTTCATGCAAAGATGGGCACAATAAAGGACAGAAATGGCATGGACCTAACAGAAACTGAAGATATTAAGAAGAGGTGGCAAGAATACACAGAAGAACTGTATATTCTTAGAATATCTTAATGACCCAGATAACCATGATAGTGTGATCACTAACCTAGAGCCAGACAGCTTGAAGTGCAAAGTTACGTGGGCTTTAGGAAACATCACTACAAACAAAGATAGTGGAGGTGATGAAATTCCAGCTGAGCTATTTCTAATCCTAAAATATGATGCTGTGAAAGTGATGCACTCAATATGCCAGCAAATATGGAAAACTCAACAGTGGCCACAAAACTGGAAAAGGTCAGTTTTCATTCCAATCCCAAAGAAGGGCTATGCCAAAGAATATTCAAACTACTGGACAATTGCACTCATCTCACACACTAGCAAAATAATGCTCAAAATTCTCCAGACAAGGCTTCAACAGTTTGTGAACTGAGAAATTCCAGATATTCAAGCTGAATTTAGAAAAGGCAGAGGAACCAGAGATCAAGTTTCCAACATCCGTTGGCTCATAGAAAAAGCAAGAGAATTCCAGAAAAACATCTACTTCTACTTCACTGACTACACTAAAGCTTTTGACTGTGTGGCTCACAACAAACTGGAGAATTCTTCAAGAGATGGAAATACCAGACCACCTGACCTGCCTCCTGAAAAATCTGTATGTAGGTCAAGAAACAACAGTTAGAACTGAACATGGAACAACAGATTGGCTCCAAATTGGGAAAGGAGTACATTAAGGCTGTATATTGTCACCCTGCTTATTTAACTTATATGCAGAGTACATCATGAGAAATGCCGGGCTGGATGAAGCCACAAGCTGGAATCAAGATTTCCAGGAAAAATATCAATAACCTCAGATATGCAGATGACACCACCCTTATAGCAGAAAGTGAAGAGGAACTCAGGAGCCTCTTGAAGACAGTGAAAGAGGAGAGTGAAACAGCTGGCTTAAAACTCGACATTCAAAAAACAAAGATCATGGCATCCAGTCCCATCACTTCATGGCAAATAGATGGGGAGACAATGGAAACAGTGACAGAATTTATTTTCTTGTGCTCCAAAATCACTATAGATGGTGACTGCAGCCACGAAATTAAAAGATGCGTCCTTCTTGGGAAAAAAGCTATGACAAACCTAGACAGCATATTAAAAAGCACAGACAATACTTTGCCAACAAAGAACCATATAGTCAAAGCTATGGTTTTCACATCTTGTATGGATGTGAGAGCTGGACCATAAAGAAGGCTGACTGCTGAAGAATTGATGCTTTTGAGTTGTGGTGTTAGAGAAGACTCTTGAGAGTCCTTTGGACTTCAAGGAGATCAAACCAGTCAATCCTAAAGGAAATCGATCCTAAATATTCATTAGAAGGACTGTTGCTAAAGCTGAAGCTCCAATACTTTGGCCACCTAATGAGAAGAGCTGACTCATTAGAAAAGACTCTGATGCTGGGAAAGATTGAAGGCAGGAGGAAAAGGCGACGACAGAAGCTGAGATGGTTGGATGGCATCATTGACTTAATGGATGTGAGTTTGAGCAAGCTCCAGGAGATGGGGAAGGTCAGGAAAGCCTGGCGTGCTGCAGTCCATGGGGTCTCAAAAAATCAGACATGACTGAGTGACTGAACAACAAAAACAAGATTGCCCTTGAACTCTTTCAGAGCCCTGACTGGGGTCTGATAAAACATCTGCCAATCAAAGGTAGCCCTGAAGATTCTGCAGCAGGAAGGCTGGCAGGGAGGAGGCTTGGGGTCCTCCATCACACAGCTCTCATTCTTCCCCTAAAACAGAAAGCTTCCAAGGGCTGGATTTGGCAAGTCCATTACCCTTCTGAGTCCACAGAAGCTGGAATAGGAATACCTGAGATTAAACAAATGCAGGGGTGTAAAAATAAAGAGGAGTGTAAGTGGCTTTGGCGCTTATCTTCTTTTCCAACAAAAGATAACAGGTAATTGCTTTTTTATATCCAGCACTTGAAATCTGAAAGTAAAGAAGGAGCAGGGCTTGGTATCACACCTAAACTCTGCAGTCCATAGATCCTTAACTTCCACTTCTTCTGCCAAGGACCAATAGCCACACTGTGCTGGTGCTCATACAGTTCAATCCGGAAAAGAGCCAAGAAGTAACAAAAGAAATGTCACCATGTCATTTCCAACAAGAGAGATTTATGTTTAGATTTTGTGAACCGATTACATATATACATTCCCTCTCCTCCCCCACCCCCTCACCAAAAAAGTTCTAAATTGTCATCAGTTCTCTAAAGGTAATCGTTACCAAAGAAGAGACATTTGCACAAGGGGAATGCAATGGTCTGTGGCTTTCCCAGGAAATGAGAAAGTTGTTGCCTAGCAACCCAGCCCTCCCCAAACTCAGCCTGGTACCTGACTCTTTTGAAAACAGAACATCCTTTATAGACGCACCGCCTGCAGCTGCTTGAGCACGGCCTTTGCAGGGGAGCCCCACTTCCTCTCCTCCGTCAGGCTTTCTGGTTGATGGGGGTGAACACCAGTCTAGTCTGTGCTTCGTAGGCTGCTGTTCTCTTTTAAGATAAAGATCCTTGGATTTCCCACCACTTTCCAGGTTTCCATGTGACTCGGCTTGACAAAAATCGACCCTTTTCTGTCTCAGTGTTCTCTGGATGCTCAGGAATGTCTGTGGCCCAGCAGAGAACACGTCTCTTTCATCTGGTGGCAATGCTCCAGGTTTTGATTTATTATTGAAACTTTTGAAATTGATATGGTCATGAATTGAATTGTGTCCCTTCCCTCCCCTTTCTCAGGTGGTGATAGTGGCAAAGAACCTGCCTGCCAATGCAGGAGACATTAAGAGATGTGGGTTTGATCCCTGAGTCGAGAAGTCCTGGAGAAGGAAATGGCAACCCACTCTAGTATTCTTGCCTGGGAGATCCCCGGGAGAGGAGCCTGGTGGGCTTCCAGTCTTTGGGGGACACAAAAGAGTCAGACACGATTGAGTGACTGAGCAGAAGGAGCACACCTCCCCCTGATTTACATAAGGAAGTTCTAACCACCAGGACCACTGATTACAACCTTCTTTGGAGTTAGGGTCTTTACAGAAGCAGTTAGGGTGGGCCTCTAATCAAAATGATTGGTGTCCTTATGAAGAGGTGAAATGTAGACACACTGACTCACAAGGGAGAGTGTTGTATGACGATGAAGGCAGAGATTGGGGTGATCTTCTACAAGCCAAGGGGATTCCAAAGATGTACCAGCAGACCACCAGCAGTTGGGAGAGAAGCCTGGTACAAAGGAGTCTCCTTTACGACATCAGAAGGAACCCACCCTTCTGACACCTTGATTTTGGACTTTGAGCCTCTGGGCCTATGAGAGCAAATTGCTATTGTTTAAGTCACCCAATTTGCTACATTCTTTTTTGGCAGGCCTGGGACACTGATGGCCTTCCCTGGTGGCTCTCTGGTAAAGAATCCACCTGCCAATGCAGAAGACTCGAGTTCAATCCCTGGTCTGGGAAGATCCCCTGGAGAAAGAAATGGCAACCCACTCCAGTATTCTTGCCTGAGAATTCCCATGGACAGAGGAGCCTGGCAGGATATAGTCCATGGGGTTGCAAAGACTGAGCAATACAGCAACAAGGACACTTTCACTCATGTTTCCCATGAACCAGTGCACTGTGACAGGTATATCATTTTCCTTTCTCATTGAATGCTCAGGACGACTCACGTATGATGCACAGTGTTTAGCACATAAGAAGCTGTGGTTTGGGAACGTGAACTTACTCATCCACCAACCCATAGGCCCTAAGTGAAGGAGCTGGGATTCAAATTCAAGCTGGAATGCCGTGGAAACGCATGCTCTTAACCCCCATGGTATTCCCCTTCCGCTGGTTGCCCCACAGTGAAGGCTTTCCTCCCAAAGCAGCTAAGAGCCCAGCCAGCTGCTAACCAGGGCAGGGAAACCCACAAAGCCAAGGCACTATGAAATATTCAACATGTTGACAGGAGGCATATTGCCAGCTGAGTGGAGGCCAGGAACTGGTCTTTGCCTGATGGGCCAGAGATTTCTGCTGCAGAAAGCTGAGCCTGGAGCAAAATTAGCTTTGAAGTTTATTAAATCTTTGTGTCTCTGGGGCCAGGGGGAGAAAGAGTCAGGCGGTGGCTCCTGTGGTCCTCAGCTGAGCAAGGCAGCCTGGAGGGACCTTTCTACCCCACCAGCAGAGCAGGATATTTCAGATGTATTTTTCACATTTGGAATACTCAGGAACTCTATTGGACTTTGGATTAGTGAGTTTACCAGAAAAACAAAGCTGCTGTGAACACAGGCAAAAATCCACACTAGGGTTTTGCTCCACAACAGAAAGAGGCTGAAATTACTCAGGTAAGCTGAGTTTCTACTACAAACAAGGTCACTGTGTTTGGAAAAATAAGCCCATGGGTGAGGGTGTGGAAGAATTCTTTATCATTAATGGGAGTCTTGGTGCTAGCATTTTAGGAGGAACAAAGGTTTCATATCAAGAAAGCCAATTCTATCTATTTTGTCAGCCAAAAAGTTCATTTGGGTTTTCCATAAGATGTTACAGAAAACCTGAAAGAACATTTTGGCCAAACCCATACATTATTTAAAAGGTGAGATCAGATAAATAAATGAATTTTTGTGATTCTTCCATCCATACAAACCTTCAGCCAAACTGCTGTGTAAATAACTTTATTATATAAATATAGTACAAAGGAAATCAGAAAATCTGATTACAACATTTTAATAAGCAAAGCAAATATAATGCTTATTTTGTGATTTTTATACAACAAATAAAATTTCTAAGACCAACGCATTTTGAAAAACTTGCAAGGTAAATTTTTTCCAGCATGCAATTATTAAACATGCTGTTGACATTTTTACTTCAAATTCATGGGTAATTTTATTTCTTCCATACCCCCATCCACCACATCAGCCCCCATTATTCTGAATCATTATCAGAAATCGCTTCTTTTCATTCACAAACTTTCTGGATAGCTCCTTAAAGATAATGACTCTTTTTTTTCTGGACACAACCACAGTGCTATTATCATATGTTAAAAAAAATCAACAGTAATCCTTTAATATTATCAAATATTTAGTAGTTGTTAAAATTGCCAATCATTTCATAAGGGTCATAAATTTATTTTACAGATTGTTTCATTAAGATCCTACACGTTACTATTGGGTGATAACACCTTTCAAAAGTGCATCTACCCATCATCTTTTTTTTTCTTGCAATTTTTAAAATTTATTTTTTAATTGAAGGATAATTGCTTTACAGAATTTTGTTGTTTTCTGTCAAACCTCAACATGAACCAGTCATAGGTATACATATGTCCCCTCCCTCTGGAACCTGCCTCCCATCTCCCTCCCCATCCCACTCCTCTAGGTGGATATAGAACCCCCTGTTTGAGTTCCCTGAGACATACACCAAATACACATTGGCTCTCTATTTTACATACAGTAATATAAGTTTCCATGTTACTCTCTCCATACAGCTCACCCTCTTCTCCCCTCTCCCCATGCCCATAAGTCTGTTCTCTATGTCTGTTTCTCCACTGCTGCTCTGCAAATAAATTCTTCAGTACCATCTTTCTAGATTCCATATATATACATTAGTATCTCTTTTTGACTTACTTCACTCTATATAATAGGCTCTAGGTTCATCCACCTCATTAGAACTGACTCAAAGGTATCCTTTTTATGGCTGAGTAATATTCCATTGTGTATATATACCACAATTTCTTTATCCATTCATCTGTCAATGGACATCTAGGTTGCTTCCATGTTCTAGCTATTGTAAATAGTGCTGCAATAAATATTGGGGTACATGTGTCTTTTTCAGTTTTGGTTTCATCAGGGTATGTACATGCCTAGGAATGGGATTGCTGGGTCATATGGTGGTTCTGTCTTAACATAGTAAGAGCCATATATGATAAGCCCAGAGCAAACATTATTCTCAATGGTGAAAAACTGAAAGCAGCCCTCCTAAGATCAGAAACAAGACAAGAGTGTCCACTCTCACCACTATTATTCAACAGTTTTGGAAGTCCTAGCTACAGCAATCAGAGAAGAGAAAATAAATAAATACAAGGAATCCAGATCGGAAAAGAAGCAAAACCCTCACTGTTTGCAGATGACATGATACTTTACATAGAAAACCCTAAAGATAGTATCAGAAAATTACTAGAGCTAATCAGTGAATTTAGCAAAGTTGCAGAATACAAAATCAATACACAGAAATCACTTGCATTTCTATATACTAATAGTGAAAAATCAAAAAAAGAAATCAAGAAATCAATCCCATTCACCATTGCAACGAAAAGAATAAAATATCTAGGAACAACCCTACTTAAGGAGACAAAAGAACTGTGTACAGAAAATTGTAAGACACTGATGAAAGAAATCAAAGATGACGTAATAAGCAGATGGAGAGATATTCCATGTTCCTGGGTAGGAAGAATCAATATTGTGAAAACTGACTTCTTGATACCATGAAAATTATGAAACTGACTATGACAAAACACAAAGTGCCAAATAATGCAACTTCTGAACTAAGGAAAAGCACACGTTTCCAAGGTCATGGGGGTGCTGCCCACAGGGGAAGATAAAGAAGGAAGAGGCGTGAAGTTGAAATGGAAGAGAGCACCGATCATTTCAGATAATATGGCTCTCTGCCTACAAATCCAAGGATTTCAGCTGAAAACTTTTACAACTGCTGAGAGAGCTGAATGATTAACCACAATCAAAAGCAATTTCTGAGAATCAATAACTTTCATAAAGAGGGGAACTAATCAATTTAAAAACATCAGGAGAAAAAAATTAACAATGACAAGAAAATCATAATATAACCAGGAATACATCTACCATGAAATGGGAAATAGCTACATTTAGAAAGTCATAAACCTATACTGGAGGAGATGAAAGAAATACAAAGTGAATGGGGAGGCATGACATGATTCTGGATGAAAAAATCAAATGGTAAAGTCAACTGTGCCTAAATCAGTTTACAAGTTCCATATTTAACTAAAAACTGGCAATAAGTAAATTAAAAATTGACAATTGGATTCATAAATGCACGTGGAAGAGAGAGAATGCATAAGAATGCCTAAGACAATTTTAATAATGTACAATGGGAGTGGGATATTCTAATACTGTATTAATTAAAGCAGCGTGGTCTCAGGGAAGGAAAAGATAGATAAATCAGTTGGATAAAACAGAGAGTAACACAGGCTTCCCAGGTGGTGCTAGTGGTAAAGAACCCACCTGCCAGCCAATGCAAGGGATGTATGAGACAGCCTGGTGGGCTTCAGTCCATAGGGTCTCACAGAGTAAGAATGACTGAAGCAACTTAGCACACACGCAGCGAGTAAGACATCCACGTACATTCGGGAATTTGTGAAGAAGACATTTCAGATCAAAGAGACTGGGACAGCATATAAAACTAGTAATACATTTGAGGACAAAATAATCTGAATAAGGTTGCAGTACATATTTAAAGCCATACACAAAGCTAAATGTAAAATGGGTTAAAGGTGTGAACATCAACAAGTGACATTAAGCACTAACAGTAGAATAACATTCTTCATAAAGTGGAAGTCTTCTTAAAGAAGACACATCCAGGGGCCATAAAAGATTAACCACTGAACTGTAAACTAATGAGCAACTTTTATATGACAAGTGTTATTACCTACAAATTCGAAGACAAGCAACAGATTGAAGGAAAATATTAAAGATACTAGTACCCAGGCTATAAAAGTAACTCTTATGATTATATTATAAGAAAACACTTAAGAAAAGCGAGTAAATGCTCTGAACATGGATTTCATAGAAAAATAAACACAATAGGGTAACATACATTGAAACGATGATAGGGCTGCTTAGCAACCGGGACGCTATACATTAAAACAACAACTGCTAAATAAAATAAGGCAATACCTTCTGCAGCAAATGATATTATCAAGTAAGTGAAATCTAAAGAACAGGAGGAAATATTTGCAAATCATTTACCTGATAAAGATCTAGAATTCAAAATATATAAGGCACTCTTGCAACTCAGCAACAAAAAGACAACCAACTCACTTTACGGGCAAAGAACTCAAACCAACATTTCACCAAAGAAGCCATATAAACAGCCAACAAGCACATAAAGATGTTCCACATATAAATCATTAAATAAAGGCAAACCAAAACCACAATGAAATGCTGCATCATATTCACCAGGATGAGTACAATTAAATTTAAAAGAACACAAAACAAACAAACGGAAAAATAGAAAAACAGAGGATAAGGAGAAATGGACTCTACCTTACAGTAACGGTGGGAGTGTAAAATGGTACACCGGCCGTGGAAAATAGTCTCATAGTCCATCAGAAAGTCAAGCATAGAATTGCCATGTGACCATGGTATCTTCCATACAAATCCCGAAGAACTGAAAATAGGTACTCAGACAAACATTGTAGACAACATTCATATCAGCACTATTGACACCAGTCAAAAGATGGAAACAACCCAAACACCTGACATGGGATGAAGGACTAACAACCTATCAAGTGGACATATGATGGAATAACACTCAGACATAAAGAGGGATGAAGTACTAGCACCTGGCACAACATTAGTGAACCTTGAGGACATCGTGCTAAGTAAAAGAAGATACAGATACAGAAAGTCACGTTGTATGATTCTGTGTATGTGAAATATCCATTAGCAGGTAAATCCACAGAGATGACGACAGATCAGTGGTTGCTAGGGACTCGGGGGAGGGAGAAGATGACGAGACTGCTTGAGGGTTACCAGGTTTCCTTTGGGGAGGATGAAAAGATTTAAGGAGTGGACAGAGGTGGTGGGAGTAAACATCATGAATGGACAAAATGCCACTGAACTACACACTTTGAAAGGGGTAAATTGTTGGTCCTGTGAATTCCAACTCAATTAAAAATCAACAATGAGATACTGTGTCTTTCTGTTAGTTTGGTAAACAGACACACCCCTTTAAAAACCCAGTGTTAGGGTGTTGAAAAGTGGGTTCTCTCCACACTATTGGCTCAAATATAAACTGGCAGAGAGTTGGGGGAGGTAAATTTGACAATACCTATTCATATTTAAGATGTGCATGCATCAAGTTCATTTACAGGATTCAATCCCATACATGCCCCAAGAAAGATGTACACATTCACGGGTGCTTGCTTTTGTTTTAAAAAAGGAAACAAAAATTTAAAATTTGATATCTGGCACATGGGTGGTGTTGATTTTGTTGAGAACCTCAAAGCCACCTGAAAGATCATTTGGTCTCTAACTGCCCTGAACATTCCTTAAATCACCGATAGGTTACATACACATGATTTGTGTAAACAACTCAGTATAGCACTAAAAATGTTAAAAATATATAATTTATACTCTAATGTATAATACGTAGTTCCATAAAACGGCTGCAACAAAAATTAAATCACTCAAGTGCTACACTGCTTAGACTCCCTTCCACAAAATTGTAAATATTCAAAGCTTCCAGCTTTGCCCGTTGATGGATAAACATTTCCACAGTTTGATTCTTTCATCTGAAAAATGGGGATACAACACCACTGCCCCAGAGGGTCACCGTGAGGACACGGTGAGTTAATTCTGAGAAGGCCTGGCACTGTACCAGGTGCAGAGTAAGCCTTACAATAAATGTGGGATACGTTAGCCTTTCAGAGGGTTGATATTCTGGAAGAGGAGAGAGATAACTGACAGTTTTATAGCATGCGATGTGATGAGGGCTCTGGCAGCTGTGGGCACAGGTCCTGTGGAGAACAGAGAAGGAGCAGGCTGACTCCCCAGAGGATCCTTCCCACCGCCTCTGAGGCTAAACGAAGTTGCCTACCAGCCCCCGTCCTGCGACCAACGCCAACACGCTGCCCCCCACATCACAGATTTCGTTTCTCTGTGCCTCTGTGCTCTACCATCAGCACATATGCTCAAGAATTCTCTACGTTTGTTCTCGGGAAAGTAAACTGTTAGAAAGAAAAATCAATGTTCATTAGCAGTGCCATTACTTTTAAGAAAATCCTTTCTCAAGGAAAAGCGGCGAAGGACGCTCCGGAAGCCGCTGTCCCTCTGACGTCCTGCGGGGCTCAGTGCGTTACTGACTCGGCTTCACGGCGGTCATCTCTCCCCAGCTGGACGCCGGGGGCACACCCACGCTGCTGGGGCGGCCGCGGTGCTTCTCAGCTCAGCTGATGGAAGCACCCATCTGGGGTCGCCAGACCTTCTCGTTTTTTAAGAGCAACTCTATGCCTGAATTTCTATGTGAAATTTCCTAATTTTTTAAATGCTGTCAACAAATTCTAAGCAAACAGTAAAATAACACTCT
Source organism: Okapia johnstoni (assembly GCA_024291935.2). Taxonomy (NCBI): domain Eukaryota; kingdom Metazoa; phylum Chordata; class Mammalia; order Artiodactyla; family Giraffidae; genus Okapia; species Okapia johnstoni. Next base: position 82,754,067 of record CM044318.1, read on the forward strand.
CGGAGCCCAACCAAATAATTTTGTGGGTGAACCTCACCGCAGGGCCCCAGTTGGTAACTTTTGTGACACGTGTTTAGACTTTCAGGTTGGTAATTGTGCATCTGAAGGTGTCACAGACCGTGGTCTTGGATGTCGCGGGAAAACAATCTACTGGGTCCTTGGGTCCGGGCAAGCCCATCCTTGTCGGTGAGTTGATTTCCCATCCCCAGCCTGTCAATCCTCTGCCTCTGGCTCCATCCTCCCCTCCCCACCACACCCCCTCGCTGTGGCCCGGGCGTGTTGGGGGAGGGGGGGGCTCGTCACTTGATATAACACCTGTAACTCTGAACATGCCCACCACTTAAGAAAAACAAATCACGAGATGCCTTCTCCACCAAGAAAGCGCATAAGAGAGTTTTGTTTTCCTTTCCGCTTCGAGTCAACAGAACTGGTGACACCATCTCCCCTTTGTTAGGAGCGCTTTTAGAGAGATTATCTTAAATGAATACACAGAAGAATGACGGAATTCTACACAGCCACCAGCAGAATTGATTTTTTCTTAAGTGCGGTGAGTGAATAATCACATAATGCATGGCCAGGGAGAGAGATTCTGAAACTCACTCTTTTCCCAGATGGTGTAATGTCCCCGCCTGGCTCTATTGATCCTGCCCAATGAGCTGCCCAAAAGGTGGAGGACCTTTGATCATCTGATAATTTTTAGTATCTTTCCCTCCCTCTTCATCAGCACTGGCAGGATGACTGATGTTCAGGCCAAATTCTAACTGAGGTTTTCCCATCCCTGGTGTAGGAAAAATGATTTTTAAACACCACAGTCATTTTTAGAAGTGAAATGCTGAGCCATTGTTTAAAAGATATGATGCATATTATCCTGTGCGTGAAGGTAACTGATAGTCCAGGCAAGGTAATGCATAATCACCCCACCCCCACCTGACGAAGGGCCTGACTGCACCATGGACATCCTCCTTCATCTCCAGGCACCTCGCCACACCCAGCCCTCCTCTGATCTCTCACCCAGAGCCAGGCCATGTGCGCAGGGACCCTGGGACATGCGATGAGATTGAGCATAGTAAGAATCTCCCTCAAACTACTATTCGGGTACAATATATACAAGCCAAGGTTGGCTGTCCAGTGTCCTAACCCCTCTTGGTCAAGGTGTCTCTGTGGTCTTATTCAATTCCTTGTTCCTCGCCTTTCACTATATTAAGGAAGCATCATGTTCTGCATCCTTGGCCAAGTGGATGACACAAATACTTTGATTCTTTGGATGAGTGATTAAGAATCCTTTAAAATTGGACACTTTATTCTTACCGGTATGCTATGGCTATTTCAGGCTTAAATCTGTCCGCTTTCTGTGATTATAGGACAGCTGAGGAACTTGTAGGCAAACATTTCTCATAGTATTTAACTCACTGGAAAAGACCCTGATGCTGGGAAAGATTGAAGGCAGGAGGAGAAGGGGATGACAGAGGATGAGATGGTTGGATGGCATCACCAACTCAATGGACATGAGTGTGAGCAAGTTCCGGGAGTTGGTGATGGACAGGGAAGCCTGGTGTGCTCCAGTTCATGGGGTCGCAAAGAGTCAGACACGACTGAGTGACTGAACAGAACTGAACTCTCTCCCCTTTGCTCCCTTTGGAATCCCATTCACTGGAATTCCTGAAACTGTGGAGTCCAGGAGGCAGTGACACAATGTTTTCCAAGTGCTGAAAGAAAAGAACTTTCAACCTGGAATCCTATACTTGGTGAAAATACCATTTAGGAATGAAGAGAAAATCAAGACTTTCTCAGATGGAAAAATAAAAAAACCAAGAGAATGTGTAGCCAGCAGACTTACCATATGAGGGTGTCTAAAAGTAGTTCTCTAAACAGAAAAAGAAAGATAAAACAAAGAACTTGGAATGTCACGAAGAAAATAAAGAACACAGTGAGCAAAATAAGGGTAAACAGAATAGACTCCCTTATCCTTTTGGGTTTTGCAAATTGTGTTTTGTAAATTATGATAGTTGAACCAAAAATGATGTGGTTCTAAATACATGTAGAGGAAGTATTTTAGGTAAAACCTCTATAATGGAGCTGGCAAAATGACAACATTAAGACTGTGATTATAAACTGCTGCTGCTGCTGCTAAGTCGCTTCAGTTGTGTCTGACTCTGTGCAACCCCACAGACGGCAGCCCACCAGGCTCCCCCATCCCTGGGATTCTCCAGGCAAGAGCACTGGAGTGGGTTGCCATTTCCTTCTCCAATGCGTGAAAGTGAAAAGTGAAAGTGAAGTCACTCAGTTGTGTCCGACTCCTAGCCACCCCATGGACAGAAAATCCTCCGTCCATGGGATTTTCCAGGCAAGAGTACTAGGTTAGCCAAAAGTTTCACTTGAGTTTTTCCATAACATCTTACAAAAACCCAAAGAACCTTTTGGCCAACTCAACATATGTGTGTGTGTGTGGATAATATAGCTGCTCTTGCTTTCCTTTGCTTAATTTTTGCAGGGTGTATCTATTTCCACCCCTTTATTTTTAACTTGCTTATACAGCTCTGTTCGAAATGAGTTTCTTGTGTACAGCAAATGGTTAGGTCATGTTTTATAATCCACTCTGTGAATCTCTTTCACTTTGTGTATTTAGATTGTTTGCATTTGTGGTATACACAAAAATTGTACATATAGTTTATATGCATACATTACACATTTATCATATATTGTGTATATACGTATATGTAATATGATACCCAGAATGTCACACCTAATACCTGATACTAAGACTAACCATTAAAAAAGCTGAACAAAAACTATACTGAAAAAGAGTATAGTTAAACCATGATGAAATTCCTGCCAAAGGAAGGCAGGGAAAAAGACAGAGAAATGAAAAACAGGGAAAACAAGCCAGAAAATAATAAAATGGTTACTTTAAGCCCTGACAGATCTATAATTATAATAAATGCAAATTGTCTATATACACAAATTCAAAAGCAGAAATCTGTGAACTGGATTAGAAAGCATGACCTAACCATTTGCTATCTATGAGAAACTCACTTCAAATAGAGAAATATAGACAAGTTGATGCTAAAATGTTGGAAGCAGACATACCATACCAACATTAACTGGAAGAAAGCAGGCGTAGTTATACTGATATTAGATGAAGTAGATTTCAGAACAGCAGAGACTCACTAGAGATGGACAATATAGAATGATAAGAGTCAATCTATCATGAAGACATAGGAATCATAAATGTGTATGTTTCAAACAACAGAGCTGTAAAATATGTGAAGCAAAAGCCAATAGAACCAAAAGGATTAATAGACAAATCTGAAATTATATTTGTAGATTTTTCCATTCTTCTCTCAACTGTTGATAGAAAAACTAGGCAGAAAATCAGTAATGATACAGAAGAACTCCACACTACCAAGAACTGACAAGATCTAACCGACATTTATATAACACTGCACCAAACAACAGCAGAATATGTATTACTTCCAAGTATCCATGAACAAAGGCATGAATATACCATATCCTGCATCATAAAACAAATATCAACAAATTTTTAGATACTGAACTAATGATGAGTATGTTCTATGATTACAGTGAAATAAAACTATAAATCAGTGACAGGAAAATCTCCCAAAACTTGAAAACTGACTAACACACTTCCAAATAATCAAGGAGATAAAGAGGAAGTCTCAGAGGAAATAAAAAATAAGATCAACTGGATAAAAATGAAAATAAAGCATATCAAAATTTGGGGAACACAGCTACAGCAGTGCTGAGAGCAAAATTTATAGCACTGAATGCACACAACAGAAAAGGGGAAAACTTTTAAATCAATAATCTGAGCTCTTACCTCAAGAAACAAGTAGAAGAGCAAACTAATATACCAAAGAAGCAGCATAAAGGGAATAAGAAAGGTTAAGCAGAAAGCAATGAAAGTAAAACACACACAGGAAAACAATAAAGTCAGTGAAACAAAGAGCTGGTGCTTTGATAAGACCAATAAAGTTGACAAACTTCTCTCAAGAAAAAAAGAAAATTAAAAAAACAGATTGCCAACATTAGGAATGAAATGGGGGTATATCACTGCAGATTTGACAGATGTCAAAAGGATAATGAGAGAATACTACAAACAACTCTATAAATATAAATTTGACAACTGGGATGAAATGGGACCAATTTCTTGAAAATATAAACTACTACCACTCAATATATGAAATACATAATTTGACTAGCTCTATAGCTAACTATCAAAGAAACTGAATTCATAAGTCAAAACCTCTCCCCACCACCCACAAATTTCCTGGCCCACATGGTTTCAACTTAAGAATTCTACTAAATGTTTAAAGAATTAAATCCAAATCTACACAATCCCTTTCAGGAAAAAAAAAATAAAAACACTTCCCAGTTCATTTTATGAAGCTAGTGTTATCCTCCTGCCAAAACCAGACAAAGGAAAATACAAACCCGTATCGCACATGAACATGGATGCAAAATTCCTTAACAAAATAGTATTAATAGTAAATAGAATTAAATGATATGAAAAATATTATACATTATGACCAAATGGAGTTTGTTTCAGAAATATGTCTAGTTCAATATTCAAAAGTCAGTGTACTCTATCACATTAATAGGCTAAAGTGTAAAATCACATAATCATATCAGTGAAGAAAAAGAATTTGGCAAAATCCAACACCCATTCATGATCAAAACTCTCAGAAAAATCAGTATTGAAACATACACATTGTCATATGCAAAATAGATAGCCAATGGGGATTTGCAGTATGATGCACGGAACCCAAAGCAGGTGTGCTGTGACAACCTAGAGGGGTGGAATGGGGGGATGTGGGAGGGAGGTTTAAGAGGGGGAGGAGATGTGTATACCTATGGCTGATTCATGGTGACGTATGGCAGAAACCATCACAACATTGTAAAGTAATTATCCTCCAATTAAAATTAAATAAAACTTAAAAATAATTTTTAAAAAAGCAAGTAAAAAAATCCACAAAAAGCCTAAAACTACCATTACACTTAAGTATAAAACTGAATATTTCCCCCTAAATCACTAACAAAGCTAGTATGTCTGCTTACACTGTTCTTATTCAACATAATACTAGAAATTCTAGTCAGTGCAATAAGGCAAGGAAAGGAAATGAATTGCATGTAGACTAGAAATAAAATAAAATTCTATTTACAGATGACATGATCATCTATGCAGAATATCTCAAGAAATCTATAAGAAAGTTCCTAAAACTAAGTGAGAACACACACGACAAGGTTGCATGATACAATATAAACAGGTGAAAATCAATTGGATTTTTATGTATTAACATTGAACAGATGGATGCCAAAAGCTCAATTAAAATACCATGTCTCAGTTCAGTTCAGTCCAGTTGCTCAATAGTGTCTGACTCTTTGCGACCCCATGAACCACAGCATGCCAGGCCTCCCTGTCCAACACCAACTCCCTGAGCCTACCCAAACTCATGTCCATTGAGTTGGTGATGCCATCCAACAATCTCATCCTCTCTTGTCCCCTTCTCTTCCTGCCCTCAATATTTCCCAGCATCAGAGTCTTTTCAAAGAGTGAAGAGTCAACTCTTATCAGGTGGCCAAAGTATTGGAGTTTCAGCTTCAACATCAGACTTTCCAGTGAACACTCAGGATTGGTCTCCTTTAGGATGGACTGGTTAGATCTCCTTGCAGTCCAAGGGACTCTCAAGAGTTTTCTCCAACACCACCATTCAAAAGCATCAATTCTTTGGTGCTCAGCTTTCTTCACAGCCCAACTCTCACATCCATACATGACTACTGGAAAAACCATAGCCTTGACTAGACGGACCTTTGTTGGCAAAGCAATATCTCTGCTTTTTAATATGCTATCTAGGTTGGTCATAACTTTCCTTCCAAGGAGTAAGCGTCTTTTAATTTCATGGTTGCAATAACCATCTGCAGTGATTTTGGAGCCCAGAAAAATAAAGTCAGCCACTGTTTTCACTGTTTCCCCATCTATTTTCCATGAAGTGATGGGACCAGATGCCATGATCTTAGTTTTCTGAACGTTGAGCTTTAAGCCAACTTTTTCACTCTCCTCTTTCACTTTCATCAGGAGGCTCTTTAGTTCTTCTTCGCTTTCTGCCATAAGGGTGGTGTCATCTGCATATCTGAGGTTATTGATATTTCTCCCAGCAATCTTGATTCCAGCTTGTGCTTCATCCAGCCCAGCATTTCTCATGATGTACTCTGCATATAAGTTAAATAAGCAGGGTGACAATGTACAGCTTTGACGTATTCCTTTTCCTATTTGGAACCAGTCTGTTGTTCCATGTCCAGTTCTAACTGTTGCTTCCTGACCTGCGTACAGGTTTCTCAAGAGGCAGGTCATGTGGTCTGGTATTCCCATCTCTTTCAGAATTTTCCACAGTTTATTGTGATCCACACAGTCAAACTGTTCAAAAAATGGAATTCTTAGGTTTAAATCTAACAAGTCATAACCGGTGTGTGCTAAAAATGACACACATCATGAGAAATGCTGGGCTGGATGAAGCACAAGCTGGAATCAAGATTGCTGGGAGAAATATCAATAACCTCAGATATGCAGATGACACCACCCTTATGGCAGAAAGTGAAGAGGAACTAAAAAGCCTCTTGATGAAAGTGAGAGAGGAGAGTGAAAAAGTTAGCTTAAAGCTCAACATTCAGAAAACTAAGATCATGGCATCTGGTCCCATCACTTCATGGGAAATAGATGGGGAAACAGTGTCAGACTGTATTTTTTTTGGCTCCAGAATCACTGCAGACGGTGATTGTAGCCATGAAATTAAAAGACGCTTACTCCTTGAAAGGAAAGTTATGACCAACCTAGATAGCATATTAAAAAGCAGAGACATTACTCTGCCAACAAATGTCCATCTAGTCAAGGCTATGGTTTTTCCAGTAGTCATGTATGGATGTGAGAGTTGGACTGTGAAGAAAGCTGAGGGCCAAAGAATTGACGCTTTTGAATGGTGGTGTTGCAGAAGACTCTTGAGAGTCCCTTGGACTGCAAGGAGATCCAACCAGCCCATCCTAAAGGAGATCAGTCTTGAGTGTTCATTGGAAGGACTGATGTTGAAGCTGAAACTCCAATACTTTGGCCACCTCATGCGAAGAGTTGACTCATTGGAAAAGACCCTGATGCTGGGAAGAATTGGGGGCAGGAAAAGAAGGTGACAACAGAGGATGAGATTGTTGGATGGCATCACCAACTTGATGGACATGAGTTTGGGTAAACTCCGGGAGTTGGTGATGGACCTGGAGGCCTGGCGTGCTGCAGCTCATGGGGTTGCAAAGAATCAGACATGACTGAGAGACTGAACTGAACTGAATGAAAGGAGGGAGGAAAGGTATTAAAGCTCAACTGATATTTAAGAGAAAAAGATTTCAGGTTCACCAGCTTGAAAGCACCTTTATATCAAGTTTTTTCTCTGAGAGCAGAGGGTCTCCATCTGTTTTGTTGGTCCATTTTTCCAGTGCCTGGAACTGACAATACATGTAATATACATGCAATAAATATTTGTTGAATGGATGACGGGTTCACCTGGGTTACCCCCAAGTGCCTCAGAATACTGTTGGTAGTACTAAATGTGGTCTGCCTTTGTCTTTGTTAAATTCAGTCCCAAGATAGAGACCTCCTCCCTGGTATCTCTACATTGATCCAAACCATCTGATCACAAAATTGGAGGAAACATGACTGGCATGCTCCCAGTTTAAGGGAACTGTGCATGTCCAGTCAAGGAAGTCCTCCTGAGAAATAGAAAAGGACAAGACAGGTGGTCCTCTACCTAGGTATTCTCTCTACAAGGCTGGAACCTGGCTACACCATCATCAGCTGCTGAATCCAGAGAAGGCTGGTCCTCACACTGCGTACTCATCAAAGCCTGCTTTGACCTAGGGATGGGCTGAGCCCTGCTAGAGATGCTGGCTTTAAAGGACACACACCTGAGCTGTGATGCAACCCCCACTAGCTTGTAATCTGATTATGTGGTCTTTCCTTCCCACCTAGTCAGATCATCTACCCAGTGTGAAAGGAAATGCAGGAGTGGCATGCCTCAATAAAGGAAGAGGGTGAAGTCCTAACCTTAGCTCTTGCTACAAGGCCAGGATACGTCATTTAATCCCTCTGAGCCTCAGCTTTCCCATCTGCATGACAGGGATAGAATCAGTATTTATGGCTTAGGGTTACTATGAGAATTACATGACAGAGTATATCTAAAACAGCCAGCACAGTACTGCAATGCTGTAGAGGGGAGAAAATATTTCCAAAAAAGTGGTTCTGGCCAAATGGCCATCAGGTTAAGGAGAAAAACAAACAAACAAAGTTTGATGCCTGCCTCACACTGTAAACACAAATCAATTCCAGATAAATCACAGGCCTAAAAAAGAGAAGTCAAACTGTAACGTTTTGGGAAAAAAATGCAGGAGAATAGCTTCATGAGTTTGGAAGAGGCATAATTTTCTTTAAAAAGTGCACCAGGATGACCCGGAGGGATGGGATGGGGAGGGAGGTGGGAGGGGGGTTCTGGAAGGGGAACACATGGACACCCATGGTGGATTCATGTCAATGTATGGCAAAACAAATACAATATTGTAAAGTTAAAAAATAGAAAATAAACTAATTTAAAAAAATAAAAATAAATAAATCAAAGCATACAAACAAGCTCTGCTTTTAGAAAGAGAATATAGGTAAGTTGGACTTCAGAAAAAAACAGTTCACCAAAAGACACCATTACGAGAATGAAAAACAAGCCCTCGATGGAGAAACGATATCCATAATACCCATATGTGCATGCTAAGTCACATTAGTCGTGTCCATCTCTTTGTGACCCCATGGACTGTAGCCCACCAGGGTCCTCTGTCCATGGGATGGATTCTCCAGGCAAGAATACTGGAGTGGGTAGCCATGCCCTCCTCCAGGGGATCTTCCTGACCCAGGGATCGAACCCGTGTCTCTTATGTTTCCTGCATTGGCAGGCAGGTTCTTTACCACTAGAACCACCAGGGAAGCCCCATGATATGTATATATTTGTCTTCAATATATACTGAATTCCAACAAAGCAATAAGGAAAAGACAGAAAACATGATTTTAAAAGTTTGTGACTTGAAAAGGCACTGCATAAAAGAGGATATTAACCCTCCAACAAGCTTACAAATTGGTGCTCAACACCAGTAGTCATCAGAATAACTAAATTAAGAAAACATTGCTGAAAAACCAAAAAACGTGTATGTTTGGCAGTACCACATTTTAGAGAGAGTGAAGACACTGCCGGTGTATGAGTCTGTTGACACAGCCACTTTGGAAAACTGTTGGGCCTTATCCACAAACCTTAAAAAGCCTACGTCTACCCTATCGTGCAGTCTTTCCATTTCTAGGTATATATCCCAGAGAAACAGATGAGCAGGTCCACTGGAGACACAAGCAAGGGTATTTTTCAACACCCAAACACTATAAATCAGGAGTCCCCAACCTTTTTGGCGCCAGGGACTGTTTTCATGGAAGACAATATTTCCATGGACCAGGGGGTGTGGGGATGGTTTCAGGATGATTCATGCACATTACATTTATTGTGTACTTTATTATTATTGTATCACTCCACCTCAGATCATCCAGCACTAGATCCCAGAAGTTGGGGACCCCTTGCTGTAAATAACCCAAATATTCACCAACACTAGAACAGATAAATCAATGGTGGTATGTTCGTAGCACGGAATACTATGTGCTTATGAAAAGAACATTAGGGTAACGAAACACACTAGGACACGGAGGAAATCTCAGACACAATGCAAAGCAAAAGAAGCCAGATACCAGCAAACCAGGTTGCATGAGTCCATTTCCATTGAGTTCAATGGGCAAAAGTCATCTATGCAATAGAAGTCAGGAGAGTGGCTACCTCACCTGGTGAGGCAGGGGGAGGTAGTGGTGATGGATGAGAGGAGACACGAAGGCACCTTCTGATTTGCTAGACATGTTCTGTCTTGATACGGGAGGAGGTCATAGGAGTATATACACATGTAAAAAATGCACCAAGCTGCACCCCTAGCATGCTGTGCTGCGGGTGTATAACACATTAAATGTAGTAACAAAACTCTACTACAGATAGGGCCAGACACAGAATAATCACTCCAAAACTGACATATCATTACAGTTAATTTTACTATCACAATAATAGATTCCTTCCCAGCCCCACCAAGTGCTACTAGTTTTCTGCAGAAGCTCTGCAGGAGCATCGCAACACATTTTAAACTGTTACTCGGTAGTTTTTAAACTTCTTTTGTTTTCCCCTTTGTCACCAAAAATGTGTATGAAAGTCAAAGACACCTTTATCTGAAATGACCACTCCTGCTGATTATACCTTCAGCAAAACACACAGCACAATCAAGCCAGCATTAGGACAGTGTGGGGAACAAATGCCAAGGGGACGGCTGAGTGTCTGATGCAGAGGGTGACCTGGGATCTGCAGCGACGCTGGCTGCTGGCTTTAATTCAACACTCACCTTCCTCAGCAACCTTTTAAAACATCAGAAAATCTCCCCAGAACATCCTTTTTACTCAGGGAAGACAATCTGACGTGGTCCACACAAAAGAAGCAACTTCTCCCGAGATGTGTCATCTGTAAATGATGGGTGGGACGCCACCTTAAAACCAGGAAATTAAATAAGGCAGATAGTGGTGATGAGAGAGCTGGTCCCACCTGGCTCGTCGCATTTCATTTCTTACTAATTCACAATTTGACCTTGAGTTAACCTTGAATGTTTACAGTGTGAGCAGCTTGGGCTTTGGGGGAAAAGGAGCAGGAGGCGGCAAATAAAAGTGTAAAATATAGCAGCTCCAAAAAAGCAAAGGAACTGGAAGAGGCTGACACATCAGCTTACGCGGCTCAGCATTCACTGTTTAAAATAAGCTGAGACCCTTCAAATCCACACCCAGGTCACTGAAATGAGATCAGCATCACACAGAAATGCTGACAGAAGGAGGCATCCTGAAGTCCCTCTCTCTACACGAACGCTGGCTCGCTTCAGACGGTGCTCATGCTTATAGAAATGATTACACTCCCCAAAGATATCACTCTGTCTGTGCCTGAGTCAATTTCACATTTTAACCTGCCATCAGACTTCTGTGAAATTATACCGTTTTGGCGAATGCCTGTGAATTGGTGAAGTGAGTCCTTCTCAGGTAAGCCAAAACTGGTGGAAAAGGTCTGGCTCAGCCGGTTTCAGATCATAAATGCACCTTTGCTCACCGATATGATTGAAAGCAGCTGGTCGCCTGGCACTGAGCCAAGCCGTGGCAATGCCGGGGATAAAATGTCCATTAGTTGAATGCTGGGTCCCATAATAATAATTCTGAGTCCTCTATCGCGGTGAAGAAATGATACCTGACCTGTGATACGAGAAGACAGGAAATACCAACAGCAGGTACTGAAGAGGGACAAAAATATAAGAAGCAGGAGCAGGAAGAAATAACACTGGGTGGACCCAGCAAAGTGAACCAAAGGGACACCATCTCCTTTCCTGCTCAAAACAGAGCATGGACACTTTTCTCCACACGCTTATCAAACCTAGATGCTTTGCTAGCTGCACACTCATGAAATGATCCTTGAAATTATATTACCCAGAGAAATTTTCCTTCATCGCTTATTTTGATATAATTTCAATGAATGTACAGTATGTGAAATTATTTCTTCATCCTGGTTCTGAAAATGCAATTCAATGTTTAAGCCAGTGTGTGGAACACTCCAGCTGAGCACACCCCACCAGCAGAGTCTTGTTCACTATAGGTTTCTGGGTGAAAACAAATAAACCTTTAGGGGTAAGGTGGGCTTCAGGTTTATTTCCAGCGGGTTGAATCATGGAGTTTGGATTCTCAATCAATAACGGCAATTCAGACACTCTCTTCAACCTGTTTTGTGATCTCTGAAAAGAAGGGCATGGGAGAGGGCTCACAAAAGCCAAGATGGCCAAACCCTGGGTCACGTCTCTGCACTCCAAGTGTGACCCCAGACAAGGGACTTGTTTACAAGCCAAAACCCCTGACTTTGAGAGGGGTGGGTACAGCTGTAGGCCCCAGCTGTCTCTGTGAAGGCTCTGGATAAGAGAGAAGGGTCATTCCCAGGAGATGCATTAATAATTTGGTCTCAGGTGAGGGGTTTTTATGACTTAAAAATCATAAGAGGGACTTCCCTGGTGGTCCAGTAGTTAAGCATCCACCCTGCAATGAAGAGGATGCGGGTTCAGCCCTGGGTTGGGGAACTGAGATCCTACATGACACAGAGCAACTAAGTCCACGCACCACAACTACCGAGCCCGCACGCCGCAACTGGAGAGTTCTTTTGCTGAAATGAAGATCTGTATGCCACAACTAATACTCAACACTGCCAAATAAATACATAAAGTACTTATTTAAAAAATCACAACATATTTAAGACAGACAGAGGTATAATGAATAGCCAAGTGCACCAAGGGAAACTTATCACTCAGCTTAAAAATAAATATTACCAAAACAGCTGGTAATATTTCTACCGCCTCCCTCAGGGAAGCACTGCCTTGAATTTGGTGTTTATCCTTCCCATGATCTATGTTTATACAAAAGGATGGTCCCTTTAGCATATGTGACACTGCTCTGCATGCTCTCAGACTTTGGTAAGTAGGATAATACTGTTTCCACTCTGCTAGGATTTGCTTTTTTGCTCATTGTAATCGAGACCCATTTGGGTTAACACATATATTAATAGCTCCAATTAGCTCCTTTTCACTATGGTGTAGTATGAAAGGGCAGCCTCTTTTCCCTGTTTTTTTTTCTTTTTTTTTGTTGCCCTTTTCAAGTTTCCTACACCAGACCGGTATAACTTTTACCATCAGAGGAGAAGAAGCATGAAAGGGGGAGACATTCTTCCCACGACCCACCCCGATTCCTCCTTCCAAGTTCTCCCTTGGGGATGACATTGTTGGGTCAGAACCCTCCACTCCCCCAGCCAGTAACCAGGGTTGCCAGATGCCCCTTCTAACAGGTCTCAAACCCCTCTCTTTCTCCCCCATTCACTCTCACAGCCTCACAATCAAGAGCACATCTTTTTTTGTCTGGATTGTGGGGCTATATCTGCCCAGCCTTCTTCTCTCACTCTGCCCCAGATCAAATCCACTTTTATTAATTCCAACTGCTAATACCTCAGCTCTGGCTACCACCCCCTCATGCCAGGATCATTTTACCAGCTTCATTACTTGTCTCCTGCCTCTAGTCTCATTGCCAGAAGAATCTTTCTAAACAGAAACTTGAACCTCATCAAACCCTCCCCTCCATCTTACAAATCCTCCAGTGATTCCTCATTGTCTTCAGGGTGAAATTCAAACTCTGGGGCAGGAGGCGGTAGACTCCTTCTAACCCGACCCTCACCCATCTGGCCAGTCTCATCTCGTTCCCCCCTAAAGGGCTTTGAGGTCCTCCAGTCCGGATGCACACCCCTTCCCCTGACCAGAGGCATCTTCTGTCTCTGCTCTCTCCCCTCCTTCCCCTGCCTGGCCGGCGCTGGCCACTGCTCCTTCAAGCTCCTCTCAGTATCCTCTGGAGGTCTTCTCTGAGCCCCCTTCCCCATCCAAGTTGGCTCCCACTGCTCCATGTCCCTTGGCAAGCCCCATGCTTGCCTCTATCATGGCGTGCCCACACAGACAGGTCCTCACCTGTTCATCTGTCTTCTAACCCCCACGAGCTGGGCTCCCAAGGTGGACCTAACGCACTGCCCACATCTGGCAGATGTGGGATGAAGGCTGGATGAACTACATCAGGCTGCCTGGGGGAAGTGATGGCCACATGCCTTTGGAGACCCTAAATTGCAATCATCTCACCACTGGGATTATTGAGAACCCTGGCCCTCTGATTTCCTACAGAATCAAAATTCATCCCTTTGAGCCAGAAATACTTTTATTTAGTAATTTATTTGGCATGGCAATCCACTCCTGTATTCTTGCCCAGAGAACCCCATGGTCAGAGAACTTTGGTGGGCTACAGTTCACGGGGTCACATAGAGCCAGACACGACTGAGTGACTAACACACACACACACACATTTAGAAAATTTTCTACAAATAATATATGCCACTGATATTTGGCTAGTATTCTCTGGTGTGCCTGACCCACTGTCTCCAGCCATATTTATTCATCATTCCTAGGTCAGTGCCTGTGCTCTACAACTGTTAAACATTTTGAAAATCACTCCTGATTATTCATTTTCTTGAATTTTTAAAGCAAGCACTGAAGATGTTCCCAGCACCTCCTGAGCCCTATTGCTATGAGCACCCATCCTTCAGTGGCAGAACACACAGCAGGCTTTGTCCCTACACCATGGGTCCCACATGGCCGAGCTTTTATATGTTCAGTTAATATCCCATCTGTCCATGGCCTTCTCTGTTGTCTGCCACTTCTCAGTCTACAAGGGAAAGTCCTGTGTTTGCATCAGGCACCTTTCAGCGTTTGTTCAGAGCTGCCGCCAGGAGCAGGACTGAAGGAAGGAAGCCAAGAGAAGCCACCCCTCAGAGCAGCAGCGAGTCCAGCCCACTACTCTGACCCTTTCTGATTTTCTTCCTCCTCCTGTCCCAGAGCCTGGCAGAGCTTCTTGTACCTGTCACAACTAAGTCGGTGCTGGTGGCATTGGTTAGATGATGGGTACCAGAGAAGCTGGATCGTCTCTGCTGTACCTAAGCAGCAGCCCGATGGCTTAAAAAACCAACTAACCCACCAACGAACCCCCCAGTCTTACCTTGTTCTCATATGATGCCAACTGGCAAGATCAGGACACTGTGTACAGCAGCTTAATCTAGAGTTGGTTTCCTTGAGTAAGTAAGTCAGGAATATTTTTCTTGGAGTTTATTAACAGTTTCTGGTCATGCTCAAAATATTTGGTGAGAGTCCTACTGAAATTAGACCCTCATCAGTTTCAGAGAAAACACATGCTGGGTTTCCTATCCTGGAAAGTGATGTGAAATCAGAGACCTGAGCGAGCTGCACGTTCTTCTGGATCTTCTGTCACAACAGCAGCTTCTACGATGTCAGGCTGTCTGGCAGTGGCACATGCTTATTTTATAGTATTTGCTCTTAACAACAGATGTCATATTTCACCACGACCATGCCACATGCTGCCCCCAATAATCTTAAGCTTGTTCGTGGATCAAACCCACATTTAAGAAAGGTTTTCCCCTTCTCACTGGACAGCACTCACAGGCCAGCAAGAATGAACTTCAGGATAAAATAAGCCCCCTCTCTTTCTTTAAGTGGGAAAGACTCAGCCTAAGATGAAAACCCACCAGTGATTAGAGCTTTCATTTTCAATTTCTGCCTTTACTTGCAATGGGAGGAAAACCGAAATTAATTTTCCACTTTACTTCATTGGCAAACTATTTTTCACTTTGCTGAACGTTCACAGCATGGTGATAAATGGCAAATAATAAGCCGCCAGCACTCTCAGCACAGAGTTGGAGGCCCCTCAATTCACCTTAATGGACAGAGTCACGTGGTCCCCTCTCTGGGAGGAAAACCTGGCTATGGATCTTGTCCTGACACACAACGACCTGGCCGTTAGTGCCACTGGAGGGCAAAGGTCTCAAGCCAGAGTGACCTCATGGACCTCACCTGAAATACAGCTCTCTTCACTGCAAGAGAGACACCAGTTTAGTGGACCCAAAGTCATCCCCATCTCCACACCTGCTCGTTCACACCAGGACGCAGCAAACGCTTGTGCAAAGAGCAAATATCATAGACTTTACAGAGTATATGGTCTCTATCACAACTGCTCATCGGCCCCTGGCAGCCAGAGGCAGCCATGGACAACAGGAAACGATGGGCCTGGCTGCCTTCCGCTTGAATTTTATTTATGGGACTGACATATGAATTTCACATAATTTTCAATGTCACTAAAGATCTTTCTTTCCAATCACTTAAGAAGGTAATATGTGTATATGTGTGTGTGTGTGTGTGTATGTGTGTGTGTGTGTGTGTGTGTGTGTGTATATATATATATATATATATATATATATATATATATATATATATATTTTTTTTTTTTTTTTTTTTGCCTGGGAAGTCCCATGGACAGAGGAGCCTGGAGGGCTACATTCCATAAGGTTGCAATGAGTTGGACACAACTTAGTGAATAAATTCTTATGTATGTGTGTGTGTGAGTGTGTATGTGTGTGTGAGACCCCATGGACTTAGCCTGCCAGGCTCCTGTCCATGGGATTCTCCAGGCAAGAATACTGGAGTAGGTTGCCATTTTGTCCTCCGGGAATCCTTCTGACCCAGGCATCGAACCTGGGTCTCCTGCACTGCAGGCAGATTCTTTATCCTCTGAGCCACCAGGGAAGCCCCTGTATATGGCCCAGCGGTGGTGGTTTAGTCACTGGGTCATGTCTGACTCTTGCGACCCCATGGATTGTAGCCCACCAGGCTCCTCTGTCCATGGGATTTCCCTGGCAAGAATACTGGAGTGGTTGCCATTTCCTTCTCCAGGGGATCTTCCTGACCCAGGAATCAAACCCGGGTCTCCTGCATTGCAGGCAGATTCCTTACTCACTGAGCTATGAGGAAAACCCAGAGATTTTCCCAAAACAGGCAACACGATTTCCTAGGACAGTATCTACTAGCCCTACAAAGACCAAGTAGAAAGTGCATCCATCCCTTAAGCCCCTTGGTGAAAATAAACTCAAAACCAGCCCCCAGCTGGAGATTTAGGATGCTGGCATGATGTGCTGGCTTTCACCCTAGCTTTTCCCACAGGGGTGTTCAGAGTGGACAAAAAAAGTGAGTCAACATGTGCAGTGAAGGATATCAGAATGGCTGAAAAAAATTGGGGGACATTCTGGAGGCATCTTAGAAAGTACATTAGGAGTATCATTCCTAGCCTCTTGCTGGTTCCAAAGTGTGGGCCCTCCCCCTCTAATTAATCTTAATGGCAGCCTGCCTGCTTCTGCTCATGATACCATGATGAAATCCAGCACACACTGTACTCCAACATCTGTGAGGCTTGAATATCTGAGGAGCCGGTGACTCTGCAGTGATGAAATTGCAGCCCCGAGCTCGGCGACCTGCCATGTAATTCTGCAGGAACACGGGGAGTGTGGGTGTGAAATCGCAGGCAATTACGTTTCATCCCCGCTACACACCTCTCTGCTGAACTCATTACAATTTGCTCTCAGGATAGGACTAGGGGACTGGAATTTCGGTGGTCCTGATGACAAAATTCAAAGCCAGTGTTCCCTCTCCGAGCTGCAGGGAACAGCAGGAAGTCCATCCTGCAATGAGGCGCAGATGCGACGGACACACGTCACCTCCTGGAAGTGCAGCTGCAAATGAAACCAGGGCAGAGACAGGGGCCCAGAGATAGGCAGAGGGGGCCTGCAGGAAGCAGCTCCTCCCCTCCGGAGGGCTCCGGGTCCCTGTATGATGCTAAGCACCCATCAACACCTCCTGATAGGGCTGCAGGGAGAGAGGAGTGGTGTCAGTATGGAAGTTAAGTGGGAGAGAACCCCCGACTGAGAGCTGACTGAGGAGGGTAAACGCGGTGACCAGGAATGTCCCCGCAATTAGGAAACCGCCCCACAAAAGCAGAGGCCTGAGATGAAGCGTTCATTCCTGGCCTCCGAAGAGCCAGAGTGCCTACCCTTTAGCCAAGGTACTGGCTGGCCCCCTTGCCCTGTCCCTGCTGGACAGGCAGCCCAGGTGGAGATCAGGCCCAGCAGCCTGTCCTAGTTTATCCAGAGCCCAGCCTTGTGAGCACAGCCCCAAGGGGCCTGGAGGAGGCAAGGGGGCGCCCTGCTCCTCACTGTCCTCAGGTCCAAGAGGATGGACTGGCCGCCCCTCCCCATCACCCAGCAAGTGAACGTGAAGCATCAGAGCCAGACTCTGTTCCAGGTGGACACCTTTAGCCAAGGCTCCAGGCCTTCTTCTGCCAGCAAGACCAACGGGCTGGCCCAGGACTGGAGCAGAGGAGGCACTCTTCCAAGCAGGATCCTTCAACCTCTGCATACGACACAAGACAGAGCAGTTCCAGACTCAAGATAGGAAGTCTGGCTCTGCTAACTTCCATCCTGGCCACCTGAGAGGCCCAGGCCACCTGGCTGGTATGCAGATTGGCTCCACCTGGCATGTGGGCACAATGCAACCAGCAGGTGCTCAGCTAGTGGGGCGGCATCCTCGCCTCAGTCTTGATGAATGTCAACTGCATGGTTACAGCTGATACTCCTACGATCGCCACCAGGTGATAGAATGTGTCCTGGGGCCCATACAAACAGTGAAGTGGATCCAGGGCAGCACAAGTCCGGCCTTGGCCTTACCAGGGTGACCCCAGGAACCATAAGTGGCCCCAGTGCAAGGCTCCATGGCCACCCAATGTACTGACTCCACTGTACTGGGTGAGAAGAGCTCTGAGCTCCAGAGCCCGTTTCTCCACTTAGGTAACAGGGATAACCGTGGTCCATTGATTCCTTAGAGCAGGGGTCCCCAACCTCTGTGCCATAGACCAGTGCTTCCTGTGGGATCAGTGGTGGCCTTAGGTTAGAAATAAAGTGCACAGTAAATGTAATACAGTTAAATGTTTGGAAAACCATCCCCCCGACCCCCGCCCAACTCCATGGAAAAATTGCCTTCTGTGAAATCAGTCCCTGGTACCAGAAATGTTGGGGACCTCGGCCTTAAAAAGGGCTCTTGTGAGGAGTGAGTGAGATCAGGCCTACACGTGGCTCAGCACCCAGGCCACACAGCTGGAGTGGCAGAGGTAGCCGTGTAAGGTGCCCCTGGCCGGCCTGCACAGTGGAGGAGCCTGCAAGCTCTGAGCAGAAGGAACAGCATCAAGTCTTAGCTCATTTGCCCACAGCGGAGCCACCCAGTCCTTAGACCAGAGAAGCGGAGTGTCCCAAGTGTCCTGAGACTCACACTTTCCTCCTCCCTTCCACCAGTGCACACCCAGGTCCAATCAGAGACAGCCCCTGCCTTCGAGGGACTTGGAGGGACATGCTCCGGGCAGGACCCAGAGGCTCACGAGGCGACTGCAGGAGAGCTGAGACAGGCTTTCGCCACCTTGTGTGTGCATGCGCTTAGTCGTTGCTCAGTCATGTCTGGCTCTTTGCAAACCCATGGACTGTAGCCCTCCAGACTCCTCTGTCTATGGGATTCTCCATGCAAGAATACTGGAGTGGGTTGCCATGCCCTCCTCCAGGGGATCTTCCCAACCCAGGGATCAAACCCAGGTCTCCTGCATTGCAAGCAGATTCCTTACCGTCTGAGACTTAGCCATGGGGACATTCCAGCCAGAGCACTCTGTGTATGGAGCCCACCTGGGCAGCCTTCCTGGCCTCCATCCCCCAGGTTCCAGCAGCACCCCCTTCAGCCCAGCTATGACAACCAACATTGTCTCCAGACACGATGAAGTGTCTCTTGTGGGGCAGGCTCACTCTGGTTGAGAACCATGGTCTCTGCTTCAGGGGCCATGGGGGCTGGGTGACTAGACCACCAGGTTCTGTTGATCTGTGTGCTTAGAAGGAGTCTGGAAATGCATCACCAAGGTGTTGGCAGTGACTTTCCAGAGGGAGCGATTTTGGAATTGTCTGGCCTTTCTAAATATCCTTATGGATAACAAGGTGAAACCCGGCCCTGGTTGCTATGAACCTGAGAGAGGGGTCCAGATGCAGTGACCAGACCCGAGTGCTGAAGGCCGGGATCTAAGTAGTGGCAAGGGTGGCCCCACCATGGTGGCAGCGAGGACAAAGCGCTCCCATGGGTGCTGTCTTTCTCCCTCCAAGCCAAACACAAGCGACAATCAAACCTAAACCCATCAGTGAGCAAGGGCCTGGCTCTCCAAGATACAGGACACAGGCTGGTCCCCACAGCAGGGAGCTGTTGGTCCCATCAGGCTTTGTGTCCTTGGCACCTACCAAGGCCTGCCTCACTGGCCGGCTCCTGCAGGGTTGACGGGACCAACAATCTCTTGCTTAGCCAACAAGGACACTGGTCCCAAAGTGACTTTCCCTGGTCTCAGAAGACGTTAGTAGCAAACCAGGGTAAGAAGTGAGAAAAGCAATAATGACACGGATGGCCACCACTGCTGGTGCCAACGAGGCCCAGGGCTGGGCTAAGGGTGTTGAAGATGTCACAGTAGCTGGTCTTTGAGGCTCTCTGTGAACTAGGCCAGGGGTCCCCAACCTCCCCTCTGCCGGGCCGCACAGCAGGAGGTGAATGGACATAAGCAACACACGCTGGGTGTCACTGCCTTCCGTTGGCCCCATATGGGACCATCTAGTTGCAAGAACACAAGCTCAGGGCTCCCGCTGCTTCTGCATTAGGGTGAGTCAGACAATTACTTCATCATATATCACAGGGTAATCATAAGAGAAATAAAGTGCACAACAAATGGAGTGAGATTGAATCATCCTGAAACCTCCCCCCAACCACCGCCCCCTGCCTCTTCCTTGAAAAAAACTGTCTTCCGTGAAACCGGTCCCTGGTGCCAAAAAATGCAGAGGACCGCTGAGTTCGGCAATTCCCGCCGTTCCACAGGGTGTCACTCACTAAGTCAGGGTCCCGCAGCCAGAAAGGAGCAGAGCCTGAAATGAGATATAAGCAGAGCCCGTATACCCGACCCCAAGCTGCATAACGCCCCACTAAGGAGAGAGGTGATGGGCAGGGAGGGCCTGATGGCAGGTCATCATACAGAAAGCCACCAAATTAGGCATATTTTCCCAACCACCCCTCACTCCCAACTTGGCTTGAAAGGACCTCTGCACACGCTCAGGGCACTTATCTCCAACAGGAAAGAAAGGGCCTGCCTTTCGCAACCTGGAGAAGTCCACCGACTGAAACCATAGCAACCTCCTCTGGCTCATGTGGAAACGGCCAGCCCTCCCCACGTCCAGGCCCACAGGAAGAATGGCCTTGTGTTAATATCTCCCTTTCGCCACAGCCGACTCTGTGTGGCATGACTGCCTCGTGACTCCCTTCCCGAGTTATCCAATTCAATGTTAAAGTGAAGACGTCTTTGTGTTGATTCCATTTTAAGTTTAGGAATAAGACTCTGACCTGAGACATAACATAGATATGCTTATATATACCCTTCAAGCAGGTACATCAATATGTTTGCCATCACTCTTCCTAAAAACAAGGCATGTACAGGAACCTCAAGCTCTGCTTTTGAAAGTGTCCTTCTGAATTAGCATCTGGAAAACTGGCCTGTTTCCAGCGAAACGGGAAAACTTCTCACCACTCAGTGCTCCCTGGCCGTGGAGCGGGCTGGTGTCGGGCACTTCAAAGCTCCTTGTCGTTTGAACAAATTGGAAACAGATAACACAGGGATGAGAAAGAAGCTGTGTCCGTGTGAACACGCTCCATTCAGGAAGGAGCCAAGTCCCATCCACCTTTGATGCGGCCCCAGGGCCCATTCTCCTCTGAAAGCTCCGGATGCTGGTCCCCACGTCCTCCTGCCACTGTTCTGAAGCTGAGCCAGTCCAGCTTGCAGCATATGTGAGCCAAGAGACCCAATGTGATGTCGCAGCCACGGGGCAGACGCTGGCTGAAATCTGTTCGGCTCCTCCGTCCCTATTTCCCTCCCATTACGAGCACGTATCGCAGGCCATGTCCCTTGTTACATCTCTGTGTATTTTCAAACTGCTCTGTAGTCGTTACCACTGATGCCCCTCAACAGTCCTGCAAGTGGACCCTCACCAAGCAGGTGTGGGGCTGAGAGGCAGGACCCAGAGCCAGAACGCCTGCCTTCGAGCCTGGCCTTCCTAAAAGGATGACCTCAGGTGGATTATTTCACTTCATTCTGATTTGGCTTCTTTTCCTCTTAAATATTCATGATCCCAATACTGACGTGACGTGGTTATTGAGTGGATCAAATAGAAAATCTGGGCCTGAAACATAGCAAGCAACAGTTGCTCTTTTTTTTTTTAATTCGATGAATATTATTTGAGGACCCCCTGTGGGTCAGGCATGGGGCTTCCCAGGTGGTGCTAGTGGTAAAGAACCTGCCTGCCAATGCAGGAGACATAAGAGGCATGGGTTCAACCCCTGGGTCAGGAAGATCCCCTGGAGGAGGGCATGGCAACCCAGTCCAATATTCTTGCCTGGAGAATCCCACAGACAGAGGAGCCTGGAGGGCTGCATTCCATGGGATCGCAAGAGTCAGACATGACTGAGCGACTTAGCGCACACCAACGTGCATGTTTCAGGTTCCACGCTAAGTGCTGGAGACAGAACAGTAAAGACGTTGAACTGAATGCTTGCCCTTCAGGAGATAAGGAGGGAAGAAATAGGCAAGATCATGAAGAATTACTTTTGAGTTTCAGAAAGTTCTATGATGGCAACACAAGGGGTCTGAAATTAAGGATGTGAGCACAGCGCAGATGGGTGAGTGGACAGGGCTGGCCTCTCGGAAGAACCAGCTGAACGTGGAGGACACGGCCAGCAGAGAAAAGGAGAAGGGTCTTCTGAGCAGGAGGCCGTGACTGGGGTGGAAGCAGGAAGGACTTGGGGAGATGGAGGCTCTGCAGAGGAGGGGACTGGGCTGGTGAGCTAGGAGCAGCGGTGTAGACGACCAGAGGTGTAGACGCTCAGAAAAGCACTTTGGCTGATGTGTGGGGAATGAACCCAGGCGGGGACAAAAGTGGAGGCAGGGAGACAGGGTGGGGAACACGGTTCAAGGCAGGATGTGAAGAAGCAGGTGACAGACCCAAGCAGGGAAGATGGGAAGGGATCAGACATGACTTCTACATTCCCTACTGAGGCAGGAAGGCTGGCGAGGAGACAGGGGGAAGGCGGCAGGAATCTGTTCTTAGAACTTCATGCAAAAGCAGCAGCCCTTTCTGGGTTCAGGGAGACTCCTACCTTCTTGATCGCAACACGAATCCTTGCAATAAATGGAGTTTATGTGAAGAACTTGAGAGGGTTTCTGTTTCATAAAACCTGAAAGCCCACTCACCTCACCCATGCTGGGCTCTGTGCAGTACAGAACAGAGGGAGACATGGTCCTCTCCTGGGCCCCTGGGCCTTCCCCAGAGGGTTCCACAGTCTCATGCAAGCTTACCAGGAGGTCATCACCGCGCAGACCCAGAGGGACCACAAAGAGGCCAGGAGACAAGTGTGTGCCCTGGCATAAAGTTTTCAGAAGAGGCGTGAAAATTAGAAATGAGATGCAGAGAGAAAGGTGAGCTGTGAGAAAGGCGTGGCTTAGGCAAGTGAGAGGAGCAAGACTTAATCGTCAGTGAGAAACCGCACCTCTCGGCAAACCTGCCAGGCATCTGTGGCCAACCGAGGCTAACGGCTCTGCGCGTTATAAACGCTCCACCAACCAAAACAACATCACAATAGACACTTTTAGGATTGTCTCCATTAAAATCCAAACTTGACATGGGAAGAAAAAAAAAATCAAGTTTAAAAGGGGCCCTAAGGCTCCTCAAGTATTTCTGAACCACTGAGAAAGCAGATACGTGTCACCTGCAAGGTTTTTTATTAAAAAGAAAGAAAGGAAAAAAGAAAAGTGATGCTTCTCCTTAGCTGGTGACCCAGCACATTGCATGGTGGCTGTATTCATGTATTCATGGTTCATTGTAATCCTTGTGAACCGGAGGCAACAGCATGCATCTAAAAGAAATATTGCTTTAAAACTTAAGTAAAGCAAAAGCTTGCCGTGAGCACTGGTGTTTCCGCTCCGCGTGGAGCTTTGCCCTGAACCTGTTCTGTACTTTATTGCAGATCCTGGTTTATGCTGCAGTCTCTCTCTTCCTTTAATTCCCTGCAAAGCATCCTTTCTGCCTGCAGACCCAGGAACTCCTTGGGGCAGGGACTTCATTAAGGTTGGTGTCAATCAATGGAGAGTCACATGCATTTTCCAGCACACAATGAACTCTGCACATGGCCTGACTCTCCTTCTCTATCTTCCCCCCACACTGGCCCTCTCTTTAAGATGCAGGAATCAGATGCATTTAAATGAACTCTTAGAAGTTAATATATTATTTGCCAGACAGTGCAGTTTTATTTCATAGTAGTATAATGTAATGCTCAATGACTTTTTAAGCAATAAAGGAGTTACTTTCAAACTTAATTAGGAAAATTTAGAGACTATCCAGGATTCTTACTGAATTGCTGAAAACTTTGGAATAATGCACTGAGATTCCTGAGATTTATCAAATGGAAACCCCAGCAAGGGTTTTCTGAACTGTTGTAAAATCATTCTCAAGTGTCCTCTGTCTTGCAGTTTCACCAAATCTATTTTACTGGGGGAAAAAAAAAACAAGACTGTGTCCCCTATGAGAAGCCGGTCCCATTGCTGTGTCCCTCCTGTATTCTTGGGGGAGGTCCCTAGGAATCCCTTCTGTCTCATTAAACTGGGTACAGCTGTGCCCTTTGCCTCACTTCCCATTTTTCTCACTGTCTTTCAAATTAATATAATCTCATTTAAAAAGAAAAAAGATAAAACTGTTTGAGTCATAATAGAATCTTCATCAAAATCCCAAAGCATCTTTTCCCAGTTCACCCCCCGGCAGCATCCGCATGGCCAGTGGTCTTCAGAGCATCTCCATCCCTTCTTCGCTACACAGACTCATCCTGGCCCACAGCTTCATCTACTTCCATTAAAACAGACATTCCTGCCTACAGAAGATGGCCAGGGAAATAAATGCTGGGTTTGGTACCTTTTAAAGAAGTCAGGATCAGAAACGTAAAGGCGACGGGAAGATGCGGCCACAAACAGAGTGTCCTTCCGGGGACACTGAGCCTTCTTTTATAAGTGAGATCACGTGATTGGTCACCTTCCAAAGACAGGAATCCTTTATATTCATCCCCGCAAGGGGTTCCCACAACCTCACTGCAGCCCACAGCGGAGGTGAGACTCACCAGGGTGACTTGCTCTCCCGGGAGGGCTAGCCCGGAGCCCTGAGGCCCAAGTCACCCAGAATAAGTGCCGTTGGGAACCCGGGCCTCTGGGGCGACCTTGCTGCTTCTGCAGCAGAAACTCTGGGCAGCTGGGCAGGGTGATCACCTGTCGCTGGGCCACAAGGAGCCTCTGGTGTCCCTGCACCCTGGAAGGAGGCCAGAGGGAGGAAGGCAGTACATAAATAAGGAATAAGCTCTCACCTCCCAGCCTAGCATTTCACTCAAAGCAGGCAAGTGAAGCCAGGCAAGTGAAGCTTTGCCATCGCTGGCTTAAAAGGAGAAGCACAGCGTCTGCCTCCAGGATGGAGAAGAGTGTGGGGGACCTAGGACCCGGACTGGCTCCCTGAGGATGGGTTGATCCTCCACCCACCAGGCATCACAGGACAGATGGTTCACCTCCAGTGACCAGAAAGGAACATCGCCCTGGGGCTAAGTTACCCCAAGACCTCATTCCTCTGGCTACCGAAACAAAGGCGGCACCAAGCACCTAATCGTAGCACAAGCAGTCAGGCCTGTGCCTTCACTGCTGGAGAGTCAGCGTGGAGCACCTGTGTCCCCCTGGGGAAGACCTTGACGGGGATGGTGGCCAGGACAACCCCAGACAGCCTTCTGAGCACCGCTCTGATCTGGCCTTCGTTCTTAGTAGCCTCGGCTCCAGAAATAGCCCCATAGCAACCTATATTCACTCTCCATTTATGGCCCGCCCCGGAGCACAACAGGGCCCTCCATAATCCTGCTTGCCCCTGCCTTAACGGCCCGTCCATGAGACCATCTCTGCCTTATAGACCCCTGCTCCCGCTTCCCACTCCTGAGAAGTCTCAGGGAGAGCACTGCCCCCTCCAAAATTCCCAAGAGAGCCCACAGCTCCACCCAGTAGGGCTGCTGCTTCCAGCCTGCCCCCATCAGGGCTTCTGCAAGAGAAGCACTTAGAAAGTAACTTACAAGCAGAGGAAAGATCGCTAAACTTTGCCTTTTTAACCCTTAATAAATAGTTGCCATTTGGGAGATTTGTTCAAATCCTACCTCCTGCACTGAGGGTGCATAAGGCTAGGACCATGAAGAATGCAATCTCAGTCTTGCTCTGGGGGAACGTCTACGTCCAAGCTTACCGCAGTTCACTTTGATTTAGCAAAAAGGCCTTATGCTTCTTGTTCCAAAACAAGCTTCAGTAATTAAAGATTTAGGCAGTAAGAAATGAAGTCTTAGAAGCACAGAAAGGGGAATATTTTAATAAACTGAGTCAGAATATTTTCAAAGCTAGAAAGACCCCCAAGCCCAGAAGTCATGAAAAACTGAAAACGTTAACAGTCTAAAGAATTAGAATGTTCTGCACAGGGACAAAAAATATGCCATAAGCAAAATGAAAAACTGACATTATGACATAAATGACAAACTGGCAGAAAGATATTGAACACTCGTATCTTAGACAAAAGATGAACTTCCTTAATGTGTAAAGAGCTTCTACAATCAATAAGAAAAAGAAAAACAACGGAAGAGAAAAATGGACAAAAGACATAAATGGGTAGTTCACAGGGAAAAAAGAGCTGGCTCTTACAAAAGAGAATTTCCTACTGGCTAACAAACAGAGGGAAATGTGCTCAACTTCACTGACTGTCACAAAAGTCTAAATAAAACCACTATGAGAAACCCCAAGACTCCCAGCAAAATGGCCAAAGCAGAACAATTGGAAAATGCCAAGTGTTGGCAAAAGTGTAGAGCCGCTGAAATTCTCACATGGTACTGCTGGTAGTGTATCTTAGTAAAATCATCTTGCAAAACTGAAATGCTTCAATTCTCCAGTCTAGGGCTCTCATGAAAAGAGCTTCTGTGAACATTCTTATATGTGTCTTCAGGTAAACATATGAAGCATTTCTATGCGCATATGTTCATTTCTATGTATGCTTCATATGTTTAATCTGAAGACACACATAAGAATCTGTATGTGTATGTGTTTTATAAAAATTTATGGAACTGTTTGCTTATGATATGTGCACTTTTATTTAGTGTACCTCAATTAAAAGTTTTTTAAAAGTCAGTTCCGCTTTTATTGGCAGGCACTTAGTGCCAGCTGCCCAGGTAGCAACAACACAGCCTATAGCCTTTTCCCTCGGGAAGCAGGGCCACCAGGTCAAACTTATCAACCCCTTGCATACAGGTGTTTCAGTGAGATTTCATGTTGAAAGAGTTTCACAAATCTGTGGGCTTCCCTGGTGGCTCAGATGGTAAAGAGTCTGCCTGCAGAGTGGGAGACCCAGGTTGGATCCCTGGGTCAGGAAGATCTCCTGGAGAAGGAAATGGCAACCCACTCCAGTATTCTTGCCTGGAAAATCCCATGGATAGAGGAGCCTGGCAGGCTACAGTCCATGAGGTCGCAAAGAGTCAGACACGACTGAGCGACTTCACACACTTTCACTTCACAAATCTGTATTTCTTGATGCAATTTTACACTAAACAAATTTCACCAAACTCTGTTCAAATCAAGGACTGTTTGAAACTTTGAAAAAGTTTAGTGTGTTTATTATTCAGACAAAAATAACAGAAGTACGGTTTTCCTGGAGCAATTTCTTATTGAAAGCTACTGCCATCTTGTCACAGAAGACTTCATACTATATTTCATAATGTATAATATTTCATCTGTATGTTGGTGAAGTCATGGAAAAGAGCCTGTTCTTACCTGGCACTCATTTGGAAAGCATGCATGCAGGTACTGGCAGGTATTAACCCAGTCATCTGCAAGACAACCCACAGTGTAGGGTTATTCTCAGCTCCACTTGAACATGTGGGAAAGCTGAGTGGTTAAACAATCATTCACAGCTACAGATCTCTTGAATGTTCTGATGGGACACAAATCCAGGTGCCTGTTTCCTGCACTCATGATTCTGCCTAGGAATGATTCTCACCCATGAGCATGAACCTGTGGATCTTGGCTCTGCCTCAATTTCCTAGGGGTAGACAGCTAATGGATGGGAATTGATCCATTTGTGGCCAGAATCCAGGATCTGATCTAAAAGCTACCAAGTAAGAGAGGTGGGATGGAGGTGCACTAAAGATAAGTGGGTGAGGGAGACCCAGGAGCACCTGAATTCTTATGCTGGGGCCCCCAGGACCCTGACTCTCCTCCTGAAACCTGGATTTTCAACACTTCTTTGGATCCTATGAGATCTGTCTCTTTTCTTTAAAGATTTTGACTTCATTATTTCTTTAACTTGAAATTTTCTGGCTTCATGTAGAAATAATTAACATCCATCACTCTGAGTTTAAGGATGACGGTGTGATCTACATGTATTATAAAATGATTACCACAATAGTTTCGGTTAACATCCATTTTCTGATATAGATACAATAAGAAGGAAAAAAAGAAAACAGGAAAAAAATTTCTCCTTGTAATGAGAGATCCATGGAATTTACCTTCTTAACAAATTTCCTATATATCATATGGCAGTGTTAACTGCATCCTTAACGGTGTACATTGCATCCCTAATCACAGGAAGGTTTGTACCTTTTGACCATCTTCCTTCAATTTCTCCTCCCCCTTGGGGGTGTAGCTCAGGGACAGAGTATCTGACTGCAATTTCTTCTCTCCTACCCCCTATCTCTGCTAACCACAAGCCTGATTTTTTTTCTGAATTAAGACTGAGGGGTTTTTTTTGTTTGTTTTTTAGATTCCACATATTAGTAAGGTCATACAATATTTTATTTTCTCTGTCTGACTTATTTCACTTAGTATAATGTCCTCAAGGTCCATCCATTTTGTCACAAATGTACCTCTTCTCTAATAAATCTCTTTTTCCTTAAGCTAATATGAGTTGGTTTCTCTTACCACAAAGAAATAAAAAGGGAGAAGGAGGAGGAGCAAGAGGAGGGAGGGAGGGAAGGAGGAAGAAGACAAGAGGCTAATCCTCTGCTTGTCCACAGCATAAACAAGAAGTGCATGTATGCACATCCCTGCATTTCCGGACAGATTTCCACCTTCCCTCGGTCGGTGTCACAGAGCCATATTGTCGGTTTCTCCCACATTCTCTGCCCCATTTTGCCATCAATCCTGACCGACATTTCAAGTCATCATAGGAGGTGTTAATTTACACTAACAAGGCAGAACTGCAGCTGTCCAAGCAAAGAACGCATTCACAGCCTGGCTGAGAGCTAACCCACTTAGACTGGCTGCCCTGCAGAGCAGGAGCCCTGGGAACATGTGCTGCGCCTTCTGCGGGGTCAGCTTTCTCGCTCCTTGGCCTCACTGAGCTCCCTCCTTTGACCCATGGGTCTAAGGAATATTCACGCTGGGAATTTTTTTCTGAAGAACTCACAGGAAAAGATCACATTACAGGGAGAGTCCCAGCCCAGAGTGTGATGGGCAGGTGTGCACCAGAGCAGATGCTTTTTCCTAGGAACACATCCTTAGGTCAGGATATGCAAGAGGGCTGCCCAGTGGGGTGGGGTCCTTGCCAGCCAGCCTACCATAGCACCTTCAACTCACAGTTGCCAGAGGTAGACATGGACCTGCGGACAACTATTTCATGTAAAATATGATGAACCTCATGTCTTGAAAATTCCCCATGTTGCGAATTCTACACTCCTAGTGTAGATGCTTAAAAACAACCAGAAAACTACATTTCCCAGCATACTTTGCTCCCAGTTTGCAGCCATGTGACTCAGAGGCCACCAATCAGACACCCTGTTACAGACTGGGTCAGAGACTGGTCACAGGAGTCTTGTGGGACCCTCTTACTGGGGCATCCCAGTAAGCATCCCAGTCTTGTGGGTAATGTGATTCTGAGGTTGGCAGCTGTGGGGCCAACTTCTGGTTGTAGCCTGCTCCCAGGGCTCCTCCAAGGATGGCCCTTAGTAAATCCCCTGAGCTAGCAGCAGGGGACTTTACGGTCTGCAACAAAGAACCCAGGTCAGTTCCCCAGGTTTGTGCTGAGCCTGTATTAAGGTCACTTTTAAGGACTAGCACTGCTTCTCTCCAGCAGCTTCTACAATTTTTATTCAGAGGATGGGGTTACCTACCTTACTCTGCTCCCCTGGTTTATCTCTTTCAATTTCCTTTTTCCACAATTCAGATGAAACCTGAGACAGTTATTAAGCCTGCATGGAAGGTGTGGGAAACACAGGGGCATGGATGTGCACATCGGAATCCTGCTGAAAACCATCCACGTTCGCTCTGCTGTGATCAGGGAAAGAACCCACAGAACAGGGAAAGAGGGCTGGGATCTCCAAATTCCATGCTTCTTTCCATGATTAAATGTAAGATGAAGCCCCTCAATGCATTTGAGAGGGTTGGTGCACATATATAACAATACAGCTATGGAAATGAAGGAGGATATGCATATCTTCCTAGTTGGTTCTTTTTATTGTCTTCCAATGATTGTATTTCTTTCCCGTCTTCTAAACATTCTAAAAATGATGTAGTCTGGTGACTCAGATGGTAAAGAATCCATCTGCAATGCAGGATACCTGGGTTTGGTCCTTGGGTCGGGAAGATCCCCTGGAGAAAGGAATGGCAACCCACTCCAGTATTCTTGCCTGGAGAATTCCATGGACAGAGAAGACTGGCAGGCTACAGTCCATGGGGTCACAAAGAGTCGGGCATGACTGGGCAACTAACACTTCCTCTTTCTTTCAGAGATGCAAGTGATGTGATGTAGCCCAGAGATCACACCAATGATCCCAAGGACTGAGCCAAAGTCTTGCAGTGAAAGGTGTACTGGGCCACGTAAAGCTTTGAAAGTATCATGTACTACTTGGAGGAAGAAGTGGTGGTGCTGCAAAATCACAAGTCAAGAGACTGTTCCTTCAAGTCAAAGTCATTCTGAGCATCTTTCCACCTTGGTTGACACTTTGGAGATTTGGGACTGGATAATCGTCAGCTGTGGGACCTGCCCTGGGTCCTTTAGGACATGTCACAGCATCCCCCAGCCACTACTCATGAGATGCCTGCCAGGAGGACCCCTTTCCTGCCAAACCAAAAAGCGGGAAACACTTAGTGTGCTCACGTGTGTGTCTGTGCATGGAAGTACACAAGTGTTCTAGCTTAAGGAATTATGCTTTTCAGTCACACACTCAAGAGCTGTACATTAAATCTCAAGGTAATTTTCTTTTATCTCCAAAACATTTGGAGAGGGAAAATCATTATGAATTCTAATACAAAGAGCTCAAAAATCTCTCATCCTCAAAAGTCATTTCCTTCTACTTGAGATTTTATATGGAAAACAGATCCTGGATTGTCTGAAGAATCCCTTATCCAGCTTTATATTTCGGGCTTAAAGGTGCTGAATTTATATTCTTAAATTTCATCCTGTTTCCTGTGTATGAGGATGAACAATATCAGTTCTGTTATTTTAAATAATATCCTGGCATTATTCTGCTCTGACTTCAGCCTGTCAGTGGTGGGCAGGTCTTCTCAACATCTGGAAGGAGCTTCCCTGTCGAAGTTCCAGCTCTGTGAGGACAGATAACTAAAGCTGGCCCAGCACCCAAGCTGCCACCGTGCCCAGAGTGCCCACACTTGGCTCTCTTGGTTTTTCCAGCATTTGGAGCCAATGGCTATGCTGTCGAAGGAAAGATGTCCAGATCCTCAGCTATCCAGTGCCCAATAAGCTCCCTCAAAAAACTAAACACAGAACATCCATACGACCCTGCGATCCCACTCCTGAGCATATATCCAGAGAAAAGTATAATCCAACAAGATACATGCACCTCAATGTTCACCGCAGCATGATTCACAATAGCTAAGGCATGGAAACAACCTAAATGTTCATCAGCAGATGAATGGGTACAGACTATGTCATGCATATAAGGGTATGGCAACCCACTCCAGGATTCTTACCTAGAAAATCCCATGGAGAGAGGAGCTTGGTGGGCTACAGTCCATGGGGTTGCAAAGAGTCAGACATGCCTTAGCGACTGAGCATGCATACATATGTGCAAGGGAATACCACTCAGCCACAAAAAAGAATGAAATAATGCCATTTCCAGCAACATGGATACAACTAAAGATTATCATACTAAGTGAAGTAAGTCAGAGAAAGACAAATATCACATATTACCCTTACATTTAGAGTCTAAAATATGACACAAAAGAACTTACCTATGAAACAGAAACAGACTCACAGGCATAGAGAACAAGCTTATGGTTGCCAAGAGGAAGTGGGGTCGGGAAGGGACAGATTGGGAGTTCGGGGTTAGCAGATGTAAGCTATTATATGTAGAATGGATAAACAACAAGGTCCTACTGTATAGCACAGGGAAGTATATTCAGAATCCTGTAATGAGCCATAATGAAAAAGAATATGAAAAAGAATGTATATATGTATAACTGAATCACTTTGCTGTTCACTAGAAATTAACACAACATTGTAAATCAACTAAACCTCAATAAAATAAATTTTTTTTTTACAGAAGAAAGCCCTCCAGGCTGCTTGCTAAAGTTTGAGACCCACTGCTATAAACAAGAGGAAATGGTTGAAGATTATTAAACAGAGAAGTAACTTAATTCTGTCC
Source organism: Okapia johnstoni (assembly GCA_024291935.2). Classification (NCBI taxonomy): domain Eukaryota; kingdom Metazoa; phylum Chordata; class Mammalia; order Artiodactyla; family Giraffidae; genus Okapia; species Okapia johnstoni. The sequence continues at coordinate 82,786,500 of CM044318.1, forward strand.
TAAAACTGAGGCAACTTAGTTTTTTCAGCCTCGCAAAATAGAAATGTTTGCTACGACCAGTGCATTCTCTTGGCAAAACTCTGTTAGCCTTTGACCTGCTTCATTTTGTACTCCAAGGCCAAATTTGCCTCTTACTCCAGGTATCTATTGACTTCCTACTTTTGCATTCTAGTCCCCTATAATGAAAAGAATATCTTTGGGGGGTGTTAGTTCTAGGAGGTCTTGTAGGTCTTCATAGAACTGTTCAACTTCAGCTTCTTCAGCGTTACTGGTCGGGGCATAGACTTGGATTACCGTGATACTGGATGGTTTGCCTTGGAAACGAACAGAGATCATTCTATCGTTTTTGAGATTGCATCCAAGTACTGCATTTTGGACTCTTTTGTTGACTGTGATGGCTACTCCATTTCTTCTAAGGGATTCCTGCCCACAGTAGTAGATACAATGGTCATCTGAGTTAAATTTACCCATTCCAGTCCATTCTAGTTCACTGATTCCTAAATTGTCAATGTTTACTCTTGCCATCTCCTTTTTGACCACTTCCAATTTGCCTTGATTCATGGACCTAACATTCCAGGTTCCTATGGAATATTGTTCTTTACAGCATCGGACTTTACTTCCATCACCAGTCACATCCACAACTGGCTGTTATTTTTGCTTTGGCTCCGTCTCTTCATTCTTTCTGGAGTTATTTCTCCACTGATCTCCAGTAGCATATTGGGCACCTACCGACCTGGGGAGTTCCTCTTTCAGTGTGCTATCTTTTTGCCTTCTAATACTGTTCATGGGGTTCTCAAGGAAAGAATACTGAAGTGGTTTCCCATTCCCTTCTCCAGTAGACCACATATTGTCCGAGTTTTGCCAAGAGAACGCACTGGTCATAGCAAACACGGTCTGCCAACAACACAAGAGAAGACTCTACACATGTACATCACCAGATGGCCAACACCAAAGTCAGATTGATTGTATTCTTTGCAGCCAAAGATGGAGAACCTCTATACAGTCAGCAAAAACAAGACCGGGAGCTGACTGTGGCTCAGATCATGAACTCCTTATTGCCAAATTCACACTAAAATTGAAGAAAGTAGGGAAAACCTCTAGACCATTCAGGTATGACCTAAGGCAAATCCCTTATGATTATACAGTGGAAGTGAGAAATAGATTCAAGGGATTAGATCTGATAGAAAGAGAACCTGAAGAACTATGGATGGAGGTTCATGACATTGTACAGGAGACAAGGATCAAGACCATCTCCAAGAAAAAGAAATGCAAAAAGGCAAAATGGTTGTCTGAGAAGGCCTTACAAATAGCTGAGAAATGAAGAGAAGCTAAAGGCAAAGAAGAAAAGGAAAGATATACCCATCTGAATGCAGAGTTCCAAAGAATAGCAAGGACAGATAAGAAAGCCTTCCTCAGCGATCAGTGCCAAGAAATAGAGGAAAACAATAGAATGGGAAAGACTAGAGATCTCTTCAAGAAAATCAGAGATGCCAAGGGAACATTTCATGCAAAGATGGGCACAATAAAGACAGAAATGGTATGGACCTAACAGAAATAGAAGATATTAAGAAGATGTGGCAAGAATATACAGAAGAACTATACAAAAAATATCTTCATGACCCAGATACCCATGATGGTGTGATCATTCACCTAGAGCCAAAATCTTCGAGTGCAAAGTCAAGTGGGCTTTAAGAAGCATCACTACAATCAAAGCTAGTGGAGGTGATGGAATTTCAGTTGAGCTATTTCAATCCTAAAAGATGATGGTGTGGAAGTGCTGCACTTAATATGCCAGCAAATTTGGAAAACCCAGCAGTGGCCACAGGACTGGAAAAGGTCAATTTTCCTTCCAATCCCAAAGAAAGGCAATGCCAAAGAATGTTCAAACTACCGCACAATTGCACTCATCTCACACTCTAGCAAATTAATGCTCAAAATTCTCCAAGCCAGGCTTCAGCAGTACGTGAACTATGAAATTCCATATGTTCAAGCTGGATTTAGAAAAGGCAGAGGAACCAGAGATCAAACTGCCAACATTCATTGGATCATCACAAAAACACAAGAGTTCCAGAAAAACATCTATTTCTGCTTTATTTACTGTGCCAAAGCCTTTGACTATGTGGATCACAATAAACTATGGAAAATTCTTCAAGAGATGAGAATACCAGACCACCTGACCTACCTCCTAAGAAATCTGTATGCAGGTCAAGAAGCAACAGTTAGAACTGGACATGGAATGATAGACTGGTTCCAAATCAGGAAAGGAGTATGTCAAGGCTGTATATTGTCACCCTGCTTATTTACTTATATGCAGAGTACATCATGTGAAATGCCAGGCTGGATGAAGCACAGCTGGAATCAAGATTGCCAGGAGAAATACCAATAACCTCAGATAAGCAGATGACACCACCCTTATGGCAGAAAGTGAAGAAGAACCAAAGAGCCTCTTGATGAAAGTGAAAGCGGAAAATGAAAAAGTTGACTTAAACCTCAACATTCAGAAAACTAAGATCATGGCATCTGGTCCCATCACTTCATGGCAAATAAATGGGGAAATAATGGAAACAGTGGGAGACTTTATTTTCTTGGGCTCCAAAATCACTGCAGATGGTGACCACAGCCATGAAATTAAAAGACACTTGCTCCTTGGAAGAAAAGCTATGACCAACCTAAACAGCATATTGAAAAGCTAAGACATTACTTTGCCAACAAAAGTCTGTCTAGTCAAAGCTATGGTTTTTCCAGTAGTCATGTATGGTTTTGAGAGTTGGACTATAAAGAAAGCTGAGCGCCAAAGAATTGATACTTTTGAAGTGTGGTGTTGGAGAAGACTCTTGAGAGTCCCTTGGACTGAAAGGAGATCCAACAAGTCCATCCTAAAGGAAATCAGTCCTGAATATTCATTGGAAGGACTGGTGCTGAAGCTGAAACTCCAATACTTTGGCCATCTCATGAGAAGAGCTGACTCAATGGAAAAGACCCTGATGCTGGGAAAGATTGAAGGCAGGAGGATAAGGGGAAAACAGAGGATGAGATGGTTGGATGGCATTACCGACTCAATGGACTTGAGTTTGAGTAAGCTCTGGGAGTTGGCGATGGACAGGAAGCCTGGTGTGCTGCAGTCCCTGGGGTCACAGAGTCGGACACGACTGAGCCTGCGTGACTGAACTGAACTGAACTGAACTGAACTGAACAAAATAGAAATGGTAAATTCAAAGTTTACATTGTTTCCTAATTCCTTACTTTTACCTTTGGCACATTTTCTAATAGGTAACGTTAATCTGAGGGATGGTTTCATTACTATAATATTTACAATGTAGAAACACCTTCTTGGACACCAAGAAACACCTCTAGGAGCCACCGAAAATCTGTTCAAGGAGAAAGAGATGTGATGATGCTCTCTTGAAACCAAAGCCTTCAGCATCCCCCAGCAGCTGCAGCCTGTAAAACCTTGGCTTTAATTAAACAGAAGAGCATCTGTGGGGCCCTGATGGCAGGGTCCCCCAAGGCACTCACTCAAGAGGTCAAGCGAGAACATCAGAAGGTGGTCTGAGCAAACGTGATGCTCCCTCACGAGTAAATTCACGGTTTGTGTGGCTGCCAGGATATGCCTTTTTTTTTTGCCTCATTTTGTTCAGAAAAATAAAAACCAGGCCAGTAATTGCTGCCCAGCACCTTCAAAATGGCCTTTTGCACCTGTTTCTTTCCTGAAGGTCTTATATTTCCTACAGTGGCTTGGAATCTGCCTAGAGAACATTTTCTTAATTGGGTCCCCTAATCCCCAAAAGTTAAGAGAAAGTAGAATCAGATGCAGAGGCTGGGAGACCCCGCAGACTTTCCAGTTTCCTGGATAAGATGGAGAGGGGAAGCACTGAGATGGAGATCAATCAGCAGTTCAATGAGGTGGCACTTCAAGGTTCAAGTCCGTGCTTTGTCCTGGCACCATGGGTTCTGCTCCTGGTGACTTTCTACTCCCTCCACCCCCACCCCCAAACCTCAGGAATCTGACTCTGGACAGAAGTCCTAGATAAAGAGGTTCTCAGAGGCCAGTGCAGGCAAGGACCCTCCATGGCCTCTTCTCCATCAATAAAGAAGGCAACCAGCTTACAGCAGTGTCAGACAATCAGTCCAATCCAAAGATGATTCTATGATGATCCATTTCTAGTCCACTATCCACTATTATGATAGCTGCAGAAATGTTAGCTATGAGGTTTCATGCCTCGGGATGGTGGAATCCACTGATCTAGGATCACTGGTGATGTCACAGTCCAGTGACATCACAGCAGTGACATCAAGGAGGTCTCCTGTTCCTGGCTGCCTATATATTTTATTGGATAATTAATGTTTGAAAGCACAGATGGGATCCAGAGCCTCTTAAGGCTTTTGTGGGTCACATCCCATGAAACATATTAAAATGCCCCCGAAGAACTTTTAGAGTGGAGAGGTGGTTGACTCATTGACATAATGTGATATTTTGTAGGCTTTTAATTAAGCAATTACTAATTTTAAACTTTTTCTTTTCACATTTTGGAGCCAGCAAAATGACCTTTTGTAGGTCCTAACAATTTCACAGATCTTTGGAACGCAGTCAGGTTGAGGCTGTAGAGGCTACAGAAACTAAAGTAAGAAAGTCCTTGTGAATTGCAATTGTAAGGCATGTAATACGCATCCCAGTCCCTGATCTACATCAGGAAATGAGCTGCCAAGAGGACACTCCAGAGGGTTTTCACGGGGGAAACACATGGGAACAGAAGAAAGAGTGCTGAGCCCACTCTACAGATGAAGGAAGGATGTAGAGAATTACAGCATAAGGGTAGCTCAGAATCATCAGGCATATGGCTCCTAAGATGTGTATTATTTTAAAATTATTTATTCCCTATCATGCATTAGGCTATCTGCTACCTGATAGTCTTAAAAATCCTTTTTGTTTGTTTTCAAACATTGTGTTGGTGGAGGGGGTGTTAGGCTACCTGTGCTCCAGGAATAGCTTTCCTGGCATTCTGAACAAGAGACTGGCTGCCTTAATTCTGCCTGGGGAGAGTGAGGGCAAGTACAGTGAGGGCCACGTGGAAGAGATAAGATGACCTCAAAAAGAAGGGCCAACCCAGGGAGGGGATGGCTGATGAGGAGCAGAGACAACCTGTACATTCATTATAGGACAGCTACCTACTTGTAGAAAAGCAGGCAGATTTTACCAAGAATGAGGTAGATCTCTCTGTGCTGAAGTGGTGAGAGTCTCTCCAGGCACACTCCTAGGGATAAACTCTAGTGATAAACTCGAGCTGCAGGGCGGTATGAATACAAAGATCTCATATAAATAAAGCACAAAGGAGAAGCTGAAAACAGAGACAAATCACCTATATGTGCAATATGAGTACGAATATACATATGTGAACGTCCAGAAAAGGATCAGAAGGAAAATACATGAAAATATGAGCAATGGTCACCTCTGGGGAGGAGGTTTAGAGGAGGAAGATGAGGGCTGAAGCTAATGTTTTCTTGAATTGTGTGGTTCTTTTACAGCCATCAGCAGGTATCACCTCACCTGTCCTGGATACCATTCTTGATGTTACAGAGGGGTGAACAGTGCCTCTAGGTGGTTACATTCTGGTGGAAGGAGAGAATAAATAAACAGGTAGGTAAACCAGGTGCAGATCCATGCTTTGGAGAGGAGTGAAGGAGTGCATGATAGAGAATGGCAGTGAGGACAAAGCATGACAGATACAGAGTAGGAGCTCAAGAGGGTCATCCAGAGCAAAGGTCCCGAGAGAAGAAGAACTTGCCAAGTTCAAGAGGTAAGAAGGAGACAGGGCAGGCCAGGGAGTAGCGAACAGAGAGAGGGTGGAGAGCACGCCCTGGGGGATTGTATGCAAAGTGGAATGGGAAGACCTGGGGAGTTCTCAGAGGGGGAAGGTATGCGGCGGGTTTGTGATGAGGAAGATCTACCTGGGCAGGGGGAGCAGGACAGGCTCACGGGAGCATGCTCAGTCCCCAAGGTGGGGTGGGGAACAAGGTTTGACAAGGGGAGTGGCAGTAGAAAATGTATACAGTGCTCGTTTTTAAGATCTATTTTTGAAGGAGGATTTGGCAGGACTTACAAATGCATTCAGGCTTCCCAGGAGGCTCAGTGGTAAAGAATCTGCCTGCCAGTGCAGGAGCTGCAGGAGACGTAGGTTTGATTCCTGGGTCGGGAAGATCCCCTGGAGGAGGACATGGCAACCCACTCCAGTATTCTTGCTGGGATAATCCCATGGATAGAGGAGCCTGGAGGGCTATGGTCCATGGGGTCACAAAAAGTCAGCCATGACTGAACAACTGAACACGCACGAAAAGATACATTCAATGTGGGATGTGGCAGAAGAGAAGGATCAGCTAAAAATCTATGGGTAAAGGCCTGAGCGACTGGATGGAAGATGGTTTCACTGTTGAAAGGCTGTTACTGAACTCAGGTCCAGCTGCTCACCGCTCAAAAATCAATACTGGAGTGGTGAGTGTTGGTAGAAACAGAAAATGTTGCTTTTAATCAGAAAGCTGGCATTCTGGGAAGAAGGTGGACTCGGGTCCCCAAACCAACTCCCAGGATGCAACTCAGCCATGGAAGTTTTTAAAGGGAAAAGGAGAAGTCACCTCAGTTCCTCATGGAGATGGGACTGGGCTCCTTACACCTTCTGCTGCATGCAGACTGGTCAACTTCTCAGGATCTTTCTTCAGATGCTGTAGTGTTCACACAGTTTGTGAGATTACTGAAGGGTAAGCTAGGGAAGAATAATTACTTATTCTTCATTTCTACTTCTTTGGTCTACAGAGAGACCTAAGAGGCTCAGCAAGGCTTTGCGTGATCAAAAGATTTGAAAGGTGTGCTCAGGCAGGAGACGAGTAGAGAGAGCATGGGGGCGTCTGGTTAAGGTTAGTTACAATACAGTTTTGCTAAAGTGACAAGACAAACGGAACCTCCTACATAAAGTTCTTTCCTGCTGAAAGCTTTTTCCAATCAGTCAGACTGGAGGAAAGCAGGGAGTGTGGCAAGATTTGGAAGAGAAATCAGCAGCGGTGCCAGCGTGAGTTGCCACCCAAGAGGAGGGGCAAGTGGACAGTCATCTGGAGGGGTATGGACCCAGGACAAGGTCAGAGGGAAACTGTGAGTGAGAGAGGCCACTGAAGCCCCTGGATGGTGCCCACACTATGGGGCAAGACGATGCTCCTCCAGAGACAAGGAGGTGGAGGAGAGGCTGGAGGCCAGGGGCACACCCAAAGGCGGTGTTTGGGGAAGGGGGCAGAGCCAGGAAGAAGAAAGTGATGAACGTTGGAAGCCTGCAGAAGATGCAGAAGACCCATCAGTGAAGGCAGAGAGAAAAGTGGAGGGGTGTGGCTGGGTTTGGCAGGGGACCTCTCTAGGTACCCCTTTCCAGGGATGGGTGGCTTCTGATCTTGGGCGCTGGGAATCCTCAAGTTTACTGGACTATCCAGTTAGGAAAAACACGTGCTTCAACCCTTATCTCACATCACACATAGAAGTTAGTTTGAAATGGATCATTGGCCCAAAGGTAAAAGCTAAAACTAAAAAACTTACAGAATTAAACACAAGAGAAAATCCTTGTGCCTTGAGGTAGCAAAGATTTCGTAGTCAAAAAATGCTGAAAACACTGACTGCAAAAGAAAAAAATTGATAACTTGACTTCATCAAAATGAAAATCTGCTCTTTGAAAAATACCATTAAGAAAATGAACAAGGAAACCACTGATTGGAAGAAAATATGTGCATTATATCTATCTAGCAAAGAACTTGTGCCCGTGTTATACAGAGCTTTACAACTCACTATGAAGACAGGCAACTCAGTTTTAAGACATGAGCGAAAACACAAAACCACAATGAGATATCATTAAACATCCTATAAAAATAGCTTAAACTGACAATACCAAGTACTGACAAGGGTGCAGAGAAATCTGAACTTTCATATATTGCAGGGAGAATGTGACTAGCACAGTTCACTTTGGAAAAAAACACACCTTGGGAATTTTTTATAAGGTTAAACATAGGTTTACTATAAAACCCAGAAATTCCAACACTAGAGATTTACCCAAAAAGAAATAACATCTATTGTGACAAAGATTTGCATGAGAAAGTTCATAACTGCATTACTCACACAGTGTTGTGTCCAGGCAGTGGAGTACTACTCGGCCATACAAAGGAGCCAGTGAATGCTCAAGCCTGAGGGGGGTGCTTGTTCCCGTGTCTGGAGGTAAGAGAATGCAGTATGCTTGAGGACCTGCCTGGCTGGGGCAGAGAGGGGAGGATCATGGAGGCTGGGTGCCAGATGCCTTGCATCTCTGGAAGTGTGCTAATTAGCCTGGATTTGTTCTAAAGGCCACAAAAGAGGAGCAGCTGATGAACTTGCTCAGATGTGCATATTTAAAAGACAGCTGGTTGCTGGAAAGAGAGTAAACTGGAAAGGGGACAAGGGTAAAGGGTGAGAGACCAACTGGGAGACCCGAGGTGACAGTGGCTGGGGCTGTGATGATGATGGGGGAGGAAAATGCGTGCAGTTGAGAGAGCCTCACGTGACTGTAGCAACAGAACCGACAGAACTGAAGGACCGACTGGAGGTGGGGAAACGACTCTGCTTATCCCTGTGAAATGCCATCTCCTTAGCTTCCACCCTTTGTTTTGGATTCTGTCATCTGGCACAGAAGAAATTTCTTGCAAGTCTGATTGGCGTCTGTCTGTGTCAACTGAGTCACTGCTGCAAATGTCAAAACAAGACGCAGGAGAGACACAGCACGGGAGGAAGACGGAGAGCCGCATGACTTACTCTTTTGTAAACGGTCTGGACCCCCTAGAGATCTCTGAGGACTAGCTTGTGGTCCTCCTGCCTCCTCAGCAACCAGTGGCAGAGATGGTCCCACACACAGTGAGCATCACTCACACCCCTCTATCCTCCAGCAGCTCTGGCCCTGAAACAACAGATCCGGCAGAGCCAGCCTCTGACCCCCCTGTGCGGTGGGCTATAAACCCAGGTGAATAATTGCATCCGATGGGCTTTTCTTAGTGGAGAGAAAGAAACAGCAAATATCTTCTCAACATCTTTCTTTTTTTGAACATCCTATAATCTGACCATCTGAGAATGAATGCCTTTGAACACCAAATCCACTGGAAGCAGATATTTAGAACAAAACCTGCCTTGCCCTCCCACTATGCCACCCAACAGGTTATGATTTACGCATCTATCACATCTGTATGGCTTCACGCCCCTTGCCTGCAGGCTCCTCGGTCCTTACACATTTTCTATGTCTTTCACTTTCCGATCTGTAATTAAGCTCCTCTTTCTGTGCACTGTCTCATTTGCAGTTGGCATGTGAGCTGGGCTTTAGGTGGGAAGCAATCATCAGCTCGTGGATAGGCTTATTCAGTGGTGGCACTTCTGAACTGATTTAAGCAGGCTGTCAAAAGTGAGCCAAAGAAGTCACGAGTTTACAAGGCGATGTTCCCATCTCTGGCACTGGGGTCGGGAGGGAGAAAATAAAACAGACCTACTGTTTTCCCTTCCTCTTTCCTTCCTTAGGGCTTCCCCAGTGTCTCAGCAGGTAAAGAGTCCACCTGCAATGCAGGAGACACAGGAGACTCAGGTTTGATCCTTGGGTTGGGAGAATCCCCTGGAGGAAGAAATGGCACTTCAGTGTTCTTGTCTGAATTATTCAGACCCACTCCAGGATAATTGTCTGAAAAATCCCATGGACAGAGGAGCCTCGTGAGCTACAGCCCAAAGGGTTGCAAAGAGACACAGCTGAGCAACTAAGCCTGCATGCTTCCTTCCTTCTCTGCTTCCCTCCCACTTTTGCTTCATCCCTCCTCCTCCTCCTCCTTCTCTGCTGGGGTCGCTGGGCCGCAGCTTCAGCCTGCTTCACGCTTCCCCAGTCTCTGTGCCTTCTGGTAAGATCTCCCCCACCCAACACACAGAACTCTCTGTGCACCGCAGACATAAGGTGCCAGGCACCTTGGCGTTCTCCTCATGAGAAAGCAAGGCTAGAAGCAGCTCGTGAAGCTGTTAATGGGTGGATAGGCAGGTCCACGGGAAACACTAGGAAACAGAGCCTGGACCAGACCTAAGTCACCCCCCACCCAAGACACTGGGGAGAACAGCCACCCTCTGGCAGCCTCCTCTGCTCTGTAGGGTCTTATGGGCTTTACTCAGAGTTGCGCACACAATTAGCGGTGGATTAGCAAAACTGGTAATAGGGGATTGGGGCACTAATCCCCTCCCAATTGTTCATATTAATTAAAGTGCTGTTTTCTCTCCTGTGCAATAAACACTAAGTGCTTCTGTTAAAGGAGGAAATAGAGAAGGCAGTAGGTTAGAGTTATGTGTGGCTTGTTTTTTCCAACCAAGAAAGCACTGTGTGTTTGTCTTCATTCTTGGAACAAAGCTTCGTGGTGGATGGGAAACATGGGAGGCGGAAGAGAACCCCATTTACCTTCCCCCATTTCACTGGTGAGACATTTCTTAAGTTCTAAGACATACTGCCTCTCATTTTCCCCAAGAAGTTTCTTACTGGCCACCACAAGACAACTATTTAGATTAAATCACAGAGACAGCTCAGTGAGTGGAAACCTGGCTTCCATGGGGGTTAGAGTGCGGATGGGTGACTTCCTTGTGGCCAAGAGGGCCGACAGGTGGCCAGCTCCCCACTAAACAAGTGTGCTGAGTGTAGGGATTCTGAGCTGGGCAGGTCCCATCTTCCTCGGGGAGGTGCTATGGAAAATCTCTTCTCACTGCCGGTCCAACGAAAACGCCCCCGGAGCCCTGGCATGTGCAGAACCCTGCACCACGTGCAGGGAGGAGATACTCCGGAACAAGAGATGGATGCAGTGAGAAGTTCAGGGTGTCCACGTGGCCACCAGAGCAAAGCAAGCACAAGTAAGTAAAAGCCAACCACGCACATGTAGACTCAGGAGGTGCCAGGAGAGTGAGAAGTGCCCCCATGCCCCACCTAGGGAAAACCATCTCATTAATGCCCTGAATTTCAAACCAACAGAAGATAACTAAATCCTCCTCCTTCTCAAACCACAAAATTCACAAGATGTTCTGCAGGTCCAGTTGCACACTAAAAGATTCTGTGTGTGTGTGTGTCGCTTGTGTCCGTGTGTTCCTGCATGTCTGTGTTTAACTACAATGCGTGTGTGCACTAGTCGCTCAGTCGTGTCTGACTCTTTGCAACCCCATGGGCTGTAGCCCACCAGGCTCCTCTGTCCATGGAATTCTTCAGGCAAGATTACTGGAGTGGGTTGCCATTTCCTACTCCAGGGGATCTTCCCGACACAGGGATCAAACCCAGGTTTTCTGCATTGCAGGTGGATTCTTTACCATCTGAGCCACCAGAGAAGCCCTCTTAACTGCAGTGTGTGCTTAGTCCCTCAGTCGTATCCAACTCTTTGTGACCCTATGGACTATAGTCCACGAGGCTCCTCTGTCCATGTGGATTCTCCAGGCAAGAATACTGGAGTGGGTTGCCATGCCCTCCTCCAGGAGATCTTCCCAACCCAGGGATCACCTAGCTCTCCCGCATTGCAGGAGGATTCTTTACCATCTGAGCCACCAGGGAATAACTGCAATATCTTTCATTAATTAAGGGACAGAGAAGACAGGGCTGTTTTACTTATCTCATTTTTTTCCCCCAAAACCACCATAAATGAAGCCTGACCTCAAAAAACCAGCTATTCTGGCTCCTTGCAATTTTACTGTACTTATGCACCAATTATCTCATTTGATCTGAATGACTTTTTAAAAATTTTAATAGAATAAGGTGATTTTCCTAGTTACGTCCTGGAATTCAGAGAGTGGATAAAGTTCTATGATTTAATGCTCTTACCACACAGACCCACGAGGACTCTCATGAGGCCTGTGCCTGCCCCCATGTTGTCAGGAAGCAGGAAAACATCCTAAGATTGCCTCATATACTAGCTCTCTTGCATGGAAGTAGTCACAGCTCTAAGTCCTCAAACTGCCCCATAGAATGAATGAACACCAAGCAAGTCCCAGGCGTTCAGCAAAAGCAGGGTTAGGCAAATAGCCATCCTTCTTGTTACCATGCAAACGTCTCTCTACAGCCAGCCCCCACCCACCTGAGAGCAGCGGAGCTCGTCCAGGTGAGGCCCACAGATCGGCGCAGGGAGAACGGTCCCTGAACCGTTGGCTCATGTTTCAGGATGAGCCCTTGAGATGAAGGACATCACTGAGCTGAGGCATCACCCTTTCCTGGGCTCTGAGCTATAGTGAGGGTGCTAGGTGCACAGCCAGTACATTCCTCCCTTAACCCTGGAGCTTCCACTTTGGTGAAGAAACCACCAAAGCATAATGAAGACCATGATAGTAAGGAAAGCTGACATCCAGTGCGCAGTCGCTGTACTCCAGCCCTGTGCTTTACGTGGAATATCTCACCTTGGACCCACACGGGAGACCAAGCAAGGGCAGGAGACCCGAGGTTACCCGGCTATAAGGGAGCTCCCTCACTTGCCTCTCCACTAGGCCGGTCCAGCTGCAGAGCCCTTGCTCTGAGATGCCTCACTCTGGCACACAGCCCCTGGTGGGAGGAGGGAACAGTGCCAGGCTCCCAGCTTGGTGCGTTAGCAGTTTGGTCGGAGCCCATAACAGGACAAGTGCTTTGGATCTGATCTCTAAACCAATGTGCCCTGCTTCTGGCAGCGATTTAACCTCTCCGAAGTCAGGACACATGTGACATGGTGTATCACAGTACAACTGGCAAGTTTGGGGGTTTCTTCTTTGATCCTTTTTAGTGGCACATAAAGACAACAGTGAATCTTAACAATTGGTGGGCCTTGGATTTGATGAAATATGATGATGTTTGTTCAGCCTATTCTTGAAATCTATTTCAGATGGGTGGTTTTCAAAATTCAGAATAACAAGCAATCAGTAATATGGATAAGGCAGCACCAGCAGAGTAGCAAATGGGGAGAGACGCTAGAACACAGGCAGGCTGTAGAGGAGTAGACAGTGCTTTACATCAGTCACGTGTCACAAACCAGAGCACAGCTCCAGCCTGGAGGTATGGAGCTGGGCGTCTTCCATGTCCTCTGATGTCTTGGATAAGACAGAATTCCTGGGTTTGACTCCTGGCCACCCCCACCTGGTAGCTATGTGACCTTAGGTGGGCTGCTGCAGCCCTCTGTGACTCAGTTTTCCTATCTGTAAAAGGGGTGATAGTTGCACTTAGCTCCTAGGTTAGTGCAAAGGTGAAATCTATTCATATGTTTAAAGTCATGAAAACAGCTCTGGGAAGTATTTCTAGATCTACATCTTATCCGTGAAAGGATTCATATACCCCTTCCAGGCCTAAAAGGCAGTCACAGAAGTATGGTTGAATCCACACAAATATTTGAATTTGGGGAAAGCTTCTGCTGGATGTGGAAAAGAACCATAAGCACAGGACAGTGACAAGGAAGCCAACCGAGGAAGCCAACATCAGAGGCTGCCTGGTAGCCACCTTCCCCGCTGGATTCAGAGATGAAGGAAGATGCACGCTTGTCCAGGGTAAATCAGTACAAAGGCTGAGATGGACTTGGTAGATGCGATGGATAGGCTAGAGAAGGAATGTTTTCCTTTCCCTTGAATCTGGCTCTCCACGGTGTTCAGTTCCTCCAGGATGTTTATATTTCCTCCCGCCATCACAGGACACTCCTAGAGCCAGCCAGTCTCCTTCCCAAAATGCAAACTGGGAGAATCCCTCTGGCCTCTCTCAGCAACTCTGGTGGTAGCCTGGCTGGCCCTAACCTGATTGTCCCTTGATTCCTAAATAAAATTGTGCCACAGGAGGAAATACAAGCCCCCGAGTCACCTGGGAATCCTTGCCTGGGCCACATTTTCATAAAGAAAAAAAATATACATATAAGCCTTCAGGTAATTTATCCAATATTTTTGTCTGAATTGTTCGGCTATCTCAAGACCTCATTTCCTTTCTCAGACTTGATCTTTGATTGAAGGAAAAAAGTACAAACCCATACATACATATGCACTTTTTTAAAAGAGAGAAAATTGCATAAGCAAAAAGACTTTCATCTACAAGGAGAACCTCATCGCTGCTATTCAAGTCTGAGAAGATAATCTACAAAACACAGAAACGCAAAGGCAGATGTGGCACTTCCCCTCTCCCAGACAACCAGCAAAGTTAATTTCAGAATTTTTTGCCCCAGAAGCCACAGGGTTAAGACTATTGGTTTTTACCACATCGTGCAACACCCTAAGGGTCAGAAAGGCTAAAGTTCTGAAAATAAACACAGATTTTACTGCAGTAACAATTTATCTACGCCTCTCTGCAAGTTCTACCAAGCTTGAATTTCTTTAGCTACACGGATCCATTTTAATAAGAGCTGACAGTTTAATCAGGTAAGATAAGGCACATTTTCATAATAAGGCACAAGAGGTATGCATATTTTTCCATTAATGGATCTTGGGACTTGGTCACATAGCCCTTGCATAAAATGTAGACATTTCACCCCAGCGTACCCTTTTGATCCAGTGCCACACCAGGAAAGCTCAGGGAAAAAAAACAGACAAAACTCCCTGGAAAAGATATTTTAGAATAAAAAGGATTGCATGTATTAAGAATAACTTGCTTTTCAAATGGATGTTCCTTGGTGTCTTCAGTCACGCTGATCACTGAATGGCCATTTTTAACCTTATAACTAAGACAGGGGAAAAAATAAAACCATAAAACTTCATTCTGAAAAATGGCTTCATATTTATTCTAAGTGAAGACAGAATGTGGGCCAAAAAGTCATGAATACGGATGGTGGTAGACACCTCCAAGGAGCGCGCACACCCAGGTCGAGGCAATGCGGGGATGGGGGTGGATTCCTCTGACTCTTACATTCTCCCCTCCCAGCCCAGGTCCCTCTTTGGAGAAGACAGCCCTGGACCAGTGGGGAGTGGACAGGGCCAGGCCTGCAGGCTACCAAGGGGGACTCAGTTCCCTCTGGAGGCTGGTTGTAGAGGACTCCGAACAGATCCCATTAGTCCTGCAAAAGAGCCACCCCTTGGTGACCCCTGGGCCCCTGGTGGGAACAGGCTATGTGAGTGGTCCTGGGAGAACATACAGGACAGTGGGAAAGATGGGATGCACCCCCTAACCCCTGGTCCAGGAGCCTTCATGGCCGAGGAAGAAGGTAGGCTCCCAGGTCTCCTGATATCCTGCAGTGGCCTGGACCACACATGCTCTCCAAAGCAGATGCTGAGCATCCTGCCAGGTGTGACATCACTGCCTCTGAAACTGGACCCAGAGCCTGAGAAGGACCAGAGCCTGGGGTTAGGGGACCTGACGGCCCAAGAGTGGAGGGACCACCAGAGACCCAGACAAGGTGGCTCCTCCTGAAACAACTATTGGAGGAAACAAGGGAAAACGAAAAAAATACTACGGCTGCTACTATTACAACAACTAATGATAACGAAATTCAATTGCGGTATTTCCTAAATTACTTTCTCTAGCTAAGTTTTAAAAATCCAAGCATGAATTGAAATAGAAGGTGGCCACTGTTGAGACCCAAATAAGTAACCGTGAAATTAAGTGGAAGAGATAATTCAAATTACAGACTAACGATTCAGAAGTAATGCACTTTGGGGTTGGAGTGAGTGAATGAGTGAGTGCTCGGTCACTTAGTCATGTCTGACTGTTTGCGACCCTACGTGCTGTAGCCCATCCGGCTCCTCGGTCCGTGGGGCCCTCCAGGCAAGAATACTGGAATGGGTTGCCATGTCCTTGTCCAGGGGATCTTCCCGACCCAGGGATCAAAACTGAATCTCTTACTTCTCCTGATTGGCAAGCAGGTTCTTTACCACTAGTGCCACCTGGGAAGCCCTGTAGTTAGAGTATGTGAATACTATCCCACCATGCCATGGGGGCCCAGGGATCCCCAGGAGTTCTGCCTGTAGTATATAAAGCAACTGTCAGGACAACAGAATGGCCATCAAAGATTGTGCTGCTGTTATGATTAAAAGACTGTCCTTTGACTACTGTCCAGAACAAGAAACTATGCTCAGTATTTTCTAATAACCTATAAAGAAAAAGAATCTGAAAACTATATATATATATATATATATATATATATATATATATATATATATACATATATATGTATGTACATATGCATATAACTGAATCACTTTCCTGTGATTCACACCATGGGTCAGTCTGGTTCTACGAGGGGCTGCAAGGGCACCTCACATTGGTTGGTGACTATATATATATATATATGTGTGTGTGTGTGTGTGTGTGTGTGTGTGTGTGTGTGTGTATACGTACATATGCATATAACTGAATCACTTTCCTGTGATTCACACCACGGGTCAGTCTGGTTCTATGAGGGGCTGCAAGGGCACCTCACATTGGTTGGTGACTATATATATGTGTGTGTGTGTGTGTGTGTGTGTGTGTGTGTGTGTGTGTGTGTATACGTACATATGCATATAACTGAGTCACTTTCCTGTGATTCACACCATGGGTCAGTCTGGTTCTACGAGGGGCTGCAAGGGCACCTCACATTGGTTGGTGACTATATATATATATGTGTGTGTGTGTGTGTGTGTGTGTATACATACATATGCATATAACTGAGTCACTTTCCTGTGATTCACACCATGGGTCAGTCTGGTCCTACGAGGGGCTGCAAGGGCACCTCACATTGGTTGGTGACTATTCCTCTTCTCTTTTGCTCTCTGAATAATATAAAGATGCTACAGATCATCCAGGCTATTTGTGAAGGCTCTTCTGGAGTGACCTCTCCAATATCAGTTTTCTTGGCAAGTAAAATCAGGTAACTGACTGCCAGAAAAGCAAGAGTTTCAGCATTCCACCTACTATAGCCCACTTCCAAGGAACATTGAGGGGTTCTAATGATTTGCTGTTAGGATACAGATTAGCAGCATAATAATCCTTCTAGGATTTGGGGGTAGGGTATGGATGGAAGCAGAACCATGAATTGCTCAACCTTTGATTGAATCAGGTTCAGTCATGTAGCTGTCTTAGTGGTGGTTGTTGTTGTTCAATCACTCATTCATGTCTGACTCTTTGTAACCCCATGGACTGCAGCACACCAGGCCTCCCTGTCTATCACCATCTCCTGGAGTTTGCTCAAACTCATGTCCATCAAGTCAGTGATGCCATCCGACGATCTGATCCTCTGTTGTCCCGTTCTCCTCCTGCCTTCAATCTTTCTCAGCATCAGGGTCTTTTCCATGAGTCAGCTCTTCACATCAGGTGGCCAAAAGATTGGTGCTTCAGCTTTAGCATTGTCCTTCTATGAATATTCAGGGTTGATTTCCTTTAGGATGGACTGGTCTGATCTCTTTGCTGTCCAAGGGACTCTCAAGAGTCTTCTCCAACACCACAGTTCAAAGGCATCAATTCTTTGGCACTCAACCTTTTTTATTGTCCAGCTCTCATATCCATACATGACTAATGGAAAAACCATAGCTTTGACTAGATGGACCTTTGTCCACAAAGTAAAGTGTCTGCTTTTTAATATGCTGTCTAGGTTTGTCATTGCTTTTCTTCCAAGGAGCAAGCGTCTTTTAATTTCATGACTGCAATCACCATCTGCAGTGATTTGGGAGCCCAAGAAAATAAAGTCAGCCACTGTGTCCATTGTTTCCCCATTGATTTGCCATGAAGTGATGGGACCAGATGCCTTGATCTTGGTTTTTTGAATGTTGAGTTTTAAGCCAGCTTTTTCACTCTCCTCTTTCGCCTTCATGAAGAGGCTCTTTAGTTCCTCTTCACTTTCTGCCATAGGCATGGTGTCATCTGCATATCTGAGGTTATTGATATTTCTCCCTGCAGTCTTGATTCCAACTTGTGCTTCCTCCAGCCCAGCGTTTCTCATGATGTACTCTGCATATAAGTTAAATAAGCAGGGTGACAATATACAGCCTTGACGTACTCCTTTCCTAATTTGGAACCAGTCTGTTGTTCCATGTCCAGTTCCAACTGTTGCTTCTTGATATGCATATAGGTTTCTCAGGGTGCATGTAAGGTGGTCTGGTATTCCCATCTCTTTAAGAATTTTCCACAGTTTGCTGTGATCCACACAGTCAAAGGCTTTAGCATAGTCAAACACCTTGGTTGAGGTGTTTGTTTTTGGATGATTTGCACAAATGCTGAATATCCCCACATTTCCACAATGAACCTGCTGGATGTGGAGGAAGCAACATAGCTCCTGGATTTCATTTACAAACCTCATATTCAATTACACAATGAAGAACATAACCAGGGACATTACCCATTGGAATAGTCAAGGCAATGACCTAGAAGGCTTAAAGGGGAAGCTTTTAAAAGTGAGCATCTCTTAAAATTGTGATTCTTAAAGTACAGGAGCCCTCGTGATCTTTTCCAAGCTCCACAAGGTCAAAATAACATTTCTATAGTGTTACCAAGATGCTATTTGCCTTCCCCACTGAGTTGACATTTGCACGGAAGGTACAAAAGTAATGGTGGGTAAAACAGCTAAGACTTTAACATGAACCCAAGCAGTGGCACCAAACTCTACTGGCAGTCACTGTATCTTCACCACTATATGCTTGTCAAGTAAAGCAGAACAAACATTGCCCACTTCTCCTAACAATGTTTTTGATAAAAACCAGTGCCTCCTTCTCAGCCTTGTGTCCCCCTGTTCCTGCACCTCCCCTGTTCACCTCTCCAGATCTACCCCACCTTTCTCCACCTGTGCTTGGCCCTGGCAGGCTGACCTGCATGGATCACAATAACAGGGCTGCCAAAGGGGGCCACAGGTACGATATAAGAAGAGGCAAAGACAGTATTTATTCCCTGGCTCCTCCTCCTGGGCCTCCCATGAGCAGCTGAGTCTCATCCTATAGGTGGTTCTTTCTTCCCAGCCGCCCACATCCTACCACCTGTTATCAAGCCTCAAGTCACCATCTCTGGTGGAAATAGAAAGAGCTGCTGACACAAGTCCTAGGGTTCTGCCCCATCCCCTGCCATATCTTATAAATGGCCCCTTTTTAAAGCCCTCCTAAAATTACCCAGAAGAAATGTGCTCTCCATCTCTTTCCAGGCCCTTGATCAATGGACTTGCACGGGTCCAACCCAAAGTCTCAACATGGATGGCCTTCAGATGTGGATGGCCCTGGGGAGGACTGGGCCACTTCTGTCCTGCTCACTGCTACCCTCTAGGGTTGAAGAGCATCCCAGGCACATAGTGGGCACTTATTAAACATTTGTTGGATGCAAGAATGATAAATGAATTTCCATTTTCATTCTGCCCACATATTAAATCCAGTGCTTCAAAACACTTTGGAATGGGGATTAATTGACTCTAGTCATTATTTTAATCCACAGCTATAATCAAACCTCCATACACACACAGTTAATAAGTGAAACAGAGACTCATAACAAATTAGCAGAGAGCAGAGCTCAGAGGAAGCCCCACCTGGAAACCACACCCAGGACTCCACACTCCAGACGTGTTCTTGTCATAGGGGAAGGGGTAGAAGTCTCTGTATTTGTTCTGAGTTTTTTTCCTTCTTTTTTTTTTTCTATTTGCCTTTTAATTTTATTCATGGTTGTTTTTAACATAACTTGATTAAGATATAATTCACCTACATGTACAACTCACCCACTGAAAGTGTATAAATCAATGTTTTCTAGTATATTTACAGAGTTGTTCACCCATATTCATGATCAATTTTAGAACTTTTTCATCACCCCAAAAAGAAGCTCCATACGCACTAGCAGCCATTCCCTCTTTCCCTCCAATTCCTAAACATAGGCAACTATTGTCTATAAGTTTGCCAATTCTGGAAATATCATATAAATGAAATAATACAACATGTGATCCTTTGTGATAGCTTCTTTTATTTAGCATAATATTTTCAAGACGTCTAAGCTGTAGCATGCCTCTGTAATTCATTTCTTTTTATTGCAAGATAATATTCCACTTGATGGATACACCATGTTTTACTGATTTGTTCATCAGTTGGTGGACATTTGAGTTGTTTCCACTTCTTGGCTATTATGAATAATGCTGCTGTGAACATTTGCGTATAGGCTTTATGTGGACATATGTTTCTATTTCTCTTGGGTGGGATTGCTGGGTCATACAGCAACTCTATGTTTAATCTTTTGAGGAAATGCCAGACTGTTTTCTAAAGCAACTGAACCATTTGACATTCCCACTACCAGTGTAAAAGGATTCCAATTTCTCCACACCCTCACCAACACATATTACCAGTCATTTTTATAATAGTCCTGTACTTACTCCATCCCAGGAGATGGGATTTTTGTTGAAGGTGGCTTCAACCAGCTATCTGGGCTCCCCACTGGAGTGACCACATGTACAAGGGATTATCCTGAAATTATTCCACAGCACCTCACAATTTATGGAATTCAGTCCAAGTTCCAAGGGTGCTGAATAGATGTGGCCCCAAGTAGCAAATTGAGAGTCCAAATAAATTCCACAAACGCATGAATTCTACATGCTCCAGAGCATAGAGGCGCCCTGTCCAATATGGTAAGCACTAAGCTTAGGTGGCTATTCAAGTTTAAATTAACTAAAGTGAAATGCAATCAGTCACACCAGTCACATCTCAAGTGCTCAATAGCCACCTGTGGCTGGTGGCTACCATACTGGATGGAGCAGAGGTAACGCTTTTCCTTCACTGGAGAAAGTTCCAGGAGACAGAACAGAAGAGTAAAGACAGGGGACCCTACACATCACCACCTATGAGAAACATCAGTCAGAGGGGCTGTGTCTACAGACCCCTCCACTTAGGAACACCGTGACACACACTTTCAGACTCCATTTTTCCATCTGTCAATAAAGCTCAGAATTCTTGGGGATGCCAGGAAAAAAAAGTTGATGAATGGTGTGTATTTTGATGTAGAAATGCCAAAGGCTAGACCTCAAGACCTTGAAGGTGGATGGCCATGTTTTTCAACCAATTCATGTGAGCTATTCATTTCACTCCTTGGGTCCAGCTACCCAATCCACAGTGTCTGAGGTGAGAAACACTTAAAATATAAAAGCGTCTCTTTCTGGAAACTCCTCTATGAAGGATTGCCAACATGTAGGCTTTTTCAAAAAATAAAGATATGCTGCCTATGTGTTATTCATAATTAGCAGTTAATTAACACTTCTCAGCTTCCAGCATGTCGGAAATGTTAACAGATGTTTTTAGGAAGAAAGCTGTCCTTGATGCAGTACTACTGCATCACATACTGAAGCTGAGTCAGCCTTGAATTCTGGGGCTGGTATCTGATGGGGCATACCAAATACCGGATTCTATACATCTTTATTATTATTATTATTCAAAGAGTACATTCTTCATGCCTTGAGAGGGAGGCAAACATTCCTTACTATTTGCATAGAAGATATCAGTGGGCACTGGCCTTATCTATCCTTTGCCACAAATTGTATGATGTCCAAAGGCCAAAGCTACAGATGAACATTTCAATCCACCTATACGAAAGTTTGCAAGGACTAATTCAAATCTGAGACATTACATAAAGCAACTTAAAAGTCAAGTTCTCTACAGAGCTTCCCCTTACTTTTAATCACTGTAGACAAACTAACTCTTGCCAGGTCTTGTCTTAAAGAGGAAACCAGTAACATCTCCATTGGGTCATCAAATCCACAAGTATGTGAACTTCAAGCAAAGACTGAAGGGCAGCTGGGGAAACACATCTCTAGCACAGCTGCTAGTCTGTTCTTGAGCACAGGTGGACAGCACATGAGTGACCCCATGAGAAGCTGCTGACTGTGATGGTCTGGCCTCTCACTAGCTCAGGAAGGGCGAAGGGCAGTCTTGCCCCATACTTCCCCCCAAAAGCAGTCAGGACACTGGGGACTCCACTGAAGCTCATGCCCATTTTATAAGGGCTAATTTTGTGGTCCCATCACAAGTCTAATCTCCTCACACGTGGGTCCTAAAAGCTGCAGCACGATATGGAGGTAAGTCAACATAGCTGCGAAGGAGGTTCAAGTTTGGGTGCATCTGAAGTCTTTTAAAGACACAGAGAAAGCTGAGTAAGACCACAGAGGTCATTGCACTGGGCCCCTGTGAGTCCCTGCCCAAGTTCAAGGAAGTAAGGTCTTACTGTCCCCACTTCACAGAGAAGGTCACGGAAATTGAACAACTTACTCATGGTCACTGAGATAGGACAGGACTCGAGGTATCTGGTCACCATTTAAAAAGGGAATAAAAACATTCATGAAATGTGGTGATTTCCTCCCAAGAATAGTCACAAGGCCAAGAGTAAGCACAGGGGCTTCTCTAGCGGTCCAGTGGTTGGGAGTCTGCCTGCCAATGCAGGGGACACAGGATTGACCCCTGGTCCAGGAAGATCCCACATGCTGCAGGGCAGCTGAGCCCATGTGCCACAGCTACTGAAGGCTGGGCACACTAGAACCCATGCTCCACAACAGGAGAAGCCACCACAATGAGAAGCCCACGCACCACAACCAGAGTAGCCTCAGCTGGAGAAGCCCGAGCACAGCGATGAAGACCAATGCCGCCAGATCTACACAAAAACAAATAAACAAATAGAGCAAGCACAGGACAAGGCTGGAGAGAGGCAGGGAAGCCCGCAGGGCCCGTAACACATTCTCCTCAGTCCTAATAACCCTTGACCTTCCCACTTCCGTGGATGGAGAGTGTCATTCGGGGGTGGGCATGGGACACTGGGAATGAAATGAGAAAACCAGCTCTCCCGTTCTGAAGGTGGGTCCTGGGCCAGGGCTAAGACCCTTCCATGGTTTTCTATCCTCAGCTTAGCCTTGTAACACCAGTCAACAGAGAGGAGTACTGGCCCCAAGGGGCACTGCTCCTCAGAAGGCGTGACGACAGAGGACCAGAAAGAGGAGTGGCCTCAGCTTCTGTTTGATAGATTTACGTACTTGGAGAAAGTCTGAGATCATCTGTGAAGTACAGCAGCAGAAATACTTTTTTCTACACCGGCTTCTGGGCTCAGTTGTGTATCAGTTAGCCCTTAGTATCACAAAATCCTGAAATCATAGGCATTTATTGTTTCCCATGATT
This sequence comes from Okapia johnstoni, assembly GCA_024291935.2. Classification (NCBI taxonomy): domain Eukaryota; kingdom Metazoa; phylum Chordata; class Mammalia; order Artiodactyla; family Giraffidae; genus Okapia; species Okapia johnstoni. The sequence goes on from CM044318.1 coordinate 82,809,556, forward strand.
TTGTGCACTGGCTGGATGCTCTTCTGTTCCAGTTGGCTGCCTGAGGCCAGATGGTCTAGAAGGGTGTCACTGACATGTCTGGGCCCTCACCTTGGACCCTGGGGCTCCCTCCATGTGCTCCCTCATCCACATGGAGGCACAAAGGTTCCCAGAAACTGGAGGGAATCAGTCCTGCTCACAGGACTTTCCAGGTTTCTGCTTGCATTAAGGCCGCTGATACTCCATTGTCCAAATCAAGTCACAAGGCCCAGCCTAGAGTCAGTTGGGAGGAGCTGCCCAAGGGTGTGGCTAGAGGGAGGCATGTCTCATTGGAGGTGATTTCTGCAGGAATCTATCACAAATAAACCTAGATATCTTGTAATCCAGTAAAGTACATCTCTTCTGTTGAACACGATGTGGAGAAGATTTAAAATCATATCTAAGTCCAAGTTATTATACTTATTAGTAATATTTCATAACATGACTTCAGTTGTTACTACCCATGAAAGAAGATGCATTTGAATCAAGGCCATAAAAATATAAGTCTAAATACAATGATCTGACTCTTAATTTCTTTACACTTCATTCTCTAATGAAATCTCCTTAAGGTTTCTTTTAGTTACTGAGCAAACATCTCTTATCAGCATCTATGATTATTAGGTATTGTGAAGACTCAGAGATGAGTACGATACGCTCTGTCCCCACTGGGAGAGATACAGTCTCTACTCAGATCACTGCATCTGCCATAAGAGGAGGGGAAGGCATCATGAGAGTAGAGAAGCAGAGAAAAGTCCAAAGAATGCCAAGATTAGGCTTTAGGTATAGCCCATGTCTATCTTGTTGTTCCAGCTTCACGGAATCCCCAGTTTTCATCTGGTTCCAACTTGGCCGTGTGCTGGGTACCTCCCAGTAGGGCACTGCTGCCTTTATTGGTGCCTGAGATCTTGGCCTCAGTGATTGGGTGCTTCTGAGTGACCTGGACCATTGGACAGGGGGTTCTCCTCTGGGATGGCTGGATGGAAGGCTGAGCAATGTCTCAGGGCAGAAGTGAGCACATTCCTGCTGGACAGTTGATACCCAGGCCCCCTACTGCTGGTGCTTGAGGTCAGTCTGAAGCTGATAATCTCTTGATCCTCTGCCATTCTTGTCTGACTGTATCCTCCTCCCAAGCCTGTGAGCCTTTTATCTCTTCCGGGGGTGGAATAAATTAGCTCTGCAATATGCATTCAAATCTGTCTGCCTTGCACTTAAACCAATGGCTGTTAAGCTTAATAATGAAGCACTGGCCACCATCTCTGCTTCTATTTCTGCAGTGACCCTCCCTCATCAAGCTGTAGGTGACTCACATCTAGCTACCTGAGGGGAAAGGTTTTCAGGGCTCACCTGGGTGGGAGATAAGGCATGGGAAGTAATCATTCAAATACAATCCCACCCATACCACTGAGTCTCTGGGGAACTGTGCATCCATTTGGTATTTGTCCAGACAGGAGGTGGAACAGAAGCTGAGACTTGAGAGGATTTCAAGAGGCAGGAAGCCTTGTAGACGTGGGCGAAGGCACAAAGGCCCTCACGCCACGTGAACCCCCTGGCAACTTTCATCATCTCTTGCTCAGCAGTGCGGGGGCTCCTTGTCCACAAACTTAACTTTGAAGGTCAGGTCAGGGCTCTGGGGTATTCGAGCCTTGTCTTTCTGGTCTGTACAATCCATCTCCTTAATTAATGGCCACTCATGGTGCAAGGCAAGCTTGTGGCCACTTGAAGAACAAAACTTCTGACCCTTGCTCTTTGCTTGTCTCCTCCTAACTGAATCTCAGGCAGAAAGAAAAATAACATCAAGCCCTCCCTCCTTGATCCAGTGACCTTAGTGCCCCAGCAAAATGGGGCCAAAACCTTGATTCGTGACCTGGCGTCTTGCTTCCTGCCCCTCCCCTGCCTGACCGGTGCTACTTCATCTACCTTGAAAGACAATGGGAGACTTAAATCCCTGGACTGTGTGTCTGCTAAATCCACTGGGCACCATTCAACATCAGAAAATCAAACTGACTTTCTACCAAGAGAAACTGTCTCCTGACTCTCATAACCCAAAGAGGGACAAAGTAAAACACACACTGTACACAACTGAACTGTACAAATTTCTCTCTATCTGCTGGACTGATTTTCTTCGAGTTGCCTCCTCTTTAACTTCCCCAAATTATACACTTACACCCACCCCAAATGAGACAATCTGAAGCATTTCTTCCCATCTGATCTCCGACCAGGGAACGTTATAAGACCAGTGCTTGATCCCCACTCCTTTCCCCAGGGCGCGAATGAAAAGAATGTTCTGCTTACAGATTGGCAAGAACAAGTGCCACTGCAAAACAACACCACCGACCTAGATACCTACACAGAGATGCTGTGCCTTGCACCCATATAGCTGGTTTGGCTTCTTCCAAGCCATTGGGTCAAGTCATCATGGCACAGGCTCTGATACTCCTCCAGTCCAGGGCCAGTCTTCCTTGCAGGTGTATTATTTCATGGTTGAACATTCAGTCTCTGAGTATCAACATGCACACTGATACACAAGCCCCTCGCTTCATTGTCCACAAGAAAAGCATTCCCCAGCGCCGTGCCTCATTGGCTTGATGACTCCTGTGGTCTTTGCCAGGGCAAGGAGCCTGGGTATCAAGACCTTTGTCCTTATCTGTGTCCTGGGCTCCTCTCTCTCTGCCAAGTCTAATCTGCTTTCTCATCCTCCTTTTATATCTTTACAAAGAAAAGCATCATCTAGCACAGCCTCTCTGCCCTACTTTGGATTTGCCATTACAAACGTGGATTATACAGTTAGCAAGAGGAGGGTGGATGGAGCTCATCAGTCACAAAATCCATGAGCAATAAATGTTAACGTATGCCAATTTCTATTCAGAGCTGGCTGTGGGCCACAGTTGATGTTTAATATTTATTGAGTGGCCCATAATGGATGATGCCCCTTCTGACCTGCTAGGGGAACAACCCTCAGGAGGGATAGAAAATTCCTTCCTAAGGGAATAAATATCCCTCACTATAAGGGTCAGAAGGGAATCTTGAAGCTGCAAAGGGTTTTATTACCATATTTCATCAAACTGAAGGTGACTATCAATCTTACGATCTTATACTGATGCACCATTATTTTCTGGACCTAAGAAAGACACTACCATTAATTGCGAAGTGCTATAGACTATACGATGCATTGAGGTTTCAGAAATGTTAAAATGTGACAAAGCATGCATCTTGGAATCGAGGCATTATGGTATTTTATCCAGCTTTGCTCCCAACTTTGATGTGGAAGCTTTTTAGTGCTAGGACACTGTCTCCCTCTTGAAGATTCTAAGTGGACTCCTATCTCCCTACAAATCACTGTTGTGTTGGAATTACCCTCATTCTCAACAAGTCCTCCTGTCTGCCTGGCCAAATTTTCCACTTGCCTGGATACAGGCTAGACAGCTCCTTCCTTACGTTATTTATTCCTGTTTTATGGCCGTGCTGTGTGGCATGTGGGATCTTAGTTCCCTGACCAGGGATCAAACTTGTGCCCCTGTAGTGGAAGTGTGGTGTCTTAACCATTGAACCAACAGGGAGCTACCCTTCCTTATTTTAAATAAAATTCTGTATTTGCTTAAAGACAAGAATCAAGCAGCCCAGTCTTTTCTTCTGTGAATCAAATAACTTCAATTCCTTTTAACTGAAAGGTGACACATTCATGCAGAAAAGGACTAATTACAAATGTGCATGCATACGTGCTAAGTTGCTTCAGTCGTGTCTGACTCTGTGCGACCCCATGGACTATAGCCCGCCAGGCTCCTCTCTGCAATACTGGAGTGGGTTGCCATGCCCTTCTCCAGGAATCACAAATGTAGAGCTTGATAATTTTTACAAAGTGAACACACCTGGACAATCACCACACTGATTTTTAAAAAGTGTGAGCGTCCCTCATGCCATCCCCCTTTTGTTCTCCACCCCGTGTTAATCACTGTGACCTCAGCCAGAACCAGAAATCCGTTTGCCTGTTTTGAACTGTGTATAATGGAAGCATACAGTGTGTACTACTTTGTATTTGGTTTCTCTGACTCAGCTTTATGCTCACCATCTTTCCATGAGTGACAGAAGTTTGCTCCTTTTTATTGCCACAATATATTTATCCATTTCACTCCATAACATATACCTGTTTATCTATAACTTATACCTGTTATGAACAAGATCATGTTGCGGATATTGTCATAAAGGTCTTCCAGGACAGAGAGGCACACAGTCCTGCTGGGAATATACATAAGACCTGAATCACTTGGTCACAGGATATGCACATGTGCAGCTTTAGTATCTACAGTCAAGAATTTTCCAAAGTCATCCTGCCTAGTTGATACTCCTACGAGCAATGGATAAGCATTCCAACTGCTCCAAATCCTCGTCAACACTTGATCGTGTCTACTTCATTTTAGCCATTAGTGCATGATAACTCACTGCAGTTTTAATTCACATTTCCCTGATGATTAATGGTATTAAGAACTTTTTCAAATATTTGTTGGCCATTGGATATGTTCTTTGATGAAAGACCTGTTCAAGACTTTGGCCCTTTAAAAATTGGGTTGTTTATTCTTCATAAGTTATAGAAATTCTTTCTATATTCAATACTGGATACAAATCCCTTGATCTATTTATCAATTGCAGTTATCACCTGCCACTCTATGGCTTGCCTTTCATTATCTTACATGGTGTTTTTTGATGCACAAGAGTTTTCAATTTCAATTTAATTTAAAAAGAATCCAGTTGAACAATCTTTTCCTTTACAGGTGGTGTTTTATGTTTTGTCTGCTCCACAATCATGAAAATATGTTCCCATGTTCTCTTCTAAAGCCTAATTGTCTAGCTTTTACATTTAGACAAACATTTTACAATCGACCTGGAACTGATTTTTTCCCTATAGTTCTAATTCAGGATGATTTTTCCCCACATCATCGCTAGGGCCCCCTTGTCAGATGTCAGGTGAACCTGTGTATTTGGGGTGTAGCTGGTCTGTCTATTGTGTCCCTTATCGAATTTGTCACTGTCTTGACTACTTTAGCTTTTTTGTTTTAATTAATAAAAGACAACCTAATTTTAAAATGGCAGATGACCCCAATAGATTTTTTTTCCAGAGAAGACATACAGACAGCTAATAATAGTCACGTGAAAAGATGCTCAACATAACTAATTATAGAGAAATGTAAATCAAAACAACAATGAGCTATTACCTCATACTGGTCAGAATGGCCATCATCAGAAAGTCTACAAATAATAAATTCTGGCAAGGATGTGCAGAAGAGGGAACACTGTTGGTGGGAATGTAAATTGGTACAGTCACTGTGGAAGACAATATGGAGGTTCCTCAAAAAACTAAATAAGTTACCGAATGATCCAGTAATTCCCCTCCTGAGGATATATCCCCCCCAAATGAAAATACTAATTTGAAAAGACACATGGCACCCCAATGTTCATAGAAGCACTATTTATAAGATATGGAAGCAATCAAAGTGCCCATCAGCAGACAAATGGATAAAGATGTGCTGTGTGTGTGTGTGTGTGTGTGTGTGTATATATATATATCAGTTCAGTTCAGTTGCTCGGTCGTGTCCGACTCTTTGCGATCCCATAAATCGCAGCACGCCAGGCCTCCCTGTCCATCACCAACTCCCAGAGTCTACCCAAACCCATGTCCATCGAGTTGGTGATGCCATCCAACCATCTCATCCTCTGTCGTCCCCTTCTTCTCCTGCCCCCAATCCTTCCCAGCATCAGGGTCTTTTCCAATGAGTCAACTCTTCGCATGAGGTGGCCAAAGTATTGGAGTTCCAGCTTCAACATCAGTCCTTCCAATGAACACCCAGGACTGATATCCTTTAGGATGGACTGGTTGGATTTCCTTGCAGTCCAAGGGACTCTCAAGAGTCTTCTTCAACACCACAGTTCAAAAGCATCAGTTCTTCAGTGCTCAGCTTTCTTCACCATCCAACTCTCACATTCATACATGACTACTGGAAAAACCATAGCCTTGACTAGATGGACCTTTGTTGGCAGAGTAATGTCTCTGCTTTTCAATATGCTATCTAGGTTGGTCATAACCTTCCTTCCAAGGAGAAAGCGTCTTTTAATTTCATGGGTGCAATCACCATCTGCAGTGATTTTGGAGCCCAAAAAAATAAAGTCTGACACTGTTTGCACTGTTTCCCCATCTATTTCCCATGAAGTGATGGGACCAGATGCCTTAATCTTAGTTTTCTAAATGTTGAGCTTTAAGCCAACTTTTTCACTCTCCTCTTTCACTTTCATCAAGAGGCTCTTTAGTTCTTCTTCGCTTTCTGCCATGAGGGTGGTGTCATCTGCATATCTGAGGTTATTTATATTTCTGCCCGCAATCTTGATTCCAGCTTGTGCTTCCTCCAGCCCAGTGTTTCTCATGATGTACTCTGCATATAAGTTAAATAAGCAGGGTGACAATATACAGCCTTGATGTACTCCTTTTCCTATTTGGAACCTGTCTGTTGTTCCATGTCCAGTTCTAACTGTTGCTTCCTGACCTGCACACAGGTTTCTCAAGAGACAGGTCAGGTGGTCTGGTATTTTCATCTCTTTCAGAATTTTCCACAGTTTATTGTGATCCACATATATATCATATACATACACAATGTCCATATATACATACACAATGACGTATTACTTAGCCATAAAAAGAATGAAATTCTGCCACCTGCAGCAATGTGAGTGGACCTGGAGAATATTATGCTTAGTGAAAAAGGTAAGGGTGTCACTTATACATGGGTATAAAAAATAAAACGAATATATAGGCAAAATAGAAACAGACTTACAGATATAGAAAACAAACTAGCCAAAGAGAGGGAAGGGGGTAGGAGCAAATATGGGATATGGGATTGACAGGTATAAACTACTATGTATAAAACAACTAAACAACAGGATATATTGCATTAGCACAGGGAATTACAGCCATTTTCTTGTAATAACTTTTAATGGAGTATAATCTGTAAATATATTGAATCACAATGTCATACACTTGAAATTAATATAATACTGTAAGTCAGCTATACTCCAATTCAAAAATAAATATACACATGCTAACAAAGTCTTAAACCATAATAAAATGTGTTATCAAATCGTCACGCATGTGACTCACTTACACAACAGTTTCCTGAGCAAAAGAACCGAGTCCATCGAAGCTAAAAGAATTTTAAAATAATTCAACAACTTTGTATTCCTTGAGCATCATTTCTTGAACATCTTTCTCTACCCCACTTTAGTCCTCTCTCCTATTTTCCATCCCAGAAGTCAGAAAAAAACAGAAGACCCTCCTTGGAGGGTGGGTAGGACAGAGAGAAAGAAAAGTCAGTGAATCCAGGCTGGTCATAGAGGAGAAAAAGGCTAGAGATACTCACTGTTAACCATTTGTTTTGATTTGTTTGGCTTTAAACTTATAAGAGCCATGCAGACATATAAATTTCAGCAAGTGGAAATAGAAGAATAATTTATATTCTCAACTAATTCAACAGTTATAAACTTAATGCATCTCTGCCTGGTCTTTATTTCACATGTTCGATTAGCCATTGCTTTTTAATTTGACATAAGCATTACAGCATGTCTTGCATTATTGCAACTTATTGACAACTTCCGTCATAAATGAACACAATATTTGATTAAGTATATTGCCAAAATTTACATAATATTTTCCCTACTTTTAAGCTTATAGGCTGCTTCTGATTTTTTTAAAATAGAAAATACTGCAATGGACATCTTCAAGCATATGGTTATTTTCCTTCTATTGAATTATTTCTTCCCAGTAGGTTTTGCTAGTTTATAGGACCACTTCAGTGTTCAATCTCAACATGCATATTATGAACTAATTTAAATTTTCAAGATGAGGTTAAATATTTTTCTGTATGTTTTCTAGTTGCATCTTTTTTGTCCTTTGCACACTGATGTAGCAAGGTCTTAATGTGTTTATTTTCCATTTGCACAATACATCTTTAGATGGCAAAAATAGTCATTAATCGACCTTTGCTGGACCTTGTGCTCCTTCAGGTCAGGGCCAGGGTGGAATCTACCTATGAGTCTTCAGTGGTTGTTGGCACACAACGGGCGCACAGCATGTGGTCCGTCAGCATCCTCTGAGTGAATGAAGTCATGTTTGTTTCAAGTGTTGCTCCCCATCTATTGTTACCATCTGTACTTTGCACATGAAAGAATTAATAAACGTTGATGTTTATTATGCTAATGATGACATATGGTATATTTATTTTTAGTGGCATTTGTCATGAAAAAGAGTATCCAATTTAGTTATTTCAGTCTGACAACCTTACGGTTTTCCTGAGCCATTCCACTCATTCTTAACATTAATCAAAATTCCTCTAAATGATTTATTTAGTATGAAAGTGAAAGTGAAAGTCACTTAGTTGTGCCCAACTCTTCGTGACCCCATGGACTATACAGTCCATGAAATTCTCCAGGCCAGAATACTGGAGTGGGTAGCCTTTCCCTTCTCCAGCGGGTCTTCCCAACCCAGGGATTGAACCCAGGTCTCCCTCATTCTTTACTAGCTGAGCCACAAGGGAAGCCCTTATTTAGTACAGATAGGAAATGCTTTAATTTATCAACAACTGTTTTTCATGCTGTTTTGTATTTCAGTGATGGTAAACTACCTGTAGCTCTCTGAATGCAAAGGCACAGCACTCTCTCTTGCTTCTTGGCCTTAGAGGGTACCGTTCTCTGCTGTTTCTAACACCCCTGGCCCATCTCCATCCCCCAGGTGGCTGACACTGATGTGTAATTCCTTCTGATGTCCAGTTCAGCAAACATACTCCTGTACTACCCTCCTGCGGGCTGATTGAGGTGGTTCCTCCCCGCTGCCTTCTTAGCATACCAGTATTTCCCTTATCATAGCTCTTTGCATCAAGTATTAGAATTGTCTGCAGGGCTTTGTATCTGGTTCATTTTTATGCTTATCCCCACCCTTCAATCTGGGACATAGTGGCAATCAAAAATTTATTGTAGAGTGAATGAAAATCATTAAAATAAATCCTATGTAGAATAGATTTGTGGCAGACAAGGGGGAGGAAGGTGAGGGAGGGATGGATCGGGAGTTTGGGATCAGCAGATACAAACTATTGTATGGAGAACAGATAAACACCAAGTCCTTGTATAGCACAAGGAACTATATTCAAAATCCTATGATAGCCATAATGGAAAAGAATAGGAAAAGAGAACGTATATAGACACATATATGTATATACACATACATATATATATATACATATGTATAACTGAAGCACCTTGTTGGTACAGCAGAAATCAATACAACATTTTAAATTAACTATACTTCAATAAAGTAAATTTAAAACAAATAAACTCCATGTAGATCAACCTTCTCTAGCTCAATTGATGAATAATGTCACCAGGCTTAGAAAGGAGACCCAGACCCAACTTCACACTCTTTATCACCCCTTGCCCATTGGCAGGTGCTGTTGTCCCTTCTCCATAAATAAGAAAAAATATATATAGACTTTTCTTTCTGTTAGTGTTGTTTTTAAGTCTGGACAGTCCATGGTGGAAGTTCTCAACTAAGGTAATTTTGCCTTTTATTTTTTAAAAACAATTTACTGGAGTATAGTTGATTTACAATGTTGTGTTAGTTTCAGGTGTACAGCAAAGTGTATCAGTCATACATTTATACATATCCACTCTTTTTTTAGATTCTTTCCCATATAGGCCATTACAGAGTATCAAGTAGAGTTCCCTGTGCTATACAGAAGCTCTTGTTAGTTATCTGTTTTGTATACAGGATTTTACCTTCTAGAGGATGGTTGTCAATGTCTGGGGACACTGGTGGGCTTCGTAAGTAGGGGAGGAGGTGCTTCTGGTAGAAGCCAGGCATGTTGCTAGCATCCTACAGAGCCCAGGATGAACCCCACCACACAGGATGATCTGTCCGGTGTCAGGGGTGCTAGGAAACCCTGCCCTGTGATGTCCTTCCCATTCCTTCAGCAGGTCCCTGCTGCCACTCTGCAGTCTCCATTTCCCCAGAAACACCAGAAGTGTCCAGAATGCCCCTACACACAGGCCCAGTTTCCGGCTCCTACAGCATCATCCTTGCTTAGTTAGAAAGGTGCACACACGTCTACTATGCAAAGTAATTCAACAGACCATAAAACCATTTAATTTACATGTGCAAGCCCATATTTTCCTACATACTTATCATTGCCACAAATTAAGCAGCAATATTGGAAAGCCTCACATGAAATATTAACAATATAATCTGATTTCAAAATGCCCTATGCAATTTCCCTGCAGAGAAGACACGGAAGTGAGACCAAACAGCACAGCCCATGGCCTTGGGCCCCATTCCTGCCCCCACGCAGCTCCGAGGACTATTGGCTAAGCTCACAGTTCAGTGTAACTTGTAGACCATGGAAGAATATATCAAAATACAAGTAGGAGCACTCGCCCCCCTCTGCCCAAAACCTTCCCTGGGGTGCAGACTTCAACTCGAGTAAAAGCCAAAAGCCTCACCATGGCCTCAGGGAACTCCCCCCATCTGTGATGTCACCCCCCCACCCCTTGTTGATCACCTCCAGACTGGCCTCCTCGCTCCTCTCAAATCCTCTGTGCCTGTCCCAGCCTCAGGGTTTCGCCCTCCCCCCAGTTTCTACAAAGTCACTACTCTCATTCATGTCTCTGTAATGTCTTTATCCCCGAGGTCTTCTCCACCCATTTGTACAATCCTCTCTACCCTCCGTCTTTGTTTCTTTTTCTTTGCTGAGTCAACCACCACTATGACAATTTTTATCTTATTTGTCCGTCTCCCCAAGTAGAATGAGAGCTTATATTGCAGGGTCTTTGATTGTTCAAGGCTATAGTCCCAGTCCCTAGAATGCTTTCTAGATCACAGTGTTGACTTAATAAATAATTGTTGAATGAATGACTCCACAGTTGCAATTAGGGGTCCACCCTCCATAATGCAAAGAGATGAGGAATTTTGTTGGTCAACTCAGCAAATAGGTGTTAAAATCTTCCCAGGTGTTTGCAAGCACTAGCACTGGAGGACCTGGTCCTTTTTTGGTCTGTTTATTTTCTTCTTCTTCTTCTTTTTTTTTTTTTTTCATTTAGTATTTGCATCACAATTGCCTCTGGCTGACCTAAGCCCATGTGACTAGGGGAGCTCAAGAGAAGACTGAGAATGTGGAACCTGCCGGAACCAAATGGGCTCCTGGGAACTAAACAGCCGAGAGAGTCCAGAATGGTTTTTTTTTTTTTTAAGTTATTGACTTTATTTTTTTTACTTATTTATTTTAGTTGGTGGCTAATTACTTTACAATATTGTAGTAGTTTTTGCCATACATTGACATGAATCAGTCATGGGTCCACACGTGCTCCTCAAGAATGGTTTTATCAACTATGCCTTGATTTTAAAATTTTTTAATAAAATAAAAAATTTTTTAAAAAAAATGGTCTTATAGCCATATGCACAGTCAGGATAAGAACATTGAGCCATCTGACCTGTGATTATTTTTTCTCCTTGCTACTCACTCCAGGGTCAAAGTTCTACACGAGAGCACCTGGTGCGTCATCTGGAGGACACGTGCTAAGTGTACAGAGCAGGAAATCTGCCCAGGGACCACATTACCTTCCCTGTCAGGCATCTGTGTTTATCCCCACAAGGCTGGCCCCAGTAAGTTAAGCTATCACTAGAAAGAGCTCGGTGTGTTGGTAGGAAGTAGAAAGGGATCCAGGGCAGTCATGTATGTGTGCGTGCTAAGTCACTTCAGTCACGTCTGACTCTTTGCAACCCCATGGACAGTAGCCTGCCAGGCTCGTCTGTCCATGGAATTCTCCAGGCAAGAATACTGGAGTGGGTTGCCATGCCCAGGGCAGTCAGCAACAGACAAACACCCACTCTGCCCTTCCCTCAGGGAGTGACCTGTTGTTTATCGTTGAATCACGAGTGAAGGATGCTTCAGGTCTAGGGGCCTGACGGCCAACCCAAGGCAGGAGCTGCAGGGCTCCTGGGGAAAGTGCCTGATGGGACCCCAGAATCCTCACTCCCACTCTTACTTATTGGAAGTAGGAGATTACCTCTAAGCAGACACTGCTCTGTCCATTCCCACTGGGAAACATCTAAAATAGATGTTCGGTAAATGTCTCCAGAGCCCTTGAGCCAGAACAGCTCTTCCTAATGTGTATTCCTCATGATGCTTGTCCTGCAAAGGCCAAGCAGGTTTGCAGAACTTGTACAAATATGCCTGTTAGCAGAATGAGGGCTCTAAGAGCCTCTCAGTAAAGAAAACAGCTCACTTCACTAACCCAGTGTTTCCCACACCGACTTGACCAAGTGATGTTTTTATAAAATATGATAAGGATTTAACAACCTGCTTAACTGGTAATGGATGAAGCATCCTTAGGACACTTGAAGCAGAAGAGAATGTTCTTCTCCCACTCCTGCACCCGTCTCACATCTGATTGGTTCCAACACATCCTGAGAAGGAAGAGGAGTTGGGAGGATGGAAGTGAGAGGGGACAATGTTGGATAAAAACCGACACACACTCTCCGCAGTGTCGATACTCTCATTGGGCAATTCCTCTCCTTTCTGTAAAGCTGTCAAAGACTCAAATAAAGAGTAGGTAATGTAGAAATCTTGATTCTTGAGAGTCGCTTGGTCTGAAAGGAAATCCAACCAGTCCATCCTAAAGGAAATCAGTCCTGAATATTCACTGGAAGGACCGATGCTGAAGCCGAAACGCCAATACTTTGGCCAGCTGACGTGAAGAACTGACTCCTTGGAAAAGACCCTGATGCTGGTAACGACTGAAGGTGGGAGGAGAAGGGGACACCAGAGGATGAGATGGTTGGATGGCGTCACCGACTCGATGGACATGAGTTTGAGCAAGCTCCGGGAGCTGGTGATGGACAGGGAAGCTTGGTGTGCTGCCATCCATGGGGTTGCAAAGAGTCAGACACGACTGAACAACTGGAATGAACTGAACTGAACTGACTGAACATAGAAATCAACTTGAGGATTGAAATTCAATCACTTTAGGGACTTCCCCAGTGGTTAAGACTGCACCATCAATCAGGGGACCAGGCTTTGATCCCTGGTCAAGGAACTAGGTTCCACATGCCTCAATGAAGAGTTCACAGGCTGCAACTAAAGATCCCACAAGCTGCAACAAAGATCAGAGATACCAAGTGTCACAACTAAGACCTGGTGCAGCCACACAAGTGAATAAATAAATATTGGGAGACAGCGGATGAGACGGTTGGATGGCATCACCGACTCAGTAGACATGAGTTTGAGCAAACGCTGGGAGATAGTGAAGGACAGGGAAGCCTCGTGTGCTGCAGGCATAGGGTCACAAAGAGTTGGACATGACTTAGCAACTGAACAACAACAACAATTAAAAGAAAAAAAAAAAGAAATGCGATCACTTCATTTATTTGCATTGTTTGCCAGAATGTTATCATCATGTTTAACTCCCACAGTGCATGGTTTTCAGATTGGCGACTTTAACAAAGTGCTAGATTCCCTCTCAAAATGTGGGACGGCCTGAGACACTTTCTTTTCCTGGTCGATCAATCACTCTCCTCTGAACTAAAGATAAGTAATCATGGAAAGCAGGTTGTTACCTCCTCCTCTATGTCCACCCACCTTAGGCCAGCCCAATCCTGGATCTCCATGGTTCTCCAGAGACCATCTGCCTCTCAGAACCCACAGTGGTCCTGGAAGGGAGGCAGAGAAGGTAGGCTGACTGAATGCTGAGTGCAGCAGCTTTCATGAAGTTCACGGGTGTGGATGCCTGAGGTCAGTTCAGGAATTGAGGTGCCTCCTACCTTGCCTGGCCTATGAAAGCCTCATTACTGTGATAATAGAATCCTACCCTGGCTTCAGATACATTCTTCCAACTTAAGAAAGGATTACTGCATCTTTGATATCACAATTAAAATGGATCAGTAGGGAGAAAGAATGATTGATCCTTGAACTATTGTGCTGATCTGTTAAAAGTACTCAAGTATGCCTAGAGCAGAAACACTGAATCACAGGGATCAATAACTGAGCTCTACTGTACCATCGCTGCAGGCAGCCCAGGTCGGCTGGTGCTTGAATTTAAAGGAACAAGTTGACATTAAAACCACCTCACCAGGAACATGTAACCTTGATTTCTAAGCAGACATGCAGCTGTCCTTGGGGCTGTCAACACATCTCAACTCATCTTTGACTGTCTGCAAGGACATTTCCACCCAGCAGCTGCCTCTGCCACCATGACAAAGGCCATCTTGCTAAACTGAAACAAAGCTCAGTGAGATGAGGTAAGAGCATGTAAGAGAGATGACTGTCTTTTAAATAATGGGTATAAGCTGGTTACTTTCATCGCTAAGGATTGGTTCCACTTTAATATGCCTCATGGATGATTAGGAAAATTCTAGCATGGTCCAGGTTGGTGAATTAGCAACACAAAAGCATCTGCTTTAGGGGAGCAGCACCATAGGGAAACCTACAAGCTTCCCTTGCCCCTTGTCTCTGTGAGGTTCCTTTCTCCAGTCCTGAAGCCACACTGAAACTCCAGAGGTTTGGCTGCTCCAAGTTTAAAAAAAAAAGGCAAGCTAAGAGATACAAAGCTGTGGTTTTTCCAGTAGTCATGTATGGATGTGAGAGTTGGACTATAAAGAAAGCTGAACGCCGAAGAATTGATGCTTTTGAACTGTGGTGTTGGAGAAGACTCTTGAGAGTCCCTTGGACTGCAAGGAGACCCAACCAGTCCATCCTAAAGAAAATCAGTCCTGAATGTTCTTTGGAAGGACTGATGCTGAAGCTGAAACTCCAATACTTTGGCCACCTGATGCGAAGAACTGACTCCTTGGAAAAGACCCTGATGCTGGGAAAGATTGAAGGCAGGAGAAGAAGGGGACGACAGAGGATGAGATGGTTGGATGGCATCACCGACTCAATGGACATGAGTTTGAGTAAACTCCAGGAGCTGGCGATGGATAGGGAGGCCTGGAGTGCTGCAGTCCATGGGGTCGCCACGAGTCGGACACGACTGAGAGACTGAACTGAACTGAAGAGATAGAGGGCCTTCCACCATCAGTAAGAGAAAAATCACCCAGTTCATTTCTGCATTTGGGCAGAACATGGAAGGAGGAGGAGGTCTAACGGGCTTAGGTGACACACTATCATCTCTCTTGCCTCCAGCCCCCTCCAGGTAAGAGAAAAACAAGATCCCAGGTGCTTGGCAGAGGACGTTTTCACATCAGTGTGAATATATCTGGTTTGTTTCTGAACATACTTGGCCAGTTTTCTGAGAATCAGAAGCCTGCTTATTCTCCTTATCAAAACCAGCAGATGTCTCTCAGGAAAATGCATGGAATCACACCCAATCTATAGAGTACCCCTCTCTCTCATCATGGGGATGGACTCCTCAGGCTGGTATGTGAAAACTTCAACCCCCAGTTAGGAGGCCCGGATTACAGCCCAGCAGGACGGGGTCACCATGTGTTCCGTAACTTGGGTTTCTTACTGGTCACATAGGACATGGAGGACTCTAAAGAATTCTTGGGTGATCACATTCTTGGGGTCTCCCAATGGACATTTGTTGTAATAAATTCAAAATGTCTGGGTCTGTGTCTTATTTATGTAAGTATTTTCAGGGCCTTTCTCAAAGTCAGCACCTATTAGATGTTAGGTGGGTGGATGCAAGTTTGGATGGAGGGAAGGCTGGATGGATGGATGCATGGATGGAAGGAAGGACAGAGAGAGAGGGAAGGAAGGAAGGAAGGAAAGGGTGGAGCTGGGTGACTGAATGCTATGTTTGTCACTGCTTCGTGGGCTCCCTATTTGTGGAGAATTCCAGCAGGCACGATGAGCCTCTGACTGGAAAACCTGAGCCAATGGAGGGGTGCTGATCTGGCTGGAGGTCAGCCTCCCAGGTGAGTTTCATGGGCTCCTGCCTCTCAGCCTTGTTGTTGTTGTTCAGTTGCTAAGTCATGTCCGATTCTTTGTGACCATCTCCCAGAGTTTGCTCAGTTCATGTCCATTGAGTCAGTGATATCATCCAACCATCTCATCCTCTGTCGTCCCCTTCTCCTCCCGCCTTCAATCTTTCCCAGCATCAGGATCTTTTCCAAAGAGTCAGCTCTTCACATGATGTGGCCAAAGTATTGGTGCTTCAGCTTCAGCATCAGTCCTTCCAGTGAATATTCATGGTTGATCTCCTTTAGGATTGCCTGGTTGGATCTCCTTACTGTCCAAGGGACTCTAGAGGGTCTTCTCCAGCACCACAGTTGAGAACTGCTCAATAATAAGTAGCTTGGGGCTGATTGTACTGAGTAGTTGGTTCTGCATAGTCCACAGTCACCTCTCCTGAGTTGAGGGTCTTCTTAGCCAAGCAAGTAACACCATCTTCCTTCCCTCATCTAGCCCCTGAAACCTCTCCAGGACCAGCCTTACCTACCTATCCCTCACCCTACATTTTCCTCACCCACTGGAGTGTAACTGGTAATCTCAGTTTATTACAGCAGGGCTGGTCTGTGACCACCCTTTTCCTTCTGGACATTGATCTGCTTCCATGGGTTCCCCACACACTGCACAAAGCAGCCCCCCATCTGCCATTTCCTCTACCCTGTGACACACCTGGCTTATAAGAGGACCCCTGAATGGTCCTTTTTTGAGAAGCTGGCACCTACATTGGAACTCGCTGCAACACTGCCAATCCAGAAATTAAGATTCCAGCCGCAAGCCAGAGCTCCATACAGTCACATCCTCGTCGGGTCTGGAAGGCGGGGATGGCCTTCAGATGTGACATTTAGGGCCCCAACGGCTCGTGAATGATGAAGGCTGATTTCTGCAGCATTAGTTTTCCATCACTGACCTCTTCCTGCATTAATTGTGAAGGGTGAAAGCTTCTGTGACGACAGCTTCATAAACGCTAATTCTGTCTTTTTGGCAAGGGAACCAGAAGGCCAGCTTTTCCCAGGTAAGGAGGACAGAGGAAGACGCCCTCGGGCCAAGATTTCTGATGGACACATTCTAATGAAGGGGGAATATCTGGCTGGAAACCAGCATCAGCACCCTGAGATCAGACCCTTGCTTCATGCCCAGCACATCTCAATTATTAGGGAAAGCCAGTGCGGAGACAAATGGCAGGTGTTAAAGGCAAAGGCGGGAGTGCAGCTTCCAGCTGCCCACCAGATGCAGACACTTAAGGCATCTATTCTTTCTACGACGGCTTGGAAGGGGGGGGTTTCAAAGTGACTTTAAATCCCACATATTTAAAATTTGAGTCCAACTGATCGGAAAAGCTGATGCTCGCCAGGGAGGAGAAGCCATTTGTAGAAGAATGAGCTTATAAAAAGTAGGGCTAGGCATGCTTTGTATTCCGCGTGGATATGACATCCTCTCCCATTAGAAAAGCCACTTACTTTGTATTCAGTAAAGACAGGAGCCACCAGCTCCGCAGAGCTCTCTCCGGGGCCGGGGCCAGGCAGTGCAGGGTGGGATGAATGTCATCTGCACGGAGAAGGGAGTGGGGGCAGGGGTCTTGGACCCCAAGGATGTGTCTATGAACCTCCCCCTCCACAGCCTCCTTTTTGCATTCGCCAACTTCTCTTTTAACTTGGAAATATTCCTTACTGTTTCACCTTACATTAACTATATGACATTCTTCATCTTCCTTTCCTCTTAAAATACAGATAATAAAAAATATAGCCCTCGCCCACATGTGCACTCTGCACCAGGCGTGGTGCCAGCATGACTGTGTTTAATCCTCTCAGTGACCCTGTGATGAGGGACTATCATTGTCCCAATTTAATAACAAGAAAATAGGCCAGAGAGCTTTGCTCCCCGGAGCCCTTGCACGGAATTGAGCTTGCTGCTCCAACTGTATGTAATAGAACTTCATCCTGCGAAGCTTGCGTGGGCGCTACTGTGTGTGCCCTGAGTCCTAAATATGCTGGAATGAAGGAGTCCCACAGTGGGGTCCCACGTGGTCACCCTGCGAATGAGCTAATGGGGGCGGAGGTGGGGAGACAAAGGAGGAGGGAGTGGTGACCACCCCAGAGGAGATGTGGAGGGGAGTCTTCTCTCAAAGACAGCCGACAAGACCTGCACGTGTCCGGTGTGAGGCCAAGCGTCCCCGTGAGCGACCTGCCTCCCGCCCCAGTGCTGCAGCAACCCCAGCACATGGTGGCAGGGCTCACAGGCAGTTGCTGCAGGGCAGCCCCCGCCAGGGCTCAACCTCCCACCGGGTGGTTCTGAGTCCCGGCAGATTACACAACCTCCTTCTTCCGGACTGAAGACCATCACCAGATAGACAACCAGTTAGTTGGTTCCCAGTGGGGAGAGGCAAGGGGAGGGAATATAGAGGGGGAAGAGACGAAAGGCAGAAAATACTCTGTATAAAATAAGCTACAAGGATATTCGGTACAACATGGGGAGTGTATCCAATATTTTATAATAACTCTACACGGAGTATAATCTTTAAAAACCGTGAATCACTACATTGTATACCTGGAATAATATTGTACATCGACTATAATAAAGAAAAACATTTTTAAGTAATCTTTAGCATCTCCTAGATATTTGGAAAGGACTAAAGGAGAGGAGATGCTTCGTGGGAGTCATCTTCAATTCCTCCACCCCCTGCTGCCCACACCCAAGCCTGGAGAAAATCTTCGGATTCTATTTCAATACCTGTCCGAGTGTATCTATTTCTCCGAGGCCAGCACCTTGGTCACCAGTCTCTCTTGTCTGGACAGCTGCTGCAGACCTGCATTCACTCCCACCCTCCTTCATTCGTGCCATCAAGGGAGACCCTGTGTCAACCACAGGGAGCTTCCAGGGCCTTACCCACATGGATGCTCTTCCACATCTCTGCAGTGGGCCCTGTACTTTTGTACTTGTCATTTTGTACCTGATTTCTTAAACAAGTTTGCTCAGATGATACCGGCTTTAGGTCTCAGAGCACCCAAACATACCCCAGCGTGCACAAGTGGTCTTGTCACAAAGTGAGTCCCGCAGGTTGCTCTTTTCAAATGCTTTCACTGCTTCTGTGCTAAACAAAAGCTCACCCCTGTTAGCACAGCCCTCTAGACTCTGTCTGGTCCCTATCCAGTCCACTCCTCCAGTCTCTTCCCCTTCCTCAGTGTGATCAAGCCACACCAGGTCTCCTTTTGGCTCCTTGAACATACCAGGCTCTTCCCTTCTCAGGACGGTTGCACATCCTGTTTCCTCTTCCTGAAGCAACCCTACCCTGACACCTGGCGCAGAGAACTCCTTTCCCACCTTCCTGACCTGAAGCAGGTGCCCCTCTGTTTTTCTCTCTAACCTCGTTGTTGCACTAATCTTGCTTATTTGTCTATTTCCTGGGTTTTTGTCCATCCTGAACCTCTAGGATATACATTTCAGAAGAGCAGGTTCCATTGATGGTATGTTCAACACTGCATACTCAGCACTCAGCATAGTAAGTGCTCAGTAAAGAGGAGGGGCCACTGTTCTGATTTACAACCTCTGTTTCCTAGCCCTTTGAGATCTCCAGATTTCCTTGATGGCAGGGACTTGAACAGTGAATGATGGAAATCAGGACCGGCAGTGTAAACACTAAGACACAAGGAACAGATCGGATGATGAAACCATCATTTAGGAGCCATGGGTGCGGCTTCCCAACTTGATCTTGAGTGGGTCAAGGACAAAGCTGCTGCAGAAGCAGCAAAAACAGATGAGGCAGTGGTCAAAGGAGACCAGACACTGTCTTCATTTGTATAACCATGGGTGCCTCAGTAGAGCTGGAAAACAGTGGCCCCAGGGAGCAGAACTCCAAAACATATCAACTGGCAACATTCATGTGGAAGAGATGAGATTGGAAACCTTCAGGAGTGACCTTAAAAACACTGGTCTCCCAGACTCCATAACTAATAAATAACATCAGATTCAGATGCAGATCTGCCTAACATTAAAGTGTTGCCTTTCCAAGAGCCTGTATGTTACCATACAGTCACTGAACAGCTATTTATCGGGTCCTCTTCACTTTGCCAGGCACTGGGGCAGCAGTGACATGGAGACACGTGTGGCCCCTAGGCATATGTGGTTTCAGGCCCGAGGGCAGCTGGCATCTATGAACTTTCAGTGCATGCCAGACACAAATACCAAAGTGCATATAGGCCCCAGGGCATTCATCCCCATCTCAGAACTCGGGGTAGAAAACACGGCCCTCATTCTATGGATGGGCATCTCAGCAACCCTATAAGTTATGGATCTTTTCTGAAGCTCAATATTATTATCTATCAAATGGGCATATGTATATCTTCCTCTTGGAGTTGTTGTGAAAAACACACAAACCCTGCAAATGCCTAGCAGACCACTTGGCATGGGTTTGGTAGGAGGATGGAGTTAAGAACTCCAATTCTTCACTCCCCTGTACTCCACCCTTTTCAGTGGGCTTTGCCACTCTTTTCATCAAGAGTGGGGTCTATTTTTCCACCTCTGGATTCTGAGTTCTTCTGTCTGAGTTGCTTTGGCTTGAAGATGTGTTTCTGCACTTCTGTTTCTGCTCTTGCCCCTGGCTTTCACCCCAGGTGACCTACTTGAGCAGAGCTGTCACCCCAGCTGACAATCTGCCAGCCCCAAACACACAAGCAGGCCCGGAAGAGACCAGAAGCATCAGCCAAAATTGCCAACTTGAAGCTCAAGAGAAAAAGAAATTCTTATTATTCCACAAGCCACTGAGTCTTGGGGATGGTGAGCTTTTTGGCATTACCATGGCAACAGACACCTTAATTCCATGGCTGCTGTTTATCTCTCACCCACCTCTGAGCCCTCTGACACAGCGGGACTTCTAGATCTACTCAGAGCCCATCTGACTCCGGGCTCTGCTGCCACCATCCAGATGTCGGCCCCGCCCTCCACCACCCACTCGCCTTCATCCCATCTGCAGGGTGAGGCATCCAGGCTCTGCGGGCAGTCCCATCATCTCTCTACTGGTTTCCCAGAGACCCATGAGGCAGGAATTTTGCTGACAGGCAAGAAATGGTGTGAAGAGAGGGTGTAGGACATTCAAGGGCCAGGAGAGTTGTTGGCCAGGGCATGGCAGTGTCCCGGGGCAGCTCACAATGCAAGGGGGTGACCACACACCCACTGATGTGCTTAGGAAGCCCAGGGCAGGGCACAGGTCTGACCCACCCTGGGACAGGATGCAACAAAGCTGCAGGGCTAAAAAGGAAGGCAGGCATGGGGATAGGCTGAGCTTGGTGACCCACAGTATGTGCCCAGTTTCCTAGTGTGGCAGATGCAGAGTGAGCCCACAGATCACAGACCACAGGCCATCCTTCTGTCCACATGCCCCACCTCAACTCACCATGTCTCTCCTTCCCCCTACACACAGCTCAAACAGAATGTTTCAGAAAAGGAAACATCACCTATAAGCCTCTGCTTTAGGTAGGGGGAGAGATATCTTGAATGTTAACAAAAATCAATGATCAGGATCAGTCATAGTCATCAGAGGAATACAAACCAAACTGCAATGAAGTATCAACTCACATCTGTTAGGGTGGCCGTTATGGAAAAAGAAAAAAAAGCAAAATACAACAAAGCATAGACAAGAATGTGGAGAAACCGGAAATTGTGGACACTGTTACTAAGAATGCAAAATAGTGCAGCCACTATGGAAAACAGTATGGAGGTTCCTCAAAAAATTAAAAATAGAACCACCTATGATTGCTGAATCTCACTTCTGGGTATGATCCAAAGAAGTGAAATCAGGATCCTAAAGAGATACCAGTGTTGCTATGTTCATTGCAGTATGATTCACAAGAGCCAATATAAGGAAACTAAACATCCATCAACAGATGAATGGATAAAGAAAAAGGTGGTCTGTACATACAATGGAATATTATTCAGCCCTAAAAAAGAAAGAAATCCTGCAGTTATGACATCACAGAAGACACTTGAGATCATTATGTTAAGTGAAATAAGCCAGTCACAGAAAGAGAAATACTGCATGAGTCCACTTATGTGAAGTATCTAAAATGGTCAAATTCATAGAATCAGAGACTGAAGAGGTGACAGCCACAGACTGGGAGGTGGGGAATTACTATTCAACAGGCATAAAATTTCAGGTAAGCCAGATGAATAAGCCCTAGAGATCTATTTAACAACTTCGTTTCAATAGTCTACAGCAATGCACTGCACACTTAAAACACTTGTTAGCAGGGTACATTTCACGTTGTTTTTACCACAATAAAATTAAAAATTTTAACATTTAGGGTTGGTGTTTAATGTCTATAATAACTGCTCCTCAGAACAACAGTGTAAGAGGTCCAACCATTCTCACTTCACCAGTTGTGAAGCCGGGCTCACTCACTCATCACAGGGCCAGGAATGAACAGTGGAACAGCTGGGATATTCCAAGCCTCCTAATTTCACCCCAGAACACGGATGCCAATCTTGCCTCCAAAGGCAGGGACATTATCCTTTGATCCCAATTTTAACTCATTTTCAGGACACCTCTGGTAGTCATGTACAAGTGTGAGAGTTGGACCATAAAGAAGGCTGAGCAGAGATGCTTTCAAATTGTGGTGCTGGAAAACATTCTTGAGAGTCCCTTGGAAAACAGGGAGATCAAACCAGTCAATCCTAAAGGAAACCAACCCTGAATAGTCATTGGAAGGACTGATACTGAAGCTGAAGCTCCAATACTTTGGCCACCTGACTCAAAGAGCTGACTCATCAGAGAAGATTTTGATGCTATGAAAGAATGAAGGCAGGAGGAGAAGGGGACAATAGAGGATGTGATGGTTGGATGGCATAACTGACTCAATGGACATGAGTTTGAGCAAACTCTGGGACATAGTGAGGGACAGGGGAGCTGCAGTCTATGGGGTCTCAAAGAGTCAGACGTGACTTAGTGACTGAACAGCAACAGGGCACCTCAACTCAGAAACCACAATCCCCAAACTGTCAAGTGCACAGCCTTCTGGAAGGGAGTCCCCTCCCCCGGATGCCACCCCCACACCACCCCATGTGACCCGCTCCCAAAGCTGCCCAGGAGCGGGCTCGGCCATCCTCCCAGGATGCCTGTCTCGATGCTTTGTTGCTCTTGTCGGCTCCTCGGTCCCATAAAAAGAACAAATCAAACTTAAGCACACACCAGGCCTTAGAGAAAGCCACATTTGGAGTTGAGTAAGTAGCTGGAGGCCTGCCAGGGCCGGTGGGAAGGATATAAAAGAAACTCTGAGCTGAGGGTCATTAAAGGAAAGCTATTTAATATCGGAAAGGGAAGGGAATTTTAAAAGCTCCGTCCTATTACAGACTCTTGCTGCATCCCATCTTCCAGTTAAAACCCAGAGCACATTTCCACTTCCTCTCCCTTTGCGGGATGCCAGAAGAGCAGCCCTCCACCCAGAAGAACCCAGAGCACCAGCTCCAGCCCACAGGCGCTAAGATAATCACAGTCACGAGAACCATAAAATAAAGAGGGATTTAGGAACTGAGTGCAGATCAATGAGGAAGCGGCGACGTCTCTAGGTTAAAACGGACTGCCCGCCGTGATAACCTGCTCATTCCACGGGGCTCCGGGTTAACTGCGTGACGTCCCAACATTCAAAGAGAAAGCAATCAATTTCTATTCAAATTGTGCTCTCCTCCGAGTCTCGAGGACGATGGCTTTTGAATCATCCTGTGACATGCCAGCGGGCTTCTGGAATATCTCAGGGAAGAGGGCCCACCTGGGCCCATGTGCTCACAGGCCTCCTTCAGCCAGAGCGCCTCTGCTTCTATCTGTTTGACAAATTGGCTTCCCATAAGATTCCATTTTCACAAAGAGTTCCATTTAAAAAAAAAAATCACATACACTGTTTGAACGCAACCCAGGCCTCTGTGGCCAAGGTAGTTTGTGAAAAACAGAAACTTCACAGCTGAAGCTCTCCAAAGAAGATTCAGGAGTTCTTCCCTCAGCACAGAGGTGGGACAGTGGCATTGTCAGATATCAGCCTAAGGGGAGAATGTTCTGGAAGCTTTTAGAAAAAGAAGGGCTGCTCAGGTGACAAGGCAGGCATGTGACCTGAAGCCAAGGCCCTTCAAAGAACAATGGGCCTTTAAAGGAGGAGCGGATCATACCTGCCTCCTGCATGAACACAGGAGTATGGTTCACCCCAGGAGATGGGAGTCTGCACCCCTCAGAAGCTAGAAAGGGGTGTTGGCCCCGGTTTTCCCTTTCTGACGATGGTGCTCATGACAAGCTCTCTTTCAGCTAGGCAGGTCCTCCCTGGCTACTGCCTTTCACCCCCTGAGCTCAGGGCACACCGTCAGCCAGTGACCCCACCCAGAGAGAGAGAGAGAAGGAAGCAGTTCAGGTTATCTGTTCACAAGCTGATGCTTTGCACGAAGCAGCTTACGGCCGGCACTGGTATTTTTACCAAGATGTAAAACAAGCTATGAGGGTAGACAGTTTTGCTTGGTTTGAAATGTGCGTCCTTCAGATCCTTAAGACTCTCTGCCTCAGTCACATTTCAGCTACCAGAGAAAAATTCCTCTTGTGCCAGAAAGCTGGACACTGACACACACATGATAGTAAAAACACAATAAACTTCAAAATTACATTTAATCTCATGTGTCACTTTCAATTGACGTTGCCTTTGTTTATACGCTTTTTTTCTTTTCAAAATCTTTTATTTACTTGGCTAGTTGGGTGTGAAAGCTATTCCAAAAACAAAGAAGATTTACCTCTTTAGCTTTTAACCAAGCTATTCTCTCCATGCCTTATTAACAATATTTCATCAAAACCAGCAGCATTCTGTATAGCAGGATCCACAAGAGTTTGGGGAAAATGCCTTCTATTTGCAGTCTTTTCCCTATAATATACAACCCATGAAAGCAGTGTGTCACTTCTGACTATTTGTAAGTGCTATTTTTCTCTTGGGCAAGGACGGGGAGGGGGCTCTTGATATACAACCAACAATAAGGAAGTAGAAACCACTAAACCTCTCTAATTTAAAGCAGTCTGGAGTCATACAATAACAATATGTGAGCCCAACACAGACCTCAGCATCGGTTGGGGTTCATGGCTCTGGGGCCAGGCAACCCCAGGAGGACAGACGGTGATGATGTCAGAGGAAGGAGATCGAGGAGATGGGGGTTGGAGAGAGTGTGGGATCAAGTCAGAGCAGGGAAGAAGAGAAAGCAGGAAGGGACCTGGACACAGTGTCTCAGTGTGTGACCTCAGAGTCCTTTGGATGTCAGCCATAGTGATGTGTCTGACTCCCTGTCCCAACGGATCCTCCAGGCTCTCCTTCTCCAACGAGCCAGCTCATCCCCACGACTGCTGTTTATGGAGCACCAGTGCTTGGCATGGCAGCTAGCAAGCAAAACCTGAGCTCGTGGGCAGCTTACAGTCTGGATGAGAGCACAGATATTCATCAAATAGAGATGAATATGACACGATTGTGACAAAGGCAGCAAAGGAGAGGACGGGGGACTCTGATGCCTGAAATGGGGTTGGTCTTGAGATCAAGGATGGTTTCTCTGGGACACACGGGTCCCATAGGATCTATAGGCTGAGTCAGGGTCACTCAGGGAGGAGGAAATGAGTGCTGACGCTCAAGAAGAGGGATCAGCTCCTACAAGGATCCCATAGCTAGAGACTTATGGAGAGCATGGTGCAGCAGAAAGAGGGAGGAGGAGGTGGTGGAGCTCAGAGGCCAATGCCCTCAGGCCCTTTCAGACCACAGCAAGAACTTTCGGTGTTTTTTTTTTAATATAAAGTTCAACCTCCATCCATGGTTTAAAAAAAAAAAACTCTCTAGAAAGTGGACATATAGGGGACATGTGTGTGGTTGTGTGCTCAGTCACTCAGTCATGTCCGACTCTTTGTGGCCCCGCAGACTGTAGCCCACCAGGCTCCTGTGTCCGTGGAATTCTCCAGGCAAGAATACTGGGGTGGGTTGCCATTTCCTCCTCCAGGGGATCTTCCCGACAGGGATCAAACCCGAATCTCTTGCGTCTCCTGCAATGGCAGGTGGGTTCTTTACCACTGCACCACCTAGGAAGCCCATAGAGGGGTCATACTTCAACATAACAGTCTGTAAATGACAAACCCACAGCTAACATCATACTCGATGGTGAAAAGGTGAAAGCATTTCCTCTAAGATCAGGAAAAAGACAAGGACACCCACTCCCGCTACTGTAATTCAAGATAGTTTTGGAAGTCCTAGCCGTAGCAGACAGATGAAAAAGAAATAAAATCCTAATTGGGAAAGAATAAGTAAAACTGTTACTGTTTGCAGATGACATAATATTATATATAGAAAATCCTAAAGAGGCTACCAAAAGCTACTAGAGTTCATCAATAAATTTGGTAAAGTTGCAGGACACAAAATTAATACACAGAAATCTGTTGCATTTCTACACACTCACAATGAAAGATTAGAAGGAGAAATTAAGGAAACAATCCCTTGTACTATTGCATCAGAAAGAATTAAAAAACAAGGAATAAACCTACCTAAGAGGGCAAAAAATCTGTACTCTGCAAATTATAAGATGCTGATAGAAGAAACCAAGAACTTTCTTTATTCGAAGAGTCACTGAAAGGCATGGAAAGGTTTCAGGTGGGAAGTGACATGGCCTCAATAGCTCACTCTGTCTATCCAGGCTAGACAGACAGTATGGACTAGTGCAGTAGTCCAACCAACATGGCAGCAGAGATGGAAAGAAGAGAGAAGACCCCAAAGATGACTAGGAGATGAATCTCAGGGAAGTGCATGGATTGGACATGGGAGTGTGAGAGATGCAGAAAGATCCCAAGAGTTCCAGCTTGGCTAGTCTGGGACAGACATCCTGAACTTAGAGAGATAGTAATGTCAGCAGAGGGCTCATATGTATACTTGGGGGAAATGAGTTTAAAGTAAGGGTAGCTCTCCTCATTCAACCTTTCTAAAAATGAGACACAGTGGCCCTCAAGGACTGTCCTTGTCATGTCCACCCTAGCATCAGCTCTTGATGAGATTCTTTGGTTTCTCAGTTCACAACAGGCAGTAACTGAGCATCCATGCCTCTGAAAGGAAGCAGTTAAACCTGGCTAGATGCAGCTCTTTCTGACACAAAGCTATAATAATGGGAAATCTTCCACTGAGTTCTTTGCTTAGTACATTATTTTGCCAATTATTTTTAAAATTAGATTATGTATCAGGTGATGGGCAAAGATGAAGCTAGAGGCAGAAACTCATACAGGATGGAAAAGTTGCTTATTGCACTATTTATGGGTGATTGCAGCAAAATTGAGGGTCAAGACCCAGGCAGCATCTAAGCAGAATTGAGGAGGAGATGTGAGCATAACGGTTATTCATCAGAGAACAAATAGGAAACATCACATGCCCCTGTGACAAAAGCAACTTGGTCTATTTTCTTTCCAATAATGTCCTACACAAGTTGGCACAACAGACCCAAATGTGTCTCTTTATATCTTGCTCAGAAAGCATGAATAAATGTCCTTTCTTCTCTGGGGTTCAGGGGTTGTGCTTTTTCCCACCTCCCTCTTGCGGAGGAACCTAATCGGTCACAGTCCATGGGATTGCAAAGAGTCCAACATGACTTAGCGACAAAACAACCATAACAACTCTTGCAGAACAGTGTGGAGGCTGAGTGGGGAAAAGCAGAAAGGAGCTACTCAGGTGGAAGGCTGTCCCCTCCCAAGGAAGGTAGCTGAGTCACAGGACAGTTGCCTGTCATGTGAAGCTCTTGCAAGAATCTCAGAAAAATCCAAAGACAGATGCTTTCTCTGTCAGGGCTATTGTCACATGACTCAATTCCCAGCCTGCTCTGCGGGCTTCCTGAGAGGGGCAAGTGGGATCCCTGGATGCAGTCAGCTCCCTGTGGGGCTCCTTGGTACAAACAATGCCACTCAACCTAGTGAACAACTGGCCCACGTTCATGAGCCCATCCCTGAACTTGGGAACATGGATGAGGGGGTCAAGGTCCCCACTCTCTGAGCCCACAGTCTTGAAGGGTGGGGGGGAGCACAAATCTACAAAGGAAACACTGGAAAGACTACGATTGCAGAACGAACAAAATGCCTTTGGGAGATTGGAAGTGGGGTGGGTTGATTCAGGGAGCTAATCTGAAAAGGTAAGGATTTTCTCAACAGAAACACAGAGAAGTCAGTTTCAGGAGAGTCTCTCCATGGCCAAGGAGAGATATAAGCAAGTGTTGAACACAGGTGCTGCAAGGCTACCCAACTGTAGAAACATCTAGGAGGGTGAACTAGAGTCAGAGGGGAAAGGGCACCAAATGCCCAGGCCAAGGAACTTATACTTGGCTCTCTGAGGTCAGGGAGGGTGATTGCTTTGGTTAAAGATGCTCACACACACTGTTCTACAGAGGTGTCCCCCCATGGGCAGGGAGGGGTCTACAACAAGGCAAATAAGTGCGGTGTGATCAGAACAGCTCTGCAAAGCGATTATCCACATCTTCATACTCCAACCATTAGCTGCTGCTGCTGAGTCGCTCCAGTGGTGTCCGACTCTTAGCGACCACATGGCCTGCAGCCCACCAGGCTCCCCCGTCCCTGGGATTCTCCAGGCAAGAGTCCTGGAGTGGGGTGCCATTGCCTTCTCCGCCAACCATTAGAGCACTATTTAAAAAAAAACAAAACTGGTTTTTCAGGAGATAAATTTGGCATCCCAAAGAGCCTGCCTGCCAATACAAGAGATGTGAAAGGAAGTTCTATCCCTGGGTCAGGAAGATCCCCTGGAGGAGGGCATGGCAACCCAGAGAAGCCTGGAGGGCTACAGTCCCTGGGGTCACAAAGAGGCGGACATGGCTGAAGCAACTGAGCACAAATGCACTTATTTATGAAACAGAAACAGATCTGCAGACATAGAAAACAAATTTATGGTTGCCAAAGGGGAAGGGGGAGGAATAAATTAGGAGTTTGAGATGAATAGATATACTCCTGCATATAAAATAAATAACTGGCAAGGACCTACCTCTATAGGGAGGTATATAGTATAGCACAGGGGACTCTACTCAGTATCTTGTAATAACCTATAATGGAAGAGAATGTAAGAGACTATAAATATTTATATATATATATGTATAACTGAATCACTTTACTGTACACCTGAAACTAATACAACACAGTAAATCAATTATATTTCAAAATTTCTCTTCAATAAAAATTAAAAAGTAAATTTTTAAAAAGGAGTTTGGGATTAGCAGATATCAACTACCATATAGAAAATAAATAAACAGCAAGGACCTATATTCAACATACTGGAGTAAATCATAATGGAAAATAATACTAAAAAGAATATGTGTTGTGTGTATATATATATGAAGCTGAATCACCTTGCTATATAGCAGAAACTAACACAACAGAGCTACCAGGGAAGCCCTAAAATCGACTACACTTTGACTAAAATAAATAAAAATGTGTCCCTTCTATGTTCATAGGGAAACTGCATTACAAATAACAAGAAAGAAAGAAACACAGCTCATATCAGATCCGGGGTGGTTTTTAAGGTGTAATAGAACCTTTCCTCAAAGCATGGTAAAGGGTATGTTTTATTGGGGAAACCATTTGATGCTATGAACTAAAATTGAAACTATGATTATGAAGGAAGAAAATCACTGCTCTTACAAAAGCTGGAATAGAGGAACAATTGCCCTCAAGTTTTAAGTGGAAATATAATCACTTCGTTCCATTCATCCGTCAAAGACCCACCCTTTAAACACTGCCAGTTTTAAAGGTCGGGCTTAATTGATCAGGAGGGAGAAAATTTCATGCCGTCCCACCTTCCTTCCTAAGCCAATTGAATTAACAATGAAAACTTCCCAGTGACCTTCATCAAGTTCCTTTACATACATTTCCTATAACTGATTTTCCCAGAAAAGGTGTAAGTGGGCATCTGATTCCCTCCATCTTTTCTATAGCCTCAGAGAAAGCAGTCTTATAGACAGACAGGTAGCATTGTGATGGAGAACCAGGAAATGGAATCTTTTTATATCACACAGAATGGAAATTTGAAAGGGACTTCCTACCTTTCTATGATTTTGAAAACAGATGTGAGTTTGGGCAGAAATAGTCACCCTTCCTACATTTTTTTTCCCCTTTGTGTTCAGATCCTATTAATCACAGTAAACTGAAATTTTACCCAGACCCACAGATTTCAAAAGGCCTTGACAAGATGACAATTTTACCATAAGAAATCAGGTCCTGCCCTTCCCAGTCCTGCTATATCCAGTGACCGAGACAGTGAATAGTTGCACTGTGCAAATGGAGGAAACAAAAATTAAAGCTCGGAGATGACATTCACTTCAGATTTCCTGCACAAGACCTCTGAACCCCATTTAATCCAGGTTCCATAAGAGAGGGTCCCACCCACACCCCTGAGTTTTAGAGCTGCCCATGGGAATCCTAAACCACAGTTGTCTAAGACCCAGGAAGTGGAGCAGCTTTTTCAAAAACAAAGGATGGATTGAGAGCAAAGTCAACACTGGCACCGGACTTCCAGTTAAAAACAACACCTGACAGCAGGCGTGGGTTCCCAGGTCAGCACCTCTTCCCACTCCATGTTTGGGGGGTCCCTTGGGATTTGAAGGCCCTCCTCTTCCCACCTTTCCCTTTCTTCTGCAGTCATCTCAGCTATTCTCCTGGATTCTCATACGACCCACCTGTAAATAATGATCACATCAAGATCAATGACACTGACCTGCCTCTTAATCTCAAAACCAAAATTCCAGCTGCTTCCCGGACATTGGGAAGAGATGGTCTCTCACATGTAGAGCATCTAGACCCCACAAATCCAGGGTCCTCCCACCAATACCAGCCCTTGACTCCTGAATTTCCTACCCTACTGACAGGAGCCCTATATGCCCAGAGACACCTTTAACTCCTCCCTTATCCAGCTGCCTACAAACTCTGCTATTCCCCAGCATCCTCTGCTCCTGCCCTGGCCCAAACCCGTACCGTCTTCTTCCAGGAACAACATGGTGCAGTTCTCTTCCAAGAACACAGACCAGAACATGTATTACAGCTCCTTACAGATTACAAATAAAGAAGAAAGGTTATTTGTTTTGGTTCAACACAGTCGTAAGGCTTTCTAACAATTCCAGCTGCACGAGCAAGTCATGTGTGCATGCATGCTAAGTCACTTCAGTCGTGCCCGGCTCTCTGCGACCCCATGGAACTGTAGCCTGCCCGGCTCCTCTGTCCATGGAATTCTCCAGGCAAGAATACTGGAGTGGGTTGCCATGCCCTCCACCAGGGGATCTTCCCAACCCAGGGATCAAAGTCATGTTTCTTATGTCTCCTGCATCGGCAGGCAGGTTCTTTACCACTAGCGCCACCTGGGAAGCCCAAGCAAGTCTAGAGCTACCTTCAAGTAGGGTGAGTCTCCTGGTCTTGGGACTGATTGTGTGCTGGACCTGCTCTTCAGAGACTTTCTCACTCCCGCGTGGGAAGGAGCGGGAAGGGTTTCAGTTGTCAGAAATCAGGAAGAAGTTGGACAAAATGACCTCAATGGCCCCTCTCAACCTTGAGACCCCATGGGCCTACTTATGCCTTTGGGACATCAGCTTGGCCTGCGGACTCCTTCTGGGAGACCTGCCCCCCTGTTAGCCAGGCATCCATAAGGTTGGGTGCCCAGAAGCCAGGTTTCTAACATCAGACCTTGCCTCCTGACCTGAGATGACCATCTCAGGATCGAGCCTGAGGATTTTAACTGAAAGACCTGGACTGCGAGAGTCAGATCCAGTTACTGCATTCCCCGTGTTTTCTGCATTGGCAGGCGGATTCTTTACCACTGAGCCACCTGGGCGTCCCTCACCCCTACTGTAGTAGCTCAAATAAAATCTGTCTTGCCACTTTCAACCAGTGTCCATTGCAGTTTCTCTTTAACAGATGGAAACGACCTTGTGGGAAGATGCAGAGGGCATGAGTGTCCCCTCAGAGAGTCAACTCCCAACTGCATTCAGTGCCCACACAGGCACTGACTCCAGCAGAGACTCTCCTTGACCTGAGTCAATCTCCTCTGAGTTCTCCTCTGAGAACTCCTGACTAGGCCATGCTCCCGAGTTCTGTCCTTGGCCCACTTAGTGCAATTTTAGCAAGAATCCGGCTGGGTGAATTTAGAGGACATCTCCTGCCCTTGATATCTGATCAAATTCCTCATCCCCCACCTGTCAAGTCACTTTAGCCAAAATCCTCCTTAGCCCCGACATTTCACTTCCATCCACTGACCCCTTCCCTTCTCCTTGGCTATAAATTCCCACTTTTCCTTGTACTTGGAGTTGAATCCAATCTCTCTCCCCTCCTGTAAGACCCCACTGTTGCAGTCCCTCGGAACAAAACCTGCCTCACCCTCTTCAACAAGTGTCATGAGTGATTCTTTCTTTAGAAACTCCTTGCCTTCTGCCTGAATACCCAAGTTTTAAGACTGCCTCTAATGTATTCTTCCAGAATGAGAACTTTGAAAATATAGATAGATCCAAGAGGAAAGAAAGAAATCCAGGAGACATGTGTCTCTCTCCTCACCCAGGCTTGTTTGGGCACATTCTCCACAGCCTGGACTCTTCACCTCTGGCCTCAGGGCCAACATGTACTTGCTTCTAAGCCATTAAACTGCTAATCACCTCATGAGCAGGCTATACTTGTCAGCAGAGCGAGAGCACGCGTGTTTTAGGTGACCTGCCATGCCGTGCTCAGCTCCTTCAGTCGCGTCCGACTCCTTGCAACCCTATGGACTGTAGCCCACCGGGCTCCTCTGTCCATGGGATCCTCCAGGCGAGAATACTGGAGTGGGTTGCCATGCCCTCCTCCAGGGGATCTTCCTGACCCAGGGATCGAACTCGAGTCTCTCATGTCTCCTGCACTGGCAGACAGGTTCTCTACCACTAGCGTCACCGGGGAAGACCCCTTTAGGCAACCCAGTCCTCAGGAAAAGAAGATGCACACAGCTGTGAGAGGCCACCTGGGTCTGACTGTTCTCCCAGGCACCTCTGCGTGCCCGAGGAAACATGTCGTCTTCCCAAACTCCCTGTGGCGTGCTGGAAGCCAGTGTGCTTCCCGAGCCTGCCACCTACCCCTCCAGAAGCTTCCTGTCCATGGATGCACATTCTTACTACAGGCAATTTCTGGGCTAGGTTTTTGAAGGATCCAAACTAAATAGCTGCCACTACTAAAGAATAAGCTTATAAGCCATGCTTTGGGGGCTCCAGGAGGATTAACTAGGAAAGCTCCTTTCAAATAATATTTTTGTCTTGGGTTGACTGTGTCAGTTAAGGAAAGGATTTCAGATCCTGATACCTTTGATACAGGCAGGCGGTGAGGGGTAATGAAAAGAGAAGCTACAGATGTGTGTGATCACATACACAGACGTATTTATACCAACTCATCGGCCACATTTACCAACTAAAATTCAAGTGGAGATTAAAAATTAAATTTGCCACATGAAAAACAATTCTCTCAGAATTTATTCTTGCTAGAGTCTCTGAAATGAAATATTCTATTAACCCAGCAGTCTTATTACAAGACCATCAGAAATTCGACTTATACCCATGTGATTTTTCTCGTGAAAGGGAGTAAGAAATGTTATTTGCATGCCATTTACATTAACAAACTTAACAAAGTCAGGGACTGGAATCATCCCACCTAGCGTTTCTACAGTTGAGTGCCTATGAACTGATGCTTCATAAAAAAATGATTTATGAGCACACAGATACTGTGCCTATATTTAAATTGCACCCTCTCCAGTTCTGAGAAGATTCCGTATTTGTCCCATTATTCATTCTCAGTGGAACCCTGCTCCACACTGGCCTAACCCCCTCGCACGCTGAGTGATCTGGGGTAATCTTGGCTTCTGAAGGTACTACCTAAGGCAACCGATATTTCTTCTGCATTGTTTGTTTTTCTCAGAGACTGCCAGCCTAAAATCCTGTGCGTTTGGAAATTCAAATCAGCTTCAAATCTTGTCAGAGTCGCTGAGCTTTCATCTTATATTTGTGGGAGACTGGGCTCCAAAGCACATTTCATTATTAATAAAAATAAAGGAGAGAGAGTACAAATAGAGGCTTGGAGGGAATGCCACCTGGCCAGGGGCGAGTTCTTTACCTGCATTTGAAAGGCTCTCCTTTCTTTCCCAGGCAGAGTGATCTCTTGGGGATGAGAAGAGCCGACTGTGGATCTGAAAGATAAACAGAAACCTTTCCAGTTTTATATTCTTATTTGCCAGATATATAATCTTCAATAATGTATATTACTATTTTTTTTAAAAAAAAATCAAGAAATGTCCCTAGAATCTTTCCTTTCTCCAAAGAAAGAACTACAGATTGTAATGAACATACTTCTTTCCATCTTCTTCTATGTTAATTCTGCCAGTGAATAAAAGATGTTTTTCTTTTTTTTTCTGCTTGCAGTTTTTCTGAGTATAGAAGAACTGCATTTTTATTTTTATTTAAGTCACATTTGACTTATAATATTGTGTTAGTTTCAAGTGTACAGCACGGTGATCCAGTTACACATACATATATATATATTCACATGAGGAGGGCGTAGCAACCCACTCCAGTATTCTTGCCTGGAAAATCCCCATGGACAGAGGAGCCTGGTGGGCTACAGTCCATGGGGTTGCAAAGAATTGGACATGACAGTGCATATATTCACATACATATATATGTGGCTGTGAACTGACTCATTGGAAAAGACCCTGATGCCGGGAAAGACCGAAGGCAGGAGGAGAAGGGGCCGACAGAGGATGAGATAGTTGGACGGCATCACAGTCTGGGCAGACATGAGTTTGAGCAAGCTCTGGGAGTTGGTGATGGACAGGGAGGCCCGGCGTGCTGCAGTTCATGGGGTCGCAAAGAGTCAGACACAACTGAGCAACTGAACTGAACTGATATATATATACACACACACATCTTTTTATATATATGTATTATATGTATACATATATACACATATCTTTATATATATATGTATTATATGTATACATATACACACATATCTTGTTCAGATTATTTTCCCTTACAGGTTATTACATTATATTGAGTATAGTTTCCTGTGCTACACAGTAGGTCCTTGCTGATTATTTGTTCCATATGTAGTAATGTATGTATGTTAATCCCAAACTCCTAAATTATTCCTCCCTGCTTTCCTTTTGGGTAACCATAAGTTGGTTTTCTATGTCTGTGAGACTCTTTCTGTTTTAGAAATAAGTTAATTTTTATGAGTAAGTAAAGGGTGGGTTTCTGATAGTTGCAAAATGCACAGGGAGGAGGCAGGGAGGGAAAAAAACTCATCAGCGAACATAGATTTTGCTAGTAGATCAAACAACCACATCTCATGTTTCTTTTCTCTCCCAGCATAGTGCTGAATGGGTGTTGAGCTAAAATAGGACAGTCAATAAATATTGATAAATTTATTAATCATGAGCCATCAAATTTCAGGAATTAGCCTTCAAGGCCCAGTGAAAATACGATTAATGTATACAAAAGCGTTCTGCCGTCTGCAAGCTTGATCATGATGCTGACTTCTCTGCCAAAAGACAAAGGTGTGTAAGTTTATTCTGAAAGCACTTAGCTGTGAGTCTTTCAGTTCTAGTTTATAAACCTCTAATCAGACTCCAGAGTACCTGTTCCTCATGGGACTTCCACTCATGCCCAGCATCCCTCTGAATATCAAATGACCTTTCCCCAAAACTGAAGAATAACTCTTCAAACCGCACTCCCAGCTGTGATCTTATCCTGAGCCTAAGAGGCTGGAGCCAGCCTCTCATTCTGAGCCCAGTTAGCTGCTTAGTCCCAAGGCGGGGTTAAGCTTCTCCATGTGTTCACATCCCTTTTTTGGCCCCGTCACATGCCCAGCATCTGGGCCATCAGTTTGGAGACTGCAGACGGGAAGCTGCAGGCAAATGATTCTTCTGGTCCAAGTAGCAGCCTGGCCTCTGAGAATTCACAGAGAAAGAGAAAGATTAGGGCAGGACTGGACTGCGACTGGGCTAAGATAGGGAGGATTAAATAGTTACACAGCATTATCTGACATTATGGGCTCCTCCTTGAGCCTAACTCGGCCACTGACTATTGGCAATCTGATTATTAATTGTAATAAGCATAAGAAGAACTGCTGATGGTTATTGAGGTTTCACATGGGCCGGCGCTGTGGTCTGTGTTTTCCATATAACATCTCATTGAATTATTACAACTGTTAGAAAGATTATGTTGCTCTCAGCTCTGCTGTGGCAGCTGAGAAAGCCATAGCTAAGGTCCTCCACTGGGTACCTGGTGACACAACCAGGATTCAGACCAGGCTCATCAGACCCAAAGCATTTCAAGCTTTTAGCCAACATGTCCCAAATACTACTAGTGTTATAATTCGAAAAGACAGACACATCTCAATGTTCACAGCAACACTGTTCACAATAGCCAAGACAGGAAAGCAATCTAAGCGCCCATTGACAGAGGAATGGATAAAGAAGATGTGGTTTTTTTTTTAATGGAATATATTAGCCATAAAAAAGAAAGAAGTAATGCCATTTTGTAGCAAAATGGATGGACCTAGAGATTATCATACTGAATGAATTAAGTCAGAGAGATATGGTACAATATTGCTTATATGTTAAATTTAAAAAGGATTATACAAATGAACTTGTTTATAAAACAGAAATAGACTCACAGACATAGAAAACAAACTATGCTTACCAAAGGGGAAGTGGGGAGGAATAAATTAGGAGTTTGGGATTAACAGATACACTATTGCATATAAAATAGATAACTGATAAGGATCTACTATATGGCACAGGGAGTTCTACTCAGTATCTTGTAATAATCTGTAATAGAAGAGAATCTTAAAAAGTATATATTCAGTTCAGTTCAGCTCAGTCGCTCAGTCATGTCCGACTCTTTGTGACACCATGAACTGCAGCACACCAGGCCTCCCCGTCCGTCACCAATTCCCGGAGTCCACCCAAACCCATGTCCATTGAGTCGGTGATGCCATCCAATCATCTCATCCTCTGTCGTCCCCTTTTCCTCCTGCTCTCAATCTTTCCCAGCATCAGGGTCTTTTCAAATGAGTTAGCTCTCCACATCAGGTGGCCAAAGTATTGGAGTTTCAGCTTCAGCATCAGTCCTACCAACGAATATTCAGGACTGATCTCTTTTAGGATGGGCTGGTTGGATCTCCTTGCAGTCCAAGGGACTCTCAAGAGTCTTCTCCAACACCACAGCTCAAAAGCATCAATTCTTCGGCACTCAGCTTTCTTTATAGTCCAACTTTCACATCCATACACCACTACTGGAAAAACCATAGCCTTGACTAGACAGAGCTTTGTTGGCAAAGTAATATCTCTGCTTTTTAATTTGCTGTCTAGGTTGGTCATAACTTTCCTTCCAAGGAGTAAGCATCTTTTAATTTCTTGGCTGCAATCACCAACTGCAGTGATTCTGGAGCCCAGAAAAATAAAGTCAGCCACTGTTTCCACTGTTTCCCCATCTATTTACCATGAAGTGATGGGACTGGATGCCATGATCTTAGTTTTCTGAATGTTGACCTTTAAGCCAACTTTTCACTCTCCTCTTTCACTTTCACTTTCATCAAGAGGCTCTTCAGTTTCTGCCACAAGGGTGGTGTCATCTGCATATCTGAGGTTATTGATATTTCTCCCAGCAATCTTGATTCCCGCTTGTGCTTCTTCCAGTGCAGCATTTCTCAGGTTGTACTCTGCATATAAGTTAAATAAGCAGGGTGACAATATGCAGCCTTGACGTACTCCTTTTCCTATTTGGAACCAGTCTGTTGTTTCATGTCCAGTTCTAACTGTTGCTTCCTGACCTGCATACAGGTTTCTCAAGAGGCAGGTCAGGTGGTCTGGTATTCTCAACTACTATGAATAATGCTGTACAAATATCTCTTTGAGATTTTGCTTTCAATTACTTTTGATATGTACCCAGGGGTGGAATTGCTGAATCATATGACAATTCTATTTTTAATTTTTTGAGAAACAAACATAATGTTATTTGCAGAGGCTGTACCATTTGCACTCCCATCAACAATGCACAAGCATTTTAATGTCTCCCACACCCTCACCAACAATTATTATTTTGGGGTTTTTTTTCCATAGTACCATTCAAATAGGTGTGAAGCAGTGTCTCACTGCAGTTTTTATTTGCCTTTTCCCTAATGATTATTAATGCTCAGCCATCTTTTCTTGTGCTTATTGGCCATTTAGATGTCTTCTTTGGAGAAATCCTTGTCCAAGTCTTTGCCCATATTTGAACTGATTGTTTATTTGTTCTTGAGTTGTAGGTGTTCTCTACATATTCTGGATGTTACTCTCTCATCAGACATATGATTTACAAATATTTTCTCCCATTCTGCGAGTTGCCCTTTTACTATGTTGATATCATCTTTCAATGCACAAAATTTTAAAGTCTTCATAAAGCCGAATTTGCCTATTTTTTTCTTTTGTTAATTATGCTTTTGGGAGGTATGTTCAAGAAATTACTGCTAAATCCCATGTCTTGAAGTTCTCGCCCTATGTTTTCCTCTAAAAGTTTTATGGTTTTAGCTCTTTGACCCATTTTGAGTTAAGTTTTATACATGGTGTCAGATAAGGATCCAACAGGAGTAATCACTGAGTGACTTCTCACTCAGTCCATTCAAGACTTTATCTCCTTTAGGTCTTTGAAGCCAACAGGGTGTTATTTAGTGAATGGCAACAGTAATTTATCAAAGCCACCCAACAGGGGGAAAGATTCAAGGTCTCTTTGTCACCTCTGTTCCCAGAGGCTGCTGAGCCTGCTTCAAGCCTGGGGTTACAGGTGGACCTAGCACTGAGGGCTCATTGCATGCCAGGCAACTGACTCATTGGATCCTAAGACAGCTTGGTGACAGAAATATAATTACTATTTCAATTTTGCAGAGGTGGAAATTAAGGCACATAAAGAGGAAGTAAATTGCCCAAAATCACACACATTGAGTAATCAAGTGAAGAAGCCCAGACTAGAACCCAGCAATTAGAATGACTCCTTGGAAGTAAAAAGCTATGACCAGGATCAAGCACGTTAAAAGAATTACGCTGTCTCACGATCATAGGAAATGCTCCAGTTTGCAAATCTCCTTCATACACATCACCTCATTTGGACTCTCCAAGGTCCCTGAGAAGCGGCCAGAACACACACAGGTGCTTTTTTATGCAGAGAAATCAAGACCCAGAGAGAGTAAGAGACATGAATGCCCAAGAGCGGGACTGAAGTGGCTCTGGCACCTAAAACAGCCTCTCTGAGTCTGGTCTGGAGTTCCTCCACATTGTCTCACCACCTGTCTCCTTACAGAGTCCAACCTACCAGCAGAAATTCTGGGGTCACACCTGACACCAGCTAGGATACTTATCACACTGACCACAAATAGATCTATGAATTCCCTTGGGAGCCTGAAGTTGATTTGAACATGGTGGGTACAATAATACTGGAGACTTCCATTTGTATGAGACGAAATACTCTACAAAACAACTTCCACGTTTTCTCACTCAGTCCTCCAAAGTCCTACCATGATATCTGTGCTCTAATGAACAAATATATTATTGTCTTTTGCTGGATTTGCAGTTTACTGACTTTCCCTTCAAGACTTCAGGGTACTCACTATGAACCCATAATCCCTGATGTGCAATTCTAAAATCCCTGAAGCGCTGAAATCTGAGACTTTTTCTCTCTGAGTTTGTAGAAAACTAATCTTGACAGCAAAACCTTACCTGAACTAACCTGGGGCTATTTATAATATTAATTTATTCCATTTAACATGAATATTCATATATTTTTATTGGAGAAACATCAATGAGCTTAATTACGGGGTCCACTCAGATTCCATTGGGAATTTTATGCAAGATCATCTTTCTGAAATAAAATTGAAAAGTCATTGTTGACTTACATTTGTCCCCAAGAATTTTGGATGGAGAAAACTGTGGATGGGTACCACAGACACTTAATAAACTTACAGTCCCTGGGATAGTGTTTTCCAAATACCCCTCATGCAGTTTCCACAAGACATATGTTATCTCTGCTTATATTAGATATGAACTCTGGGGTGTGGAAAAATTCGGTGATTCAAGGAGCTACGAAATGCCAGATTCAAAACAACTAGAATGTCATGTTCTCAGCATTCCCCATAGAAGCATGTGTGTGTGTAGAGGTGGGGAGGTAGTTAGAGATGATTCATGGGTTTTGTGAAGCATTGAGCAACTAAAACAGAGACTGAAACTTCTTAGATCCCAAGAAAGAAGACAGAGGAGAAAACAGGAGCTTCCAGGCCTACACAGAACCCCAGCTCCACTCTGCCTCTTCTGGACGCCTGGGAGCTTGGCAGAGAAAACACAGGAGAGATTCTGAAACTGCTTATATCCCAAGTTGTCCAAGATCACGAGTGGATTTGGCTGGCAGGATACCAGGATATCCTAAGATATCTATCTTGGGATAAAGATAGGGTACCTTTATCCTATCTTCTTTTTAGGATAAAGGCAGACATTGGTTGGAGTCTACCAACAGAAAAGCAAAAAAGAGGGCCGTTTCTTCTCGGCATCCCAGTGCCTTCTGAGGGTGTGGGAAGTCCCACTAAAGGGGACTAAGAAGCACAAGGTGTGGCTGGTTCCAGGCTGGACCGCCAATGGGTTAATGCAACCTCTGTGGGGTCTAGCGTGCACTGTTCATGGCTAATTTAGACACGATTGATCTTTGCCAGCATTGCGTGTTTGTATTCAATCTTCTGAACTCTCTTCTGCAACAATAATTAATGTCAGAGCAGTGTATGGATCAACAGTGTGTCTTCTGGTTAATGCAACCCTGCACCTATAATAACTCAAAACTGAGATTTATCACTCTGCCATGATTCCCTCTTCACGCTTCATCTCTTCATGTTTACATCTGGTTTAACTTTTTCTAATCTAAAATAAATCAGCATGAAAAGCATTAGATTTTTCATTTAGATTCTCAATTGCCTTTTATTATCAAGATAATGCCGCTTATCTGATTGCAAATGGTGGGACCATTCCCTTGTTAGAACCTAAAAAAAGAAAAAGATGCTACAGTTCGACCTCGGCATCTCTCCTTGCTTCTCCTTCACTTTGGTTTTCAAGGGTGGTGTCTGAAGGAGGGATTCTGGTTTGAAAATGAGACAAATCAGGATGTAAAGAGGATAGATCATTTCAACCATTCCTCCTCTTGTGAGACACGCAGGAAGAAGGCCTCCCCCGGCTGCCTAATGAGAAGTGGGCTTCGGCGAGTTCACTCTTCATTTTGTCCCCCCGTGACTTTGGGCCCCCGTCTGTCTGCAGGGATAATTGGGGGCAGCAAAGGCAGAGCACTTGGCTGGAGACTTTTACGCAAACGTCAGGAGTGTGGGGAAAGTACGGCCATGTTACAGGCATGTTGATCACCCAGTTACAAGGTCAGATTTCGCTGGACTGTTTTGTGTATCAGAGAGGTTGATTTCCCCTGACTCCTTGAGCTTTCCTTTCAGCATGTTCTATTATGTTTTATCACGGGCAACATTTTTCTCCTAACCTTAAAGTGGGAGCCGATGATTCCAGAAACTGAATCCATTCCTTGTACCTGGTGGAAGCTTCTTCTTTCCCCGGTAATTGTTTACTCTGTCTGCTTTCCCTCAATTTGAGGCCCACGCTG
Source organism: Okapia johnstoni (assembly GCA_024291935.2). NCBI lineage: Eukaryota > Metazoa > Chordata > Mammalia > Artiodactyla > Giraffidae > Okapia > Okapia johnstoni. Next base: position 82,851,237 of record CM044318.1, read on the forward strand.
CTTGAAACACTTCAGCATCGGACACAACACAGTGACCCTGACTTTGGAACACCTCAGAAAGTTCTGAGGACCCAGTCGCCCACTCAGTCCTGCAGCTTTTCACTCAATTGCTGTCACTTTCCTTCTTTCAAAGAAAAAGAGACAAAGAAGAGGAAGAAAAAGACAAGGTGTTTCCTGTTCTCTGGCTCACCTGTTCCCAGGATCTCCTCCCCTGAGCTCGTGGGGAAAGCCCTTCCTATCCCACACTGGTGGCTGCTTTTTTATGACTTTTTTAGCCAGACTGACAGAGAGCAAAGGGAGCACTTTACATAGCTGTTTTTCATACCTTTTCAGAATGACTTGGTGAGAAATAGCAGAATAGAGTCCTTCGAGCTTAAAAATGAAATAATAATAAGATGCCCCACACAGCAGCTTGGGTTTCCCTTGTGGCTCAGCTGGTAAAGAATCCACCTGCAATGCAGGAGACCCCGGTTTGATTCCTGGGTTGGGAAGATCCCCTAGAAAAGGGCATGGCAACCCACTCTAGTATTCTTGCCTGGAGAATCCCCATGGACAGAGGAGCCTGGCGGGCTACAGTCCGTGGGGTTATAAAGAGTCGGACACAACTGAGGGACTAAGCACAGCATGGCACAGCACACAGAAGTTACCCTATGCCAAGCATTGTGCTAGATGCTTCCCAGGCATTATGAGTCTCCATGGCAATGCAGGAAGGAAGGTACCACTGTACCTCCAGTTGAATATGATGTTTAACATTATTGTTAATAACAATATCAATAAAATAATATAATAGACATACAACCATAGGCAACAGACTTATGGCTACCAAAAGGGAAAGGGTGCGGAGGGATAAATTAGGACTTTGGGACATAGTAACATATACACACTACTACATGTAAAATAGATAACCAATAAGGACCTACTGCATAGCACAGGGAACCTCACTCAAAATTTTGTAATAACCTATAGGGAAAAGAATCTGAAAAAGAATATATATATATATATATATATATATATATCACTGTGCTGTACACCTAAAACTAAGACAATATTGCAAATCAACTATACTTCAATTTTTAAATTAATAAATAAAAATTCTCTTAAAAAATATAATATGATAAACAACAAAGCATTACTGAGCTCTTATGTTGAGCCAAGCCCTGCCTCAAATTTCCATCCACCACTTTCTCCAGACCCCACGAATGCCCTAGATTTCTTAACTCCAACCTGTATGGGAATCAGCTGATGCTGAGAAAGGTAAGAGTTCACGTATAGTCCAAATTAATAAGGGGTAAGGGCCAGATCAAAATCCAAGTTTACCCAAGTCAGGCCTCAAGCCCTCACCCCTCTGATGTCTCAACAGAACATCATTTATTTCATTAAGACGCCAAATTCTAACAGAAACTAACCAAGACACAAATAATCACACGCTGTGTGATTTCAGCTACAGAAGATGCTGACCAGGGAAAAATAAAGTGGCAGAAAGCCACGGTTGCTAGGGCTGAGCTAGGGGGGAGACGTGGAGTGCAAAGGGCACAAGGAACTTTCCGGGTCATGATTTGGAACCGAGTATATAACTGCACACATTTGTCAAAACTAAATGAAGCACACGGTTATAAAGGTATGAATATTAATGAATGCAAATTATACCCTAATAAGGATGACTTTTTAAAACATACCATGAATAAGCTCCAATTTATCTTAGAGCTTCAGTTCAACAGAGATTTAGAGAGAAATGATGAGACCTTGACCTCAGGCATCTCACTACCCAGTTCAAGAGAACTGTCTTGGGCATCTATAAGCACAAGTTAGGGCAGGACCACCAACCATGGCTCTGGGCCCTCACCTTGAAGGCCATGTGCTGGTTTAGTCTTACCATCTTGGATTATTTTTTAATTGTTGTATAATATACACAATAACATATACCCTTATGGCAGAAAGTGAAGAACCAAAGAGCCTCTTGATGAAAGTGAAAGAGGAGAGTGAAAAAGTAGGCTTAAAGCTCAATATTCAGATAAACTAAGATCATGGCATCCGGTCCCATCACTTCATGGCAAATAGATGGGCAAACAGTGGAAACAGTGGCTGACTTTATTTTTCTGGGCTCCAAAATCACTGCAGTTGGTAATTGCAGCCACGAAATTAAAAGACACTTACTCCTTGGAAGGAAAGTTATGACCAACTTAGATAGCATATTGAAAAGCAGACACATTACTTTGTCAACAAAGATCTGTCTAGTCAAGGCTATGGTTTTTCCAGTAGTCATGTATGGATGTGAGAGCTGGATGGTGAAGAAAGCTGAGCGCCGAAGAATTGATGCTTTTGAACTGTGGTGTTGGAGAAGACTCTTGAGAGTCCCTTGGACTGCAAGGAGATCCAACCAGTCCATCCTAAAGGAAATCAGCCCTGAATATTCGGTGATATGACTGATGTGGAAGCTGAAACTCCAATACTTTGGCCACCTGATGCGGAGAGCTGACTCATTTGAAAAGACCCTAATGCTGGAAAAGATTGAGGGCAGGAGGAAAAGGGGACGACAGAGGATGAGATGGTTGGATGGCATCACTGACTCAATGGACATGGGTTTGGGTGGACTCCGGAAGTTGGTAATGGACACGGAGGCCTGGCGCGCTGCGGTTCATGGTGTCGCAAAGAGTCGGACACGACTGAGCGACTGAATTGAACTGAACTGATACACAATACTTTGGCCACCTGATGAGAAGAGCTGACTCACTGGAAAAGACTCTGATGCTGAGAAAGATTGAGGGCGGGAGAAAAAAGGGGGTGACAGAGGATGAGATGGTTGGATGGCATCACTGACTGAATGGATGTGAGTTTGAGCAAACTCTAGGAGACAGTGAAGGACAAGGAAGCCTGGTGTGCTGCAGTCCATGAGGTTATAAAGAGCTGGACATGACTTAGCAACTGAACAACAACAATAACATACACAACATAAAATTTGCCACTGGAAGTGTCGAAGCCCATAAGATTAAGTACATTCACTGTGTGCAACCATATCCTCTCTCTGTCTCCAGAGCTTTTTCATCTTCACAGACTGAAACTCTGTCCCCATTAAACAATGGTTTTCCATCCCCCTTTCCATCCAGTCCCTGGCAGCCACAATTCTGCCTTCTGTTTCTGTGAATTTAACTATTCCAGGGGCCTCAGGGAAGTGAAGTCAAACAACGTAATGTGCTCCTGTGCCTGGCTTGTCTCACTCAGAACAAGGTCCTTGGGTTCAGCCACAGTGCAGGTGGGCTGCTTTCACTCTGTCCATGGGGTCTTCAGACGCACACAGCTTTTTGTGTTGATGCAGCCCAACTTTGCCATTTTTTCTTTCGTGGCCTGTGCTTTGGGTATTGCCATCTTGGTTTTTTAAATACCTTTATCTGTGAACTTGTGCTTTGTGTATAAACCTCATGGGACAGTAGATCATGCATGTGTGTGTGTGTGTGTGTTGATTTCCTTGCTGTTCCATTCACAGAAGGTGTTCAGGTGCCCCTTGGTCACAGAATTAGGGTGAACCTACAATGTGTAGGAGTTTGACGAGATTCAAAGTGAATACAAGGTAAGCAAAGTAAGCAGAGGGCAGACAGCCCCCACTGGAACCAAACTTACTTCTAATGGAGGAAGATGGCTATGGGTTTCTGAGAAACATAAATGGCCAAGCAACTCTACTGAGACAGACTGGGACCTGGGACCCTTTGCTGCACTGCTTGGACCTGGACAAATGTCTCCTCAAGCAACCAACTACAAAGAAACTATAAGGGACTAAAATAACTGTGTTGGGGAAAATTATGGACAATAAGATACAAAAAGACCAAAAATCCAATTGCCAATTCTAAAGTAGTACTCGTATTAGTTGCTCAGTCATATCCGACTCTTTGTCATTTGCCGCTGCTGCAGCAGGGGCCCAATAAAGCCTTGCTTGAATTTCCTGTCTAGTCTCTTACCAATTTTTTTTTGAACTTTTTATTTCATATTGGGAGTACAGCTAATTAACAAACACATTGTGATAGTTCAGGTGGACAAAGAAGGGGTTCAGCCATATATATACATGCATCCGTTCTCCCACAAACTCCCCTCACGTTGAGGCTGCCAAATAACGTTGAGCAGAGTTCCATGTGCTACACAGTAAGTCCTTGTTGGTGATCCATCTTAAATACAGCAGTGTGTACATGTCCACCCCAAACCCCCAACTACCCCTTCCCCACATTCTTAAACTGAACTGGTAACACTATCGTATTTGTTCTTCTTCTGTTACAGCCCTGTGCCAGCCACACACTTATGCTGAAAAGAACGGCCTAGAAGGAAAGGAAGAGATGGGCACCACAGGCCCCTTCCCTTTCGGTCCTTCCTTACTCATCAGTAGAATGAAGTAGAGAGTGTTGGTAAAATATGATTACGCCCAGGAGTGAAATTAAAATCTGAATTGGTTTCTGCAGAGTTCCCATTGTTCTAGTAAGAATACATACATGCATGAGATTAAAAATTAAAAATGGGATCATTTCAGTAACTTCACAGATAAGTTCAGTGCTTTTGTGTTTGTGTGTATTTGTGTTAAAACTGGCATCACATAACACAAAGACGAACAGTAAAATTTATGGCAATAATTTAAAATTTTAATTGTTTTTACTTAGACTAACATTCAATAGCAAATAAAAACCATCATAAAACATCAAGAAAAAGACCACAGAAGAAAGGAAAGAGACATATCTTAGAAACTTAAATGACTATTTTCCCTACATTGTTTAACATGGGGTCCGCACGTTCATTTTGTATTGGTCCCCACAAATGACAAAGCTGGACCTGAGTGAGAGGCCATTTATTGTGGAAGTATTGCATAGAATTAGAAAACAATTGCTTTTTGGAAGGAAAGCTATGACAGACCTAGGCAGTGTATTAAAAAGCAAAGACATCACTTTGCTGACAAAGGTCCATATAAGCAAGGCTATGGCCTTTCCAGCTGTCATGTACAGATGTGAGAGTTGGACCATAAAGAAGGCAGAGTGCCAAAGAATTGATGCTTTTGAACTGTGGTGCTGGAGAAGACTATAGAGAGTCCCTTGGACTGCAAGGAGAGCAAACCAGTCCATCCTGAAGGAAATCAACCCTGAATATTCATTGGGAGGACTGATGCTGAAGCTGAAGCTCCAATACTTTGGCCACTTGATGGAAAGGATGGACTCATTTGAAAAGACCCTGATGCTGGGAAAGATTGAAGGCGGGAGGAGAAGGGGATGACAGAGGATGAGATGGTTGGATGGCATCCCCAATTCAATGCACATGAACTTGGGCAAACTTTAATAGATGGTGAGGTACAGGGAGGCCTGCTGTGTTACGATCCATGGGGTCCCAATGGGTCAGACACAACATGGCAACTGAACAACAACACTGCATGGGAAGTCTTCAGATTTTTGTTCCCTGTGTTTCAGGGCTGGCACAGTGGGACACACGCATTGGGATAATAGCTAAGCTTCCTTCCTGGGTATTATATCAACAGTGAAGGGCAAACTGAATCTGAGCCCACGCATCTCCTGTGCACCCTGGGTCCCTCTTTATGTCCATTAACTGACACACAATCCCTTTCATGCACCTGCCCTAACCCATCGCCACTGAACAGGCTTCCTCTGAAACTATGGAGTGTCATAAAGCAGCTATGATGGAGAAGGCAACACTGTCCAGAACTCATTAGCAAGGAACTGAGCACATCTGTGGCTAAAATCCTGAGTTTCATGAACTTCCTGTCAATGGAGGGCTGCATCAGAGGCTCTGAGCCCTCAGCAGGGTAGGGCCTACCCCCTTGTCCCCCGCTGCAGTGGCTTTCTGGGAAGAGGTTTATTGTCCTCAGTACAGAATGGCAAGCAATTTGTTGCCTGCTTTAAGAAAATCATGCTCCCATTTTTGTCTTCAGCCCTGTTTGTTTCTCTGATACATTATTATTCCTAAATTCTGGATATTTACCAAGATACTCCTTTTTGGAGCTGTCTCCAAGTCTTCTCTGGAAGGAGAAGGGATATAAATTAGATTCACAGAGAGGAAATTAAATAATTTCTCTATTTGGAAATTTGATTAATGAAAAGGGGAGTAGAAGGAGTGACCTCTATTTTGGAGCTTCATTTTGGCAAACTAGAGCTGATGTCTGTCTGTCTATCCATCTGTCTGGTGATCAGTAAAAAGTGAGTGACCCTGGAAGGGAGCCTAACATACCTATCAAGTCAGAGGACACTGTGTTCTATGCCTGAAACCATCAATCATCATTGACTCTGGCCTCAGGTTTTCAGCTAAAACATGCTTCGTGCACTTTTGTTCATTCATTCACTCCTTCACACACATACCCTACAATGTTTCTTGAGGGCTGACCTGTTGCTGGGGGCACAGTCATGAGCTAGAACAGATTAGGGGCTCCTTTTCTTATGAAGCTCCTGGATAGAGTTCACACCTGCGTGTCTTCAACTCCAGGGCTCCTATGACTTCCCTCTTTGCACAGATACAAAGGTTTTAAATATAGTGCAGTAAGCAGAATACTCACATGCCCCAAATGTTCTCTTTTCTTTGAGTGTGAACAGAACCTGTAAACACGATAGGCTATCGTTGCTACAACGAAGTCACATTATATGGCAAAAGGATCTTGCAGATGCAGTTGAGGTTGTTAATCTGTTGCTGTGGAGCTAATCCAAGGGAAATCATATTAGGTAGACCTGACCTAATCAGGTGTGTCCTTAAATGAAGTCAGAGGGATTCAAAGCAGAAGAGACTGTCCTTCTGACCTTGAGGAAGCAAACAAACATGCTGTGAACTGCCTATGGCCAGAGCCACATGACAAGGAAAACCTCAGGGAGCTGAGTGTGCCAACCAAGACCCATCAATACAATGGGGACTTCAGTCCTACAGCCACAAGGAGTTGAACTCTGACAATAACCAGGGCTCTTGGAAGAGGCCTCTGAGCAACAGATGTGATCACAGCCTCATCTGACACCATGATTCAGCCTGCTGCTGCTGCTGCTAAGTCACTTCAGTCATGTTCGACTCTATGCAACCCCAAAGACAGCAGCCCACCAGTCTCGTCCATCCCTGGGATTCTCCAGGCGAGAATACTGGAGTGGGTTGCCATTTCCTTCTTCAACGCATGCATGCATGCTAAGTCACTTCAGTTCAGTTCAGTTCAGTTGCTCAGTTGTGTCCGACTCTTTGCGACCCCATGAACCACAGCACGCCAGACCTCCCTGTCCATCACCAACTCCTGGAGTTTACCCAAACTCATGTCCATCGAGTCAGTGATGCCATCCAGCCATCTGTCCTCTGTCGTCCCCTTCTCTTCCTGCCCCCAATCCTTCCCAGCATCAGGGTCTTTTCCAATGAGTCAACTCTTCACATGAGGTGGCCAAAGTATTGGAGTTTCAGCTTCCACATCAGTCCTTCCAATGAACACTCAGGGCTGACCTCCTTTAGGATGGACTGGTTAGATCTCCTTGCAGTCCAAGGGACTCTCTAGAGTCTTCTCCAATGCCACAGTTCAAAAGCATCAATTCTTTGGTGCTCAGCTTTCTTCACAGTCCAACTCTCACATCCATACATGACTACTGGAAAACCATAGCCTTGACTAGATGGACTTTTGTTGGCAAAGGAATGTCTCTGCTTTTTAATATGCTACCTAGGTTGGTCATAACTTTCCTTCCAAGGAGTAAGCGTCTCTTATTTTCATGGCTGAAATCACCATCTGCAGTGATTTTGGAGCCCCCAAAAAATAAAGTCTGCCACTGTTTCCACTGTTCCCCCATCTATTTGCCATGAAGTGATGGGACCAGATGCCATGATCTTAGTTTTCTGTATGTTGAACTTTAAGCCAACTCTTTCACTCTCCTCTTTCACTTTCATCAAGAGTCTCTTTAGTTCTTCTTCGCTTTCTGCCAAAAGGGTGGTGTCATCTGCATATCTGAGGTTATTGATATTTCTCCCAGCAATCTTGATTCCAGCTTGTGCTTCATCCAGCCCAGCGTTTCGCATGATGTACTCTGCATATAAGTTAAATAAGCAGGGTGACAATATACAGCCTTGATGTACTCCTTTTCCTATTTGGAACCAGTCTGTTGTTCCATGTCCAGTTTTAACTGTTGCTTCCTGACCTGCATACAGGTTTCTCAAGAGGCAGGTCATGTGGTCTGGTATTCCCATCTCTTTAAGAATTTTCCACAGTTTATTGTGATCCACACAGTCAAAGGCTTTGGCATAGTCAATAAAGCAGAAATAGATGTTTTCAGTTGTGTCCAACTCTGTGCGACCTTATGAACAGCAGCCCCCAGGCTCCTCTGTCCACAGGATTCTCTAGGCAATAATACTGGAGTGGGTTGCCATTTCCTTCTCCCTGATTCAGCCTGGAAAGACCCTAAGCAGAGGAGCCAAAACTGTAAAATGATAAATAGGTATTGTTTTAAGTTACTAAGTATGTGATCATTTGCTTTGCAGCAGTAGAAGAATAACACAGATAGTATCTTCCAGATTGTTTGAGGCAGGAATACCAGTCCACCTGATCTGCCTCCTGAGAAATCTGTATGCAGGTCAAGAAGCAACAGTTAGAAACAGACATGGAAGAACAGACTGGTTCCAAATTCAGAAGGGAATACATCAAGGCTGCATATTGTCACCCTGCTTATTTAACTTATATGCATAGTATATGATGTGAAATACCAGGCTGGATGAAGCACAAGGTGGAATCAAGATTGCCAGGAGAAATATCAATAACCTCAGATATTCAGACGACACTACCCATGTGGCAGAAAGCGAAGAGAAACTAAAGAGCCTCTTGATGAAGGCAAAAGAGCAGAGAGAAAAGGCTAGCTTAACATTCAACATTCAAAAAATGAAGATCATGTCATCTGGTCCCATCACTTTATGGCAAATAGATAGGGAAACAATGGAAACAGGGACAGACTTTATTTTCTTGGGCTCCAAAATCACTGCAGATGGTGACTGCAGCCATGAAATTAAAAGACACTTGTTCCTTGGAAGAAAAGTTATGACCAACTTAGACAGCATATTAAAAAGCAGAGACATTACTTTGCTGACTAAGGTCTGTCTAGTCAAATGGTTTTTCCAGTAATCATGTACGGATGTGAGAGTTTGACTATAACAAAGGCTGAGCACCAAAGAATTGATGCTTTTGAACTGTAGTGTTGGAGAAGACTCTTGAGAGTCCCTTGGATTTCAAGGAGATCAAACCAGTCAGTCCTAAAGGAAATCAATCCTGAATATTCATTGGAAGGCCTGATGCTGAAGCTGAAACTCCAATACTTTGGCCACCTGATGCAAAGAACTGATTCCTCGGAAAAGACCCTGATGCTAGGAAGGATTGGGGGTAGGAGGAGAAGGGGACGTCAGAGGATGAGAAGGTTGGATGGCATCACCAACTTGATGGACAGGAGTTTGAGCAAGCTCCAGGAGTTGGTGATGGACAGGGAAGTCTGGTATGCAGTAGTCCATGGGGTCACAAAGAGTTGGACACAACTGTGAGACTGAACAGAACTGAATAGCTGATCAGAGCTGAAACTACATATGATCCTACATGAAATTTATATTATCTCTATTAAAAGCAGAGACATTACTTTGCCAACAAAGGTCCGTCTAGTCAAGGCTATGGTTTTTCCAGTGGTCATGTATGGATGTGAGAGTTGGACGGTGAAGAAAGCTGAGCGCCGAAGAATTGACACTTTTGAACTGTGGTGTTGGAGAAGACTCTTGAGAGTTCCTTGGACTGCAAGGAGATTCAACCAGTCCATCCTAAAGGAGATCAGTCCTGGGTGTTCACTGGAAGGACTGATGTTGAAGCTGAAACTCCAGTACTTTGGCCACCTCGTGCAAAGAGCTGACTCATTTGAAAAGACAGTGATGCTGGGAAAGATTGAGGGCAGGAGGAAAAGGGGATGACAGAGGATGAGATGGTTGGATGGCATCACTGACTCAATAGACATGGGTTTGGGTGGACTCCGGAAGTTGGTGACGGACAGGGAGGTCTGGCGTGCTGCGGTTCTTGGGGTTGCAGAGAGTCGGACACAACTGAGTGACTGAATTGAACTGAACAGATACGCAATACTTTGGCCACCTGATGAGAAGAGCCGACTCATTGGAAAAGACTCTGATGCTGAGAAAGATTGAGGGCGGGAGAAAAAGGGGGTAACAGAGGATGAGATGGTTGGATGGCATCACTGACTCGATGGACATGGGTTTGGGTAAACTCCGGGAGTCGGTGATGGACAGGGAGGCCTGGCGTGCTGCGATTCATGGGGTCACAAAGAGTCAGATACGACTGAGCAACTGAACTGAACTGAACTGATCAACTGAACTGATCGTAAGTAAATAAACAATTTCCTCAGTTAATTTATATAGAGCACAAGGAAACAAAGAAAATAATTCCTTGGACTAGAGAATGCTGATTGATAATGTTGTGGACCACCATGGTGGAAACACTGAAATATATACTATTTAACATGACATGGGCCAACCTGGATGATCTGGCCTCTGCCAAGTATACTTGGCATATATAAGATACACATGATGAGCAATGCTTTGACATAAGTTCCACTACATTATGAAAATTTTTAGCCATTATTTCTTCAAAACTTTTCCCTACCTTCACCCAATACCTATTCTTTCTAAAATTCTAATTATATGGGTCTTGGATGTTTTGATAGCGATCCCTCTTCTCTCCTTTGTAATCAATCAGAAATTTCACTGATCTTTTCTTCTATAGCATCCAATTTCCTGTTAATACCACCTAGTAAAATTTCCACTTCAGATAGTATTAAAGAATCACTTTATTTCTTCTCTGTAAGTTCTATTCGGTTTATTTTTATGTCAACTATTGCTCTTTCCATTTATGGTAATATCTTCCCTTAAATCCTTGAATTTAAAGGGATAGTAATATATTTATAGTATTGACAAGAGCTTTTTAAAAAGTCCTTGCTTGCTATTCCATCATCTCTCCATCCGTTTAGGGATCTGCTTCTATTAATCATAATTCCCCCTGGTTTAATCATACTTTCCTGCTTCTTTGAATCCATAGAAAGCTTTATCTGGATGCCAGATATTTTTAATTTTTTATTATTACTTAATGGATTTTGTTGTAATCTTTTAAAGAGTGTTGAACTTTGTTCTAGCAGGCAGTTAAACAACTTGTGAAACAGCTTGATTCTTTTGACACTTTTAAATTGTTATAGGATGGACCTGGAATGGGGCTTCCCAGGTGGCCCTAGTGGTAAAGGAACCTGCCTGCCAAGGCAGGAGATGGAAGAGATGTGGATTCCATCCCATGGTCAGAAAGATCCCCTGAACAAAGGCATGGCATCCCACTCCAGTATTCTTCCCTGGAGAATTCCATGGGTAGAGGATCCTGAAGGGCTACAGTCCATGGGGCCGCAAAGCACAGGACACAACTGAAGCGACTGAGTACACATGGACCTAGAAATAACCTTTCCTCTAGGGCTTATTTAGCAGACTTCCAAGGCAAGGCCCTCACTGAACCTCCACTGAGCTTGCCATACATTCAGGGAGATCTCTGCATTCTGGATGGCTGGGAACATCCGTGACCCATGGCCCTGAGTGAGCTCTGAGCACTGTTCATCTGGTAGCATCCCAAGAGCTTTTCTTCCCTTGCCACTTGTTCTTTGGTCTTGTGGAATTTCACAGCACAGATTGGTCCTCAGCCACTAACTCAAGGGAACCCGAGGGAAATTTCAAGAGCTCTCTCTCCGCCTGGCTCCCCTCTTTCAGCAATTCCTGCAAATCCTAGCTGCAATCCTACAGATGACTGGGTTTTGTTTAGGTTCTGCCTGCCTGTGCCACTGCCTAGAAACTGCCATTCCATCTGCCTGAAATGTCTTCCTTTTCTTCATTCTTACCCCAGATTCTCCTGCTCCCTTTGGGTCACGGGAAATTTGCATTCTTCTGTGAAGAACGTGCCCACAGCTCTCTTTCCCAGCACGGTCTCGTGGAGTTCTCTGGTCTACGGGTCCATGTAGACCCCCGACTTGGGACCAATTGGCTGCCTCCCTTAGCAGAGGATGAAAAGGGACAGCAGCCCTGCCATCTGGACCTCTGTGTACCCAGCACCAAGCACAGCTCCTGGAACACAGTAGGCCCCTCATATACTTTTTAAAACAATTCAGCCTAGTATTTCCCCTTTAGTCCATCTGCTCCATGAGAGAAGGAAGAGGACCTGGGACAAAAAAAAAAAACAAAAAACAGAGGACACTATGAGCCCACGTGGGACTTACAAACTGCAAAGAGGTGCTTAGTGAAAAAGCCGCCGGAAGAAGAGCTGCCCAAAGCAGAAGGAGAGCTGGGGCTCTCTAATGCCTCCTCCCACCCGATTCGGGCAGAGCCAACTTTCTCCAGGGCCCACTCTGACATCCCAGGGGGTCCCCAGCTATTGCTGTCCCGACAAAGGCTGCTTCCTGCTCTTTGCCCCCAACCCCAAGCAAGAAACACAACCACAGAGCTGACGTAACTAAAGCTTCCTTCGGCCGCTCCTAACGGTGTCTCTGTGCATCATTTCCTGGGTCTCGCAGAATTTTCTCTTTGGAAAAACAGGGCTCGTGGGCCTCGCACAGCTGTGGTGGGGATCAATGGGGCAATTCAGAGACCAACCAACACAGTCCCCTTTGTTCCAGCCCCATCTCAGCTCTCCTTGCACAGAGTGGTCCAGATACTGCTCTCTGATCGTATCGCCCCCATGCCCTCTCCTCCTGCCCCTTTACATCAGCTTTCTCAACACAGGCAATTCACACAGCCTTCTTTGTCACTTTCTCCTTGGCTCATGTGGTTGGAAAATATCAGTCTGGAACTTCCAGATCTTCAGACCTGTATCCTAATCACTTGGTTTTCAAGTTTAAAAAGAGAGATTTTTGTTCAGTTCAGTTCAGTCGCTCAGTCGTGTCTGACTCTTTGCGACCCCATGAATCGCAGCACCCCAGGCCTCCCTGTCCATCACCAACTCCCGGAGTTTACCCAAACCCATGTCCATCGAGTCGGTGATGCCATCCAACCATCTCATCCTCTGTTGTCCCCTTCTCCTCCTGCCCTCAATCTTTCCCAGCATCAGGGTCTTTTCAAATGAGTCAACTCTTCGCATGAGGTGGCCAAAGTATTGGAGTTTCAGCTTCAACATCAGTCCTTCCAATGAACACCCAGGACTGATCTCCTTTAGGATGGACTGGTTGGATCTCCTTGTAGTCCAAGGGACTTTCAAGAGTCTTCTCCAACACCACAGTTCAAAAGCATCAATTCTTCAGCGTTCTGCTTTCTTCACCGTCCAACTCTCACATCCATACATGACCACTGAAAAAGCCATAGCCTTGACTAGGCAGACCTTTGTTGGAAAAGTAATGTCTCTGCTTTTAAATATGCTATCCAGGTTGATCATAACTTCCTTCCAAGGAGTAAGCGTCTTTTAACTTCATGGCCGCAATCACCATCAGCAGTGATTTTGGAGCCCCAAAAAATAAAGTCTGACACTGTTTGCACTGTTTCCCCATCTATTTCCCATGAAGTGATGGGACCAGATGCCATGATCTTAGTTTTCTGAATGCTGAGCTTTAAGCCAACTTTTTCACTCTCCTCTTTCTTTGAGATTTTTGTACTCATCCATAAAAAAGATTTTAAAATCCATTAAAAAAAAAAGATGCAGCAACATGGATGGACCTAGAGGTTGTCATATGAAGTGATGTAAGTCAGACAGAGAAAGACAAACGTCATATGATTTCACTTATATGTAGAATCTAAAAAAAAATATTTACAAATGAACTTATTTACAAAACAGAGACAGACTTACAGACTTAGAAAATGAACTTACGGTTACCAAAGGGGAAAGGGAGGGATAAATTAGGAGATTGGGATTAATATATATACACACTATTGTATATAAAGTAGATAAAAAACAAGGACCTACTGTATAGGATAGGAACAATATTCAATATTTTGTAATAAGGAAAAAGAATCTGCAAAAGAATGTATATGTGTGTGTGTGTGTGTGAGTGTGTATGTGTGTGTGTGTGTGTGTGTGTGTGTGTGTGTGTGTGTGTGTGTGTGTGAGTGTGTGTGTGTGTGTGTGTGTGTGTGTGTGTGTGTGTGTGTGTGAGTGTGTGTGTGTGTGTGTGTGTGAGTGTGTGTGTGTGTGTGTATCACTTTGCTGTACACCTGAAACTAATGCAACAATGTAAATCAACTACAGTTCAATTAAAAATGAGACTATGTCACTTCTGTTTAAAATTCTCCAATGATTTCCCAATGCACTTAAAATAAAATCTAAAAGCTTCAAGATGAAAAAACAAAAGAACCAGAGGCTTCTGGACTCTCCCCTTTCCCGGAGCCTAGAGGTCTATATTCTTAGAAAGGTCTCCCCAGGGCTTCTGAAGGATCCTACAGCATGAGGGCCGTCCAGCCCTTTAAGAAGTGACAAGTCCCATTCAGAGCAGAGCAGGCCTTCTAAGGGAGGGTGCATCTTTCATGAGAGATGCCCTGCTACATTTCCTGACCTAACCCTGGCTTCACCAAGCAGGAGTCAGATGTGTGTGCACTCGCCTTCTCTATCATCTCTTGTCAAAGGTGGAACTTGCAGGTGACCACGGGCCTGGGTGGGCTCTAAGCAGAAACTGTACATTCAGCTCAAGGACAACGTGGTGACTAATCCCTGAGTTGTCTGGGGATGGAGATAGCTGAGCCAAGGGTACAGAATGTCATCGGTCCCTGTCACTTGGCACTTTGAGGGTGGGGAAGGAGAGTGGGGATGTTCACCCAATTTAAACAGGATTTCCACCAAGGGGCAACATCCTCAAAGCACTGGTCACAATTAGCCCAGGCCCCAGGGCTCTGCTTCAAAGTTGGGGATGACAGAAAAAGACACACTGGAGCACGAACTCTGGTGACGACTCAACTCACAGAATGAGGCCTCTGTGCCATGCCTGAGGCTCAGCTTTCTTATAGGTTATCTCCCTTAATCCTCCCAGCAGTCCTATATGTCAGATGCCACCATGGTTCTCGTGAACACAGATAAGGAAACTAAGACTCAAAGAGATCAAGAAACTTGTCAAGGTCACTGAGCTAGCAAGACTCCAGGAAGACTCCATCCAGTGCCTCCACTCTTAGTCACACATCCCACCTTTGATCTACATCTCCTCCACCTTGGTTTGGCTGAAACATAGCCATGGTCCTCCTACCCATGCCCAGTTTCCTGATCAGTTCAGTTCAGTCACTCAGTCACGTCCAACTCTGGGACACCACGGACTGCAGCATGCCAGGCCTCCCTGTCCGTCACCAACTCCCGGAGTCCACTCAAACTCATGTCCATTGAGTCAGTAATGCCATCCAACCATCTCACCCTCTGTCATCCCCTTCTCCTCCTGCCTTCATTCTTTCCCAGCATTAGAGTCTTTTCAAATGAGTCAGCTCTTCACTTCAGGTGGCCAAAGTATTGGAGTTTCAACTTCAACATCAGTCCTTCCAATGAATATTCAGGGTTGACTCCCTTTAGGATTAATCTAAATCCTAAAGGTTGGACCTCCTCACAGTCCAAGGGACTCTCAAGAGTCTTCTCCAACACCACAGTTCAAAAGCATTGATTCTTCAGTGCTCAGCTTTCTTTATAGTCCAAATCTTACATTCATACATGACTACTGGAAAAACCATAGCTTGACTAGACGGACCTTTGTTGGCAAAGGAATGTCTCTGCTTTTTAATATGCTGTCTAGGTTGGTCATAACTTTTCTTCCAAGGAGAAAGTGTCCTTTAATTTCATGGCTGCAGTCACCATCTGCAGTGATTTGGGAGCCCAAAAATATAAAGTCTGCCACTGTTTCCACTGTTTCCCCATCTATTTGCCATGAAGTGATGAGACCAGATGCCATGATCTTAGTTTTCTGAATGTTGAGCTTTAAGCCAACTTTTTCACTCTCTTCTTTCACTTTCATCAAGAGGCTTTTTAGCTCCTCTTCACTTTCTGCTATAAGGGTGGTGTCATCTGCATATCTGAGGTTATTGATATTTCTCCTGGCAAGTTGGCCAAAATGATGTCAGATTGGTCTCATGAGACTCAGCTGTAAATGTTCCAGACTAACCTGCACTTCACCTTTCATAGCACTCACAATGCAGTTAATTTGGAGATGTCAGTCAGCAGGTGTGTTTCCTGACATAGCAAAACTCATCTCCAACCTCTGGCCTCTGCCTCTTCAGGACCCCGCCCCTCACGGCCAGCCTCCCGTTGGCAGGAGCAGGGAGGTGGTGAAGAAAGTGGTCAGTGGAAGCAGATTCCCAAGGGTAGTCACGCCATCCTTTGCCTCTTGGACTCCCTCCTGCATTTGGACAGAGGCTACCAACCATTGTCAATGGATGAGTGGCTGAAGCTTCTAGGAGATTCTAGAAGGATCACCAAATACACTCTCAGGTCCTGGGCATGAGGCAGAGGATTCCGACCTGTTCACTGGGTGGCAAAGCAAATTGAAATATTTATTGTCCTTTGCAAAATGTCCTTTTCTGAGTCCTGATGCTGGAGGGCTCAGCACCTTTCCTGCAGCCAGAACCACCAACACATCCCAGGAAAGCATCACCCGGAAGCCAAGACTTCAGGAAGAAAAGCGAGACTAAGAAGCCTCTGATCTGGTGAAGTCTTTTCAGCTTGGTTGGGAAATAGGTACATTGTTCTGCACCTTTTGGCAACTGTGAACAGAAAGAGAATGTTTGTTTCATCTTCTGTTAGGTCTCGACGACTTCTTTATTCCCTGAATAAAGTTCTCTGGAAGCTCAAGCACTGAAAACTTGAGTGTTTTTATTTCATATTACCTAAGGGCTCATTTCAACAACTGGAAAACTTTCATCAAAGCCCAGAGTGGTATTTCTCAACTTCCTGTGTGTTTGTGTGTGCACACGTGTGTGTGCACACTCAGTCATGTCAAATTCTTTCTGGTCCCATGAACTATATAGTTCGCCCAGCTCCTCTGTCCATGGGATTTTCCAGGCAAGATAACTGGAGTGGGTTGCCATTTCCTTCTCCAGAGAATCTTCCCAACCCAGGGATTGAGCCCATGTGTCCCGCACCTCCTGCACTGGCAGGCAATTCTTTACCACTGGGAAGCCTCAGGGACATCACAACCACATGGGCAGACACGTCTACTACCAACCATGATGGAGCAACCAGACAAAAGCTATGAAGAAACTGTTTGCAGACACTGGATACACACAGTGTAGGGCTACAATCCTGGAGGGATGGGGAACCAGAGAAGTGAGCCCTACAATTGTCCCCACAGAGAGGCATCTTCCAGGCTGTATATCAGGAAGGGGAAATTTGAGAGCCTGGGGTCTCACTGAGTGGAGGAGGCAGAGGTGAGGATTCAGAGAGGCTGAGGTAGCCAGAATTTGTGCAGTGAAATACCAAAGAACAGCAAGGAAAGAGAGTTATAGTAACTTGCAAAGGGGCCCACCAGTCTTTGGCTGAATATTGACTTGCATGTGGGAAAAGAACCTGTCTGCCAATGGAAGAGATGCAGGAGACATGAATTCAATCCCTGGGTTGGGAAGATCTCCTGGAGAAGGAAAAGGCAACCCACTCCAGTATTGTTGCCTAGAGAATCCCATGGACAGAGGAGCCTGAAGGGCTACAGTCCATGGGGTCACAAGAGTCTGACACAACTTAGCAACTGAGCATGCAAGCACACATGCATGGAAAACTACCTGAAAGCAGGAAAAGAACTACTAGACGGCAGCCTGCCAGACACTTCCTAGAACTCCCTCAGAGCTGGGGGAGTTGTTCCCATTGGCCCTGGTAGTAAGATATCACAAACATGGGGCATTAAGTGGTGTTGGAGGACTGTGACCTCTGGTATTGAGAACTGTGGTGCCTAACTGTGGTGCTGGAGAAGACTCTTGTGTGTCAATTGGACTGCAAGGAGATTCAACCAGTCAATCCTAAAGGAAATCCACCCTGAATATTCATTGGAAGGATTTATGTGGAAGCTGGAACTCCAATACTCTGGCCACAAGATGCGAAGAAACTGACTCATTGGAAAAGACCCTGATGCTGAGAAAGGTTGAAGGCAGGAGGAGAAGGGGACAACAGAGAATGAGATGGTTGGATGGCATCACATCCTGGGTAGACATGAGTTTGAGCAAGCTCTGGGAGTTGGTGATGGACAGGGAAGCCTGGCGTGCTGCAGTCCATGGGGATGTAAAGAGTCAGACACAACTGAGCAACTGAACTCACAAGGAGCGGGCCTTAATAGTGGGGCTGAACTATGGAACACAGCATGGAGATTCCTCAGAAAAAATAAAAACAGAGTTTCCATATGATCCAGAAATTCTACTTCTGGGCATTTATTTTACTTCAGTCGTTCAGTCATGTCTGACTCTTTGCAACCCCATGGACTGCAGCATGCCAGGCTTCCCAGTCCATCACTAACTCCCAGAGCCCACTCAAACTCATGTTCATGAAGTCAGTGAGGCCATCCAATCATCTCATCCTCTGTCTTCCCCTTCTCCTCCTGTCTTCAATCTTTCCCAGCATCTGGGTCTTTTCTAAGGAGTCAGTTCTTTGCATCAGGTGGCCAAAGTATTAGAGCTTCAGCATCAGTCCTTCCAATGAATATTCAAAATTGATTTCCTTCAGTATTGACTGGTTGAATCTCCTTGCAGTCCAAGGGACTCTCAAGAGTCTTCTCCAACACCACAGTTCAAAAGCATTAATTCCTTAGCACTCAGATTTCTTTATGGTCCAATTCTCTCATCCATACGTGACTACTGGCAAAACCACAGCTTTGACTAGATGACCTTTGTTGACAAAGTAATGTTTCTGCTTTTTAATATGCTGTCTATGTTTGTCATAGCTTTTCTTCCAAGAAGCAAGTGTCTTTTAATTTCATGGCTGCAGTCACCGTCTGCAGTGATTTTGGAGCCCAAGAAAATAAAGTCTCTCACTGTTTCCATTGTTTCCTCATCTATTTGCCATGAAGTAATGGAACTGGATGCCATGATCTTAATTTTTTGAATGTTGAGTTTTAAGCCAGCTTTTTCACTCTCCTCTTTCACCTCCATCAAAAGGCTCTTTAGTTCCCCTTCACTTTATTCCATAAGGGTGGTATCATCTGCATATCTAAGGTTATTGATATTTCTCCTGGCATTTCTTCTGATATTTCTCCAGTCTGTGCTTCATCCAGCCAGGCATTTAGCATGATGTACTCTGCATATAAGTTAAATAAGCAGAGTGACAATATGCAGCTTTGTCATACTCCTTTCTCAATTTGGAATCAGTGTGTTTTTTCATGTCTGGTTCTAACTGTTGCTTCTTGACCTGCATACAGAATTCTCAGGAGGCAGATAAGGTGGTCTGGTATTCCCATCTCTTGAAGAATTTTTCACAGTTTGTTGTGATCTACTCAGTCAAAGGCTTTGGTGTAGTCAATAAAGCAGAACTAGATGTTTTTCTGGAATTCTCTTGCTTTTTCTATGAGCCAACAGATGTTGGCAACTTGATCTCTGATTCCTCTGCCTTTTCTAAATCCAGCTTAAACATCTAGAAGTTCTTGGTTCATAAACTATTGAAGCTTAGTGTGGAGAATTTTGAGCATTACTTTGCCAGCGTGTGAGATGAGTGCAATTGTGCGGTAGTCTGAACATTCTTTGGCATTGCCCTTCTTTGGGACTGGAATGAAAACTGACCTTTTCCTGTCCTGTGGCCACTTCTGAGTTTTCTAAATTTGCTGGCATACTGACTGTAGCACTTTAACAGCATCATCTTTTAGGATTTGAAATAACTCAGCTAGAATTTCATCACCTCCACTAGCTTTGTTCATAGTGGTGCTTCCTAAGGTCCATTTGACTTCACATTATCCAGACAATAATATAATTCAAAAAGATATATGCACCCCTATATTCATAGCAGCTGAATTTACAACAGTCGAGACATGGAAGCAACCTAAGTTTCCACTGACAAGTGAATGGATAAAGAAGATGTAGCACAAATAACAATGGAATATATTCATGCATAAAAAAGAGTGGAAATAATGGCATTTGCAGCCGCATGGATGGACCTAGAGACGATCGCACTAAGTGAGATCAGACAGAGAGTAACAAATGTCACATGATACATCTTACATACGGGATCCAAAATATGACATAAACGAAATTATCTATAAAACGTAAACAAACTCAGGAACATAGAGAACAGACTTGTGATTGCCAAGGGGAAGGGGTGGTGGTAGAAGGTAAACTGGCAGTTTGGAATTAGCAGATGCAAACTATTATATACAGGATGGATAAATAACAAAGTCCTATTGTACGGCACAGGGAACTATATTCAACATCTTGTGATAAACCATAGTGGAAATAAGTATGAAAAAATATTATATATATATATGTGTGTGTGTGTGTGTGTGTGTGTGTGTAACTGAATCACTTTTTTGTACAGCAAAAATTAAAACAACATTGTAAATCAACTATACTTCGATCAAATAAATTTTTAATAAATAGTGGGGCTGAATTAGCCCAAGACCAGGGTTTCTCAGCCTCCACACTGAGGACATTTCAGGATGAGCAGCTCATTGTTCTGTTAGGGGACTGTCTTTGGAACTGCAGGATATTTAACAGAATCCCTAGCCTCTACCCAGTGGGTACCAAGAACATCTTTCCTGCATTGTGAAAACCAGAAATGTCTGAATGTCTGCAAGCATCACCAAATATCCTCTGGGGAGTAAAATCATCCGTGATTGAGAAGAATCGCCTTGACTAAAGTCTGCCAAAAAGTAAGGCTCAAAAGGACCAAAGTGTTTTCAAGTAATGTAACCTCACGTCAGAATCAAGTTTAATGCTCTTTGAAGGAATACAGCAAACTCGACACACACACAGAGCAAACTCGGGTCGCAAGGGCCTTGGCTGGGTCATAGCATGTGTGGCTTTTAAAGTTCACCAAGAGAAACCAATCCAATTATCCACCAACAGATAAACAGATAAAAAGAATGTAATACATTCTATGTTTGTGCTAAGTTGCTTCAATCCTGTTTGACTCTTTGCAACCTTGTGGATTGTAGCCTGCCAGGCTCCTCTGTCCATGGGGATTCTCCAGGCAAGAATACTGGACTGGGTTGCCATGCCCTCCTGAAGGGAATCTTCCCAACCCAGGGATTGAACCTGCATCTCTTATGTCCTCTGCAATGGCAGACAGGTTCTTTACCACTAGCACCACCTGGGAAGCCCTAATACATAGACAGTAGAATATTATTCAACCTTAAAAAAGAAGAAAGTTCTATCATTTGTGACAGCATGAATAAAACTAGAAGACATTGTGCGAAGTGAAATAAACCAGTCAGAGAAGGACAAATGGCATGGTGTGCCCTACAGTATTCCACTTATCGAACTATCCAAACCAGGCGAATTCATGGAAACAGGAAACAGAACGGTGGTTTCCAGGACCTAGGTGAGGGGGAATGTGCAATGCTACTCATAAAACTGAAGACTTCAGTTATGCAAAATGAATAAGTTCTAGCATTTTCCTGTATGACACAATGCCTATGCTTAATAATATGACACTGTTACTTCAAAATATGTTAAGGAAATAGATCTCATGATGCTTTTACCGCCAAAAAACAAACAGAAAAAGCAACACAAAGAACATACTGAAATCTTTCGCAGTGATGGGTGTGTTTAGTAGCTTGGTTGCAGTGATTGTATCATGGCTGTGTACATACATCTAAGTTCATCAAAGTATAGTTAAATACGTGCAAAAAGTCGGTAAATTAAAAAAAAAATTATGAAATTTTGCCACGATGCTTATATTCAGGTGGAACTGAGCACCACACCCCCTGTTCCCTCCCCCTCAAAAGAAGGATGAATAGGTAGAAGAGGTGGAAATGCCCGAGGTTTGAGGAAATGTTGAGAAGCATGGCCAGATGGTGACCACCAAACACAGAAACTTTCCCAGGTCCATCTAACGATTAAATGCACCAGAGACTGTCACCTACAGGAAGACAGATGGTTAAGACGTGGCTGGCATGTCCTAGCCTGTGCCTATCATTAGAAAGATTTCAAGTATCAACAGATGCCACTTCACATTCTGACGCTGGGAGACATGAACACATCTCTGAATTCTACGTGGCTTCCCTTCCTGACATCAGGGAAACTGTGCAAGCATTGCTTCATAGCAAATCTCGGAAGGCGGCCATGCTTGCAATGTTGGCAGCAACCAGAACTCAAATACACATCCACTTCCTTGCCCTGTTACAGTTATTCTGATGTCCAAAATTAATCAAGTATGTTTGCAGAAGGACAAAGGTCCTGAGCATACTGTGCTTTTTAATAGTTTGGGGCATTGTTGGAGTTAGCAGGGATCGCAGCTTTACAAACACAAAGACTAGGGTCTTCAGCCTCCTCACCACCATCTACTTCCAATCATCTCTACCTTTCAGCACAACACATCTGCTTGCTGTTCCTATTAAAAGGTAGCTTCAGACAGGGAATGAGTGTGGCTGGACCATCCTGGGGCCAGAGTTAAGCTGGGTCACTGCCTCTCTCAGATGAGAGGCAGTATCTCCAAGTGTTAATACAGCTCAGAACTAAGGTGATAGTTTTAGAAAAAAATGCCAGCGTTAGACCTTAAACTCAGCTCAAATAGATCTGTAGGTCCTTCTGGGAAGGACTTGAAATTCATAAGATTTTTACAGAAGAAAAATCCCCCAAATTCACTTTTCCTGGAGAGGCAGCCAGTTTCCTTAATCCAGCACCTTTGTGCATTGAGAGTTCATCCCACTGACCATGCTCATTTTTCGCCCCATCAGGTACTTTATGGTTAAAGCCCTGGCAGGTTAACCAATGGCCTTGGAGCCTTTGAGAGAGAAGGGGTCACTGGGCCAAGTCTAACAGGACCCAGAGGCTGTTAATTGGGCTCTCGTCAGTTCAGCTTGAAAAGTGAGCCAGGAAGTTGCCTTCTTGCTGGGTTTCCTAACCTAAATGGTGCTGACATTCCCCAGTGGGAATAACAGGAAGAGCAGTTCAATGGATGTGGAATATTTTAAGCTGAAATGTTTGCTACCGAAAGAATGGAGCTTGGAATTCAGGGGGATCAGAGGCTCAGATCCTGTCTGAGTGTACAAACTTGGCCTGCGCTTGAGCAGAGGAAGCAGGCCCTGCCTGGGCCACCTTTCACATAGTGAGGAGAGTTCAGTTGACCTGATCGCTGGAGGTCTCAGACTCACTTTAACTTAAGACTTGAGACTCCAGGTTACTCTCAAGCATCAGGCACACAGCCTCAGTTGTTGGCTGTAATTGGAAACGGGGGTTGGAGCAGAGTTGAGTCACGCAAAAATGCTGTAGCTGTGGCTGTCAGTATAATAGATGTTTTTTACAGTCTCCTACAAAGATGCAGTTTTCCACACTGTTACCTTCAACGTTGCTAAAGGAATAAACAAAGTTTTATGCATACAAAAAAATGGAGGACACAGGAGCTGCTCTTTGCCATTGAGGGTTTAAAATGGACCCATGAACACTTTTTAAAAATGCAAGCTGATGTAATTCAACAAGTTTTTCTCTCTCTCTGGAGGACTGAAAAATAACCTCAGTGAAAACTACACAATGATAAAATTCTGTCCCCATCTGATTAATTCTTTATGAATAATAACATCTCTGGTTTCCTTCAATTATATTCTAATTGCACACCTTTTGCTCTGGTTGATTGGGCAATGAACTAATGAACAACTATTACTGAATTTAATAAACATCATTATTTCTGTGGCCTTTATATCTCTGTGGTGAACATGGAAATTCACAATCCTGAGGCTGGCACTGGGAGAAGCCAGCCTTGAACCCAGCAGAACAGGTTCTGACATTGCCCTGGAATAAGGAAGCCCAGTGTGGGGAACAAAAGAGCTAGGGGTTTTGCCAGCATTCATGGGAAGCCTTTCCTAACAACAGCATCAGTATTCAGAAAGGTTACCTCTTCATAAAACATTAGCAATTTGCATGTTACATTTATCAAAAGGGATGGGTAAGTGAGCTATATGGGAATCAATTACAATGTCATTTATAATTTATTCCATGTACAATAAAGACCTGATCAGATTTCGTGTGTGTTTACCTTCTGGAGGATAACTGCTTGTGGCTTATTCTAGTTACAGAATACAAATATGCTTCAGAGTAATGTGTTTATCTAACTGTGACATTCTCAGTCTCCCAAGTTCTCCTTTTTTCTCCCACAAAAAGTAGTTCCTGTTTAAAAATAAGATCTCACTATCAAAAAATAAAAGCCCATTCTTACTGGTGTAACTTAAATCATTCTGTGTTAACTTGATCAAAGCAAGGCATAGATAATCTCCTGCAAAATGCATCAGGAAACAAATGGGAATTTGTTTTTAAAGACAGATGATTGCAAATACACAGAGCTAAGAAAATTTAACTCCCAGAAATATACTGCAGTTGCTAAATGCGGATACAAATTATCCACTCTTTGGAGCACTATTAAATGTTTGTAAGGGCAGACGTGTGTCATGTGTAAATTGCAGTCATCCAATTCCACCCCCTGCCTCATATTTCAAAAACTGAAATAAATTAAGAGATGAGAAAGTCTTTTCCAAATCCTTTGGGAAAAACTAAACTGATGATTAATTTATCAGACCAGATAGAACATCTGAGCTGTCTGTTTGAAGAGCAGCACTCCATTTCTCGGAATGAGGTGTGTGCCCCAATTCGGCCTTACCTCATATCTGCTGGCTGTCTGCTCAGCTGTCTTCAGGCCTTGATACATATGGATGATACAAACTTTGGCTCTTCTCTGGGAGGGAAACCAGTTCCTCTTCACAAAATCCATGACCATCACATGGTTTTTCAACTCTGTACTAAACGTTTTGATCTGAAAAGTCGGGTAGACGACTGTGTCCGTGTGGCGGGCCACATACCCGTTCTGATGAGTTTTTGTAGGAATTCCAGACTGCTGCATGATACGTGGAATCTTGTGACTTCAGCAAGCGAGCCTGGCAAACACAATTTTCTTTGTTTCATCCAGGTATCGAGTGCAGCAGGAGGCACTTGGGAAGTGCCTGAGCTCAGACCTCTCCCGGAGTTTTCCAGGTCCAGACTGCGTTGTTTGCCAACTTCAGCCGTAAAGCACGTAGAATTTGCACGTGGGAACCTTGAGGGTGACCTTTATGTGCCATAAAAATACTCCTTCTTGATGCTGTCCACCTGTCTCCAGCACTTCCACCTGTGTTCTCGGGTCACTCAAAATCTCCTCTGATTTCAAAGACACACTTCTTTTTCCCACTGCGCTCAAGTTCTGAACATAGAATCCACTCGGTTGCAGCGAGATCCAATATATGTTTTCAGTCTCCAGTCCTTCAATCCAAATAAATTATTTACGGGGCACTGTACAAAGGAACCAGAAGGGATAATTGCCGATTTTTAGAATTCCTGCTTTTTCTTGCCAGGACTGAGAGGAACAAGAACAGACTCCTACTGACACAAAGGGTGACCTCAGCCCTGGAGAAGATAAGAAATGCATTCAAGTGAAAAAGAGAAGTCAGCACAGAGGCAGCGAAGGCTAAAGCGGGCATCAGAGACTCGGAGCTCGGGTAGGACGCCCTGGGAGCCACTCGGGGGCTTGTCCTGGCTTAGCTGAGGGCTCCAGTTCCCGCACAACCCTGGGAATTCTCTCACTACCCAGAGCCTCATTTTCCCCATCAGGAAACTTGAAATAATAAGACCTGCCCTTCACAGGGTTGTTGGGAGGATTTGGTTAGCAAAATGGTGAGACGGTAACTTCTAATCCAGTCACATAAGGCAACACTTTCAAAGAACAGTTATATGTTTTCTGCCCAAACTAAGTTGCACACAGTTCTTCCCATAAGGAAGAACAAATCTGATTCTGTATCAGATCTGTTTCTTTTACTTTAACCTTTGCATTCTGTTGCTTTTGCTCCAAGTTAAGAACTGGTTGCCTAGAGCCTGAAATTGACAGAAGGGCCCATTCCCAGGGCTCTGAACTTCAAGGGTCTAACACTTTTCCATTCACACAGAGATAAAAAGTTGAGTTGATAAGAGAATAGCGTTTGCCTTATTAGAGGTTTATAGTAACATTGTGACCTCCCTGGACAGTTGTGAGAACAAAGGACTCTGGCTCCAGAGAGTTTTCAGCAACCACCCACGTTTCCTCCCTTTAAGTAAGAAAGAAACCGGAATTCTAGTTTGGGGAAGGTGGTCCTTGGGATTCTAGTCACCATCTTCTCTGCCTGTTGGCTCATATTAGAAAATTATGCTGTCTCCAATTGAAATAAATTAATTAATTTTAAAAAAGAAAAGAAAAAGAAAATTATACTTTCTCTTAGTATCCTTGCATTACTTGTTGAGGCAGTCCAAGCACTGGTTGGAAAAGAATTTCCAGACACAGAGTACTGCAGAAGGGAGTGTTTATTAAGAACAAAGAGTAGAGATGAAGTGGGCACTGCGAACGTGGCGGGCCGACAACTCCTGACAGACTAGGGAGAACTGACAGTTTTCATGAGCTAGTAGCCAATTTTTATAGCCTCAAGAAAAAGAAAATTCCTGGAAGATAGAGGTTGGGTGATCGGTTAGGGTGCTGTAGGGTGAGTACTGTAGCACGTATCTTTGCCTAGTTTGGGTTCAGGAAGCTTGTTAGTAATGATCGGGGCTTTGGGGAATGGACAAAGCGGCTCAGTTGGCTTTGGAGGTTGTGACCTTGGTCTGGGCTCCACTTCTGTGGCCTTGGGGCAGGACTCAACACCACTTTCTCCTGTTTGTTTAGTCACTATGTCGTGTCTGACTCTGTGTGACCCCATGGATGGTAGCCCGCCAGACTCCTCTGTCCATGGGTTTCTCCAGGCAAGAATACTGGAGTAGGTTGCCATTCCTTTCTCCAGAGGATCTTCCAGACTCAGGGATTGAACCCACATCTCCTGCATTAGCAGGCAGATTCTTTACCACTGTGCCACCAGGGAAGCCCGATCTCTCCTTTAGATTTAAACTGTTTGAGTTTCTGTCAGTTGCAACCAACAGAGTTTGGGCTAGTCCTTGAATACCCATTATGTTATTAAACAAACACACATGACATGCTTCTTCATGCTGGGAGCTGTACAGGCAGCAGAGACTCAAAGATGAGAGGACACTTGTTTCCACCGAGTTCACCACCCCACAGTGGGACGGTCACCAGATGAGCAGGTCCCCACAGCACAGGGAGTGCTTCCAATGAGGAGGTTTGCACCGGCTGATGGAGACCCTAAACCCTCAAGGAAGAAACATATTGCAGTCTTGAATATGCCTGCTGGGCTGCTGAACCGCCAAGGCCGGCCTTGCAAGGACAAAATCAACCACAGGCCTTCATTTTTCACTTTCTGTGCACACATTTTGCCATAAAACGTCACGGCCACGAATGGGAAAGCATTAACTGCAAATAATCATCACTCTTTCTGGAAGACAACTACCTGAACCTTTTGCTCATTTTTTTTTCTTCTTAAACCAAGTAACTCAGTCATTTATAAAAGCTAGATCTCTGACCTTATTAATGTCCTGCAGGAGATCCTACTTCATTTCCCCAAATTGGTCCCTGGGGCTACTAACTAAAAAGCTGTACAGTTGTTAGCAGTTGCAATCCAATGACACCAAATCGACATAAATAAGCCTTGAATGTATTTAGTGTTGAAATATATGTGGAGTTAATGTTTCTCCCTTGCCCCTGATACAACATGTAGGATTGTGTAAGATACACAGTGAAGTATTTAAATAATGAATTATTCAGAAAGAAAAGGAACTTCAGATACCTGGTGCCAGGAATTTATGCCTATGAATTCTTAATCTGTTCTCCAGTGGGATTAGCATTTACGACTATGAAAGATGTCCTAATTATGCAGTTTCAGAGCTGATTTTCTGCAGGGCCTGAGCAGATCTAAAAGCATTAGGCAACAATGAAAACAGATGACCATGAACTTCTGAATTCATAATTTGATTTCCCTCTCGGGGGAAATGACATTTTTAGTTATGGGTGCTTCACTCATCAGGTGGGAGCTGAAGTCTTCTCTCAGAGGCAAAGGGCTTACTGTGAGCACATCTAAACCGTCATCCTTTTCTAACAGATGAGTGAAGTTCACAGGACTTTTGGACTTGGGAATGATGCGCTATCTTTCTCCTGCTCTTAATCCCCACCCACAGGGGTTCTAAAATAAAACAAAGCAAAATAAAATAAAACAAAAGGGCTGAGAATAATACAATCGATTACGGGGTCCTGCACCTTTTAACCAGGGTAGGAAGAGAACGCAATTTCCCTGATGAACCTCAATCTCTTGGCAAATCATTAAGCTGTGTTGGGTTTTAGCATCAACGCATGGGCGTCCCTGGTGGTAAAGCATCCACCTGTAATGTGGGAGACCCAGGTTTGATCCCTGGGTTGGGAAGATCCGCTGGAGATAGGCATGGCAACCCACTCCAGTATTCTTGCCTGGAGAATTCCATGGACAGAGGAACCTGGCAGGCTACACTCCATGGGGTTGCAAAGAGCAGGACATGACTCCGTGACTAACAGTTTACTTACTTTATTTATACGGAAAAGGGGTGACCCTTCCAGTAACCAGTTACAGATGCTAAGTAGTTATTTGTTCAGTGGATGAATTAAATGAAAATTTATCAACTCTCTTCTCCTGTTACGGTACACTTTTTCTCCCATGGCTAGGCTTGCACGTGCAGAAGTCAACCAAGGGCCTTCACTTTTCACTTTCTGTGCACACATTTTGTCATAAAGCATCACAGCCAAGAACCAGGAAGCATTAATAGAAGCCATCATTTTCACTGCAAATAATCATCATTCTTTCTGGAAAACTACTACCTGAATCTTTTGTTTTTTTTCTTAAACCAAATAAGTCAGTCATCTATAAAAGTGAGATGTCTGATCTTATTAATGTCCCACATAAGATTCTGTTTAATTTCCCCAAATTGGTCCCTGGGGTAACTAACTAAAATTGTATACTTTTTCTCTTCTGTAAATGGAAAAAAATTTTTTTCTTCTTCGCTACACTGTGTTTGGAAACTACAATAATTTGATATTTATCCTAAACTTTCAAGTGGAAGTAGCAAAACCAAGGAGAAACCTGGACCAGTGGCATGAACTGTGGGGCCCTATACCAAGATCACAGGACAAAAATCTCTGGAACTGACCAAGCCCCATAGCAACTGTTGCCATGAACCTCTGGATATAAACTGGCCATTTCCCTGACCTCATATTAGGTAAAATACCCACCCTATTGCCCATCCTATAGCATCTTAACCAGTCACCTAATGCCGCCATTCCAGTAGGAATTTTCTCTGTCTTGAGGTTATAAAAATTTGCTACTAGCCTGCGAAAGGCATCAGCTCTCCCTGGAGCCAACCCACAGTCCTAACAGCATCTCCCTCTTTAAAAAACTCTATTCTCCTCTCATTCTGCCCCATGTCTGGAAATTCTTTTCCAATCCGTGCATAGACCATGACATGAACCATGTTGCCACATTCCTCTACAAGATTCATTTTCTCCCGTTTTGCAAGTCTTCAATAATCATTTACTTTGCACCTGCTGGGTGTTCAGCTCTGGGCCAATTAAACATTCATGGCCACTTAAAATGATACTAAAAACCAAACCAACCCATGTTGAGCAAAAGACCACACAGCCCTCCTTCAAACCATTGGGAGGAGCGAGTCATTTGAAGACAAGTGGTATCTTCATATTTTCTCTTCAATGTCTGAATAGATTTTGAATAAAGAAAACCAATGACTTTGTTAGAAACTATGTTTGATTTTTAAGTATATATTTTGGCAAGCATGAGAGGGTGGTGAAGATTGTGGTTGAAATTTTGAGGAAATATAAAATTCAATTTGCTATCTACATCCTCGGTCAATTTTACCCAAAAGGAAAAGTTAGTTTTCAGCCACTTGTCACTGTCCTCCCATAAGACGCAGTCACCACCCCAGCCTATGGGCAATGCTGGGGGTGGGGTGGGGGTGCTATAGACATTTCCCCAAGGGGACATGCTCCTCTGCCTGTATTTGCTTCTCACAAATATCAGCTGTCACTCTTGGCCATGTTTCCTTTCTTGTATAAATTAATGAGTGTGTTGGACAAATTTGTGAAATCCAGTATTTATCAGGAACATACCAAAGTCCCAGGGGAAACCGCAGGCCTAGCACCAGTCAATAGCACAGCCACTGCCAACCTCCAGGACTCCCAAGCCAGACCCTCCCTCTCATGGGGGCAGCAGGTAGACAGCTGCTTGGAGGGCACCCAGACCCTCACCTGCAGTGCAGAGGGGTGGGCACCTATGTGGATGAGGCCCCACCCCAGGCCACAGCTGACACGGAAAGAGAATGGCCCTCTGCATGCACCCACTGGCAATCAGGCTCCTGTCCTGTGCCAGGCAGTCCTGCGCTGTTCAGAGGACAGGCTTTCCTCGAGCCCCAGAGGATTCCCTTACTACCAAGGTGCTAACTCCGAGATTCTCTCAGACTTTAGGGAGGAAACACGTACTGTATCAGGACCCCATGGGGCCTTGGGGGCAGGGGTGGGGTCGGGGGATGGGAGGAAGACCGCCTTCCCCGACCCTCTGAAGTATTAATACCTAGATAATAGGATTTGATGCACCTTTCCTGAGTTGTTTTGCAGATGGAAAAAACCTCCCCCTCTCCAACAAATAGAAGATGTTAACTACTTGACCACCAAGAGCACACAGCCCTAGGCCTGTGTCCTGGAGCCTAAGGACTGATAATGTTCACCCCTGAGACACCACCCTGCTACCTCACCATCAGCCAATCAGAGATCTGCTACCTTAGTTCAGTTCAGTCGCTCAGTCATGTCTGACTCTGAGACCTCATGGACTACAGCACGCCGGGCCTCCCTGTCCATCACCAACTCCCAGAGTTTAACCAAACTCATGACCATTGAGTCAGTGAAGCCATCCAACCATCTCATCCTCTGTCATCCCCTTCTCCTCCCGCCTTCAATCTTTCCCAGCATCAAGGTCTTTTCAAATGAGTCAGTTCTTTACAACAGGTGGCCAAAGTGTTGGAGTTTCAGCTTCAGCATCAGTCCTTCCAATGAATATGCAGGACTGATTTCCTTTTAGAATGGACTGGTTGGATCTCCTTGCAGTCCAAGGGCCTCTCAAGAGTCTTCTCCAGCACCACAGTTCAAAAGCATCAATTCTTTGGCACTCAGCTTTCTTTATGATCCAACTCTCACAACCATACATGACTGCTACCTCACCATCAGCCAATCAGAGATCTGCTACCTCGCCATCAGCCAATCAGAGAACTGTGCACAGTCTGATCACAAACTCTGTGACCCCCATCCCTCGCTGGGCTTTTAAAGGTGCTTTGCTGAAACCCTTTGGGGAGCTCAGAGGTTCTTGGGGTAGAAGCTACCCATCTCCTTACATGGCCCTGCAATAAACCTTTCTCTGCTCCCAACTCCAGCATTTCACTTTGTCTGGCCTCACTGAGTATTGGGCACACGAACTTGCATTAACAAGTTGACCAGTTGGGTCATTCTCACACTCTAAGCCCAACAACAAGTGTGAGCAGGTTCCTGGTTTTTCGAACATAAAACCAGTTCCATGTAATGATTTGTGCATGTGTTTGTACACATACACACAGAAGATGTGTAATAGTCCATGTGTGTTTTCCGAAAATAAAATAGGCCCAGTACAAGTTATTATTTAAGTATTTCATATAAATATAAGAAATTCAGCTGTCCATCAATGAATAAGACCAGAGGCCTGCAAACTATGGCCTTTACTTTTTGTCAATAAAGTTTTATTGGCACAGAGCCATCCTCATTTGTCTACATATTATCTACAGAGCCTTTGTTTTTCATAGGGTGACCAAGTTGAGTGATTGCAGCACAGACTGTATGACCTCCAAAGACAAAAACATTTACTATTTGGTCCTTGACAGATTTTATTTTCTCGGGCCCCAAAATCACTGCAGAAGTTGATTGCAGCCATGAAATTAAAAGACCCTTACTCCTTGGAAGGAAAGCTATGACAAACCTAGATAGCATATTAAAAAACAGAGATATCACTTTGCTGAAAGTTTAAGCTATGGTTTTTCCAGTAGTTATGTGTGGATGTGAGAATTGGACCATGAAGAAGCCTAAGCACCGAAGAACTGACGCTTTCAAATTGTGGTGCCGGAGGACTCTTGAGAGTCCCTTGAATTGAAAAGAGATCAAGCCAGTCAATTATAAAGGAAATCAACCCTGAAAATTCATCAGAAGGACTGACTGCTGAAGCTCCAATACTTTGGCCATCTGCTGCGAAGAGCTGACTCATTGGAAAAGACCCCGATGCTGGGAGAGATTGAAAGCAAAAGGAGAAGAGGGTGGCAAGGATGAGATGGTTAGATAGCATCACTGATGCAATGGACATGAATCTGAGCAAACCCCAGGACATAGTGAAGGACAGGGAAGCCTGATGTGCTGCAGTCCACGCGGTCAAAAGGAGTCAGACACGACTTAGCGACTGAACAACAACCTTGACAGAGAAGGTTTGTAGACCCTGAAGTGAGACCCTCTGGTAAGGCAGTTAGCTCACCTGAACCAAGAGCCAGAGGGGAGACCGAAGCTTTGACCATGGCAGGTAGACTAGCCCAGGGTTACCAAACCAATACCTGTGCTACAGAATCACTGGCTGCTTCTGAAATGGCATTCCCTCAGGCCCCACCTGACCCTCCCCACCTCCCCCATCAGAATACTCTGGTGAGGGGCTGGAGCAGGGGTCTGGGAAACTTGGGTCTGGGAAATTTTGCATGGGGGCAGGCAAGCCTCATACTTATCCATGCAATGAACGGTCCCAAGGGCTGGGCACCAGCCTTGGACCAGGCTGAGACTCTGGCTTTGACCGTGGCTAAGTCTATGCCTGAGGACAAGGCAGCACAGTCCCTGACCTCATGGAACCTTCTAAGAGTTGGAGGTGGGGGGGACCCTGACCCCAATAATTCTGTGAAGATTTACCTGCAATTGTAACTTGCAGGTCACACTCTCACCTTGTCCCCATCCCTGTACATCTGCTCAAGTTCTCCTCACTTCACGCTGCTCCAACTCAGATGCCGTCTTCCCAGTGGACTTCCCCAGCCAAAAGCCTCCCTTGCCCTACTCGATTCTACTTCATGTTACTTCTCACTCTGATGTATATATTTATGACTGTTTTCTGTAGTTTCTCCCTTGCCCCCAGGAATGCAATCTCCAAAACAGCAGGGTGTGGTGCCCCTGCTGGTTCTCCCTCCCTGTCCTTCCTCCCCAGCCCTCCTTTCCTCCCCTCTTTCTCACTGCCTGAAGCAAGGATGAATGGCACGGTTATGCCAGGATGTTATGAATGGGGATGTCGGGGGCTCTCCCTTACAAGAAGGACTTACAAGGATTAGATATTCTCAGTGATATCTGGAAATGTGTGATCCACTGTTATATGAAGTGGAAGTGAAAGTCGCTCAGTTGTGTCTGACTCTTTGTGACCCCATGGCCTATACAGTCCATGGAATTCTCCAGGCCAGAATACTGGAGTGAGTTGCCATTCCCTTCTCCAGGGGAGCTTCCCAACCCAGGGATGGAACCCAGGTCTCTCGCCTTGCAGGTGGATCCTTTACCAGCTGAGCCACCAGGGAAGCCCAAGAATACTGGGGTGGGTAGCCTATCCCTTCTCCAGCAGATCTTCCCAACCCAGGAATCCAACCGGGGTCTCCTGCATTGCAGGCAGATTCTTACCCAACTGAACCATCAGGGAAGCCCAACTTGTTTCTAAGCCCGGATGTGGAGCCCTCAGATGCTGATTGCAGTCTCTGGTGCCGTCCAGCCCCCTCCACCCACCTCTTCCTCTTCCTGTGCAGCTCTGGCCAGCTTTGTACAGGGACACCAGCAGGACCACCCTGGCCGGTGGGGGTCTGGGGCTGGCAGATGCAAAGGGACTGGCCTGAGATACACTTGCTAAGGCTCATCTGCAGGGTCCCATAATGAAGCACCGCTGCCCAGGGTGCCTGCCCCACAAACCACTGTCCCACCCAGGTCAGCTTCTGGGGCAGGCTCTGCCCTCAGGCTGAGCCCAATTCCAACTGGCATATGGTGTCCCCTCGACACTCCACCCCCAGGTCCCTCAGGGACCTCTCCAGTCCTGTCTGTGACTTTGAAATCTGTCCCCTGGGTACTTCGGTGGTGCCCACTCTGCTCTTAGGGGGTGAGCATCAGAACCTCCACTGAGTTCTCCTAATGTCCAGCTCAGCACCTTGCTCAGGACAGAATCCCAGTAACCACTGGTTCCCTGAGACAGTGAGGTGACCAGTGCATCCACACAGAGGAGTAAGGAGTGAAGCCTGTGTGTGAGGAGACCACTGAGGCCGCGAGTCAGCCCTCCTCACAGAACGCTGAATTAATCACCATGTAGAGCACCTGGTGTGACTCAGAGACCCAGGATTGCTTTCTGCTTTCTGTGGTCCCGCCTGAGGGTCAGCTTTCTTCTCTGGGGCATCAGGGTGAAGCACAGAAAGGCTGAACATCTCATGTAGGTTTTCCTCTGGTTCCAACTTGTCTTCACGCGGGTGTAAGCCGGAGGAAATATCACCAAGGTGTTATCTTGAAGCCCATGCCGAGAGAGTGCAATGCCATCTCTTCTTGATTCAGGATAGGGAAGAGGGAGTAGAGGCCTAGGAGCTTTGGTTCCAGCGGGCATGACTGCTGGGGCATCCCTGTGGGCCACCAGCTGAAGGAACAGACATCCTCACAGTGAGTTGCTCTTCCACTGCTTCTCCGAAGCTAGCCAGCCCGGGGATCTCCAGCCTCTGTCCACACTCCATCTCTGCCCGGGAATGGGTAACTGTCCCCGCCCTGCTACAGAAGTACCCCTCTTGGGGGTAATAGCTTTCTGTTAAGAGGTTTGCCTGCAATGTAGGAGACTCAAGTTCAAGCCCTGGGTGGGGAAGATCCCCTGGAGAAGGGAATGGCTACCCACTCCAGTAGTCTTGCCCGGGAAAGCCCATGGACAGAGGAGCCTGGTGGGCTACAGTCCATGGGATTGCAGAGTCAGATAAGACTAAGTGGCCAACACACACTTTGAATATACCTCAGCAAAGTGCACCTCTTTAGAACAGGATTCCATTTCTAAGCTGCAGCTGATCTCATGCCCAGATCATGCCAGATCTCCTCAAGTGTGTTCTCCCTTTTTTTCTAACACTCAGCTCTGTTAGTTGTTTTTTTTTCTTTTCCATTCTAGTTTATTACAAGATATATTGAATATAGTTCCCTGTGCTACCCAGTAGGACCCTGTTGCTTATCCAGGTGTGTTCCCTCTTGATCACTTGGTGGATCTCCCTCTCCCCCTCGCCCCCCACAGCACCTGCCTGAGAGGCCTCCATGGGCCAAGGGGGACAAAGAAACTGCAGCGTCTCACTGACGGGGGTGAAGCCTGCTGGACCAGTGTGGCCAGTGTCTGTGTCCAGCACACACTGTCCACCATGCCCACCTCCTGTACCTGGAGCAAGGCCTGGAGCAGGCATGGGGCAAGGCCACCTCACCGTGCAAATTCACTCTCTCCCCACTCACATGGCCCCAGGTGCTCAGTCTTGGGCTGTGCTGCCGGCTGCTGTTCCAGGCCAGCCCATCATCACGGGGAATGGACCTCAGATTCCGTCTCTCCTCCCTGGGACTGATCACAAAGGGCCCCTCCTCGGGTTTCCTGCCTGCTTTCTCCTCCCCGGTTTTGGTTTCCCTGCTCTGCCTTCTGCTTTGGCTAAGGTTTCTCTGCGTTCCTCATCTGACAGGTAACATTCAAATCGGTTGACAACGCTACTTTTTTCTCATGAGACAGACATTTATTTCTCACTATTACTTTTTTTCCCTTAGGTTAATATAAGGCAGGACACTGGGGGTAAAATCAACCTCTCCAAAACTGGGATGAAGAAAGAAGGGAGGGATGGGTTTTCAACTGGACCCTTCAAAGAGTTTGTCATTCAGCATCACACACAAGGTTATTGATCAGAATTTTGAGAACACTGTATGATAAGTCACTTCAGTCATATCTGACTCTTTATGACCCTCTGGACTGTAGCAGGCCAGGCTCCTCTGTCCATGGGACAGAGGATACTGGAGTGGGTTGCATGCCCTCCTTCAGGGGATCTGCCTGACCCAGGAATCGAACCTGTATCTCTTACATCTCCTTCATTGGCATGCAGGTTCTTTACCACTAGTGCCACCTGGGAAACCCACTAACAATGACCAAAAGTGGGGGGTGGGGGTGGAGAAAACTATTCATTTCAACTCAGGTAGCTGAATTCACAGAAACATTTCCTATAACAATGTGAAATAAGAGGCAACTCCCACAATTTAAGTAATTTCTATCCCAATCTGAATTTAGTTACAAATTAGAATACTATGAGATATTAGCCTAAGTTAACATGGCAATGAAAGTTTTTAAGTGTTTACTGACCATAATACCAGATTCACTGCTTCATAAACAAGGAAACAGCCTTGTTTTGGAAAACTGAAATGAACTAAGAATATACGTCCAGACCTACCCACTGCCCCTTTCAAAAAGAAGAAAACAGAAAGTCTGACGGTTTGGTTTGAGGTTTTTTTAAACATGAGAAATCCACCCTGCCAGCCAATTTGCAAAACTAGTTTTCAAAGATACAGCCTGAGTCCCTCGAAGAAAGGAGTGGCAGCCCTTTTGGCATCTTACCTAGAAAATGAATGATTCAGAACCCAAGCCTGAGCCCCACTTCGGGAAACCCTTGGTGGGACTTCCTGTGGACTTTCCTGCTCTCACACCTGCATTGTCCCTGCTGAAGCTGACACTGTGGACTTACACGACTCCACCAGAATTTCAATGAAACTAGTCTGCCTCCTTCTCATGTGTTCACTCCATTGACACTTTCTGAGCACCATCCCCAGATGACAGGCACAATTCTAGGCAGAAGGAACTCAAGGTTAAGTAAAACACTGTTCCTGAACTGTGCACTCTTGGTGGGAATGTAGAATGGTGCAGCCATCATGGGAAAAAATATGTCAGATCCTTAAATAATTAAATGTAGGATTCTCGTGTGAGAGAGGGATTCCACTTCTGGGTATATACCCAAAAGAACACAAAGCAAGGTTCCAAAGAGATATTGTACATATGTGTTCATAGAAGCTTTTTTCACAACTGCCAAAAGGTGGAAGCAATGCAAGGGTCCACTAATGGACAAACAAACAAAATGTTTTTTTCAGCTGAAGCTGAAGCTCCAGTACTTAGGCCACCTGACGCAAAGAGATGACTCATTGGAAAAGACCCTGATGCTGGGAAAGATTGAAGGCGGGAGGAGAAGGGGGCAACAGAAGATGAGATAGTTGGATGGCATCACTGACTCGATGGACATGAGTTTGAGCAAACTCTGGGAGATGGTAAAGGACAGGGATGCCTGGAATGTTGCAGTCCATGGGTTTGTACAGAGTGGGACATGAGTTAGTGACTGAACAAACAAAACAAAATGTGGTCCATCTATATGATGGAATATTACACAGACACACAAGAAAATGTTCTGATACGTGCTACAACATGGATGAATTTTGAAGACATTATTCTAAGTGAAATGAGTGAAATCCAAAAGGACAAATACTCTATGACTCTGCACACAAGAGGTTCCTGGAGCTGTCAGATTCATAGCAATGGAAAGTGGGATGGTGGTGGCCAGGGGCTGGGGTGGGGGAGGAGCAGGGAGCTAGACTTGATGGGCATGGAGTTGCAGTTTCGCAAGATGAAGAGAGTTCTAAAGGTGATGGTGGTGATGGCTGCCCAGCAGTCTCAGTGTACTTACTGCCCCTGAAGTGTGCACGTAAAATGGTTAAGATGACAACTCTTCGTTATGCGTATTTCACTGCAGTTAAGAATCATTAAAGGAATAAAGCAAACAAGGTGCCTGCTCTCAAGGCTCCTGAAGTCTGGTGGCCCTGGGACAGCGATCTCCAAAGCTGGCCTGGGCACTTGGCAGATACGCTAGTGCCCACAGGGGTGGGGGGAATAAGATTCCATCTCTTATTTATGTATGCTTTTATTTCATCTTTTTTCAAAATCCATATAGAACATATTAATGTAATAGCTCGTGGTCATATACTTTAGAGGAAAAACCTGGGCCTATATTGCGTGCATACATGCATCCTAAGTCGTTTCAGTCATGTTCGATTCTTTGCAACCCCATGGACTGTAGCCCACCATGCTCCTCTGTCCATGGGATCCTTCAGGCAAGAATACTGGAGTGGGTTGCCATGCCCTCCTCCAGGGGATCTTCCTGACCCAGGGATCAAACCCACGTCTCTTGCATCTCCTGCACTGGCAAGCGGGTTCTGTACCACTAGTGCCACCGAGAGTGCCCTCACAATTCTTCACTGGTGAAGATGAATGGTGGAAAGCTGATGTGGTTGAATCTTATTTTTATCCCTCACTGGCTTTGGTAGACCAGAAGGTTAGCCTGGAGCTGTTTCCTGGTGGGCTGTGGAGGGCGGACTTCTGTGTTCCATTCTCTCTTGGGAGCAAATAAGTTCCGCCCTTCAGTCTGTGGTCACTGTTATCCATCTGACTTCACACCACTCCTCTCCACACATGCGCCCAAGCCCACCCACAAAAGTCCAATCATAGGAGGGAGAGATAAGACCCCGTGTATTTACTCGGAACAAATTGGAGGGCCAAGCAACATGATTTCAAGCATTTCTGTTACTCTCACCCACTTCCCTTAGTTGTCTCATTTTCTTCATATCTTACCTGACTGCTGGGGAAATAGGGACATCTTTATGTTTTCTTATATATCCGCCAATCGTGTTCCCAGGATGCTTCCTGCACTATGATCTTTAATCTGATTAATGGGCTTACATCCCATTTTTATTTTATCTTGTCTTGTCTTGCTTTTATTCTATCAATCAAGTCACGGTGTAGAAAGTAACAAACTAACGTAACAGAAGCTTATTCTTCCCTGACTGATGTATCCTGGTCTCATTTATCTTGCTGTTGCTCTTTCACCTCCTTCCTTTCGAGGATTACATGAACGCTCATGCATGTTAAATTAAACAGGTATACAACCTTGTAAGGGGGCGTTGTTATTTGCATAAAGTACTGCAATCCCATGGCCAGAGGAGTCTGGCAGGCTACAGTCCACGGGGTCAAAAGAGTCGGACGTGACTTAGTGACTGTCCCACCACCACTGCCACCTGACAGCCGGGTAAGTCACTGCAGATGTGACAGGGCCTAACTGTGAGGTTCAAAGCTGCCTCGCCATGGAGCAGACACCTCCCGGGAAAACCCCCAGCGCCTGTCAAGAATGCTGTAGTTGGGTCATTCTTGAAATCCTCTAAAGGATCTCGATTCCTCTTTTCTTAACTGAACTGGTGGTGAGTCACTTTCTACAGTTACCAACACTTAGAAAACTCTTCATTACTTACCAAGGTTGCTCAGAGTTTAAGTTACTGAAATATTTCTTAAGCAGTTTGTACTGAGTTTCTCCCTCCATCAGGGAGCTCCTTAAATCACATGATCCCACTGACCGCAGATGATTGGCTGAGAGGTGGAGGGTCCCGTCAAGCTTAGCCAATCATATTTTCTCAGGGTAGTTTTATTATCAGGAACAGAAAGAATGAGCCACCTGCTGAGGGCTGCCATTTAAAGCTGACCATGCCAGGGCCGCATGTGTGATTTCAAAGATTCTGTTTAATTTTCAACCAATAGATTATTTTTGTTTCAGAAGACATTCTTCCTTCTTCTTCTGGGGATCAGAGCATAAGAATGGACCCAGTAGCTAATTTCAAGGAGCTCACAGTCTGTGGAAGGTCAGGCATACATAGAAAATTAGGATTCTCGGGGTTGCAAATGGCAGAAGCCCACCCAGATCAGGCTGGACAAAGAGAGGAACCCATTGGCTCAAGGAACCTCAATGGGGGATCAAGGAATCACAGTGCCAGAAGGGTGAGGACTTCCTGGGAATCAGAAACAATTGGATCCTCCATCTGGACCCTCCCCCTGCCTACACCTTTGAGGCTTGGTTTACTTAGTAATGGGCGGGAGGAGACTGTCTCCCATAGAGGAATGGAATAGAGATTAAATTTCAAATATTAATATCTCAGAGAAGTGCCTAGGATGACACCTAGTAGGAGCTCAATAAATTTCCCTTTTACCTCTTATAGGAATCTCATGGTAATGAAGCCCAAGAACAATGTGTTACCGGACATGCTTTGTGTGGAGTGTGATGGAAAACGGAAGATGAGGAAGAGGAGCAAAAGTGGAGATAAAGGAACACTGGAGTCACTAGAGAGAATCTTCCAGGTGTTTTTGAGTCCAACGGAGACAGTCTCTCCTCACAAAAACCAGAGAGGTATATTCAGCCTCTCTCTCTCCCAGGAGAGTTACAGAAATTATCTCAAAGAAAGCCTCATCACAAAAGAAACCACACCTCCTAAATAATGCACAGATAAGTAAAATATTTAAGTAGAACATCTTCAGTTCAGTTCAGTCTCTCAGTCATGTCCGACTCGTGGCGACCCTGTGAACCGCAGCACTCCAGGCCTCCCTGTCCATCACCAACTCCCAGAGTCCACCCAAACCCATGTCCATTGAGTCAGTGATGCCATCCAACCATCTCATCCTCTGTCGTCCCCTTCTCCTCCTGCTGTCAATCTTTCCCAGCATCAGGGTCTTTTCCAATGAGTCAGCTCTTCGCATCAGGTGGCCAAAGTACTGGAATTTCAGCTTCAACATCAGTCTTTCCAATGTACACCCAGGAATGATTTCCTTTAGGATGGACTAATTGGATCTCCTTGCAGTCCAAGGGACTCTCAAGAGTCTTCTCCAACACCATAGTTCAAAAGCATCAATTCTTCATGGCTCAGCTTTCTTTATAGTCCAACTCTCACATCCATACATGACCACGGGAAAAACCATAACCTTGACCAGACAGACCTTTGTTGGCAAAGTAATGCCTTTGTTTTTTAATATGCTGTCTAGGTTGGTCATAACTTTCCTTTCAAGGAATAAGCATCTTTTAATTTCATGGCTGCAGTCACCATCTGCAGTGATTTTGGAGTCCAGAAAAATAAAGTCAGCCACTGTTTCCACTGTTTCCCCATCTATTTGCTATGAAATGATGGGACCAGATGCCATGATCTTAGTACATCTTAGAGTTAGAAAAATAGAAATGCATTTATAGTGTTTATGGAACTGAGTCAGAAAATTGCTGTAGATTCAAGAATGAATTTGGACTCACTCAGAGAGACTGAAAGCCCTCAGGAATTAGCATATAAGTATAATTTAAAAATAAGTGAGCACTCTTAGAGCAACTGCCGTGGGCTGGTGTTGATTAGTAGATCAGAAGTAGAACAACTGCGGAAGACCAAAGGACCCAGGACAAAATTGCCACACCATCCCTAACTAAGGCTTCACCAATACCCTGATGAGAAGAGAACCAAAGGAAATAACTGGAAGTGAGGAAAAATATATTTTTAATGGCAAAGGTGCTAATTATAATATAAAAAAGAAAACAGAAATGTCTAAGTAAAAAAGGAAATTACACATTATATAACATAGAATTATACTCACAGGAGACATCAAGAGTCAAGGAGATTCTTGCTAAAGGCGAGCCAAGGTGATCAGATACCGAAGATGGGAGACAAGAAGTTTGGTCAGATATCAAGAGTAGGGCGTTCTTGCTGATGGGCTGGGCAGACCAAGGATAGGACAAGGGCCAAAGTCAAGACCCAGAGGAAAAGAGGTCTCGGAGGAGGGTAAAGTTAGGTCCAGGAGAAAGTGTCTGTCAAGCCTCAAGACTCAAAGAAGATGCTCTGTAACCTGCACGTTAGGAAGCTGTAGCAAACAATTTCAATAACTTTTTTTGTTTCTAACTTGTATGGAGATTCACTCTGGAAATTGTTTAGAAATAATTTGTGTTTAATAACAGGTAAAAAACAGAGTTGGCATCTATAGTCTAATCCAACCAAATATACAATCTCTGGACTCTGAAAACTCTGAGAAATAAAGAGTTCAGGAGCCAGTGACATTGTGACCATCTGGCTAATCTCTTTTCACTACCATTGTATCTAATGCCACGTGGTCCATGGACCACTGGGGGCTGGACCTTTCAGCATCTGAGCGATGGACCAGCCAGCTGAGACTCTTGGGATGGTTCCCAGTGCACAGTTGGGATACGGCTCAGAGGTCAGCCATTCATTGACTTGGAGTGCTCCAACACGCATGAAAAACTGCCCTAACAAAACCAAGAAGGATGTAAGGTCTTACCCCAAACGAAGCCTTCCATGATCCCCCAAACAACACAAAATCTCTCTCAGCCTCTGATACTCTGTGAGTTTTCTTCCAAACACATTTTACTGCTTGTCCTGTGGTTATTTCTGTTCTCACCCTCCATATTCCACCACTTCCTTTGAGGATCTGTTAAGACCTCTTGAGTCAATCAAGACATAGCTTCTACTGACCCTGGTTGAGCCTCCCACTCCTCAGTCACCCTCCCAGGCAGACACCGCTGGTGTGCCATGACTGGCATCGGAATTAATGTGCTAATCAATCCTGTGCTTCCGCCCTGGGGGGAGACAGAAGTGGAAACTTTTAGAAATAAAAGTCAATTAGAAAATAAGACTATTTGTTGCCATTGTGAGTCTGGACAGGGAGGGTGGGGCAGCCTCTTATCCATTCTGCCTTCTCCCTCCTGTGCTGGAGTGAATGGTTTTAATGCTTAATTTGCCTTAGGTTCTCAGCTGTGTTCAAATAAAATGACAAGTCAAACCCTCTCACAAAAAGCAAATCCGGTGCTTGGCAAGGTCACGTTGTGAGTCCTAACCTTTCTAAGAAGAGAGCATGTAGACGGATCTTAAGGGGCCCCTACCCCCCTCGCTTTTCCCCTCATGAAGGAGCTGCTCCCATAAGGGGGCATGGATGCTCCACCAGCCATTCCAGTCAACTGGTTAATGTGGTCAGTTTTGGGGAGGCTCCTGCCAGAATCTCACCCTTTGCAGATGTCAGATCCTGTAGAGTTGTGGTCCCTGGAAAGTTTGAGATGTGGATGGTGGAGGTAGGGGTCGGGGGCTCTTACTTATTCTGGAGGGTAAAACCAGAGACTTTCAAAGTGTCATCAGTACCTGACGACCTGTCCCCCTCATTCCTTTAAAGATGTGTTTGTCTGTGGAAGCCCTGAACTGTATCGTGGATGGGAATTCCCTACTGGGAAAAGTCTTCTTCCTTTTGGTTATGAAACGTCTGAAATAGAAAATGTGCTCCTCCCATGATGGGCATCAGTGCAACACTATACACGACCCATTGGCAGATCTGTGCCATCTGTACAGAATAAAACGGCAGAGGCTAGTGGCCATCGGTCCAACAGAGTCAGAGTCATCTGTGAAGTTAAGGACTGGGACAAAAGAGGGATATGCTTTTTGTAATGCTTTGGGT
This sequence comes from Okapia johnstoni, assembly GCA_024291935.2. NCBI lineage: Eukaryota > Metazoa > Chordata > Mammalia > Artiodactyla > Giraffidae > Okapia > Okapia johnstoni. Next base: position 82,894,679 of record CM044318.1, read on the forward strand.
TACTGAAGATTTGGTTCTGTTAACCTGCTGAGTCTAATCAAAGGAAACCCTCTTTGAAAAGAGGTAATACACATTTATATGAAGGGGGAGACATATCTCTCTGGAATCCAGCAATAAACTCACATGAAAGTATAATAAGTGGACATAAAGACACTGCAGCACGCAGAGCCAGCGAGACTCCAAAGTGGAGATTGACACGCAGATGGCTCCTCCAGGCCCCCATGCCTGGGTCTCCGGTGTTCTCCAAGCTCTCCAAGCCTGAGGACTGAAGTCTGCTCACAGACTGGTGAGGCCACCTGGCTGTCCCTCACGGTCAGAGGTGACCTGGTTGGAGTGCATCACAAGACAGAGCACGGGAGCTGCCGCGGAGACCACAGATGAAGTCAAACAGGCGGGGGTGCAGACTCTGAGCTGGGCAGCTTGGAAACTGGGAGCTAGAGACCACTCCCAGGGCAGAGCCAGCAGGGCCAAGAGGGGAGGAGGCCAGGGAAGCAGTTCCTGACTGTGGACCAGTTTGCACCCCCCACCCCCACCCAAGGGAACAGTTGGCAACATTGAGAGACATCTGTGCTTATCAAAATCCGGGGGACAGGCTGGGGCATCTGGTGAGCGGAGGCCAGAGATCCAGCTGGTCACCCGACAACGTGCAGGACAGCCCCCGGCAACCAAGGTTATCCTGCCTCCATTCTCATCAGTGCCAAGGCCCAGAAAGCCTCCATCAGACCAGCATGGAGGACACTCGAAGTTTCCAGTGCAAAGTGGTGCCACACATGGGCAGTTCCCACCTTAGGAGAATTTCCGCTTCCAACCTTAAGCCTGCCCCTAGAGCTCCGGAAACACCAGCATTCTCACTCACACCGCGAATGAAGAGACCTGAGACCAGAGGGTCCTGAGGCCAGAAGGCTCATTTTTACCCACTTTCGGTTTTCTTAGAAGTGCTCCTTTGAAGGGAGGAACATGGCCTGAAGAAAAGCAATTTAGGAGAAATGAATTGCTCTCTTCTCTTGCAATGAAATGGGAAAGCTGCCATTTGACTAAACAGGGGTCATTACCCTTTGAAAGATGTCTTCCCTTTTGTCTGATTCAAACTAGCCATTTTTCATGTAAAATATAAGCTAACTGGGAAATTACATTTCTACTCTTTTATAATACAGATTAGAGAGATGAAGAAAAATCTGCCACAAACAATCGAAAAAGCCATTATTCAGAAGAGGAGCAGCCTGCAGGAGGCCAGTGTGCTGGAGAAGCGAGCCCTGAAATCAGCACATGGCTCCACGAGTCATTCACAACCTCAGCTGCACACTAGGATCACCTGAGATGCTTCAAAACTCCTAACAATTGGGTCACACTGAGGACCAGTGACATCCAAACTTGGAAGATTGGTTCTTAATCTTGTGAATCAGAATCACCTGGAGGGCTTGGTAAAATTCAGATGACTGGCCCCACCCTTTCAGAGGTGGAGGTTAAGAAATTGCATTTGTAGTAAGTTTCCTGGTGACACTGATGCTGCTGGCCTGGGAACCACTGTCCTCAGGAGGAGACCCAGGTATCCCCAGGTGTGCAGCCTGCATTGAGAATCACCGCTCAGGTACTGACTTCACCAAGGGAGGCAAGGAGGAGATAGAGCTATGTGGGCCCTTTGTGCCTCTCTGCTTTATCCGATCAAGGTGTGTGCATGCTAAGTCGTTTCATTTGTGTCTGACTCTTTGTGCCCCTATGGATTGTAGCCTGCCAGGCTCCTCTATCCATGGGATTCTCCAGGCCAGAATACTGGAGTGGGTTGCCATGCCCTCCTCCAGGGGATCTTCTTGACCCAGGGATCAAACCCGTGTCTCTCATGTCTCCTGCGTTGGCAGGTGGATTCTTTACCACTAGCACTACCTGGAAGCCCACAATCCTGAAAATGAGGCTCCCTTGGTGAATAGAGGGTAGGAAGGGGGAAACGGTGCCTGTGGAGTGGACGAAGTGAGCAGACACAGCCTCGACCAAAGATCCACGTCAGCCTCACTGGCACAGAGTCACGTTGTGTCAAGTGTCCGCTGACACGACATGGCAAGGAGGGCACGTGGCCCCTATGGTGTGCGCTCCCCAACTCCATCACTGCCACCTGGTAATGAGAAAACGTCAGGGAACCTCAGGTTGAGGGACATTCTACGTCATGACTGATCATTACTCTTCAAAAGTATGAAGGTCAAGGAAGGACTGAGAAAGTGTCACAGCTTGGAGGAGGCTAGCAAGACCTGAGGACTAAATGCATGTGGGGGGACTCAGATAAGATGTCAGAATCTCCTTCTCACCATCCTGTTCAACAGTTCACATGTACACTGGGATTTTTGAATGATCATCTTTCTGTGAAAGCAAGGCATGCCTATTTCAAACCCACTGGGAAATATAATTATCTTTAAATAAATTATTATTTCAATTTCTTCTTTATACTTTCACAGTATCTTTCCAATTTGCAAAAAGTGATAAGTCATGGTTTTATGAATCAGGGGAAATGAACTAAAACAATACACAAACAGACACAGAAATATCAGTATTGTCAAGACCGACAGAAAACAAATCACATCGGAGCAGACCACTGATGGCTTGGAATTGCCGATGACACTCTTCTCTGAGAAATATCACAAATTGATAAGACGTGTAAATATGAATGCCTGAAAGCTCAACAAGATGCTAAAAGAAATGAGTTTATTCTGCTTTCCACAATACAGAATTGATTTTTCCTTTGCCTCGAAGTCTCAAATTATGCCATTTTCAATCTATTCCACCACCAGGTTGTCAGGCTGTGAGTGTGATCAAAAGTTAAAATCCACAAGTACAGTTTGAATCCAGTGTTTCAGAGCGTTAAACCAAAACTCAACACTGTAGATGTCCATGTCTGGCCATGAGAGAGTAACTGGTTTCAGATATCTCCTCTTGTTGGAAGAACTGTTACAGGCTGAATGCTTCTATCCCCTCCAAATCTGTATGTTGAAGCCACCCCAAAGTGATGGTGTTGGGAGTTGGGACCTTTGAGAGGTAATTAGGTTTAGATGAAATCACGAGAGTGGAGCCTCTGTGATGAGATTAGTGTCCTTATAAGAAGAGCAAGGGACCCCAAAACTTCCTTTCTTTGTGCCTCTAAGGAGGGGTCATGTGAGCACACATGATGGTGGCCACCTACAAGCCAAGAGCAGGGGAGTGAAACTGGCCTTGCCTGTGCCTTGATCTTGAACTTCCCAGCCTCCAAAACTGTGAGAAATACATTTCTATTGTTTGAACCCCTCAGTCTGTGGTATTTTGGTAGTCTGAGCAGACTAAGACAATAATTGTATATAAAACTGAATAAAATGTATGTAGCCATGGTTTTGAGGTTCTAGACAACGGGCAGTGTAGGAGAGCAGTCCCTGAGGGAAGAGACACCCCAGGTATCTCAGAGCAGCTGCTCATTTCCTGGGGGCAGGTAACCTCCCACACAGGAGGCTGGTCCTGCTGGGCAGAGGTTGGGGCTGCTAAAAACAGCTGGAAGTTGGAAGGGATTATGCTAGAAAGGAGGGAACTGTGCACAGGACCCTCCCCAGCTGGCCCTCAGCTAAGGGCTAGACACAGCACACATGGGTGAGACTGAAATGTATCAAAGAGCTGGGAGGTACAGAGGAGCCGGAGGTCACACAGAGCCAGCATCTAGCTAGTGGGGAAGAGGTTACAGACATGAAACAGAGCAAAATCAGAGTGTGCCCTGCGGTACTGGATTGGAGTCAGAGTGCTCATTATAACCTCATGCATATACAAGGACACGTAAATGTGGGTATGTGTTACATTTGCCTGTGTACAAATACACAGAATAGACAAACAAATAAATATAAGCATAGGTGGTACATGAATTTGATAATAGTACTATGATGATGTGTTTAGGAAATATACCCTGAAGAGTTTAGAAGTAATGGGGAATGATTTCTTCAACTTACTTTCATTACAGCTCAGGAAAAATACTGTAGATAGCAAGACAATGATAGATCCTGCAATCCCACTCCTGGGCATATATCCAGAGAAAACTCTAATTTGAAAAAATACATGCAGACCAATGTTCATTGCAGCACTCTTTACAATAGCCAAGACAGAGAAGCCACCTAAATGTCCATCAAAAGGTGAACGGATAAAGAAGTTATGGTACCTATATACAATGGAATATTACTCAGTGATTAAAAAAGAATGAAATAATACCATTTTCAGCAACACAGATAACCTAAAGATAATCCCTAAGTGAAGTATGTCAGAGACAAATATCATATAATAACTCTTATATGCAGAATCTAAAAGAAAAAAAAGATACAAATGAACTTATTTGCAAAGCAGAAATAGGCCCACAGATGTAGAAAACAAACTTATGGTTACCAAAGGGGGAAGGAGTGGGGAAGGATAAATTAGGAGGTTGAGAGGAACATATACACACTACTGTATATCAAATAGATAACTAGGACCTACTGCATAGCACAGAACTATACTCAATATTTTATAATGACCTATAAGGGCAAAGAATCTGGAAAAGAATAGATACATAGATATGTAACTGAATCCCTGTGCTGTACATCTGAAATCAACCAATTTACTTGATTTAATTCAAGTAAATCAACCAAACTTGAATTAAAAATTCGTATTTTTTTTGAAAAAGAAAGACAATGATAAATGGGGGCAAAATGTAAACAGTTGGTGAATCTTGGTAGAGGGATGTTGGGATTTTTCATCATATTTTTTGCAACTTCCTTTGAAACCACATAGAAATGAAACGTTATGAAAGAGCATGGTGTCACTGAAAGGAACAGGAGCTTCCCTCATAAGCATGATTTTAACCCACCAGTCTCACCGTCTAAGCCACATCTTCCTTCCACCATTTGGACACGGTGCCCAGCAATGGCCAGTTGCTTGGAATGATCCAAGATGTAATTCAATACCTGCTGGCCATGATACACCCAGTGAACAAGCGCAGGTGAGTAATCTGGGGTGGGGTGGGTTGGTGTCACTGCTGATGTTCTCTCCCCAAAGCCCACACATTGACCCCCTGAGCAGGAAAGTTCCAATTCCTCGTCACCTATATCACTGGTCCATACTCTGGACACTTAGCTCCTACTATGTGACTTACTGAGGTACCATGGGTGAAAAATGTTTGTTAACTTTGATCTTTATCAAGAACACGATTTTCAGTATCTGATATTTATGGGAATTTCCAGAAAGAGATGTTGAGGCAGCCCACCATTTCTCTCTGTTGTTGTTCATTCGCCCAGTCGTGTCTGACTCTTTGGGACCCCATGAACTGCAGCACGCCAGGCTTCCCTGTCCTTCACCATCTTCCAGGATTTACTCAAACTCATGTCTATTGAGTCAGTGGTGCCATTCAACTATCACATCCTCCGTCACCCCCTTCTCCTGCCCTCGGTCTTTCCCAGCATCAGGGTCTTCTCCAGTGAGTCAGCTTTTCACATCAGGAGGCCAAAGTATTGGAGCTTCAGCTCTATCATCAGTCCGGTCCATACATTTCTTAAGCTTTGCCAACTTCACCCCTGCATCAAGTCAACTTATCAGGGACCTGCATATTTGGTCATTGTTTTGGCCACTTGGTGAGTTAAAAATGGCTCCCTATTCCTTGCCATTTTTGCCATCAAGCAGTGGAGTCAATTTCCCACTCCCTTGCATCTGAGCTATCCTAGAAATCTGGTTTGACCAGCAGAATGTGGAGAGTGCAGCACTGTGAAACTTCCAAGGCTGGACCTTGGAATGTCTATGTATCTCAAGATGTCTGCAGCTTTCCCTTCACTGTTAGAATGGTTCTCTTGGCCCCCAGCAGCCGTATTCTGAGAACCCAAGCATCCCAGTTGACAGCCAGCTGAGCCCCCAGCTGACTGCCAGCACCATCAGCAGCCAAGTGAGGGAGCCACCTCAGCCAAGCTCGTGGATGATGCAGCCCCAGCAGATGTGACTCCATCACTGCCCAGCTGAACCGGATCATTCGGCAGACTCAGGAAAAATAATAAATTGTTGTATCAAGTCGCTAAGTTTGATGTGTTTTAATGCAGTAATGGGGCTTCCCTGGTGGCTCAGTTGTAAAGAATCCATCTGCCAGTTGCCTACAAATGCAGGAGTTGTGGGTTTGATCCCTGGGTTGGGACGATCCCCTGGAGAAGCAAATGGCAACCCACTCCAGTATTCTCGCGTTGGATATCCCATGGACAGAGGAGCCTGGCAGGCTACAGTCCATGGAGCTGACTTAGCAACTAAGCAACAACAATGCAGCAATAGATACCTGAAACCACCCTCCACCCCCACAGTCTTTGTGGTATCTTTCACTAAAATGTACTTTGGTATTGGGTCGTCTGCTTGCATTAAGAGACATGGTGTGAAACTGCCATTCATACAGAAGTCATTACTGTCCCCACTAGAGCTCTTCCAAGGACAAAGTTTGCATCAACATACACTATTGCTGTGAGGGCCCACAGTAGAAATTCTCAGGTGTCAGCCATAGGTGTTTGAGCATCTGCTAAACAATTCACCAGTATTTATCTTACTGCTACTGTGAATTTTATAACTGACCTTTTTTCTCTATTTGCTTAGTGCACTAGGAAGCTTGAAGCTAGTTTGTGAACCATCTCAGTCAGCAATGAACTAACCCTCCCCCTTCATTTTTTCCTACTTAAAATTTTCTTTTTCCTGTTTTCAACTATTTATTCCAACATTGTACATTGCTTGCATTTTGGGAAGTTATATCAAATCCTTTGTGGTCTGAGACAAAATATAAATAAATATGAAGAAAATACAGGTAAATAAACATCACAATGTAAACTTCCAATTTTTCCATTTCTTGTTTTTCTGTAATTGTCATAAAGGGACTTTAACATAAGAATATGGAAAATTAATTATGCCTTGTCCACCAGGAGGGACATAAAAAGGAATTCATGATCCTGTTTGTAAACTTGCTTCAAGATCATCATTCTCAAACTCTGATACGTTACTCTGCAGGTTAAGAACTTTCAGTGATTCAAGAGGCAGTGGACAGAATGATGCCCCCAAGGGTGTTCACCTCCAAATCCCCTGCACCTCTGAGTATGTCAGGTTATACTGCAAAGGGAACTTAGGTGGTGGGTGGAGCTGTTGCTGCTAATCATCTCATTGGAGAAGGAAATGGCAACCCACTCCAGTATTCTTGCCTGGAGAATTCCATGGACAGAGGAGCCTGGTGGGCTACAGTCCATGGGGTCACAAAGAGCTGTCCACAACTGAGTGACTAAGCCCAATCATCTCAGGTTACAATGGGGAAACCATTCTGGATTACTTGGATAAGCCCAATATAATCACAAGAGACCTTAAAAGTAGAAAACCAAACCAGAGAGATGCAGCTTGAGGATGCTGCCCTCAGTCGCTGGCTTTGAAGATTCAGGAAGGGGCCAGGAGGAAAGTGGGCACCCCTGGTAGCTGGAAAAGGCAAGAAAACAAATTCCCCCCTAGAGCCTCTGGAAGGAGTGTCCCCTGCCCCCGCCCTTTGGTTTCAGCTAAAACCATTTCTGGCTTCTGACATCCAGAGACATAAGCTAAAAAACTGCATTGTTTAAGCCATTAAGGTGTGATAATTTGTTACAGCAGCCACAGAAAACTAACACACAAGATAATGGACAATGCCTGGGAATGCATCCAGGACTCTACAGCCTGGGTGCACTTTTCCCATCTCATTCCATCCATTCTTCCATCTCTAACCCCTTCCCTTCCCCATTCTCCTCCCACTTATCTCCATTCAGTCCTCCCTGGACCACTTGGCCTGGAGTCCGCATGCTTCAGACACTGGCACACATCCTGCACCCGCCACATCCTGTCCCTCCCACTCTTTTCACAACCTGTCTACCTGCTGAACTCTTACTCACCCATCAAGACCCAGCTCGATGGTCACCTTTTTCCTGGAGCCATCCTTGATTCCACCTGAGTCCTACCCCACTGCTCCATGCCCCACAAAAAGGGCCTCTGGCTGAGAACGCACGTGCTTTATGCTATGATGTCAGCATTATAGCTTTTTTTTTCTCTAGCCCTACCCAGAACTGACACTTTGAAAACAAAGACAGTGTTTCAGTCACCTTTGGTTCCCTGGTGCCTGGCTCTTAGTAAATGCTGTCCTAATAGGATGGAATTGAACAAAACCACAAGGACATGACCACATTGCCCATGCTGGCAGCTCTTTCACCATCTGTAAAAACCCTGTGTCAACAAATTGGAGGCAGCACAGGGTCGAGAGGCTGGCTCTGCCAGCAGGTCACCTGGACTCCCTCCAGCTCCACTGCCACCTGCCGCGTGGCCATGGGCAAGTTTCCGGATGTCTCTGTGCATCCCTTTCCTGACCCACAAAACTAGGAGTGGAGTAGAAAGCCTCCACAATTCAGAGCTACCAGAATAAAGTGCAGGGATGAAGAACTCAATAAACACTATGTGTTATTATTTATTTATCACCCTTTAAAAAGAACACATGTACACCCATGGCGGATTCATGTCAATGTATGGCAAAACCAATACAATACTGTAAAGTGAAAAAATTAATTAATTAAAAAAAATAAAATAAAAATAAATAAAAAGAAGTCTCCATTTTTACACGAGTTCAAAAATGAGACAGGAGTTCAGCTTTTGCTACTAATAGAGAAAACTGCTTTGGCCACCATGAAGGACCGCCTGATTGCTGGCCCAAGTGTGCCCACTCTCTTTAGGTCCTCTTCTGTCCCATCACACCTCCTGGTCTTCAGTCCCCTGTCTTTGAACGGGGTTTGCTTCACAAGTGGAGACTCGCGGAAGGCGATTCTAACAGCATCACAGAGTAGCCAGCATATTGCTCTAGAAATCAAAAAGCCTCAAGGGCAAACTGGGTCCAAGATGAAGTTTACAGGAAAGCCACCAAGGAAATGTGTTGACATGCACTCTGAGCCCACCCAGCCCCCAAGACTCTGATTCTGTGGGATCAACCAGCTCCCCCAAGACGTGTGCATCGGTGGGACGCCTTAGGAGAGACCCTGGATGGTGCTCCTTAAGTCTTTCCTTGCTGGATGTCTCCACAGGACTCCTGTAGGAACGCTGCATGAATCCCCGACTAAATGCTAGAGTATTTCCAGAGTGGAGACTCATGGAAGGTGATTCTTACAGCGTCAGAGCACAGTGTGGACACACGCATGTTTGCCTGCCTGTACCCATTCCCCTCCTGCAGTAGCACCACACTTGGCCTTTGGAATGTCCCCAGCATAGTAGTGGTGATGCCAGGATCACCAGCCAAGCCCCTGCCCCAAGCCCCAGTGCCCAGCTAGCACTGCTCCTGGCAGAGGCCACCCACTCACTGCCGCCCCCCTAGTTCTACACAGCAGCCCCTGTGAGTCCGGGGTCTTCAGCTCTCCATCTGTCTGTGCGCTGCCCATCACCCTCCCAGCAAATGTCTTTCTGGATATCAAGCCAGCTGATGTTTGTTTCTGTTGCTTGCAAACAAACACCTGAACCCCTGCTCTGTCTGTGACCTACACCCGAGCTGAGGCCCCACGGGCAGGGATGTGACAGGTGTTTGCCAAGAGGGTTTCTTAGTAAAGGCTGCCTCTAAAATAGGGATAAAAAAAAAATCTGTGTCACGTTTTAGGTTTCTGCAATAACAGCTATCGATATTCAAGCTGCTTCCAGGTGATTTAACATGAAAGAGCAGCCTTCGAAGGCAAAGCCCTGCCTCCTGTGAGCAGCATTTTAAAAGGATGAAAAGCACCCAGGGAGCCTGAGTGACAGCAAGGGGCACTGTGCCACACAGCTCAAGTGGCACTGGGAGAACTGTGGGCAGCAGAAACAGCCGGGAGTTGTTCTCAGTGCCACCCCGGGCCAGATCCCCCAGAGGCAGGGGGCATGCTGGAGACCCAGCAACCCCTGCACGCTTTAGATATTATATCCGCCAGGTTGGTAGCTGCTTAGTAACTCCAGGATGGAGGCAACATCCAGGGCTAGAGAACCCAGCGGAAGTTATTCCTGCCTGTGGGAACTGCAGCGGGAGGGGCTTCAAGGACACTGTGGGATAAAAACTGAGTTGTCATAGAACCCAGCAATCCTACCTCCAGGGCACATATCAGGGGGAAACTATAATTTAGAAAGATACATGTTAACCTGTGTTCATAGCAGCACCATTCACTACAGCCAAGACACGGAAACAACCTCAGTGTCCACCGACAGATGAATGGATAAAGAAGATATGGTCCATGGAAACAATGGAATATTAGTCAGTCATAAAAAAAAGAATGAAATAATGCCATTTGCAGCATCGCAGACGGGTCTAGAGATTATCATACTAAGTGAAGGAAGTCAGAAAAAGAATGACACATACCACACTTATGTGTGGACTATAAAATATGACATAAATGAACTTATCTAGGAAATAGAAACAGACTCACAGACATAAAAAACAGACTTGTGGTTGTCAAGGGGGAGGGGCTGGGAGAGGGGTAGATTGGGAGTTTGAGACTAGCAGAGGCAAAGTATTGTAGAGGATGGACAAGCAGCAGGGTCCTATCGTACAGCACAGGGGACTATAGAGGATGGACAAGCAGCAGGGTCCTATTGTACAGCACAGGGGACTATATTCAATATTCCATGATAAACCACAATGGAAAAGAATATAATATTAAAAATAATGCATATATACATAATATATAAAACTGAATTATATAATATACAGTGTGTGTGTGTGTGTGTGTGTGTGTGTGTGTTAGCTACTCAGCCATGGCCAGTTCTTTGCAACCCCACAGACTGTAGCCCATCTAGCTTCTCTGTCCTTGGAATTTTCCAGACAAGAATACTGGACTGGGTAGCCATTCCCTTCTCCATTCTCCAGGGGAACTTCTCAACTCAGAGACTGAACCTGGGTTTCCTGCATCGCAGGTGGATTCTTTACCATCTGAGCCACCAGGGAAGTCCCACGTATATATACACTTTGGTATGTACCAAAAACTAACCCAACAGTGTAAATCAACTATACTTCAATTTAAAACAATAACACCTATTTCAGTCCATTTGGGAATATACCTAGGAGTAAAAAGAAGAGGTGGCAAGAATACAGAAAAACATACAAAAGAGAGATCTTAATGACCCAGATAACCATGATGGTGTGATCACTCACGTAGAGCCAGGCATCCTGGAGTGTGAAGTCAAGTGGGCGTTAAGAAGCATCACTACGAACAAAGCTAGTAGAGATAATGGAATTACAGCTAACTTATTTCAAATCCTAAAAGATAATGCTGCTAAAGTGCTACACTCAATATGTCAGCAAATTTGGAAAACTCAGCAGTGGCCACAGGACTGGAAAAGGTCAGTTTTCATTCCAATCCCAAAGAAAGGCAGTGCCAAAGAATGCTCAAACTACCACACAATTGCACTCATCTCACACGCTTGCAAAGTAATGCTCAAAATTCTCCAAGCCAGGCTTCAACAGTACATGAACCCAGAACTTCCGGATGTTCAATCTGGATTTAGAAAAGGCAGAGGAATTAGAGATCAAACTGCCAACATTCATTGGATCATAGAAAAAAGCAAGAGAATTCTAGAGAAACATCTAATTCTACTTCACTGACTATGCTAAAGCCTTTGACTGTGTGGACCACAACAAACTGTGGAAAATTCTTCAAGAGATGGGAATACCACCTTACTTGCCTCCTGTGAAACCTGTATGCAGGTCAAGAAGCAACAGTTAGAACTGGACATGGAACAACAGATTGGTTCAAAACTGGAAAAGAAGTATGTCAAGTCTGTATCTTGTCACCCTGCTTATTTAACTTATATACAGAGTACATCTTACGAAGCGCTGGGCTGGATAAAGCAGAAGCTAGAATCAAGATTGCAGGGGAAAACATCAATAACCTCAGATACGCAGATGACACCACCCTTATGGCAGAAAGTGAAGAGGAACTAAAGAGCCTCTTGATGAAAGTGGAGAGTGAAACAGTTGGCTTAAAGCTCAACATTCAGAAAACTAAGATCATGGCATCTGGTCCCATCACTTCATGGGAAATAGATGGGGAAACAATAGAAACAGTGATAGACTTAATTTTCTCAGGTTCCACAATCACTGCAAATGGTGACTGCAGCTATGAAATTAAAAGACGTTTGCTCCTTGGAAGGAAAGCTATGGCAAATCTAGACAACATATTAAAAAGCAGAGACATTACTTTGCCAACAAAGGTTTGACTAGTCAAAGCTATGGTTTTTCTAGTAGTCAAGTATGGATGTAAGATTTGGACCATAAAGAAGACTGAAGAATTGATGCTTTTGAACTGTGTTGTTGGAGAAGACTCTTGAGAGTCCCTTGGACTGCAAGGAGATCAAACCAATTGATCCTAAAGAAATCAATCCTGAATATTCACTGGAAAAAATGATGCTGAAGCTGAATCTCCAATACTTCGGCCACCTGCAAATGCAAAGAGCAAACTCATTAGAAAAGACCCTGATGCTGGGAAAGATTGAAGGCAGAAGGAAAAGTGGATGACAGAGAATGAGATTTTTGGATGGCATCACAGACACAATGGACCTGAGTTTGAGAAAGTTTGGGAGATGGTGAAGGACAGGGAAGCCTGGTGTTCTGCAGTCCATGGGGTCACAAAGAATAGGACCCAACTGAGCGACTGAACAAGAACAGCAACTAGGAGTAAAAGGGCTTCCCTGGTGGCTCAGATGGTAAAGAATCTGCCTGCAATGCAGGAGACCTGGGTTCAATCCCTGGGTTTGGAAGATCCCCTAGAGGAGGCCATGGCAACCCACTCCAGTATTCTTTTCTGGAGAATCCCCACGAACAGAGGAGCCTGGCAGGCTACAGTCCATGGGGTCGCAAAGAATTGGAGACGATATAACGACTGAACAACAACAACAACAAAGGATGATCTGTGTGACAAAGGCATCATCAGGGAAAGGCCAGATACTATGGCCCAGATAAGGGGTTTATGACTTGGATGAGGGAAGGTGTCAGCAAGGAAGACCTCCTGGAGGCAGTGCTATCCAAACAGGGAAAGGAAATCTTTGGGTTTCCAGACTGGAACCTGGGAATGCAGGGTTGGGGGAAGAAGAGGGGCTGAAAGCAGGGAGGATGGGGAGAGCCTAGCAGGTGCAGAATCCCAGGGCCATGAGAGTCTCGGCGTCTTTGACGGGATTTGGAGAAGCAGAGAGTGAGGTGGGGAAAGGCAAGGAATGAGTGTGGAGTGCAGGGACCAGGCAGAGCACAGCTCCCCTGGAGGGGAGGTCTCCCCACTCACACTGGCCTTCCCATCCCAGCTGAGCTCAGAGCACAGGAGAATGAACATGGAGGACTGCTGGCTTTGCTTCAGCAACGCCCCAGGCAAAACCACCTGAGAAAGGTGTGCAGAAACCAGGAGAAGGTCCTTGTCTTTCCCAGCACCTCTGTGCCTCCAGTTCCTTCCCCCACCCCTCCCACGTTTGGGCCCTTGTCCGGGGGACAGACAGTAGAAACAGGAGCCGTGGGGAACTCCCAAAGCAGCAAATGATAAAGGGACACAAACTTTGAGAGCTGACCCTCGTTATCGGACACTGCAGCTCCACTTTGCAACTGGGGAAACTGAGGCTTGGGATGTTCTGATGTTTTCTCAGCACTGCATTGGTAATGAGTGGTGAAGCAGGCACAAATCTAGACATCCTGGCTCGGTCCTGTGTGCCTCACTCCAAGGTCGGCTGGGAAGAGAGGACGGGGAGGGAGGAGACCAGACGGTTCGGCCTTCAGCACCAGAGGAGGGTCCAGGGCAGAGAGGAGAGGCGCCCGGCCTCCTGGGCATTCTTCCTGCTCCACTAACTCTGTGCTCTGTCCCTGTTGTCACCTTCCCTGGCTCACAGAGAGGGAATAGGGGACATCCCTCTTTGATCCCACCTCTCTAGAAAACATTCCTGGGTGCCCGTGGTGCGGGAACCTCCCTCCTCTACCAGTTCAAGTCTCAAGCTTCCCCTCTGCCTCCCGCATCCTGCCTCACCCAGCCCAGCAAACACTTGGCTTCTGGGACTCAGGCCAAGGGCTATCTTTTCCTCTAAAAACTACCCTCCTCAAAGCCCCTGCACAGGCTCACCAGCCCTGTGCCTGCTGGCGGCTCTGTCTCCTTCAGCCCACCTGTCAAGGGAGGCCACTCTTCCATGGGGGCTGCGCGCTGCAGTCAAGGGACCCTGGGTCTGAGACCAGGAATTTCCCAGCACCCCCTGCCTCCCTGCTGCCCTGGCCATGATCTAGTTGCATAAAAGCAGCCAGACTACTCTGCAACTCTCAAGAGCCTTGAAACAGGGCTTTATGAATAGCTGTTCCCGGGCCTTCAGATCTAATGACCTCGGAGTGCTAACAGAGCTTCCTAAGGTCCCTGAGGACACCCATCTTTCCGGCAGCAGGTCCTGACCTCCCATGCTTCCCCCAGAGAGATGCTCTGCTGAGGGTAGATACACTATCTTTATAAAATATGAGGTTATTGTGAATATGCAGAGGCATGCACTGAGTTAAAGTCATGAAAACAGCCATAAAACAGTAACTATTTAATTAGGGAAAATGGTAAGAAACTTGAACACTTCAAAACTCAAGTCAGAAATGCATCCCAAGGTTAGGCGACTCAGACTACCCATATAGGACTGGAGGCTTCAGCTGTCCCTGAAACAAAGCATGCCTCTGCATCCTTCCTCTTGCTATTCTCTCTTCCAGCCCTCTGTCTCCACTGCCCCCATATCCAGCTAGGAAAATTCTGCTCAACCATCAAGGCACAGATCAAAGGGCCCCTCCCCTAGGAAGCCTACCTGGGTTTCCCCCAGCTGAATGAGTGGCTTCCTCCTCTGAGCACCCTCAGAACCATGACAACCTTCTGTTTTCATGTTTATGGAACTGTCTTATTGGCATTTACCTCTCTGGCATCCCATGAGTGAAAGCCTTTTTGAAACAGAGGGCAGCTAGCTCATCTGCCCTTCTCCCAGGCCCTGGCACAGCCTGGCATGCAGGAGGGCTCCCCACCACAACTGCTGGAGCCAAAAACCAGGGCTTCTGAAAAGGGGGCAGCGAGGGAGCCAAACATTGAGGATAAGCATGTCATTCTTTCAGAGTTTACCTTGAATGCCCCATGCAGAATGACCAGACTTGATGGATGAAGGAAAACTGATGAAGCCATGTGGGTCCAACTAAATAGAATGTAAAGCAGGTCCCTGCCTTGAGGGAGTTTGCATTTAGTGGGGAGAGATGGAGACAGGCAGTAAAACAAATATATAAGGATTTCTGGAAGAAAGTACTGACTGTGTGTCGATGCTGTCTTCAGAATTAGAGAGGGAAGAGTAATAGCAACATCCTTCCCTTAACAGAAGTTATCATCTAAACCGTTTTTACAAAGAATTAGATAATGACCTCAGATCACACCTTTTCCAGCCATTAGGCTCTGGCATTAAAGATAATTTTAGGTTTTCTTACCTGAACTTAATTTCTATCTTAAATTTTATCCACCTGTGGTAGGAATGTAACTTTTTTATCGGCCACCTGGCGTGGGGGATCAGGGTTCCCTCGTGAGGGACTGAAACCCCACTCCTTGTATTGGAAGCACAGACTCTTAACCACTGGACCACCAGGGAAGGCCTAGGAATGTAACTTTGGATCATTCAGGTTAAGCCCAGTTAATTCAGGCTCTTCCTTCCCCCTCTTCCTTGGTCAGCCTCTAAATTCAGGCACAAAAGGGAAAGGGGAAGGGGGCCGTGGTGTCATCTGTCCAAGTGACAGCTGCCTTCACCCCCTCTAGTCACCAGTCATCAGCATCAGTTTCCGCTAGCACCTAGGAGACAGCCCCAGTGCCATCTGGTCTACTAGCAACATCAAAGAGGTCAGTGTGAAGCCCTCCCACCCCAGCCTCCAGGACTCCTTGGTTCAGCAGCTATCTCTGCTAACTTCTGCACTCCCCCCGCATCCCACCAACCTTTGCCTGGTTTGCATGCATGCATGCCCATTCACTTAGTCTTGTCCTACTCTTTGCGACCCCAAAGACTATAGCCCGCCAGGCTTCTCTGTCCATGGGGATTCTCTAGGCAAGAATACCAGATGTGTTGCCATGTCCTCCTCCAACGGATCTTACCAACCCAGGGATCGAACCTGAGTCTCCTGTGTCTCCTTGCATTGGCAGGTGGATTCTTAACCACTGAGCCACCTGGGAAGCCCTTGCCCAGTTTAGCAAAAAAAACTCAGCATGCCCTGCTTTACCTGGTAACTCTTTCTTTTAGACACAGGAGACTGTAGACACCCTTGCCCAGTGCTTTGGGGCTGCATAAGCCCCTGAGCCTCTAGGATCTGCTCTGTCTAGACCCCCTGCCCACCACACCTACCCTCCCTGGTTGCTGCATGTCACAGGGTGGGGAACCAGGATTTCTGCTTTCCTCGGACCAACCAGGCAGTGGGGCTCAGCCCTCCTTTGCTCTATGATACCCAGGTTTACTTAGAGCTTTTTATCATCTCTCTTCCTTGGGGATACTTACCAAACTCCTTGCAGTAGGGAGGGGGTATGGAACAAGTCCCTTTTCAGACCCTCATGCAAGCCTCTAACTCCTGGGTTTTCCCTCTGACCCTCTCCAGCAAGAACCCAAGAAAGTTTTTTTCTTCTCTAGAGCAAGAAAATTGGTTCCTTAAGTCTTCTCCTAAGTCTTACTTTCTTGCACCTACACCTCAGCTTCTGAAATAAAAGCTTAAATTTGCTTCTCTTCATTTTCTTTGAATGTTGGCTAACCTTGCCAACACTGCCCTCGAGGCAACATGTTTAGGGGGAATAGAAAAATACTAGGGGGTGAAATAGATTAGCATTTCAAAATATTTTTGAGACATTCACTTCCAGATGGGCTGGAATCACTGATGGATGACCAGTGCTCCCACCTAAGACAGCAGCGACAGCTTATAAAATACAGAAATAGCCTGTGTTAATCCAGGCTCTCCAAGAAGAAGACATCAAGATGAGATTGACTGTGCAGTGACTTCATTAGGGGAAAAAAGTGCCCTGTGAGAGGAAATGGGAAGGTGCTGGGAAACTCCATCAGACCATGATGCAAGTCTCTCGACAAGTGAAGGGGAAGAGGGGGGAAGGAGATGGTCCAAGCTGTGGTGCCATCTGAGGAGTGTTGGGCAAGGCTCCCAGGAGGCCCTCAAGCCAAAGTCAGCAGGTAGAATCCTGGGTCTCCCAGGATTGGGTCTGCCTTAATATACACGGCACCTTCAGTCACTGACTGAAAGCAACTCATGTCAACGTGGCCTTAATACAAATGCAGTGATGGATTTCAGAGCATTGCCGCTGGGATTCTTGGTTGCTTGTGCTCCAATAATTGAAGATTTTTGAGGATCTGCTTTTGGGAAGCAGTAGAAAGGTGCTGAGGCAGTGAGAATTAGAGGGACTAAGATTCCAGAGAAGGAAAAATTTTAGAGAGGAAAGCTGGCTGTCACTGGCTGCTGTAACTTTCAGGTCATTCTCCAATTCTACGTATGGAAAGAAGGCCGAAAATATCGTAATGCTGAGTGAAAAACTAGGTGGACGGGGACTTCCTGGAAACAAAAAATCCTGACAGAGTTCTGGTGGACCTTGGAAGTCCTCAAGAGCAATGTTTCCTCTCAATAGTAGCCGAATTCTGAGGCTTTGCAGAATGGAAGCTAAAAATTTAGGTATAAGCCTCTGAAAAGTACAGTCTCAAGAGAGAAAAATTTGCATTTGGGACACTCTAAGAAGAGATGGCTTGTACACTTGATTTGGATCTTAGCAGAAAAAGCATGGAGATTCAGAAATGGTCATAAACGGAGCCTTTAGCAGCTCAATTAAGCCCTGACCACACTGGGATGATCAGCCACTGCTCCCTGATCCCAGTGGAGCTTCCCTGGTGGCTCCAAAAGAAAAGAATCTGCCCACAATGCCAGAGACCCAGGTTTGATCCCTGGGTCAGGAAGATCCCCTGGAGACGGGAGCAGCTACCCACTCCAGTATTCTTGCCTGGTGAATTCCATGGACAGAGGAGCCTGGAGGGATACAGTCCACACGGTTGTAAAGAGTCAGACATGACTGAATGACTAACACTTACCCTGATCCCAACAGAGAAAAGGGATAAGTCCCATCTAGAAGAGAGAAAAACCCATTTGGGGCCTCTAAATTAATAAACTACTAGTGCTTCAAGAGGCAAAACCACCTGATCAAATAAGAGGAAAAAAGTTAAACAATACAGGCATAACCACAAAGATCCAAATATTAATGCTAGCTGACAAACGAAAATATAATCATAATTAGCATGTTTCTGATAATTTTTAAAATGAGTGACAGACATGTGCATGCTAGGTCACTAAGTTGTATCTGACTCTCTGTGACTATGGACTGTAACCTGGCAGGCTCCTCTGTCCCTGGGATTCTCCAGACAAGATTAATGGAGTGGGTTGCCATGACCTCCTCCAGGGGATCTTCCTGATCCAGGGATTGAACCCAAGCCTCTTTAAGTCTCCTGCATTGGCAGTGGGTTCTTTACCACTATCACCACCTGAGAAGCCCCAGATAGATTATTTTAACATAGGACTATTATCTATGAAAAATTAAATGGACATTCTCCAACAGAAATAGATAATACTTGAAATTAGGAACTCATTAATTGAGTTTAACCATAGTAGAATACAGGATTGTTGATCTACATCGGAAGACAGATTAACAGAAAAAATACAGCAGAAACATGGAAAGGAAAAGAGGACAGAAGAAAAGAAGAAAGGAACGTTTAATATTTAGGTGGGTCAAAGTCAGAATATCTAGTACATATATATATACGTATATATATATATAAAACATTTAATTGGTGGTCTGGACAGAGAAAAATAATGAGACAGAAGCAACAGTTGAATGCATGATGGAACAGAATTATTTAAAACTGATGAAAGCTTAACTCATATATACAAGATGTTCTATGAAGTATAACGATGGCCAAAATAATGTATACTATGGTAACACTACAAAAAGATTTAAAATGTAGAAAAAATCATTCAAGTAGCTGAGAGGAAAAATTTGTCTTTAAAAGACCAACGGAAAAACTAACAGCTGAGTTGTCAACAGAAACTATGGATTCTGGTGCCAATAAAAAGAAAAATTGAATGTTCTTCAAGAAAATACTGCCAACATAGAATTTAAATCGCAGCAAAAGAGAAACATCCTTCACAGATAAAGGTGACATGAAGATATTTTAGAAAAATAAAATCCAAGAAAATTTGTTGTCAAAATTCATTTAAAACATTAAGGAGATTTCTTGGAAGTCCTAGCCATAGCAATCAGACAAGAAAAGAGAATCCAAATTGGAAAAGCAGTAAGACAGTCACTGTTTCCATATAGAAAATCCTAAAGATGCCACCAAGAAACTATTAGACTAATAAATGAATTCAGTAAAGTTGCAGGATACAAAGTTGACACACAGATATCTATTGCATTTCTATACACTAACAATAAGCCAATGAACTATAAGAAAGAGAAATTAAGAAAACAACCCCATTTACGACTGCATCAAAAAGAACAAAGGACCTCAGAACAAATCTAACTACGAAAGTGAAAGATCTGTTCTCAGAAAACCGTAAGACAGTGATAAAAGCAACTGAAATTGACACAAACAAATGGAAAGATATACTATGCTCATGGATTGGGAGAATTAATGTTGTTAAAATGACCATACTGCCAAAGGCAATGTACAAATTCAATGCAATTCCTACTAAAGTTTTTCACAGAACTAGAACAAAAAGTTTTTAAATTTGTATGGAAACACAACAGAGCCTGAATAGCCAAAACAATCTCAAGAAAGTAGAACAAAGCTGGAGATATCATGCTCCTTGGTTTCATACTATACTACAAAGCTACATAATCAAAAACGGTATTGAGCTGGAGCAAAAACAGACACATAGATCAATGGAACAGAATAGAGCACTCAGAAATAAGCTCACACTTATATAGTCATGACATAAGAGGCAAGAATATGCAATAAATAAAGACTGCTTCTTCAAAAAAAAAAAGGCAGAGAAGGCAATGGCACCCCACTCCAGTACTCCTGCCTGGAAAATCCCATGGACGGAGGAGCTTGGTAGGCTGCAGTCCATGAGGTCGCTAAGAGTTGGACATGACTGAGCGACTTCACTTACACTTTCACTTTCTTCAAAAAATGGTGTTGGAAACACTGGACAGCTACATGCAGAAGAATTAAACTGGACTACTTTCTCACACCATATACAAAAACAAACTCAAAATGTATTAAAGACTTAAATGTAAAACTCAGTCCCAGAATCTGTAATGTTTGGTTCTAATTGTGGCTTGGAGAAGACTCTTGAGAGTCCCTTGGTCTGTAAGGAGATCAAGCCAGCTAATCCTAAAGGAAATTAACCCTGAATATTCATTGAAGGACTGGTGCTGAAGCTGAAGCTCCAATACTTTGGCCACTTGACTCGAAGAGCTGACTCATTGGAAAAGACCCTGATGCTGGGAAAGACTAAGAGCAGGAGAAGGGGAGACAGAGGATGAGATGGTTGGATTCACATCACTGGCTTAGTGAATATAAGTGAAGTCACTCAGTCGTGTCCAACTCTTTGCGACCCCATGGACTGTAGCCTACCATACTCCTCCATCCATGGGATTTTCCAGGCAAGAATACTGGAGTGGGTTGCCATTTCCTTCTCCAGGGGATCTTCCCCACCCAGGGATTGAACCTGGGTCTCCAGCACTGTAGGCAGACACTTTACCGTCTGAGCCAAAGTTTGAGCAAATTCTGGGAGATAGTGAAGGATAGGGAAGCCTGATGCACTGCAGTTCACGAGGTTGCAAAGAGTCAGACATGACTTAGTGGCTAAACAACAACAATACATCTAGAATTGCTTAGGATTCTTTGTTACATAAATACTATTTGGCTGCAACTTGCCTTTATTTTTCCTCTTGACAACATGACTCGGAGATCTTCCCATGTCAGTTTTTCTACACTAAGTTCTAAGTACAGCCACACAGTCAAAAGTTGTGCACCTCTTAATTCTAAAGACAGGGTCAACCTGACCTCCCCAAATCCCAAAGATCTGAAGTGTGCCACTCTGATAAGCCAAACTTCCTATGCCTCTGTTTCCAGAATTGTAAACAGGCAGTTAGTAATTTATCCCCTGCTACCTCCCGGGGCACTTGTGAAAACCACATCAGAGCCAGTGTGTATTCACACTACAAAACGTGCAAAGATTGGGGATGACCCAACAAGGGCTTCAAGGTAGCTGGTGGCCTCCCAGCTGAGCCAGGCTGGCAGGAGCTACAGCCACCCCCCCATCTCACTGCTGACGCCTGGAAATCACAGTACTGTTTGTCACTGGCGTTGTTTAATGAGCACCAAACCTCCTCAATTGCACAGAGAACAAGCACGGGCTCTGTCAGGAATACAGATTGCATGCTTCCTTAATATATTCAGAGCATGTACACTTGGCATTAATTTAAAATCATCCATTGCTCTTCTTATCAGGGTAGAGGACACTGGTGCATTTTAGTGTTATCTTGAAGTTAATTTGAGGCTTTAAATATTTAAGTGTTTGATAACTTGTAGTCTGGATGGATGAAACACTGAGAGCACTGTAGACTGTATTTATTTATCTACCGGTGAGATACGGAACGCCTTCCCCTCTTGAAATAACACTGACTCTTAAATAGGTCCCTTTAAAAATTCATTTTTCAGCTATTGATTCTTTCAATGAAGATGCTCTATCTGATAGGTAAGGAAATAACTTCTGAATAGCTTCTTATTCTATGGACTATCTGGGTTAGAGTGCACTCTGGGTGAGCTATGCAAGTGGGCAGGGAAGCACACTTGTAATGTTAACTATTAGTGTCTTAGAAGCCAGCCGTGTGACCTTGCAGCTGTCCCAAGGCAGCACACCCCTCACCCCACCCAGAATTACCATCCTGCCTACAAAATGTGCCAGGGAGCTGCTCCTTCAAATAGAAGGCACTTCTTTTTGCTGTTTCCTAGGAAGAATGATGATTTTCATGGAACACTTAGATACCCTTTGTGCAACTCATTCATCCATCCATCCTTCCATCCATCCATTCATTTATCAAGGACAGCTGTCAGCTGAGAGTTGATAGGAAGATAGCGAGGATAAAGATCTCCCAACCCAGGTTCAATCCTAGCTCTATGTTCACCAAATATTTGACCTTGGGCAACACTCTCCTCCACTTAAAGCAAAATAGGGATTTTTTTTAAAGCATCCTCTTCTGACACTGTTTAAAGATGAATTACATAATGCACAGAAGCACTGAGCATGCAGCCAGGTACAAAGAAGTGTACCCAGGGAACGCCACGCACTACTATTTATGACGCCTGCTCCTTGGAAGGAAAGCTATGACCAACCTAGACAGCATATTAAAAAGCAGAGACATTACTTTGCCAACAAAGGTCTGTCTAGTCAAGGCGATGGTTTTTCCAGTGGTCATGTATGGATGCGAGAGTTGAACTGTGAAGAAAGTTGAGTGTGGAAGAATTGATGCTTTTGAACTGTGGTGTTGGAGAAGACTCTTGAGAGTCCCTTGGACAGCAAGGAGATCCAACCAATCCATCCTAAAGGAGATCAGTCCTGAGTGTTCGTTGGAAGGACTGATGTTGAAGCTGAAACTCCAATACTTTGACCACCTGATGTGAAGAGCTGACTCACTGGAAAAGACCCTGATGCTGGGAAAGATCAAAGGCGGGAGGAGAAGGGGACAACAGAGGATGAGATGGCTGGATGGCATCACTGACTCGATGGACATGAGTTTGAGTAAACTCCGAGAGTTGGTGATGGACAGGGAGGCCTGGAGTGCTGCGATTCATGGGGTTGCAAAGAGTCCGACACAACTGAGTGACTGAACTGACTATTTATGCTCTGAGCTGTGTGCAGGGTCTGGGCAAAGCCCACTGGAGCTGCCAAGATGGAGGTGGAGAAACCTTAACCCACACCTTGAAGGTCTGTGTAGTCAAAGCTATGGTTTATCCAGCTGTCATGTACGAGTGTGAGAGTTGGACCATAATGAAGGCTGAGAGCCAAAGAATTGATGCTTTCAAACTGTGGTACTGGAGAAGACTCTTGAGAGTCCCTTGAACTGCAAGGAGATGAAACCAGGCAACCCTAAAGGAAATCGACCCTAAATATTCAGTGGAAGGACTGATGCTGAAGCTGAAGCTCCAATACTTTGGCCACCTGATGCAAAGAGCGGACTCATTAAAAAAGACTCTGATGCTGGGAAAGATTGAAGGCAGGAGGAGAAGGGGGTGGCAGAGGATGAGATGGTTGGATGGTATCACTGACTCGATGGACACGAGTCTGAGCAAACTCTGGGAGATGGTGAAAGACAGGGAAGTCTGGCGTGCTGCAGTCCATGGGGCTGCAAAGAGTTGGACATGACTGAGCAACTGAACAACAGCAACAACAACAATACCTTGGAGCTCAAACAATATGTAAAATGTGATAAATCCCGATAGTCTTCAGAGGAGGAGTTCCAGAATCTAGACTGACATTTGGAAATACCAGCATCTAGGGATGCACTATATGGAGAAAAAAAACACCAGGAGTTGAGATTCTGGAAAAACCCATTGCAGGCTTCTGAGGAACAGAAATAACTTCTGTGTGGAACAGAGATTCGTGGAAGGGAGTCGACGAAGATGGATTGGGACCAGGGAGGGAAGCACCGTGAATGCCCACCAAAGCGTGAGGACTTGATTTGGTTGGAAAGGAGGCTGCTGATCACTTTTGAGCAGAGTAAGGCAGTGACATAATCAGAGCTGGGCGATCTAGCAGTAGGATGAAAAACAGGTGAGAAAGAAAAGTCTGGAAGCAGGGGGGAGATTAAGGTGCAGCCTCATGGGAGTCCTCAGCGATGCCTGACTAGAGGGAGGCTGGTTCAGTAAGTCCTCATCTGGCGCTCCTCTGCCTACCGCAGCACCCCAGCGGCTTTCAAACCTGCTAGAATTTCCAGCCTCGGCAGGTGGCAGTAGGGGGACGCCCAGGGGGCTCAAAAGAAAACACTTTAAAAGATCGATTAGACAACAAACAAATTTTTTTAAAAATATGAAGATGTACCTTTGTACTAGGAAACCTAACATCAAGGATTCAGTTTAAAGGCAACAACGTCACCTGTCCTGATGCTGCTGTGATTTGAACATGATTGTAATTTTGTTTGTATTTAATGAATCATTTGGTTTGGATTTTGATTTGTTGAAGAGCTACCAGCCTAGGATTTTATACCTACAGTCTATGTTGTTATATACTTTGTGCAATGATAATAAAACAGTTTAAGTCATCAAGCGCCCCCTTGACCCTACCACATCTGCAGCCATCCCTCTGTTGGACTTTACAAGAAACTCATGGCCACAGGTATCTGACCAGCACAGTCCAGCTCCCCACCTGCAATTTCCCGTGCTGGTCATTCCAGTGGGGCTTTCGCTGCCAGGCTCTCTGCAAGCTCACCAGTGACCCCCAGGCCACTCCACCCCTTGCTCGCCCTTGTCTCCGCCCTCATATTCGTTGACCATCAGTAGCTTCCGACTGGGCGTGCTTTCCACCGACGCTCTGCATCCTTCCTCTCTCCCCCTTCTTTCTCAGCACTGCCCCCTCTGAGGAATACTTCTGGCCCCTCTGCCTCCTCCTGATGTCTAATTCTTGACCACAGACCTTCTGACCACTCAGTCGTCCGGGGCCTCTTCTCCAGCTCTATTCACACTCCCGCTGAGGATACTCATCACAGGCTGTTAGCTCCCACCTTTGCAGTCTAGCCCACACTTCTGCCCGGGACTCCAGATTTGTGTCTCAGGAGGCTGTTCCCCCTCTCACTTGGGTGTCACATGCCTGTTGAACTCAACATACCCGAAATGGAACTGATTTCCTCCCCTAAACCTATTCTTCCTAAAGTGTTCACAACCCTAGTAAATAGCAACACCATGTCAAAGTCTTGGAACCATTCCTGTCTCCTCTTTCTCTACCAATCCACATCTAAGTAATCAGCAGATTCCATCCGAAGTCACCCATGAGCCAATCACTGCTCACTCACATCTGGGTTGGTCACCAGCATCACTCCCCTGGATTACTGTAATAGCTTGCTCCTCCCCCTGGCTTCTGTCCTTGACCTTCCTGTAACCTCTTATCAACAATTCAAGTGTAGGTCAGGTCAAGTCACACACCTCTGTGGCTAAAACGTTTCAAAGTCTTTCTATCTACATGGGGGAAATAAAGTCCTTACACCAGCACTATGTGACCTGCCTTGCCTGCCTCTCCACTCCAACCACATGGTCTTTCTAGCCACCCCAGGACCACACTAGGGACACAGTCTGCCTCCGTGGTGTGCTAGGGCCAACTCACACCCACTGGACCTGGCTCATGGCTGATGATTATGAGTCTCCCTTCCCAACTTCACCTTCAGTGACACTATGTTGGTGGTGCAGCTATGGTGGGTGTGTTTAAACAACAGAAATCAGCCAATGTTGCAAATAAAATCTCATTCTTTCTTCAGAGAGCTGATGACTCACAGCACACCACTGCTACACCTAGAACAACCTGCCCTGATTTGTCTCCCTACCCTCTTTGCTTCCTTCATATCTCTGCTCAAATGCGTCCCTGATCACACTGTAGAAGAGAGTAACCCCTGCCCACACAGTCCTCTCCCACAAACCCTATGTTATTCTCCACCCAACTTGCTATGTATTTAACAGTTTGCATTTTCTTCTAGAATATCAGCTCCATAATGATGAGGACTTTGTTGTATCCATTATCTCCAGCACCAGGAACAGTGCCTGGCATGTAGAAGGCACTCAATAAATATTTACTGAATGAATAAATTCATTTTATGAATTATTCCATACATTTATAAAACTTTCTATAATTATTCAATACATTGAAAATTATTCACAACCCAGTGAAAGAAAGAATAAAATAAATGCATCTATTATACTGACATAGAAAGACATCTAAGATTAAAACTTTTTTTAAACTATTGTTCTATTTATCTATTTATTTATTTTTGGCCGTACGGGATGTGGGATCTTAGTTCCCCGACCAGGGACTGAACCAGAGCCTAAGGCAGTGAAAGTGCAGAGTTGTAACAATTGGACTGCCAGGAAATTCCTGAAAGAGCAAGTTGCTAAATGTGTTATAAAATAAAGTATGTGCACATATGTACATATGCATACACAAATATGCACATATTTTATTTCATAACACATTTAGTAACTTGCTCTTTAAGGAATTCCCTGGTGGTCAAGTGGTTACACATATATATACAACTATGGAGCTTCCCTGGTGGCTCAGATGGTAAAGATTCTGCCTACAACACAGAAGATCCAGGTTCCATCCCGGGTTTGGGAAGATCCCTTGGAGAAGGGAATGGCTACCCACTTCAGTATTCTTGCCTGGAGAATCCCATGGACAGAGGAGACTAGCAGGCTACAGTCCATGGGGTCGCAAAAGAGTCAGACACAACTGAGCGACTAACACTTTCACTTTCATATATACAAATCAGTTCAGTCAGTTCAGTCGCTCCGTCGTGTCTGACTCATGAACTGCAGCACATCAGGCTTCCCTGTCCATCACCAACTCCCGGAGCTTGCTCAACCTCATGTTCATCAAGTCAGTGATGCCATCCAACCATCTCATCCTCTGTCGTCCCCTTCTCCTTCCGCCTTCAATCTTTCCCAGCATCAGGGTCTTTTCCAGTGAGTCAGTTCTTCACATCAGGTGGCCAAAGTATTGGAGTGTCAGCTTCAGCATCAGTCCTTCCAATGAATATTCAGGGCTTATTTCCTTTAGGGTTGATTAGCTTGATTTCCTTGCATTCCAAGGAACTCTCAAGAGTCTTCTCCAACACCACAGTTCAAAAGCATCAAATATATTTATATACATAAACAAATGTATTTATCATATACAAATATATTTACAAAAATGTCACAAAAATTATAGAAGTCTTCCACATCTTAATTTATGTACAGTACTTTCAGAATGTGACTTTTCAAACAATAAGCATTCACAAATCAACTATACTTTAATAAAATTTTAAAAATAAAAATAAAATAATGCACTTATGTCACTTTTGATACATCTCAAATCTGGAAAAGCAAATCATAATAATTTTCTGGGTTAAGATGGCGGAGGAATAGGAAGGGGAGACCACTCTCTCTCCCACAAATTTATTGAAAGAACATCTGAACGCTGAGCAAACTTCACAAAACAACTTCTGAACGCTGGCAGAGGACATCAGGCATCCAGAAATACAGCCCATTATCTTCAAAAGGAGGTAGGACAAGATATAAAAGATAAAAAGAGAGACAAAAGAGTTAGGGATGGAGACCCGTCCCGAGGAGGGAGTCGTAAAAGAGGAGAAGTTTCCAAACACCAGGAAACCCTCTCACCGGCGGGTTTGGGGGAAGATTTAGAATCTCGGAGGGCAACATAACCGGGAGAAAAAATAAATAAAACCCACAGATTACGTGCCTAAAGGCAACTCCCAGCAAAGAACCCCAGGCGCTCGCATCCGCCACCACCAAGTGGGGGCTGAACAGGGAGGAGCAGGCGGCACTGCTTAGGGTAAGGACCGGGCCGAATGCCCTGAGGGCAATCGGAGGGAGCTAACGTGAGATAGTAACCTAAACTGTGGGACAGCCAGAGAGAGAGAACTATCCCGCGAAAAGCCCAAATCTAAGGCACTGCCGGCCCGCTCACGGAACAAAGGACTGAGCGATACAGGGGAAGAGCTAGCCGGCTGCGGACCGCCCCATCCCCCGCAGGACACAGCGGGCAGGCGGGACCAGCCAGAGCCAGAAAGGGGTAAACTTGGCCCCAGAGAGGGCACCCCCCACCAAACTGCAAATAGGCTCCCAGTTTCTAAGCAAAGACTGCCTGAGATCCCGGAGGGTCGACAGCCACCGGGAGGGTCACAGCCAGAGATCAGCTCCCCAGAACCGACACAAAGCACACCGGAGCCGGAGCCGGGTGCGCCAGTAAACCGAGGCGGGGACCAGGGAGGTGATAAGCCGCACCGCCCCGACAGGGGAGAGGGCACTCGCCAAACTCCTGGCTGCCTGAGCTGCTCCGACCAGGGATCGGCGCAAACCGCCAGCCCAACCGAGTCTGCGCCTTTGTGGAGTACCCGGGAACCTGAACCTGAGCGGCTTAGACCTGGGAAGTGAGCGCATCTCAGGGCCCACTCCCCGGCGGAGTAACCTGAAGCCTGAGCAGGGCAGACTGGGAAAGCACACACGCTGTGAGCGGGGGCAAACCCAGTGCAGCCGAGACACTGCGAGCTCTCCACAGACATTGGTTTGCAGTGTTCCTCCCTCCCCACAGCACGACTGAACAAGTGAACCTAAAGAGACCACCTCCGCCCCTTTGTGGCAAGGCGGAAATTAGACACTGAAGAGACCTCCAAACAGAAGCCAAATAAACAGAGGGAAGAGCGTTGGAAGTGACAAGCCAACAGATTAAAATCCCTGTAGTTAACACCGACTGCATTGAAAGGGGCCTATAGATCTTGAAAAGTATAAGCAGGAAAAAGGATCTATCTGAAACTGAACAGACCCCACACGGCTCACAACAGCTCCAGAGAATGTCCGGGATATATATTTTTACTATTATCACTTTTTTTTTCAATTAAAAAAAATTTTTTCCTTTTTTCTTTAAGTCCTCTATTACACCTTTAATTTTCATTTTTATAACCCACTATTACCCTGAAAAAAAAAAACCCCTATTTTTAAAGCAAACTGCATACATATATCTTATAAGTTTTGTGATTTTCTTTTTTTTCTTTTTTTTATAGTGTATTTTTTTAAGAATCTAAACTCTAGATTTTTAATCTTTGTTTTACATACTTGATATCAATTTTGTACATTTAAGAATACAATATTTAGTACCCATTTTTACTCAGGAGTGTGATTACTGGCTTGATTACTCTCTCCCTCTATTGATGCTCTTTCTTCTCCCCCAGGGAACCTCTATCTCCCACCCCCCTCCTTTTCTTCTCAACCCAATTCTGTGAATCTCTGAGGATGTTCTGGGCACTGGAGAACACTTCGGGAACAGAATACTGCCCAGATCTCTCTCTCCCCTCTTGATTCCTCCCTTTCTACTCATGCTCACCTCTATTGCCTTCCTCCCTCCTCTCTATGTATCTCCGTGAACCTCTCTGAGGATTCCAGACTGTGGAGGGCACAGAGGGAAGTGCTTACTGGCTAGACTGCTCTCTCCACTTTTGAGTGCCCCTCTTCTCCTCCTGGTCACCTCAACATCCCCCCCCTTCACCTCTCCATGTAACTCAGTGAACCTCTCTGGGCATCCCTCACTGTGGAGAATCTTTTCACCATTAACCTAAAAGTTTTATTATCGATGCTGTATGGATAGAGAAGTCTTGAGGCTACTGCAAGAATAAGACTGAAAGCCAGAGGAAACACTAATTAATAAGAGATCATCCAAAAGCCTCCACATATACACTGAAACCAAGCTCCACCCAAGAGCCAATAAGTTCCAGAGCAAGACATACCACGCAAGTTCTTCAGCAACGCAGGAACATAGCCCTGAGCATCAATATACAGGCTGCCCAGAGGCATACCAAATCCATAGACATCTCAAAACTCAATACTGGACACTCCATTGCACTCTAGAGAGAAGAAATCCAGCTCCACCCACCAGAACACCGACACAAGCTCCCCCAACCAGGAAACCTTGACAAGCCACCCATCCAACCCCACCCACAGTGAGGAACCTCCACAATAAAGAGGAACTTCAAACTACCAGAATAAAGAAAAGCCACGCCTAACACAGCAATCTAAACAAGATGAAAAGGCAGAGAAATACTCAGCAAGTAAAGGAAAATGAGAAATGCCCACCAAACCAAACAAAAGAGGAGGAGATAGGGAATCTATCTGAAAAAGAATTTAGAATAATGATAGTAAAAAATGATCCAAAATATTGAAAATAAAATGGAGTTACAGATAAATAGCCTGGAGACAAGGATTGAGAAGATGCAAGAAATGTTTACCAAGGACCTAGAAGAAATAAAAAGGAGTCAATATATATTGAATAATGAAATAAAGGAGATAAAAGACACGCTGGAGGGAACCAACAGTAGAATAACAGAGGCAGAAGACAGGATAAGTGAGGTAGAAGATAGAATGGTGGAAATAAACGAAGCAGAGAGGAAAAAAGAAAAAAGAATCAAAAGAAATGAGGAAAACCTCAGGGACCTCTGGGACAATATGAAACGCCCCAACATTCGAATCATAGGAGTCCCAGAAGAAGATAAAAGGAAAGGCCACGAAAAGATACTCGAGGAGATAATAGTTGAAAATTTCCCTAAAATGGGGAAGGAAATAGTCACAGAAGTCCAAGAAACCCAGAGAGTCCCAAACAGGATAAACCCAAGGCGAAACACCCCAAGACACATATTAATCAAATTAACAAAGATCAGACACAAAGAACAAATATTAAAAGCAGCAAGGGAAAAACAACAAATAACACACAAGGGGATCCCCATAAGGATAACAGCTGATCTTTCAATAGAAACTCTTCAGGCTAGAAGGAAATGGCAGGACATACTTAAAGTAATGAAAGAGAATAATCTACAACCCAGATTACTGTACCCAGCAAGGATCTCATTCAGATATGAAGCAGAATTCAAAAGCTTTACAAACAAGCAAAAGCTGAGGGAATTCAGCACCACCAAACCAGCTCTCCAACAAATGCTAAAGGATCTTCTCTAAACAGGAAACACAGAAAGGATGTTTAAACACGAACTCAAAACAACAAAGTAAATGGCAACAGGACCATACTTATCAATAATTACCTTAAATGTAAATGGGTTGAATGCCCCAACCAAAATACAAAGACTGGCTGAATGGATAAAAAAACAAGACCCCTATATATGCTGTCTACAAGAGACCCACCTCAAAACTAGGGACACATATCAACTGAAAGTGAAGGGCTAGAAAAACATACTTCATGCAAATGGAGACCAAAAGAAAGCAGGAGTTGCAATACTCATTTCAGATAAAATAGACTTTAAAATAAAGGCTGTGAAAAGAGACAAAGAAGGACACTACATAATGATCAAAGGGTCAATCCAAGAAGAAGATGTAACAATTATAAATATACATGCACGCAACATAGGAGCACCACATTATGTAAGGCAAATACTAACAAGTATGAAAGGGGACATTAACAATAACACAATAATAGTGGGAGACTGTAATACTCCACTCACACATATGGATAGATCAACTAAACAGAAAATTAACAAGGAAACACAAACTTTAAATGATACAATAGACAAATTAGATTTAATTGATATTTACAGGACATTCCACCCCAAAACAATCAATTTCACCTTTTTCTCAAGTGCACACGGAACTTTCTCCAGGATAGATCACATCCTGGGCCATAAATCTAGCCTTGGTAAATTCCAAAAAATTGAAATCATCCCAGTCATCTTCTCTGACCACAATGCAGTAAGATTAGACTTCAATTACAGGAAAAAAACTATTAAAAATTCCAACTTATGGAGGCTAAAAAACACGCTTCTGAATAACCAACAAATCACAGAAGAAATCAAAAAAGAAATCAAAATATGCATAGAAATGAATGAAAATGAAAACACAACAACCCAAAACCTATGGGACACTGTAAAAGCAATGCTAAGGGGAAGGTTCATAGCAATACAGGCGTACCTCAAGAAACAAGAAAAAAATCAAATAAATAACCTAACTCTACACCTAAAGCCACTAGAAAAGGAAGAAATGAAGAACCCCAGGGTTAGTAGAAGGAAAGAAATCTTAAAAATCAGGGCAGAAATAAATGCAAAAGAAACAAAAGAGACCATAGCAAAAATCAACAAAACTAAAAGCTGGTTTTTCGAGAAGATAAACAAAATTGACAAATCATTAGCCAGACTCATCAAGAAACAAAGGAAGAAGAATCAGATCAACAAAATTAGAAATGAAAATGGAGAGGTCACAACAGACTACACAGAAACACAAAGGATCATAAGAGACTACTACCAACAGCTATATGCCAATAAAATGGACAACTTGGAAGAAATGGACAAATTCTTAGAAAAGTATAACTTTCCAATACTAAACCAGGAAGAAATAGAAGATCTTAACAGACCCATCACAAGCATGGAAATCGAAACTGTAACCAGAAATCTTCCAGCAAACAAAAGCCCAGGACCAGATGGCTTCACAGCTGAATTCTACCAAAAATTCAGAGAAGAGCTAACACCTATCCTACTCAAACTCTTCCAGAAAATTGCAGAAGATGGTAAACTTCCAAACTCATTCTATGAGGCCACCATCACCCTAATTCCAAAACCAGACAAAGATGCCACAAAAAAAGAAAACTACAGGCCAATATCACTGATGAACATAGATGCAAAAATCCTTAATAAAATTCTAGCAAACAGAATCCAACATCATATTAGAAAGATCATACATCATGACCAAGTGGGCTTTATCCCAGGAATGCAATGTTTCTTTAACATCCTCAAATCAATCAATGTAATACACCACATTAACAAATTGAAAGATAAAAACCATATGATTATCTCAATAGATGCAGAAAAAGCCTTTGACAAAATTCAACATCCATTTATGATAAAAACCCTCCAGAAAGCAGGAATAGAAGGAACATACCTCAACATAATAAAAGCTATATATGACAAACCCACAGCAAACATTATCCTCAATGGTGAAAAATTGAAAGCATTTCCCCTCAAGTCAGGAACAAGGCAAGGGTGCCCACTTTCACCACTACTATTCAACATAGTTTTGGAAATTTTGGCCACAGCAATCAGATCAGAAAAAGAAATAAAAGGAATACAGATAGGAAAATAAGAAGTAAAACTCTCACTATTTGCAGATGACATGATCCTCTATATAGAAAACCCTAAAGATTCTACCAGAAAATTACTAGAGCTAATCAATGAATATAGTAAAGTTGCAGGATATAAAATTAACACATAGAAATCCCTTGCATTCCTATACACCAATAATGAGAAAACAGAAAGAGAAATTAAGGAAACAATACCATTCACCATTACAACAAAAAGAATAAAATACTTAGGAATATATCTACCTAAAGAAACAAAAGACTTAAATATATAGAAAACCATAAAACACTGATGAAAGAAATCAAAAAGGACACAAACAGATGGAGAAATATACCGTGTTCATGGATTGGAAGAATTAATATAGTGAAAATGAGTATACTACCCAAAGCAATCTATAGATCTAATGCAATCCCTATCAAGCTACCAACAGTATTTTTCACAGAACTAGAACAAATCATTTCGCAATTTGTATGGAAATATAAGAAACCTCGAATAGCCAAAGCAATCTTGAGAAAGAAGAATGGAACTGGAGGAATCAATCTGCCTGACTTCAGGCTCTACTACAAAGCCACAGTCATCAAGACAGTATGGTACTGGCACAAAGATAGAAATATAGATCAATGGAACAAAATAGAAAGCCCAGAGATAAATCCACGCACCTATGGACACCTTATCTTCGACAAAGGAGGCAAGAATATACAATGGAGAAAAGACAGTCTCTTTAACAAGTGGTGCTGGGAAAACTGGTCAACCACTTGTAAAAGAATGAAACTCGAACACTTTCTAACACCATACACAAAAATAAAGTCAAAATGGATTAAAGATCTAAACGTAAGACCAGAAACTATAAAACTCCTAGAGGAAAACATAGGCAAAACACTCTCCGACATAAATCACAGCAGGATCCTCCATGACCCACCTCCCAGAATATTGGAAATAAAAGCAAAAATAAACAAATGGGACCTAAATAAAATTAAAAGCTTTTGCACAACAAAGGAAACTATAAGCAAGGTGAAAAGACAGCCTTCAGAATGGGAGAAAATAATAGCAAACGAAGCAACAGACAAACAATTAATCTCAAAAATATACAAGCAACTCCTGCAGCTCAATTCCAGAAAAATAAACGACCCAATCAAAAAATGGGCCAAAGAACTAAACAGACATTTCTCCAAAGAAGACATACAGATGGCTAACAAACACATGAAAAGATGCTCAACATCACTCATTATTAGAGAAATGCAAATCAAAACCACAATGAGGTACCATTTCACACCAGTCAGAATGGCTGCTATCCAACAGTCTACAAGCAATAAATGCTGGAGAGGGTGTGGAGAAAAGGGAACCCTCTTACACTGTTGGTGGGAATGCAAACTAGTACAGCCACTATGGAGAAGAGTGTGGAGATTCCTTAAAAAACTGGGAATAGAACTGCCATATGACCCAGCAATCCCACTGCTGGGCATACACACCAAGGAAACCAGAATTGAAAGAGACACGTGTACCCCAATGTTCATCGCAGCACTGTTTACAATAGCCAGGACATGGAAGCAACCTAGATGTCCATCAGCAGACGAATGGATAAGGAAGCTGTGGTACATATACACAATGAAATATTACTCAGCCATTAAAAAGAATACATTTGAATCAGTTCTACTGAGATGGATGAAACTGGAGCCCATTATACAGAGTGAAGTAACCCAGAAAGAAAAACACCAATACAGTATACTAAGGCATATATATGGAATTTGAAAGATGGTAACGATAACCCTATATGCGAGACAGAATAAGAGACACAGATGCATAGAACAGTCTTATGGACTCTGAAGGAGAAGGTGAGGGTGGGACGTTCTGAGAGAATAGCATTGAAACATGTATATTATCATATGTGAAACAGAACACCATTCCAGGTTCGATGCATGAGACAAATGCTCAGGGCTGGGGCAATGGGATGACCCAGAGGGATGGGATGGGGAGGGAGGTGGGAGTGGGGTTCAAGATGGGAAACACATATAAACCCATGGCTGATTCATGTCAATGTATGGCAAAAACCACTACAATATTGTAAAGTAATTACCCCAACTAAAATAAATAAATTTATTAAAAAAATAATAATGAATAAATAAATATATGATTTACAACTAAAAAAATTTTTTTCTGGGTTATGAGCTTCATGAAGAGAGATTGGAGTCATATTCAGTGTACACTTTTAGTGTCTAGACACTTCCTGGCAAACAGTAGGTGCTCAAAGATGCTAAGGAATGGTTGAGTTCAAGCGAGAGCTGGCAGAAGCCTGAACTCAGAAGCAGGGGCTGAGGGGAGAGCCGTGTGATGACTACACCAGCAGCTCCAGAAGTACATGAATCAGAACCTGGGGCTTTGGGGGCCAACGAACAAGAACTGATGGAGATATCGTCATTTATTCACTCACATTGCCCAAGTGCCAACTTTGTGCCAAGTAGCACACTGACATCTGAGAACAAAGCAATGAACAATGAGTGGTCTACCAGACCCTAAGGGCTTCAGCACCAAGAGCTAGGGGGTGAACCGGGCTTGGGAGGGAAAGCAGGAAGCCCCCTGAAGGAGTGTTGCCCCTGCAGAGACGTCCGAAGCCACAAACCTGAGAAGCCAGCCAGCACTCAGTGCTCAGCTCTATATGTTTGGCCTCAAGCGCCCTCCTAGTCTTGGGCCCTTACTCACCAGGATTCACTGCTTAGACTCAACACTGACAAAACCAACCACTATGGTGAACCCCAGTTTAGGGTGCAAGATCATTAACTTGGAAATGCCTCTCCTACCAGCCTGGTAATGTGGCATGAGAAACGGACAGAATTAGACCTAAACGATGATGCCTTTCTTCTTGGGAAATCAAACTTGCCCTTGGTCCGTGATGATACCTTATTACACACACCATTATCGACACATTCAATCTAAGAGACATTTATCTTCTATTTTAAGGAATTGTGATAACTCATTATGGAAAAGAAAAAAAAAGATCAGCCACAGTTCATTACATGTTTTCCTTCAATTAGATAGAGATCTCAGTGGATTATATTCAAAAAGATACTGGTCTTTCCTCTGACCTGGATTTTCACCGGGGTTTCTCAATAGCGGGTGGTGGTTACTGAGGCAAAGTCAATGATATATGGTAAGCAAGTATATGCATTACTGCATTTTCAATTTTCCTCAAGTCAACTGTTTGAGCCATAGTAACTAGATAGAAATAAATAACTTCTCTCTACTGTTTCTAATGATTTTCACTCTAGAAATATGATGGGCATGATGGAAAAAGTCTTAAGATTGGTATAACAAGTTGTTTCTGCAGCTAAGCAGGAAATTTGACCTCTATTACTTTTTTCCTCATCTGGAAAAATGGTTAGAATGGTAATCACTTCAAAATGCTGTCGTGAAGGTTAATAATGCACTTCTCAAAATCATTATAACATATTCTAGCAAGAGCAATTATTACTGTATTCATTTGTTAAGTAAAAGAGTTTTAAGTTGTATAGACATATCATTAAAAATAATTGTGTCTTAAGCTTGTGTAACTTTAAAAAAAAAAAATCTAGCATGCAAATCATACTTATTTTTCCAAATGCCCATAGCCATCATGATCACTTTTGCTCCCCTAAATTTTATAAGTCCCTCCTTCCATTGTGGGAACATCCCTTACATGACCCTTGTATTTAACATAAATAAGCAAGGTCAATTTTCAGGTATTTGATGTTCTTTTGGTAAAAGACTATGCTTCCCTGGGGGCTCAGCAGTAGAGAATTAGCCGGCAGTGCAAGAGCTGCAGGAGACATAGGTTTGTTCCCTGGGCTGGGAAGACCCCCTGGAAGAAGAAATGGCAACCCACTCCAGTGTTCTTACCTGGAGAATCCCATGGACATAGAAGCCTGGTGGGTTACAGTCCACAGGGTCACAAAAAGTCAGACACAACTAAAGTGATTCAGTACACATGGGAAAAGATTGCATAAATAAGAGAGGAAGACAAGAATTTAGCCAGCAAAATTACAGAAGTTTCCTCATGAACCAAGTCTCCATGGGTTATCTGGTGAGTAACTGAAGCTGGTTTAAGAATTTGGATGCCATGGAAGCAAGTTTTTTTTCACCTGGAGCCAAAGATTTCCATTATCCAATTTTGTCTGAAAGCAGAGTCGTTGCTGTTCTGTTGCTAAGGCATGTCTGATTCTTTGCGACCCCATGGACTGCAGCAAGCCAGGCTCCTCTGTCCTTCACCATCTCTCAGAGTTTGCTCAAACTCATGTCCATTGAGTCAATGATGCTATTCAACCATCTCATCCTCTGTCGCTCTCTTCTCCTTTTGCCTTCCATTTTTCCCAGCCTCAGGTTCTTTTCCAATGAGTCAGCTCTTCGCATCAGGTGGCCAAAGTATTGGAACTTCAGCTTCAGCATCAGTCCTTCTGATGAATATTCAGGGTTGATTTCCCTTAGGATTGACCAGTTTGATGATTGACTGGTTTGATCTTTCTACAGTCCAAGGGACTCTCAAGAGTCTTCTCCAGCACCACAATTCAAAAGCATCAATTCTTTGGCGCTCAGCCTTCTTTCAAGCAGAGTAGCCCAAAGTTGGTAAAGCAGGCAGGAACACAGAGTGAAGACACTTTGGGCCATATCATGTTATTGGGGCTAGGGGTGTGAGGGCCATGGCAGAGGATTCTGAGGCTTTGGTCCTTTTGGCAACTTACATCCCATTCACTTTTTCAGAAGAATGAGCATTGAGCCACACACAAACATCAGCCTCATTTTCTCCCTGGTTGATTTCTCCCACACTTAACCTCCTTCCCTCTTCAGCTCTCATCCCTTCAGAATATCTCTCCTCCAGCATCCCTGGTTCCAAGAAGAATCAGAGGCTGGTGGGGAGGGAGCCATGGGGAGGAAGGGCAATGCCCTTGAGTTGTTCCCATGATCCCGGCATCTCTATTCCATCATCGTAGCCAGCTTCAGATTTTATCCACCTTCCCACTGAGATCTCAGCTTGCACTTCAGTTTTTCTTCTGAAAAGATTGCAGGGTGTTTGTGTTTTAAGGTATTGAAAACTATCTACACTTTAGCAAAACATTCATCTTTAAAAGTGACTCTCTTGTCCATGGCCTTCATACTAAATGAAGGTCAGGGTTAAAATTCAACCCTTTCTGTGGGCACTTTCCTCAATGAGAAAACCAAAATCGGGTCTGAAGTAGATTAAATAACCTGAGGCATCACTAGAAACAAGTACACGTGTTTCGCCATTTAAATGTCTTAAGGGTTCAAATCCCTTAGCGTTTGGTGACACGCTGTCCCTAGGCTCTGCCCCAGACTGAAGCTGAACACCTCAGAACTGTTTATTTCTTCTTCCAGTATCCCCACAACATGCAGAATCCCAGGATGTGGGACCTTTGGAAATATCCACAAATTCCCAAGCTTTCACTGCTTGAGAATCATCTGGGGTGTTTGTTCCCATGCATTTTCCCAGGCTGCTCTGCTGGAAAACCTCATGAGGTTTGGGGGCAGGAGGCGACCATCTGAATTTAAAGATTTAACAGGTTCTGCATGTGATGCTGATACAAGCAGCCCATGGAAAACACTTTAAAAATACTCAATAATAAGGTGGCATTTTCCACTGAGGGTGCTCTCCACTCACCCTGCAGCCTTTGACATGATCAAAGAAACACGCCATGCTTGTGATAGACTTACGAAGAAAACAAACCCAGCAGAAAGGGAACTCAATAGTATCAGCCTCTTCCAGGTCTTACATGTAACTATTATCTTGCCTGACTCATACTTCATTACATGAGACTTGACGTACAAGATTAATATCATACACAGTTATTTCATCCACACACAAACTCCGTGCTGGCACTTCAGAACAGAAGTGAACTAATTTTAGTAAATCATTCATGGTGACTTAAGGAGACTTAGGCTGTTCAAGAAAGTCTAAGAAATGGCGATATACAGCAGCTTCGAAACACAGTCCAGGTGAAGCTGAATTTTGGGAACATCTTCAACCTTGTGGGTTCATGACTCAAAAATGGGGAAACTTCTTGCATAGGAGCTGGAACATTTCCCAAGTGAACAGAGATCAGTCACGAACTCAAACACTAAACCAGTGACACAACTGATAATTTCAGTAAAAGTCACTCAAAATATATTGTATTCAACAAAGCTTTGACTGTGATTTACCTTTGTTAGTGTTTCTTGAGCATAATATTATTGGAATACATTCTTGTTAGGGACCCAGAGGGGCTTGTACTAAAATCTCTGCCTTGTCACACTGACTTACTCATGATTCAATCATGAGCCTTTATATTTGTTTCCCAGAGTGGCTCCTGCTCTTGACACTTCCTAAAAGGAAATGAATGTCCATGTGGGATGGTTGGTTGCAGTTCAGGAAAGGTCTGCAGTTTTGAAAAGCCCATCAAGTTGCTCCTTGTTTAGAACTTCCCTGGTGTTCTTGTGTATGTGTGCGCTTGGTCACTCAGTGGTGTCCAACTCTGTGACCCCATGGACTGCTGTCCACCAGGCTCCTCTGTCCATGGAATTTCCCAGGCAAGAAAATGGAGTGAGTTGCTAGTTCCTACTCCAGGGAATCTTCCCGAGCCAGAGATCAAACCTGCATCTCTTGCATCTCCTGTGTTGGCAGGCATATTCTTTACCACTGAGCCACGTGAGAAGCCCAGGTGTTCTTGACAAAGGATCTAAAAGCAGGAGAAATTAACATCTTGGCTCTTAACCTGCTGTATCTCAAGATGCACAGACACTGAACTGGCTTCTGCTACAGCTGCTGTTTTGTGCACACACACTTTCTCTCTCAAGAAGGAATCCCTACGGCTCTTTTTGAATGCCAAGACCACCTTGATCTGGGGCTCCATGAGTTCTTGTTCCTATTATGAGGATGACAATCATCCCTTTAACAACACGCCAAGAGATCAAAGATGTGTATAGCACGTCACTAAAATCAGAGTGTCAACTCCTGGGGGCATGACATACACTTCTCTTAATTCCTACTGACAATACTCTCACTGGATGGTTTTGTCCTTGCGATCCTGGTGGATGTGCTAGAGGAGACGCTCCTGCAAGAAGGACAGAAGGGCCATATGCCATCTGCTCAATGGAAATAACTCCCATTAAAGGCACAGAGTTTGAATGCATTTGTCTGCAAGCCGAACCTCTCCGAGTGGGATTTCACTATACCAACGTTAATCCTACTTATATAATCAACTGCTTGGGACTTTCTAGAGACAGTGTGATTTAGCAAGAAGCTGTTCTTGTTCTGGGTATTAAATGGGATCCCAGGATAAGGGTCCTGTCGACGTCAACTTCAGCTTGGCACCCAAGAGCTCCTCCTGCAGCTAATGGATGTCCCAGACTCGAGTGCTCAGGCAGCAGTGAACAGACGTGATTCACCAGGTTTCCAGGCACACACTCCAAGGTTATAAGGAAAAGGAGTGAGGAAACGAGGGAAGTTGGACTGTTTTGGATGGTGGTAAACTTGGAAGGGCAGCTACATCCAAAAGGACCTGCAACTACAGAGCTCCGTCCAATGCTACTGGCACAGTGGCAGCCCCAAACCACCAGATTTCCTGTGGGCTTTTTTTTAAGAAGCCAGATAATTGTTTTTTAAGGTGAAAGCCACTGATTTTTTTCTTAATCGATTTAATGCACACATATAATTAAAATCAAAGGCTTAGAAGCTATGGAGATGATAAAAAGATCCATTGCTGGGGTTGAGAGGAGGTGGAGGGAATGAACAGGCAAAGCTTGGAGGACTTTCAGGGAGTGAAATACTCTGGATGATATTACAGTGGTGGGTACACGTCATTACGATACGTTTGTCCAAAGGTTCGACCCCAAGAGTGAACCCTAATGTAAACCATGTGCTCTGGGTTGTGACAATGTGTCAATGTAAGTTCATCACTTGTAACAAATGAACCATCTAGGGAGGATGTTGACAGTGAGGGAGGCTGTCCACCTATGGGGAGGAGGTAGACAGGAAATCTCTGTACCTTCCCCATGTGCACAATTTTGCTGGGAACCTAAAGGGTCTAAAAATCCAAATTAAAAAGAAAAGAAAGGGAATTCACTGGCAGTATAGTGGTTAGGACTCCACGATCAAACCCAGGTTGAATCCTGGTTGGGGAATTAAGATCCCACATGACACATGTGTGCCAAGTTGCTTCAGCTGGGCCCGACTTGGTGTGACCCTGTGGACTGTAGCTCACCAGGCTCCTCTGTCCATGAGATTCTCCAGGCAAGAATACTGGAGTGGGTTGCCACACCCTCCTCTGGGGATCTTCCCAACCCAGGGATCAAACCCACATCTCTTACGTCTCCTGCATCAGCAGGCAGGTTCTTTACAACTAGTGCCACCTGGGCAGCCCCCCCACATGATCTGTGATGTGACCAAAATAAATAAATTTTTTAAAAAGTAAAGAAACTGAAAAAAAGAACCACAGGCTTATAGTATCAGTGGCCTCTGCCCCATTGCCCTCTAACCACCATCCTCAGTCGCCACTTTGAACTGCTCTGTTTATTTGTCCTGGCACGTTCTTCTCTATTACTGAAAAGTGTGGCTCTTCTACTCTTCATTAGCTTCGTTATTCTAAGCGTTGCCTATATCTTTTCTGCACTCACTGAGGCTGATATTTTTAGCTCCTCCTGCACTGACTCTGCCTACCCGGTCACAGTCCATCTACAGTGACCTGGGTCTCACCAGCTCTCAAGTGCTCTCTCCCTGGGGCATCCATGTGTCTTTCTACTGAGTTGACACCCCTATTTTCTGGATTCCATGGTTTTCTCAGTTGCCGTTTTGTTGAAATATATTTCTGGCAGTTCCCTTTTAACGCTGCTTGGATAGTAAAAATTTGGGGACTTCACACGTTGGAAATGGCTTTATTCCACTCACACCTAACTGTAATCTGGCTGGTAAGGATTTCTGCCTTGAAAATCACCTTCCTTCAGTTTTAAAGGCACTCTCTCCATATCTTCCTGTTTCCAGGGTTGCGTTAAGCAAATCTGACACTCTCGGATTCATGTTCCTTCAGCTGTGTCCTGCTTATCCCTCTGCGAATGTTGGGCTCTTCTCTTCATGCGTGCTGTTTGGACGTTTCACGGCGACAAAGGGAGGTGTCAGGTCGACCTCCTGGGCCTCAAGCCCTGCAGTGCCCCCGAGAGTGGGTGATCTTCGGCATGTGACATGACCTCACTGTGCCTCTATAAAACCAGGGTGAGTATCCTTCAGGTAGAGTGCTTATGCAGAGTAATGAGCTAATACATCAAAACCCTAGAACAGTGCTGGGTCTAGTGAGCAGCCAATGAATACTGGGCTTTCTGACTGCTGGTGCTATCATCATTCTTCATTCCAGCCTGGCTTTCCTTACGGTGGTTTGTATCCTTCCATCCTGCTACTTGAAATACTTCTTTGGTAATTTCCTGCCTCCTTTTTCTCTCATCCTTTGCCTTGGAATTCCTACCAGTCAGACATGGGATTCCTAGACACATCCTCTCCTGCTCCCAGCCTTTCCTAGTTCCGTTTCTCTGTTCTCGTTTTAATTATCATTCTATTTCCTGAGATATTTCCTGGACTTCTGTTGCCCCATCCCGGTGTGCTGACGGCCAGCATATGTCAGTTTTCATTTCCTTGATGGTCACCGTCCCTTGGCATCCTGCTCTTGCTTTCTGGATGCAGCGTGTCCTCTTCCCTCTCCGGGAATAGTAAGTAAACTCTGAAATTGTTTCCTGATTCCCTCAGTGGCATTTCCTCAGGGTCTTTTCCCCTTCTCTTCGTCTGCTTCATTCTCTCACTTTCAAGTGTGGGATTTCCCCCTCAAAGTTCTGGCCATCCTGGGCGGTTCATCCACACCCAGGAGGGAGACCTAAAAAGACTATGCCTGTGGGTTGTGCTTGTAGACTGGAACCCAGGCTCATTTCTCCAGAGTCCTGCCCTCATCCGTGGGGTGGACTCCCCCAGTCCTACCTGGGGATGCAATCTGGTTGCAACATACCAGACAGGGTGGGGCCAGAGCTGGGCACCCAGGCTCAGGGTACAGACTTCCATGAAACCCTCCATGCCTAGCCCTGCACTTCACCCCACCATCTGCAGCCCAGATGCTCATCGCAGTTTCTTTAGAGAATGAATTTCCTAGATGTGCATGAGGCCAGCCACTTGGTACAGACTTTCTATCCACAGAAAGTCTACTCCGCCACCCACCCCCTGCCACCCTCATAGCCTGGGGTCTCCCAGCATCGCCGTGCACTTGGCCTGCTTCTCCCTGACATTGCTCGGTTAAATCAGTTTCCATTCCTCCACTCTGTCCAGGGAAAAAAATTCTGGTACCTTAAAGCTAACTAATTCCAATTTTATTCTATTCACTGGGACAGGTTCTGGGCTTCCCTGGTGGCTCAGATGGTAGAGAATCTGCCTGCAATGCAGGACACCCAGGTTTGATCCTTGGGTTGGGAAGATCCCCCCTGGAGAAGGAAATCACTACCCACTGCAATATTCTAGCCTGGAGAATTCCATGGACAGAGGAGCCTGGTCGTCTACAGTCCATGGGGTCGCAGAAAGTCAGACATGACAGAGTAACTAACATTGATTGATAGATTGGGACAGGTTAGGGGGCAAAAAAAATGTGTGCAGGGGTTATAAGCAGCCCTTTGGCCAGTCGTTATCCTAGGACAACCCTACTTCAGCCCACCTATAATAAGAATGCTGTTAAAAAGCCAGATTCCTGCCCCAGATCAGATCCACTAAACCAGAAGCCCTGTAGGTGGTGCCCAGGAGTCTGCATGTTCAACAAGCTGCCCTGGGGGAGTTTGGATGCAGGTAGCCTAGTGTTTGTCACACATGGATAGACATCACTCAGAGGAAAGCCAGCCAGGAACCAGGTCTGCTCACCAGGAGCCATAGTTTGGCCTCCTGATTAGTCAGGCCTCCTGCTAGTCTCTGGGCACTCAGCAATTATGCACTGTGTGTCCACTTGATCTTGGACTCACTGCGTGGTTCTCATGCATTGTGAGCTAAGACAAAGAGCTGCACTGACCCCACTGGGGTGGGCAGTGTGGGCCTGGTCCATGTTCTAGTTGGCCCTGCACTGGGAGCACTTTTTGGTAGGAGCCAAGGTAAACTCCACACAATAGCAGCCCTTGAGCAGGAGTACATGGACCAGTGTGTACTGGAAGGGGGGCCCTGATGGACACCACACAGCTAGAGGAATGTGCAGTATCACCCAACAGAGCATGCTCTCAGGAACGTGACACCGAGTTCTCATCTCCAAGAGAAGAGGGCTGCTGTGCAAAAGCAGAAGATATACTCTGATGAAAGGCAAATGTTTCAGGCCACAAGAGAAGCTCAGATCTGGCTTAGGACCTCCAAGAGGCTGGGGACCCAAAAAGGGGGTCAAAAGGAGAAGCAGCAGAGAAGGCCTGCCAAAGGGAAAACTCAGCATGACAGGGGGAATGGGGTCTCTGGCTGTTGCCCCATCTCTGTGGGTTGGAAGGTGCCTGAAACACCCCTCTGGACATGTGGATCTGAGGATCAGAGAGGTTTCTAAGGTTGTACCCCAAGAGGCCCTGCTGTGTTGTCAGCGAACATCCCTACAGGACCCCAGCATGGCCTGAAGGAATGAGCACAAACCAGTCGGCTTGATTCTAGACAGAGGACCAACACCTTCCCTCCCCTGCATTTCAGTCTCCTAGACTAGTAAGAGGTTTCTCACCATCTACGGAAGCATCTGTGAGCATTTCCAGGCCTACACTCAGCTA
Source organism: Okapia johnstoni (assembly GCA_024291935.2). NCBI lineage: Eukaryota > Metazoa > Chordata > Mammalia > Artiodactyla > Giraffidae > Okapia > Okapia johnstoni. The sequence goes on from CM044318.1 coordinate 82,939,309, forward strand.
CTATTCCAAGAGCAACAGTCCTTTCTCCTAACAGCATGTGTGTTGGCTCTGAAGACATACACCATCTTCGCCATCTCTGTATATTCACACACTTAACACTGTGTGGCCCTTCCTAACTGCTCTCTAAATGGCCTTACTGACACATTAATTAATTACTCTCTACCAGATATGATTTAAACTGACTGCTGTCCATTCAGCTTTTCCCCTTGGCTTGATGCCACCAGATGCACCATCCTGGGAGGCCATTTCAGATCATAGGAAATATGGCATCAACACGTCTTGCAATCACAAAAATGTGGAAATGTGTGGCTAGTTAGGTCTTTTATTAGGGTTTGTTTGAGGCTGATTGTTTATTGAAAGAAAAAAAAGCACAAATTGCCTTTCAAAGAAGTGGAATGTATGTTCTGTAAAAATTCACAAGAGCCAAGTGTGGCTTGGAAAGTGTTGTGGTTGACTTGAAATAATAGAACATGAGTGTGTGTGCATGTGTGTGCATGTGCAATAGAAAGAGGCTGCATCAAGAGAGAAAGACAGAACCATATCCTTCTCTAGATAAGTTGATTTCTTAAACATTAGTGGAGTGAACAAGCCTCCCCATGCTGCTGTCACTCCCTTGTCTAGAATTTGAGCTCTATAAACACAGGAAGGGGGATCTTTGTAGCTGTTTTTATTACTATCAAACCTTTTTCAACCAAGGAGATGGATAATGAGTCTCTGGATATGTAATTTTTAGCATAAAAAAAGGAGCACACCACAGTGTCCATCACCATGGTTGACCAGATGTCCTAACTCCAGGACCGCATGGGTTGAGAGATTGTTGTTTGCCTTTCTTGTGGGCCAGACCAGCCTTCTCTCACCAGGAGCTCTGCAACCCCAGCTTCACTGTTTCGTAGTCATCTTTCTCTGCATTAACACTTTTCCTCTTCAAAATCCCTCCCTTGAAAATAAACTGGGGCTGTTGTGGTAATGCCTACTAACAGTGAAAATGCACAGCAACTCGATGCAGTCACGAATACTTGTGAGAAGGTATTCACTACAGCCTGGTTTGTAACAGCAAAAGTTGAAGGCCTCCTAAAAGTCCACCAATAAAGATTGGTCAATAAATTATGACATCATCACACTATGGAAGTCTGCATAGAACCTAAAATGAATGAGGTACCTGTCTGTACTAACTTGGGAGGGTATCCATGCTAGACTATTGGGGGAAGACCACTATGGAGAGTATATACACAATTTTGTTTAAAAATTAAGATGTCTACCAACGCATAATAGATGTCTGTATGTTTCTATGTGCACAGAAAAAGTTCTGGAAAGATACACACTAAACTAAGAACAGTGATTACATTCAGAGAATGCAATTAATAAGGATGGAGTGATAAGGAAGGTGATTTTCATGTTTTTATTACAATGGACTAATTTCGTAAGTTTTTTTAAAATCCTCGATCCCTTATTTACACACAAATCTCTGCAGGAGGGGTCATTCCATGCTGAGGTCCAGTAGCTTGGCTGAAACCTGGGGGAGCTATGGAAGGGAATATTTACTATACAATCAGCTGAGAACCAGCCCAAGGGTGATCACAGGAAAGGGGGTTTCAGAGCCCAGACAGAATGCATGTGGTGAAGATGCCCTGTTCAGGACAATCCCTCGCCTACAGACCAAAGAACAGGAAGAGTCACAAGAAGGACTTGTGGACGGCTGCCCTCTCTTGGGTGGATGATGATGCCCCACGGGCAGTCCAGTCTCCTTGCGTCCCGTCTCTACCACAGGACTTCCTTTCTCGAAGACACTGCTCATGCACAGAGTGTGAAAACCAATGGACTAAATTATAAATGGGCTGGCCTGTTACTCATCTCATGGCTTCCCTTTATAATGTTTGAATCATTTTATAGTTTTAAATATCAGCATCTCTACTTGGTGAAAAGAACTTAAAATCAGTCACATTTGGAATAGATACCTGTATAACTGAATCACTTTGCTGAACACCTGAAACTAACACAACATTGTTAACCAACTATATTCCAGTGTAAAATAAATAAATAAAGACGTCCCTGATGGTCCAGGGGGTTAAGATTCTGCCTTGCAGTGCAGGGGGTGTGGGTTTGACTCCTGGTGAGGGAAGTAAGGTCCCACATGCTGCAGAACAACTAAGCCTACATGCTGAACTAGGTAGCCCACTTGCCAGAACCAGACGGAGTCCATGAGCCAGAGGAATGATTCACGTGACCCACTGAAAATCTCACATGCTAAACACAGCATGCCCAACACAGCCAAATAAAAATAAATAAAAGGCATTAAGTTTATTAAAAAATGAATAACTTAAATAAGTCACATTTGGGCAACTTGATACAGACGTAACAGTATTCCCATTACATAAAGAAATCTTTGTCATTTCCCATCCTGCACTAGATGATGTAGTAGTTGACTGACATCTAAACACTGCCGTCTGCTAAAATCAACAAGAGTTGGGCAGAGCCTAGGATTTTGGTTGAGATCCCAAGCAATCTACTGACATTTCCCCAACACCACTTACTATATTTTAGTGTCAGAATCAGTTGAACGGTGGGTTCTAAAGACAGCAACTGAATACATTTGTGCTTTGGGAAAAAGCATCCAATGTGATCCTCACCCATCACTTAGTTAGAAGGGGGAAAACCTTAAGGGGAGCCGTTTTCTTTCAACTGCACTATGCCGGCAGAGCACATACGGATTCTGTAACACAACACACCGCAACCACTGTGATTTATCCGCACAAGGTAACGCCTGAGCCAAAAGAAAATCTAAATCTCAGAAAGATCACCTTTCTCTGTTGGGAAAGTGCAGGGGCCATCCATCCTGGAGGTACGAACCGCACAAGGGTTGCAGTGCCCTCTGGTGGTTATTGCTTTTTCCTGCATCGCGCCCTCGCAGGAATCCACTTGCCCTATGGAATCCAAGCAGCTCCATGCAACGGGTGGTGTGGGTGATGGGAGGCCCACAGGAAGAAAGTATCTGAAACTGAAAGAAAGCCATCATCACGTGACCTTCCCAGGTGGCTCAGTGATAAAGAATCAGCCTGCCAATGCAGGCGGCCCAAGAGACGTGGCTTTGATCCCAGGAAGATCCCCTGAAAAAGGAAATGACAACTCACTCCAGTATTCTTGCCATGGAGAATCCTTGGACAGGGGAGCTTCACAGGCTAGAGTCCACGGGGTCACAAAGAGCTGGACACGACTGAGCACTCACACACTGCATCAACACTTAAAACTACGACTAGAATGACTAGCGGGTGGCAGGCTTGTCTCCCCTGTGTCATACTGAGAGCTGGCGCCTCACAGACAAGGCGATGGGTTCTGTAAAGTTCTGGTGGGTCCTCTCTAGATCTGGGGAAAAACATGATGAAATGCCCAACCATGAAGAAAAGCAACACTGTCCGGTGGGAGAACACAAAGAAGCTGTGGGGCCGGTTCAGCCACTTGCTGGTTAAGAAACACAGGACAAGACATTTGGCTTCTATAGTTTGTTTATCTGTGAAATGGCAGGAAGGAGCCCCACCTCCTGAAGTGAAGTGAAAGTCACTCAGTCGTGTCCGACTCTCTGCGACCCCATGGGCTATACAGTAGATGGAATTCTCCAGGCCAGAATACTGGAGTGGGTAGCGTTTCCCTTCTCCAGGGGATCTTCCCAACCCAGGGATCGAACCCAGGTCTCCTGCATCGCAGGCAGATTCTTTACCAACTGAGCTATCAGGAAAGCCCTGCGTCACTGTCCAAACGAACAGGATAGTATGAGTGACAGCTTAGCAGAGGGCAGGCAGTCCCTTGGTGGCAACTGTCACAAAAGTGCTGCAAGCTCACTCCTTGTTTTAGGTTCTTTACTTTATAAGACTATGCAAGACAATGGGTGTTTTGATTTCCTTTTATTAACATATAGTTTATGTATAATATCAACTAAGTTTCAGTGGAAGTGACAAATAGATTCAAGGGATTAGATCTGATTGACAGTGTGCCTGAAGAAATACAGATGGAAATCCATAAGATTGTACAGGAAAAGAAATACAAGAAAAAGAAATACATCAAGGCAAAATGGTTGTCTGAGGAGGCCTTACAAATAGCTGAGAAAAGGAGAGAATAGAACGTCAAAGGAGGAAAGGAAAGATATACTCATCTGAATGTAGATTTCCAAAGAATAGCAAGGAGAGATAAGAATGTGTTCTTAAGTGAACAATGCAAAGACACAGAGGGAAACAATAGAATGGGAAAGACTGGAGATCTCTTCAGGAAAATTAGAGATACCAAGGGAACATTTCCAGGAGGATGGCATGAAAACCCACTCCAGTATTCTTGCCTGGAGAATTCCCATGGACAAAGGAGCCTGGCAGACTTCAGTCCATGGGGTGACAAAGAGTCGGACACAACTGAGTGACTAAGCACACGGGAACATTTCATTGAAAGATGGGCACAATAAAGGACAGAAACAATGTGGACATAATAGAAGCAGAGATATTAACAAGAGGTGGCAAGAATACACAGAAGAACTGTACAAAAAAGGTCTTAATGACCCAGATAACCACGATGGTGTGATCACTTACCTAGAGCCAGACATCCTGGAGTGTGAAGTCAAGTGGACCTTAAGAAGCATTTCTATGAACAAAGTTAGTGGAGGTGATGGAATTACAGCTGAGCTATTTCAAAGCCTAAAAGATGATATTGTTAAAGTGCTGCACTCAATATGCCAGCAAATTTGGAAAACTCAGCAGTGGCCACAAGACTGGAAAAGGTCAGTTTTCATTCCAATCCCAAAGAAAGGCAATGCCAAAGAATGTTCAGGCTACCACACAATTACACTCATTTCACAGGCTAAAGGTAATGCTCAAAATTCTTCAAGCTAGGTTTCAACAGTACATGAACAAAGAAATTCCAGATGTTCAAGCTGGATTTAGAAAACGGCAGAGGAAGCAGAGATCAAATTGCCAACATCCACTGTATCATAGAAAAAGCAAGAGAGTTCCAGAAAAACACCTACTACTGCTTCATTGATGACCCTTAAGCCTTTTACTGTGTTGTTGTTGTTCAGTCACTCAGTCAGGTCCAACTCTTTATGACCCCATGGACTGCAGCACACCAGGCTTCACTGTCCTTTGCCATCTCCTGGAGCTTGCTCAAACTCATGTCCATTGAGTCAGTAATGCCATCCAACCATCTCATCCTCTGCTGTCTGCTTCTCCTCCTGCTTTCAATCTTTCCCAGAATCAGGGTCTTTTCCAAAGAGTCAACTCTTCGCATCAGGTGTCCAAAGTATTGGAGCTTTCAGCTTCAGCATCAGTCCTTCTAATGAATATTCAGGACTGATTTCCTTTAGGATTGACTGGTTTGACTCCTTGCAGTCCAAGGGACTCTCAAGAGTCTTCTCCAACACCACAGTTCAAAAGCATCAATTCTTCAGTGCTCAGCTTTCTTTATGGTCCAACACTCAAAATCCATACATGATTACTGGAAAAACCATAGCTTTGACTAGATGGACCTTTGTTGGCAAAGTAATGTCTCTGCTTTTTAATATGCTGTCTAGGTTTGTCATAGTTTTTCTTCCAAGGACCAAGCATCTTTTAATTTCATGGCTGCAATCACCATCTGCAGTGATTTTGGAGCCCAAGAAAATAAAGTCTCTCACTGTTTCCATTGTTTCCCCATCTATTTGCCATGAAGTGATGGGACTGGATACCATGATCTTAGTTTTCTGAATGTTGTTTTAAGGCAGCTTTTTCACTCTCCTCTTTCACTTTCATCAAGAGGCTCTTTAGTTCCTCTTTGCTTTCTGCCCTAAGGGTGGTGTCATCTGCATATCTGAGGTTATTGATATTTCTCCCAGGAATCTTGATCCAGCTTGTGCTTCATCCAGCGTTTCTCATGATGTACTCTGCATATAAGTTAAATAAGCAGGGTGACAGTGTACAGCCTTGATGGACTCCTTTCCCAATTTTAAACCAGTCTGTGTTCCATGTCCAGTTCTAACTGTTACTTCTTGACCTGCATATAGGTTTCTCAGGAAGCAGGTAAGGTGGTCTGGTATTCCCATCTCTTGAAGAATTTTCCACAGTTTGTTGGGGTCCACATAGTCGAAGGCTTTAGCGTAGGAGATGAAGCAGAATTAGATGTTTTTCTGGAATTCTCTTACTTTTTCCATGAGCCAGTTGTTGACAATTTGATTTCTGGTTCCTCTGCCTTTTTTAAATCCAGCTTGAGTATCTGGGAGTTCTTGGTTCACATACTGTTGAAGGCTAACCTGGAGGATTTTGAGCATTATTTTGTTAGCATGTGAGATGAGTGCAATTGTGCGCTAGTTCGAACAATCTTTGGCATCGTCCTTCTTTGAGACTGGAATGAAAACTGACTTCTTCCAGTCCTATGACTGTGTAGATCACAACAAACTGTGGAAAATTCTTAAAGAGATGGGAATACTAAAACACCTGACCTGCCTCCTGAGAAACCTGTATGCAGGTCAAGAAGCAACAATTAGAACTGGACTTGAAACAACAGACTGGTTTAAAACTGGGAAAGGAGTCTGTCAAGGCTGTACACTGTCACCCTGCTTATTTAACTTATATGTAGAGTACATCATGCAAAATGCCAGGCTGGATAAAACTCAAGCTGGAATCAAGATTGCTGGGAGAAATATCAACAACCTCAGATATGCAGAAGACACCACCCTTATGACAGAAAGTGAAGAGGAACAAAAGAGCCTCTTGATGAAGGTGAAAGAGGAGAGTGAAATACTGGCTTAAAACTCAACATTCAAAAAACAAAGATCATGGCATCTGGTCCCATCACTTCATGGCAAATAGATGGGGAAACGGTGGAGACAGTGAGAGACTTTATTTTCCTGGGCTCCAAAATCACTTCAGATGGTGATTGCAGCCATGAAATTAAAAGATGCTTTCTCCTTGGAAGAAAATCTATGACAAACCTTGACAGCTTGTTAAAAAGCAGAGACATTATTTTGCCAACAAAGGTCCATCTAGTCAAAGCTATGGTTTTTGCAGTAGTCATGTATGGATGTGAGAGTTGGACCGTGAAGAAAGCTGAGCACCGAAGAATTGATGCTTTTGAACTGTGGTGTTGGAGAAGACTCTTGAGAGTCCCTTGGACTGCAAGGAGATCCAACCAGTCCATCCTAAAGGAAATCAGTCCCAAGTGTTCATTGGAAGGACTGATGCTGAAGCTGAAGCTCCAATACTTTGGCCATCTGATGCAAAGAGTCGACTCATTGGAAAAGACTCTGATGCTGGGAAAGATTGAGGGCAGGAGGAGAAGAGAGCAACAGAGGAAGAGATGGTTGGATGGCATCACCGACTCAGTAGACACAAGTTTGAGCAAACTCCGGGAGATAGTGAAGGACAGGAAGCCTGGCGTGCTGCAGTCCATGGGGTCTCAAAGCGTTGGACATGACTGAGTGACTAAACAACAACAATTGTTAACTCATTAACATTGAACTCATGGTCAACAGCACTGTAACTCACGCCGAAACAAAACTCATGTGACAGATGTGTTGTCTCCATGAGGCCCATCCCAGCCTTCCTGTGCTCAGAAACAGTGGATATAACTTTTGTACAACAGGTGGGGTCATTTTAAACAGTAAAATCACCAACAAAAAGCACAAAATTAAAGCTAGCAGTGTGATATTACATAAAGTGCCTAAAGAACCATGGCTTAAGGTCTGAAAGCTGGACAAGGAGGCAGCGGGTCAGCTTGCTTGACTTCAGCTAGGAACCTGCACACTGAAGTTTAAGCCACTTTATTCACATGCTTGTCCACAAATGTGCAGTATTGATTGGAGGTTACAAATAAATTAGTGAGTAGTTGAATTCAAAAATACCGAATCCATGAATAATGAGGATCAGCTGTACCAGTAGTTCACCACCTAGGGTCTGTGGACCCCTCGGTTTGCTAACACCCATTCAGCTGTGCACTAAACAATGTTTTTTTCATAGAACTCTGTTTCTCCTTGAATGAGCCTCTGACAAACAACGGTTATTTAGACTTGCGTAACTAGCTGACATTTTCTCAGGAGTGAATGAAGTCAGCCTGTCACTTCAAGGAAAACAACTGATATTATTTGTTGCCAAAGATAAAATTTCAAGCTTTCAGGTGAAAATTAGATGTTGGAAAACTAGCACATGCTCCCACAAGGCGGAGAGCCTTCCAATATGTAAACACTTCTAGGATGTGATTAGAGATGATATCAAGCACTGTGATTTTTGATAGTGTCTAATGAGATGCAGCAACTTTCGGAAGGGCTGCCTCACACGTGAACCAGCATTTTCCAAGTGGCCAGTGCATAATGTTACAAAGTGATGCACGGAGAGAAGACCCATCCAAAGTACAAGATAGGAAAATAGGTTTTAATATAACAGAGAACGAGAAGTTCATTGATATCATTTCATATTCCACGTTGCAACTAACTTTTAAGGACACTACCCCTTTTGAGTTTTGGTATGGTACACAAGCAGAATAGCCACAATTATCTGAAAAGACTATCAGAGTCGTCCTCTTTCTCCAACTACATTTCTGTGTGAGGCCAGGTGTTTCTCATATACCTCAGTCAAACACATTACATTCCATAAAGAATTGGATAAGAAAAAAGTAGTTGTCTTCTAGTAATCCAGATGTCAAAGAGGCACATAAAAATGTGCAACAACGCCACTCTTCTCACTGTGTTTTTCTTGGAAGGTATATATTTTTATTTAACCTTATCTAAATAAAATTTAATATTTAATAAATTTTAATTAAATTAAGTAAATTTATTTAATTTTTGCCTTGGAAATAACCTATCCATTGACAGATGAATGGATAAAAAAGATCTGGTATATACAAACCATGGAATACTACTCAGCCATCAAAAAAGAATGAAATAATGCCATTTGCAGCAACATGGATGAACCTAGGGGTTATCATGCTAAGTAAGGTAAGTCAGACAGAGAAAGACAAATACTGTATAATATCACTTATATGTGAAATCTAAAGTATGATGCAGGGAATCCCCTGTGGTCCACTGGTTAGGAATCAGTGTTTTCACTGCCAAGGCCTGGGTTTGATCCCTGGTTGAGGAACTAAGATTCTGCAAGCCTCGTGGTGTGGCCCCAAAAATAAAATAAATAAAACATGACACGAATGAACTTATCTATGAAACATAAACATAGAGACATAGAGAACAGATTGTCACTGGCCAAGGAGGAGTGGGAATGGGGGAGGGGAGGATTGGGAGAGTGGGGTGAGCAGATGCAAACTAGTATATATAGAATGGATAAATAACAAGGTCCTACTGTACAGCACAGGGGACTACATTCAATATCCTGTGCTAAACCATAATGGGAAAGAATATATATGTATAACTGAACCACTTTGCTGCAGGGCAGAAATGAACACAACTCTGTAAATCAACTATACTTCAATTTAAAAAGTTAATATGTTATTTATGTTACCATGTAATAGGTCTGTTATCTTTCTTTTGTAAGTGAATTAATAAATCATTTTTAATGTCTCAGTTAAGTTCCAGTGTGGGAAATATACATTAACAAAAGTTAATGTTAATGCCAGCAAAACCCCACATAAACAGGAGTTCTCCAGGGTTCTCAATCAGGATGACCCTGAGGGATGGGATGGGGAGGGAGGTGGGAGGGGGTTCAGGGTGGGGAACACATGAACACCCATGGCTGATTCATGTCAATGTATGGCAAAAACCACTATAATATTGTAAAGTAATTAGCCTCCAATTAAAATAAATTATTTTTTTTAAGTGTTTGAGAAGCACTGGCCATGCCATGTGTCACCCAATCAACACTGATGTCACCCTATCTGCATACACGCTGATTCTTACATTGGTTACAAGACCCTAGTGGAGACCTCGTTCCCCAGCAGCGAAGGAGACAGAAGAAGCTGAGTGCCTGGAGAATGGGAGGCCCTGCAGACAAACGCCCAGCCCTGCAGACCTCATGATAAGTGGGCTTCACTTTCGTGAGTCAGTGTAGGATACTCATTACATGTGGAAGGACTTTGATTGCTTCATGGAGAGAGCAATGATATTTGTGAAGATGAAACCTTTCAAGAGCTGTCCTCTTGGACAGTGGTCATCAAGGGTCAATGGATGGAGGATCTGCTGACCGGAGGATTCCTGTGCTATGTCCCCACCCTCAGCAACCTCATCAACTCTCAGGCTTCCAACTACCACCTGCAGCAGCTCCCTGCGAGACTGTGAAATCTCCCCGTTAGCCCAGTAAAAATGCAATAGAAAAGCAAGACCAACCGCCCAAACTTGAAGAGTCGTCTAGGTTGTTAGTACCAAAGAGAGAATGACATTGCCTGACACTCCCTGAGTTGGAGCAAATTGTGTCAAAGTCCCACTCCAGGCAGCCCCCTCATCCCCAAATCTCTCTTTTCTCCTCATTTCTTCCTGAGCATCCTTCCTCCAACTCCCACTTCCGGAAAAAGTGGTCTTGGCTTTTTGGCTTCCAGGATCCATCCATCTTGGCTTCCAGGATCCATCTTTTCTCCCAAGTGGGAAGCCTCAATGGCTCAGTGGGTAAAGAATCCACCTGCAATGCAGGAGACACAAGAGACATGGGTTTGATCACTGGGTTAGGAAGATCCCCTGGAGGAGGGCACAGCAACCCACTCCAGTATTCATGCCTGGGATATCCAATGGACAGAGGAGCCAGGTGGGCTGCAGTCCAAAGTGTCGCGAAGAGTCAGACACAATTGAGCAACTAAGCATGCACACCTAAAGTACCTCTCCTGTTTTCTTACATGATCAGTCTAGCTTTCTTCCCTTCTCTTGCCCACACCCTACACAGATCAACACAACAAAAGTCCCTCCATACACAAAAAGCATCAGGAGTCCCCCAATAAAAATACTTCTGTGCACTGTTTACAATAGCTAGGACATGGAAGCAACCTAGATGTCCATCGGCAGACGAATGGATAAGAAAGCTGTGGTACATATCCACAATCGACTATTACTCAGCTGTTAAAAAGAACGCATTTGAATCTGTTCTAATAAGGTAGATGAAACTGGAGCCTATTATACAAAGTGAAGTAAGTCAGAAAGAAAAACACCAATACAGTATATTAACACATATATATGGAATTTAGGAAGATGGTAACAATGACCCTATATGCAAGACAGCAGAAAAGACACAGATATAAAGAACAGACTTTTGGACTCTGTGGGAGAAGGCAAGGGTGGGATGATTTGAGAGAAAAGCATTGAAACATGTATATTACCATATGTGAAACAGATCACCAGTCCAAGTTTGATGTATGAAACAGGGCACCCAAAGCTGGGGCACTGGAACAAGCCTGAGGGATGGGATGGGGAGGGAGGTGGGAGGGGCGTTCAGGATGGGGGACATAAGTACACCCATGGCTGATTCATGTCAATGGATGGCAAAAAACCACCACAATATTGTAATTAGCCTCCAATTAAAACAAATAAATTTTTAGAAAAGAAAGAAAACAAAAACAAAAATACTTCTGTGCAAATACTTTTGTACAAATTGCTTTTTCTTCTAATGGACAAATGGCATGCAGTTCCAAAGGCTATTATTTTTATGAGACTAAGAGTTACCCATGAAATGTGTTTCTAAATTCGGAGTTCTTAAACTAAACTCAGACCCATATAAGAATTTACTGAGGGTTCTGCCCGACAGTATTGCTTCTCTCCTACTTCTGTGCAAATAAGCATTTGGAATTTTCAAGGATAATGCTTAGTCATTAACACATCGTCAATGTTGCCTTGAGTTGTTGTGATTTGGGCTTGCTGCTATTATTCCATTTTAATTAGAAATCTTTATTAGTTTGACTTCATCATTATCACTTTAATTTCTTGTGAGCTGTTTGGTCGGCTATATAATGAGATGCCTACTAGCATCCATTGCAATTTTGGCCCATAATTTTCCAGTGCCCAGACTTAGGACAATGTGTTATGGTACAAATTTGAACCCTTCAGACTCCTATTGCTAAGATTTGTGAGGTGTTATTGCAGATAATTATATAATGATAAATATACACATATTATTTGTGATTATAGAAATAATTCCCTCAGAATGTCTTTGAACGGTGAAATTTTATGGTTATTGAAAGTGTTTCTTCAACTGGGAATGCAGACAGGGCAACTTGGGGTCACAGTCTGTGTCTCAAATAACTATTGTTGAAAATATTTAAGTGGCGATGATTTTTGTTGCTGATAATTCCCAAATCAGAATCTCTTCTGATTCCCCCTCATCTCTACTTCCATACATTCAACCAAATAAATTCAGTATTTCCAACATGGAAACCATCTTCCCTCTCCCACACCAAACTTGCATCTTGTAGCTGCTCATGTCTCAGGAAATGACATCACTGTTCACACACTTCTCCGTCTGCAAACCTGGCTCTCTCCCTCTGCCCTGGTCCAGTCCCTAAGTTCTGTTGATTCTGCCTCTAAGATACTTTTTGAATCCCTCCTCTTCTTTTCATTTCTTCTGCTACCATCCTAAGGCTCTGCCACCTTTCACCTGGATTTTTCACTGCTTTATACCCAGCCTCCACAATCATTTCTAGCACATAGTAGGTGCTTGTGCAGAATCCTGCCTAGCACACAATAGGTGCTTATGCGATATCTTTTGCTTGTCTGGTTGATCCACTCTTTTGAGAGCTCAGATCCAGAGCTCAGAGGGAGGGAAGGGAGTAAGAGCAGAGGATTTATGCCCCTAAGCGCCCCGCCATGGAGTCCTCACAGGCGGGCAGATCCCATTTGCTGCTGAGCAGCCTCTCTGTTTTGACGCCCCATGTATGAGGGTCCCGAGGCTGATGTAACAAAGTACCGCAGACTGGGTATAGAACCATTATGTATAAAATAGATGACTAGTGAGAGCCTCCGGGACAGCACAGGGAGCTCTACTCAGTGCTCTGTGGTGACCTAAACGGGAAGGAAATCCAAGGAAGAGGAGATACAGTATACGTGTGGCTGATTCACTTTGCTGTGCAGCAGAAACTAACACAACATTGTAACGCTTATACTCCAATTAAAAAAAAAGTAAAAAGAAAAGAGACATTTTTCCTCTCATAGTCCTGGAGACAACGAATGTGAAATCAGAGTGTTGGCAGGGCTGTGTTCCCTCTGAGGGTTCTAGCAGAGTCTGTCCGTCTGGTGTTAACCACCATCCTAGGCCTCCCTTTGATGGGGAAAGTGAGAGACTTTATTTTGGGGGGCTCTAAAATCACTGCAGATGGTGACTGCAGCCATGAAATTAAAAGACGTTTCCTTCTTGGAAGAAGAGCTATGACCAACCTAGACAGCATATTAAACAGCAGAGACATTACTTTGCCGACAAAGGTCCGTCTAGTCAAAGCTATGGTTTTTCCAGTAGTTAAGTACGGATGTGAGAGTTGGACTATAAAGAAAGCTGAGCGCCGAAGAACTGATGCTTTTGAACTGTGGTGTTGGAGAAGACTCTTGAGAGTCCCTTGGACTGCAAGAATATAAAACCTGTCAATCCTAAAGGAAATCAGTCCTGAATATTCATTGGAAGGACTGATGCTGAAGCTGAAACTCCAATACGTTGGCCACCTGAAGTGAAGAGCTGACTCATTGGAAAAGACCCTGATGCTGGGAACGATTGAAGGCAGGAGGATGAAATGGTTGGATGACATCACCGACTTGATGGACATGAGTTTGAGCAAGTTCTGGGAGTTGGTGATGGACAGGAAAGCCTGGAATGCTGCAGTCCATGGGGTTGCAAAGAGTAAGACAATGCTGAGCAACTGAACTGAGGCCTCCCTTGGCTTGCAGACACAGCATTCCTATCTCTGCCTCCATCACCACTCGCCTTGCCATGTTTTTCTCCCCATCTCTTACAAGGACATCAGTCATGTTGGATTAAGGGCCACCCTACTCCAGCACAGCATCATCTGAACCAGTGGCATCTTCAGTGATCCCACTTCCAAATCACACCATATTCTGAGGTTCTGGGAAGGACGTCAGTTTGAGGGGGAACGGTCTCCAGCCCAGGACACCCTGTAACTGTCACCTCCTCTGAAGGGACATGCCATTGCTATTTTCTCAATGGTTTGAGATCCATTCTTCATTAAGTACTAAATTTCCATGTGCAGTTGGGTCTATTTCCAGATTTTTCAACTCTGTTCCATTGGTCTGTCTATGCAGGCACCAGTTCCATGGTATTCTAGTTACAGAGCCTTTCTGGTGTGTTTTAATATCCTAATTCTAGAATTTTTATAGTATGTTTAACCTAATGTTTAAACTGGCTCTTCTTCCTCTAGGTTTTCCTTGTGACTCTTCCTCATTTGTTCTTCAACATAAACTTTAATTTATAAATTGTCCTGTGAAGAACTGACATTTCTTTGTGAACTGACATTCACAAAGATATTTGTGAAAATGAGTTTTTCTATTCAAACATGGCACATTTTTTTGCTGTTTATGGCCTTTTTTGAATCTTCCAGGGTGCTAAAGTTTTCCATAATGTTTCAGACATTTCTATGTAAGTTTATCTCTAAGTATTTCATTTTCTTTCTAGCTGTAATAAGTACAGTCCTCTCTTCCAGTAAATTTTCTAACTGGTTTTTGCTTATATTTATGACAACTATTGATTCGTGTGAGCTTCCCTGGTGACTTAGTTGTAAAGAGTCTACTTACAAGGCAGGAGACGCGAGTTCGATCGCTGGGTCGGCAAGATCCTCTGGAGAAGGAAATGGCAATCCATTCCAATGCTCTTGCCTGGGAAATCCCAGGGACAGAGGAGCCTGGTCAGCTGAAGTTCACAGGGTTGCAAAAGAGTCAGCTACAACTAAACCCCCATTGATTTGTGTGTTGCTATTACAACTTAACTTACTAAATTTCCTTACTATCACATAGTAGTTTCCCACCAATTCTTTGCATTGCTACAGTCACATTATCTATAAGTAGAAATGCACTTACATTATTTTCTAATATCTACTCTGTAAATGCTTTATTTTCTCTGATTTTATTGGCTAACAACACAATATTTAGCAGTAGTAGAGACATTAGTGGCCATTAGTTCTTGTTCCAGACCTTGACAGCAAAGCCCCAAGTGCTCTGCAATTAAGTAAAAAGCTAACTTTGGTCTGAAGCATATGTATTTGTCATGCTTTGGCAGTATCCATCAGTTCCTATATTACTGCTGCTACTGCTGCTACTGCCAAGTCGCGTCAGTCGTGTCCGACTCTGTGCGACCCCACAGACGGCAGCCCACCAGGCTTCGTCGTCCCTGGGATTCTCCAGGCAAGAATACTGGAGTGGGTTGCCATTTCCTTCTCCAGTGCAGGAAAGGGAAAAGTGAAAGCGAAGTCGCTCAGTCGTGTCCGACTCTTAGCGACCCCATGGACTGTAGCCTACCAGGCTCCTCCGTCCATGGGATTTTCCAGGCAAGAGTACTGGAGTGGGGTGCCATTGCCTTATATTACTAAGTGTTTATAAAATGAATGGGTATTGTTAGGGACTGAAGTCCTAACTCCAGAACTGATATGTGACTGTATTTGGAGAAAAGGCTGTTAATGGGGTGATTAAGTTAAAATGAAGCCACTAGGGTGGGCCTCAATCTGTTTTGACTGGTGTCCTTATAAGAGGGAATTCAGACCCACTAAGGGGCTATATGATCAAGTGCACACGTAGGAAAGACCAGGTGAGGCAGCAAGGAGACCACGTGCAACCCAAGGAGAGAAGCCTCAGAAGAAACCACCTTGATCTTGGACTTCGCAGCCTCCAGGCCTGTCAGAAGATATATTTCTGTTGTCCATGCCACAAGTCTGTGGTACTTTGGAATAACACCTGTTGCCGTCTAATATATATATGGAATTGTGTCAAGTTCTTCTTGTGTATCTGTGAAGATGACTGTATGATTTATCCCCCCAGCTTTATTAATTGTTGTTGTTCAGTCGCTAAGTCATGTTTGTGACCCCATGGACCGCAGCACACCATGCTTCCCTATCCTCCACCATCTCCCAGAGTTTGCTCAAACTCATGTCTATTATGTCGATGATGCCATCCAACCATCTCATCGTCTGTCAGCCCCTTCTCCTGCCCTCAATCTTTCCCAGCATCAGAGTCTTTTCCAATGAGTCAGTTCTTCGCATCTGGTGGCCAAAGTATTGGAGCTTCAGTGTCAGCATCAGTCCTTCCAATGAATATTCAGGGTTGATTTCTTTTAGGATTGACAGGTTTGATCTTGCTGTCTGTAGTTTGGTGTATCAATATATTTCCTACTAACAGACATCCTTGCACTCTAGAATGAATTTCACTTACTAGTTTTGTTTTGTTTGGGGGTATGCCACATTGGTGGCAAGATCTTAGTTCCCAGACCCTGGGGACCCAGGGCCTGGCAGTGAGAGCACAGAGTCCTAACCGCTGGATCACCAGAGAATTCCCAAATCTCACTTGTTCTTAATGTATCTCTCATGTGCTATTGAATTCTTTTGGATAACCTTTTACTTAAAATTTTAACATAAATATTTATCAGTAAGATCAATCAGAAGTTTTATTTTTCAGTGAAATCTTTTCAAATTTGAGGATTAATAATATATTCACTTTTCAGCAAAGAAAACCATTCTTTACACTCCAATTGCAACTTTTCTATAATTTTGTAATTCTTTTAAAGCTTATTAAAAAAATTAAACATAAGAAAAGTCTAAGCTCTTTGATGGCTCATTATCAGTAGAGGTAACTTCACAACAGTGTTATTAATAATGTTCTTCCTGTTGGGGTTGATATACAATAGCCCTAATGTGTCAAATCTCTCGAACAAAGTAGATGAGTACCTTGTCACATGGACAAAAGTCTCCAGGATTTATTCCAGTTCCTGGCACATATTAGGTGCCCTGCAGAAGTTCTTTGAATGAGCAAATGGACAAGGATGGATTCTGCACATATGCGTCAAAGTACAGATTGTACAGAAAATTCATGAAACTTTTCCCTTAATATTTTGTGTGATGTGAGAAAAGATTATTAACGTTTGAGAGTCTGATCCCTGTTTAAGCAGTTAGGAGAGTAAAAAGGAGATTTTTCCATCAACTAAAATAACTCTGCTTTCTGCAGACTGTGTAACAGGATAATTGAAGATTCATGCAAGACTAATGGATTCTTTGTGAGAAGGATGGATGCATGAAGGGAACTTGATATCCCTGCACGATGACAACAGCAGCAGTTATTTATCAGAAATGTAAATGGATTTACTCAGCCCGTGGTGTTGCCCCTGCTGTGATGCCAACTACACACTTGGCACCACTTACCTCTTTCTTCCCGACCTCCCTCTGCTTTGCTTTACCAGCACTTGTTGGGCCTTTTTGCATCAGACTGTCGATTTGCATGACATTACAAATGAGTGCAATCCTGAATGTGGTCATAAAGCCTGCTCAACACCTTCATGAGCATAATCCCTCAGAAAACAAAAGCCCCACTTAATCAGTACTCAGCCTGGTTGCTGCAAGCCCGACCCCTTGAAAGCCTTACCTCACATAGGAGCACTGGACCCTGACCCCTCTCTCTGAAAGGAACACCAGAAAGATGTCAGGAGTCCAGTCAGGAAATCTAACCCCATGTCTCGTGTTATGGGAAGAGAATTCCATCACTTTAAATGAGCTCCTTCCTACCCCCTACGTCGTCTCTGTATGACTTTGATAAATCACCCAGTTCCCAGGGTCTCAGGCTTCAGCGCCATCCAAGCACGTGCTCTGGGGCTTTGCTCACATAGGTTCCTCTTCCTGGAGCGTCCTTCCCTACCTCCCATCCCTACTCAGATGAATCATCAGAGACCCAACTCCGATCCACCTGCCAAGGAAACTTTCTAGACCCTGCCTTTCTGCTGCCTTTATTAGAACCATGAATATACATGCCCATTCTCTTTAGTAGGTCATACATGCCATCAGAGAGCAGATTGTGTCTTGGTCACTGATGAATGCCACACAGCAGTATCTCATTGCAGCATGCAACACTTATTTGCTGTGATAAATCCATTTACTAAAATAAATTCCCCTGGGGTGGATTCAATACCTCCTTTGAAATGAAACTTACTGCCTTCTGATGTTTGCATCCTCTTGAAATTTTCAGAAATTTGTCTTAAACTTGAGGTTTCCATTTTGAACCTGGGTAGATGTGCTTACCTGTCAACTACAACACTAATTTTGAAATTTCATGAAACAATATTAATGCAATTCCTATGGAATAACAGAACAATGCTAAGTAAGGGTTTATGTTTGTGAACTACAAATGCCCAAGAAGAAAGAAATGCTGCTTGAATATTTAACCGGCAGTGATGTAAAGAAACTGAATGATGTACCTGTAAAGCCGTGCCTCCTGATTTCTCAGTTCCCTGAAAGCTTGGAGGTGCACTGTTTGTATGGTCAGGAGGGGAGACAGTTTAATTTATAGAGTCGAAATAGAAGATGTCTGAAAGTAGGAACACTTGCTCTACTGGAAAAAGTCACATATTTGCTACAAAAGGCGATACAAGTTAGATTTCTCTCTGTAAATTCGTTTCTCAGTAGTGTCCAACTCTTTGCAACCCCATGGACTGTAACCTCTGTCATGGAATTCTCCAAGCAAGAATACTGAAGTGAGTAGCCACTATCTTCTCCGAGGAATCTTCTCAATCCAGGAACTGAACCCATGTCTCCTGCATTGCAGGTGAATTCTTTACCATATGAGCCACCGGGAAAACCCCATGAGAGATGATACAAGTTAGTTTTCTCTCTGTAAGCCAACTTCTGAAAGCATCTTTAGAAACTTTTTCCTATTTAGAAAAAGGATGAGTAGAATTTCCTATGAAAATCTTCAACTAAAGGTTGCCATGCAGAAGAATCAAGCCAACTAAAAATTATAATATACATATGTCACTGGCATATACTCACATAAATATATCTTGACTGCCAGTTATGTGCTGCTAGACCTACCTAAAGCAGGTTTCTAACTCCCTTTTAGAAAATGACATCACATGACCATAGTATAAATCCACAATTTGCAAGTTTTCTTAAGTGGAATATCTTGGTAAGAGATCATATTTCTATCACCTCTGAGAAAACTCTTCTCTGTTAATTAGAAGAACTAAGAAACCTCTATTTTGTCGGCAAATGCCTACCCTGGAGGACTAGAGGGTTTAACTACAATATTTGTCTTGTGACTCATTTTGGTTTTGACAGTTTGACTACCATAATTATCACTTTCTCAGAAAATATTTAATGAAGATAATAAGATAATCCTGTGCACGACTGCACTTTCTCATGGAATCTTCTTCATTCATTATTTTAATGATAGAAAAATGTGAATTTGTTATTAAGCTAATGCAAAGCTGAGTTTTCACATATGTTGCAAAAATGCATACAATCTTAAAGGGCAGGTTCAGCGGGTAAAGAATCGGCCTGCAATGCAGGAAACACAGGAGACTTGGGTTTGATTCCTGGGTCAGGAAGATCTCGTGGAGAAGGAAATTGCAACCCACTCCAGCATTCTTGCCTGGAAAATCCCATGGACAGAGGAGTCTGGAGGGGTACAGTCTATGGGGTCGTAAAGAGTCAGACACGACTGAGCACATGGCCCATATGCTATCTTTATGGAGTAATGTGGTTTTTTTCTAAGTCATTTTAATGAAAAGACCAACATTCTTTTAGGGAGGATGCTGGCTGTATTTTGGAAAATACAATAATCTGTTCATGGGGTTTAAAGAGAGGCTCCGCCATTCAAGTTGGCTCAAAGCAGGTCAGTAAAAGACAGGCTCACAATGCTCTGGATGTAGAGGTCACAGAGAGAAGAGAGGAGGGAAGGGAAAGGGAGGGTTGAGGCACAGGATCCCCAGGGGCTTTGGAGGACAGGATCTCTGAGTTACCAATAGCTCCATCACCACCAACCTTCCTCCAAGTCCACTGCCCACACAAATGCCTTGTGTGTGGAATTAGGGGCAGGACAGAGTTACCCACTCAGGATGGCATGGAGCAGAAACTAAGTGGCCCCCAGGGATTTACTGGAAGCCAGGGGAGCTGGATGAAGGCACATGGGTGGGCCTGGCACGGCACGCGGAGACGCCCTGCCTTCAAGTGGGCCTGGCATGGCACGTGGGGGGCTGAAAATCCGTAAGGCTCTGTGGGCCCCACACCTTCTCCCTGAATCACAAACTGGAATCTTAAAATATATTGAGTCCTTTTCCTGCTTTTCTCTCTCAACTGTCATCCACTTAAAATGTGTTTTCCAAGCACTAACTCTGCATGACCTACATTATACAGGTAGCCTTGCTAGAAAGGAATATTTTTCAATCAAGCAAGAAATTAGAAATGGCTGAAAGAAGAAAATATTGGGAAAACTCACCCGCTACAGTAGAGATACTGCAAACTAACCACCAGTGATACACAGTTGTAGATGGCAACTCAGGCTGAGGTCCCCTGCACTGCTGATGCTTGTAGATGCCAAAACTGCTTCCTTTGAGTTTCTGCATGATTCCTCACTGTCTAGGAGACAGTGACCAAGTCCATTTCACGCAGAAACTGCCTAACAAGGCAAGATGGTCACTAGGGTTGTTTTGAATCCAAATTAAGAGAAACTGGAAAAACTGATATACATTTGTGAACAGTTTTTCTTTTTTCACCCTGAGCAGGAGATGCCTGAGCTTGCATTTTGATGTTGTCTGTTCCTTGGCTCTGGGGAAACCAGCAAAAGTCCAGTATCTGCAAGGCAAAGAGACCCTACAGGGAAGGAGAGCTTTGAAAAACGTGGCACTGGGTACCATGAATGCATCTTTGCATCTTCCTCCAAGATGACACTATTTTTGTGGACAGAGTCACCCACTCTTCAGGGTATCAGAGATGGAGAAGGGCTTCTTTCTTAAATGAGGATTGGGTCTGCCCATTTTCTTGTGTGTCTTTGCAGAACTGTAGGTGTGTCCTCACCGCAGGTTTAGGCCAGCATGGATGGGGTGTTGAAGCTACAGGAAAGACACATGGGCCCATGTAGCCCCAAGTCAAGTTCAGACCAAGAGGAGGGACTTGAAAGGACATCACTCCCCTTGGCCCAACCCAGCCTGGATGCAGGTGGGATTGAAGGCTGGTTTGGAGAAACATGCTCATGTTCTGTGGCTGGTGGTGGAGCAAACTGATGATCCTAAAGAAATCAAAGCTGATGACGTTCTTCTTAGAATTAAGGGGAAAATGTCCTCAGAGCCTTGGGATCTGAGGCCAGTCTTGGGGGTGCACTGGTGGGGACACAGAAGTGGGCCATGAACCCAGAGATGAGGGGGCTGGGAGAAGACCCTCTTCAGCAGTTGTGATTCTGGGATTCTGCCCGTCTTCTGTTATCCCAGATCCATCATTAATATTCTTCTGTATGCTGCAACCTGGTCTCTGCTGGGCTGCAGGACCCAGATGAGCGGAGGGGAAGGCCAAGCTCAGCCTTTGTATTAATTTCCTGTTGCTGCTGTCGTTAATTAGGTGGTAATTAGTGATTTAAAATAACACAGTCTTTCCTACAGTCCTGGGGGTCAGAAGTCCACGACAGGTCTCAGGGGAGTAAACTCAAGGCTGGGGTTTTTTCTGGGGGCAGGGAGAATTGGTGCCCTTGCTTTTTCTTCCATCTAGAGGCTTCTGCATTCCTTGGCTCGTGGCTACACTAATCCAGCCTACACTCTTTCCTTTCATCTTTTTCTCAGACTCTAACCTTCTCATCTCCCTCTTATAAGGACCCTTGTGAGCATACAGGGCCCACATGGTGAATCAGGGGAATTTCCCCTCAGCAGTATTCATAACTTAATCACATCCTGCAAAGTCTCTTTTACCCTGTAAAGTAGCAGGTTCACAGATTTCAGGGTTTGGGACCCGGACACCTTTAGAGGTCAGGGCTAGCCTTCTGCAGCCTTCCAGCCCTACCCAAGTGAGCATCCACATCTGCGCCCTGAGAGGAGCCCACACGAGGGGCAGAGGTGGCTGAGGCGGCGGAGGGGAGCCCCGAGATGCAGGAGGCCAGGGTGCGAAACCAGGGGGCACAGTTGGGGTGGGTCCTCAACACTCTTCATGTAAGATTAACAACAAGTCATTTTGAGTATAAGCAAAACCCAAATATGACGTGGGACATATTTGTACTAAAAATTATTCCATTGTTTATCTGATAGTCACACTGAACTGGGCATCCTGTATTTTCACTTGCTAAATCTGGAAACCCTGGAGGAACTTACAGAAACAGTTCTGAGGCATCTGGAAGGAAGACACTTAAAGGGAGCTAGTGTCTTATGATGAGGCCATTAGCTTTGCTGGTGTTACTACATCACACGTTATACTCACTGATTTTATAAATCGCCATCATGGTTCCCTTAACAGTTTCTTCTTGCCACGCTAATATTTCTCTGATATTAATTTAACCGTCTCTTCTAATGTTAGGTTTTCTGCATTTTTTAAATTTGGCTAATTTTACCCTAGTACTAAATAATGTATTCAAAATGTGATTCCATTCAATATATCAAACAGAACTTTTTGTTTCCATAGAGCAAAAACATCACTTGTTGCCTACAATAAACAGATGTGTGGCTCATACAGTCACACTCATAACTGAGCCATTTACTGTCAGGGTTCTTGGACATCAAGATGATCAAGCTAAAGTTAACAACCAGTTATATTCTTTGTGCATCAGAAAATTCCCAGAGGTCTTACGTAAAACACCATGACTCTTCAAACAGCATCATAACCTGAGTACTGAAAAGAGATTGAAGTAAATTGCTATATCATGGAAGCTTCCCTATGCAGTGGGCAATCAAAAGTGCAAACAAGCCCCAGGATGATTTGACATCATTTTTAAAGAGTATGTATTCTCACTTGAATTACACAATAATCTGAACTATCTAGAACAGTCCTGACCAACAGAAATAATGCCAAACAGACATAATTATAAATGTTCTAGGAGCCACATTAAAAAAATAAAAAGAAACAAGCGAAGTTAATTTCAATGATAAATTTCACTCAACACATCGAAAGTACCATTTCTACAACATGTAATAAATGCAAACACTCTTCAAGAGATATTTTTACGTTCTCTTTTTTTCCTATTAAAGTTTTTGAAATCTGGAGTGTATCTCATAGTTAGAGCCCATCTCAACTTGAAGTAGATACATTTCCAAAACTCAATAGCCACACATGCCTGGTGAGTTCCATGACCGGCTAGAGCAGTCCTCCAGTGGACTACACATCAACCAGCAAGTGTCTCTTCTAAACACAGAAGCCCAGACAAATCAGAGACTGTCCCGTGCTGACGGGCACTGTTGGGTATTTCTGAATCCTCCCAGCATCGAGGAGTACTTTAAATCCAAAACAGCAACCTCGTTTGTTTCCATTGTCATTCCTTCAAACATGAAAGACTGAGTGCTCAGACACACAGAGATGATTAATTAGAATCAAGCAATTAGGAGAGAACCATATGTTAATTGATTCCTTTACACCCAGAGGAAAAGAGAAGCAGGAAATCTAACAGCCCAGCGCTGAGGACAAGAGAAGTCACCTTTCTGAAACAGAATGAGCTTCCGAAGCTGTCTCAAATATAAAATGCATCTCCACCCTTGAAGGTGAGCATTTGGCACTGAGCAAGCTGCAGGCTCTTAGGGAAGGAAAAACTGACTTTTCGACCCTGTATAGCTATGAACCTGGGCTGATCCTTCCAGACATGAGAGAGCCACGCTCTGACAGTCGTGCAGTAGGACTCAGCGTAGCGGCTAGGACACGCAAGGCATCCTGAGCTCCACAGGAACACCTTTATCACATAACAATAGGGGTGCCTGGAATTCTTACCGTATGGCTCTGTCAATGGCCTCCACCTGCCCATGCATGGCAAGGAGGAAGCTGGCACCCAGATGAAGTGGGCACTGAGCTTCATCTCTGTGCGTGAGTGTATGTAAGAACACACTGACATGTCATGTGACCTGAGTCTACAGTTCACATATTTCATGTTTGAGGTTAATAAAATACACCTGGCTGTTGTTGTTTAGTTGCTAAGTCTTGTCTGATGCTTTTAAAATATACCTTAGGAGTTGTCACTGTTTCTGCACAGCACAAGATCTTACAAGAGCCTGTGAACAGACTCAGAACTGCAGTTAGAATGTTTGTGCGCTGACAACAGGTCCACACTGATGGAACAGTCACACGTGACAGAGGGGGACTGGTCTCATTTCCAGAGGCATTTTCAGTCCCTGTGACTCATGGTCCTGATCTGAGTTCCTGTCGCCAACACATAACAATTTGGCCTCAGTTTCCAAGTTTCTTACTGAGAAAAGAATAATACTGACTCAACTACAAACATTATTCTGAATGTTAAATCTTTAAAACACCAAGTGTGTGTGTGTGTGTGTGTGTGTGTGTGTGTGCGCGCGCCCGTGTGTTGGGAGCTCAAAGCCATGGATACCTAAAATTATAGTGCCGAGCTTACATTCTGCCCTGTAAGATCTAGAGGTTCATCTGGCAAATGACAGTAACTACATTTTAGTCTTTTCTCTTTAACTTCTTGTTTCATATTGAAGTATAGTTGATTAACAATGCTGTGTTAGTTTCAGGTAGCAAAGTGATTTGGCTATACATACACGTGTATCTATTCTTTTTCCAATTCTTTTTCAATTTAGACTGTTATTAATACACTGAGCGACTTCACTTTCACTTTTCACTTTCAAGCACTGGAGAAGGAAATGGCAACCCACTCCAGTGTTCTTGCCTGGAGAATCCCAGGGACGGTGGAGCCTGTTGGGCTGCCGTCTATGGGGTCGCACGGAGTCAGACATGACTAAGGTGACTTAGCAGTAGCAGTAGCAGTAATACACACTACTGAGGAGAGCTCCCTGTGCTATACAATAGGTCCTTCTTGGTTATCCATTTTATTTATTTCTATTGGAAGATAATTGCTGTTTACTATGGTTACCCCCTGGTAACCATAAGTTTGTTCTCTAAGTCTATGAGTCTGTTCCTTTTTGTCAAATAATTTCACTTGTATCATTTCTTTTTAGATTCTGCATATGAGCAATATCATACGATATTTCTCTTTCTCAGTCCGAATTACTTCACTCAGTATGACAATCTCTAGGTCCATCCGTGTTGCTGCAAATGGCATTATTTCATTCTTTTTCATGGCTGAGTAATGCTCCAGATAACAACTGCTTTCTATTTAAACAGCACGGGAAATGGAAACTTCTCATGCAGAAGACTCTTTAGAAGGCTATGCCATCTCCTAGTCCCTGTCTGCACTAGGAAACGAGGCTGATACAAAGTCATCAAGGTTAACAATTTAAAACTCATCTTCCTTTTATTGGAAGAATTCTGCTGAGGGAGATTTTTTGAAGAGGAAACAGAGAAATATGATATATTGACTCCAGGCTTCTTTTCATGGCAAAGAAGCCTCCAGAGTTCATGGAGTAAGCACGCCTTTGCTGATCCTTTTGGTGAGTGGAGAGTTTCAGTTTCATAGCCATCCTCTTGGGGAAACCTCTACTCTCTGGGTGGAGCCATGCATCTGCTGACTCTCAGTCTCCAATGGGGCTGACAGCCGCTGATATTTGCAGTTTTAAGAACCTCTCAGAGGCTCTTGGGGCTCCCCAGGTGATGCTTTAGGAAAGAACCAGCCTGCCAATGCAGGAGATGCAAGAGACGCAAGAGACAGGGGTTTGGTCCCTGGGTCGGGAAGATTCCCTGGAGGAGGGCATGGCAACCCACTCCAGTATTCTTGCCTGGAGAATCCCCATGGACAGAGAAGACTGACAGGTTACAGTCCATAGGGTCACACAGAGTCAGACATGAATGAAGTGACTTAGATAAAGACTGTCTTTGATGAGCCCATCAGCAGAAAGGACATGCTCAGAGAAGGAATTGGTGAGATTTAAAGAAGATCAATAGATGCACACCTGAAATTAACATAAAATTGTAGATCAGCTATATTTAAAAAGAAAAATAGATCAATAGAAGATTTTCAAACTAAAATTCAAAGAAAGAAAAAAACCCCAGGACATTCTAGAGTAGTGGGCAGGGGAGTTTCTCTGGTGGCCTAGTGGTTAGGATTCTGGGCTTTCAGTTCCAAGGCCCAGGTTCAATTCCCGACCAGGGAACTGAGATTCCACAAGCCACACAGCCCAGCCAGAAACAAACAAACAAGCAAATAGAGTGATGGGACAATTTCAAAGGCGTAATAAATGCATAACTGGAATACCTGAAGGGAAAAAGAGAGAATGGGACATAATATTTGAATAATAATAATAGCAAAGAACTTTCCAAAATGAATAAGCTCTCCATTTCCAGAATAACAAGAACACTAAGCAGAATAAATGCCAAAAAAAAAAAAAACCTACTTGCAGGCATATCATATCCAAACTGCAGAAAACCAGTGATAAAGAGACAATATTGAAAGAAGGCAGAGGGAGGGAAAGAAAACACTTTGCCTTCAGATGAAACAGAATTTTAGCAGACATTCTGTCAGAAACCATGCAAGACAGAATGGAGTCAAAGATTTCTTGCCGAAATAATAAAAATACCAATCTAGAATGCTATGTTCAGGGAAATTATTCTTCAAAACCGAAAGAAAAAGATTTACTCAGATAAACATAAACTGAGGAAATCTATCACCTGTCTCACAAGAAATGTTAAAAGATTTTCTCAGGCAGAAGGAAAATGATATAGGTCAAAAACTTGTATCTATATTTTTAAAAAAGGAAAAGCATTGAGGGAGGAATAAACGAAGGTAAAAAAAGTATTTCTATTCTTAATTGTTCTAAGTAATAACTATTTGTTTGAAATAGTAATAATAAAATGTATTAAGTGATTGTAGCAAATACATAAGTGAAATGAATGGCAGCAGGACATGAGGATGGGAGGGAGAAACTGGAAATTCTCTTTTGTAAGATAATCTTCCCCAAGTGAGGTTAGTGGTAAAGAACCTACCAGCAAATGCAGGGGAGATAGGAGATGCAGGTTCGATCCCTGAGTCTGGAAGATCCCCTGGAGGAGGGCATGGCATCCCTTTCCAGTATTCTTGCCTGGAGAATCCCATGGACAGAAGAGCCTGGCGGGCTACAGTCCATGGGGTCACAAAAAGTCAGACACAACTGATGCAACTTAGCAGCAAGATAACCTCATTACATATAAAGTGGAATAATGTTGTTTGTCGGTAGACTTAAACTGGCTTAAAAGTACAGAGCAACAGTTTTTAAGAAGTATACTTGGTGTGCTTAGAGAGAAGATAAAACTTAATCATATGAATTGCTCAAATAAAATCAGAGAAAGCAGAAGTCTCTGACAATAAACAGAAAGTGGTTACAAACATGGTTGATATAATAATCCAAATATGTCAATAAATACATTAAACATTATTACAATAGACTGTCAGAGTTAAAAAGACTACAATATGTTATTTTCATGAAAAGTGAGAGTGTTAGTTGCTCAGTTGAATGAGACTCTTTGTGATCCCCTGGACTATAGCCCACCAGGCTCCTCTGTCCATGGAATTCTCCAGGCAAGAATATTAATATAAAGTCAAATGTAAAACCATGGGAAAGATTGTTATTGTTGTTGTTCAGTCTCTAAGTCGTGTCCAACTCTTTGCAGCCCCATGGATTGCAGCGCTCCAGGTTACCCAGTCCTTCACTGTCTCCCAGTTTGCTCAAATTCATGTCCAGTGAATTTGAGTCAGTGATGTTATCTAACCATCTCATCCTCTGCCACCCTCTTCTCTTGCCTTCAATCTTTCCCAGCACCAGGGCCTTTTCCAACGAGTCAGCTCTTTGCATCAGGTGGCCAAAGTATTGGAGCTTCAGGTTCAGCATCAGTCTTTCCAGTGAATATTCAGAGTTGATTTCCTTCAGGATGGACTGGTTTCATTTCCTTCCAGTCTAAGGGACTCTCAAGAGTCTTCTCAAACAACACAATCTGAAAGCGTCCATTATTTGGTGCTTAGCCTTCTTCATGGTCCAACTCTTACATCCACACAGGACTACTGGGAAAACCATAGCTTTGACTATATGGACCTTTGCTGGCAAAGTAATGTCTCTGTTCGTTTAATACACTGTCTAGGTATGGAAAAGATAGACCTTGCTAATAGTATTCTAGAGAAAGCTGGAGTAGCTATATCAACTTCAGTGCAGATTTTAAAACAAGGAAAATTATCAAGGGTACTACATAATGATGAAGAGCCCATTTCTCAAAGAAGACGTACCAGTTTTAAAGGTGTATGTACTTACCAAGAAGGCATTGAAATACATGAAGCAGAATCTGATACTGAAAGGAGAAATAGTCAAATCCACTGTTAAAGCTGAGTTCAACACCTCCCTGTCAGTAATTGATAGACCAAGCAGACAGATAATCAATAAGGATACAATAGACCTGAATAATACTATCAGTCAACTTGATCTAATTACCATTTATAGAATTCTCCATCCAGCAATCACAGAGTATACATTCTTCAAAGTTCTCAAGGAATATTCAGCAAGATGGACCACATTCTGGGCCAAAAAATATATCTTAATTAATTTAAAAGAATAAAAACCACATGAAGTGTGTTCTCAGGCCACAGAGGAACTAAACTAGTGATCAGGAACAGAAAAATAGCTAGAAGCCCCCAAATATTTGGCAATTAAGCAACATATTTCTAACTAATAACTGGTACCAAAAGGAAATGTCAAGAGAAATGTAAAAATATTTTGAACTAAAGTAAAATTAGAGCTCAACTTATCAAAATTTGTGGGATATAGTAAAGTCAGTGCTTAGAGGAAAATACACAGCATTGGAATGCACTTATTAGAAAAGAAGAAAATAATCTAAGCATTCATCTTATAAAACTATAGAAGGAAGATCAAGAGAATCCTAAAACAAGAAAGGAAAAGAAGCAATGAAACTTAGGGACTTCCCCGGTGGCCCAGCGGCTAGGACTTCACGCTCCCAGTGCAAGAGGCCCAGGTTCTATCCCTGGTCAGGGAACTAGATCCCACATGCCTCAACTAAGAGCTGGCACAGCCAAACAAATAAATACTTTTTAAAAGAGACAACAAAAATTAGAGCAGAAATCAATAAAACTGAAAACAGGAAAATAATGGAAAAAAGTTATAAAACCAAAAGCTGTTTCTTTGGCAAGATTAATAATATTGATAAAGCTCTAGCCCCAGCTAACCAGACAAAAAGAGAAGGCACAAATGATCAATATCATAAATCTAGGTTTTATGAATTAAGGTTCATCATTATTGATAAAATGGACATTAAATAGAGTCGGATAAAGAAAGGCTATTAACAGCTCTGGGCCCACAAATTTGATATTTTAGATGGAATGAACCAATTCCTTAAAAGGCACAGACTAAAAGAATTAAGACACTTACTCCTTGAAAGGAAAGTTATGACCAACCTAGATAGCATATTAAAAAGCAGAGACATTTGTCAGCAAAGGTCCATCTAGTCAAGGCTATGGTTTTCCCAGTAGTCATGTATGGATGTGAGAGTTGCACTATAAAGAAAGCTGAGATCCGAAGAATTGATGCTTTTGAACTGTGGTGTTGGAGAAGACTCTTGAGAGTCCCTTGGTCTGCAAGGAGATCCAACCAGTCCATCCTAAAGGAAATCAGTCCTGAATATTCATTGGAAGGACTGATGTTGAAGCTGAAACTCCAATACTTTGGCCACCTGATGTGAAGAGCTGACTAATTTGAAAAGACCCTGATGCTGGGAAAGATTGAAGGCAGAAGGAGAAGGGGATGACAGAGGATGAGATGGTTGGATGGCATCACCGAGTCAATGGACATAAGTTTGAGTAAGCTCCAGGAGTTTTTGACAGGACAGGGAGGCCTGGCGTGCTGCGGTTCAGAGTCGGACACTACTGAGTGACTGAACTGAACTGAACTGAATAAAATTCTCACAAGGAGATGCAAAAAACATGAATTAACTTATATCTTTTAAAGAAATTGAATTAATAATTAATATCCCTTCCAAAAAGAAACACCAGATCCAGGTAGTTTCATGGGTGAATTTTACCAAACATTTAAGTAAGAAATAATGCCAATTAGGTTGTTATAGAATATTAGGCAGAGTTCTCTGTGCTATACAGTAGGTCCTTGTTGGTGCTCCATTTTAAATAGAGCAGAGTGTACATGTCCATCCCAAACATCCTAACTAATCCCTTTCTGTCATCCTTCTGCCCTGGTAACTGTTAAGTTCATTCTCTGTGAGTCTGTTTCTGATTTGTAAATAAGTTCATTTGTATCACCTCTTTTCAGATCCTGCATATAAGCGATATCACACAATATATTTTTCTGTCTGATGCACTTCACTCCGTGTAACAATCTCTAGGTCCACCCATGTTGCTGCTGGTGGGATCATTTCACTCTTCTTAGTGGATGAGTAATATCCCACTGAGTGTATGTACCACCTCTCCTTTACCCATCCTTTTGTTGATGGACGTTTAGGTTGCTTCCATGTCTTCGCTATTGTAAACAGTGCTGAAATGAACATTGGGCTGCATGTATCCTTTCAGACCATGTTTCTCTCTGGGCATATGCCCAGGAGTGAGACTGCAGGTCGCTCCAGTTTTAGTTTCTTAAGGAACCTCCATACTGTTTTCCATAATGGCTACACCAACTGATATTTCCACCAGTAGTGTAGGAGGGTTCCCTTCTCTCTGCACCCTCTCCAGCATTTATTGTTTGTGGATTTTTTTATGATAGCCATTCTGACTGCTGTGAGATATCTCATTGTAGTTTTGATATGAATTTGAAAAAGAATAGATATATGTATATAAAGGAAATCAACCCTGAATATTCTTTGGAAGGACTGATGCTGAAGCTCCAATACTTTGATCAATACTCTTTGATGCGAAGAGCCAACTCATTGGAAAAGACCCTATTGCTGGGAAAGATCAAGGGCAAGAGGAGAAGGGGACAACAGAGGATGAGATGGTTGGATGGCATCACTGATTTTGACATGAGTTTGAGCAAACTCTGGGAAATAGTGAAGGACAGAGAAGCCTGGCTTGCTGCAGTTCATGGGATCACAAAGAGTCAGACACGACTTAGTGACCTACAATAACTGAATCTCTTTGTTGTGTGCCTGCAACTAGTACAACATTGTTGATCAACTATATTGCAACATAAAATAAAAAGTTAAAAAGGAAGAAAGAAAAATGCCAGGCCTCCACAATATCTCCCAGAGGATAAAAGCAGAGGGAAATTTTCCTAATTCATTCTATGGGACCAATATTACCCTAAAACAATCTCAAAGAAGTTACAAGAAAGGAAAATTACAGACTAATATCTTACAGGAACACATTCACAAAAATCCTCCAAAAATATTAGAAAACCTGATCCAACAATGTTTAAAAGTATTGCATCCCACAGCCAAGTGGGATTTATTCCAGGAATGCAAAAAGGCTGGTTCAACATTTGAAAGTCAACCAATGTAATCTACCACATCAACAGACTAAAGACGAAAAATCACATTGTCTTATTGACTGACACAAAAAAAGCATTTGACAAAATCTAACACAGGTTGATGAATTTAAAAAAAATTCCCAGCAAACTACGAATGAAGGGTAACTTCCTCAGTCTCATAAAGAACAACTATAAAGACCTATTTAAGATATTTGTGTGCATCTGTGTGTGACTAAATCACTTCACTGTACACCTGAAACTAACATAACATTGCAAATCAACTATACTTCAATAAAAAATAAAAGAAAAATTTAAAAGCCTATTTCATTTTTATAGATAACTATTCAGTATGATAGCAAACATCATACTTAATGGTGAGAAAATGAACATTTCCCCCCTAATACCAGGAATAAAACAAGGATAGTCTCTCTCACCACTTCTATTTAACATCGTGCGGGAAGTGCAAGCTGGCAAAATGAGGTAAGAAAAGAAAGTAAATGCTATAACAAACTAAAAAGGAAGAAATAAAACTTCTTTAAGATGGCATAATTATGTAGAAAATTCCCATCAACCAAAAAACAAGCATCAACTAAAAAAAGTCTCCTAAAACTAATAAAAGAGGATAGCAAGTTTATAAGATACATGGTTAGTATATAAAAGTCAGTTGCTCACTTTTACCAGCAGTGAACAATTGACATTTGAAATGGAAAACAACATAATTTTCAGTAGCAACCAAAAAGTAAAATGCTTAGGTACGAATGTCACAAAATATGTGTAGAATCTATATGCAGAAAGCTATACAACACTGAAGAAAATCAGGAAAATCTATGTAGAGAGATATTCCATGTTTATGGAATGGAACCCTCAATATTGTTAAGATGTAATTTCTTCCCAACAAGACCTAAGGATGCAACTTAGTCCCAATCAAAATATCAGCATGGTATTTTGTAGATATTTATAAAATAATTTTAAAGTTTATAGGAAAAGGCAAAAGACCTAGAACAGCACACACTATACTGAAGGAGTACAAAATTAGAACACTCACACTACCTACCTTCAAGAGTTACTGTAATCAAGACAGCACAATACTGGGGAAAGAACAGGCTCATAGATCAATGGGGCAAAATTAAAAGTCCAGAAATAGACCCACACAAATATAGACAACTGATCTTTGACAAAGAAGCAAAAGCAATGCAATGGAAAATTCCAAAGATAGCTTTTTCAAAAACAGTACTGCATGCAAAAATAGTAACCTAAACACAGACTTTACACATTACACAAAAATTAACTCTAAGTAGATCATACACCTAAAAGTAAAATGCAAAACGATAAAACTTCTTAAAGAAAATCTGTATGACCTTGGGCTTGGGGATGAGTTTTTAAACACAGTATCAATGGAATGATGCATGAAAGAGAAAATTGGTAAGTTGGACTTCATTATAATTAAAACAAGACACTGATAAGAGAATGAAAAGTTAAGCCACAGATTGAGAAAAAATATTTTCAAAATACAGATCTGAT
The DNA here is from genome assembly GCA_024291935.2 of Okapia johnstoni. Taxonomy (NCBI): domain Eukaryota; kingdom Metazoa; phylum Chordata; class Mammalia; order Artiodactyla; family Giraffidae; genus Okapia; species Okapia johnstoni. The sequence goes on from CM044318.1 coordinate 82,972,206, forward strand.
AAAGGATTTGCATTCAAAATATGCAAAGAATTCTTAAAATTCAACAATAAGGAAATAAACAACAAAATTGAAAAATGGGCCAAAGATCTGAAATGACAGCTCAACAAAGAAGATAAACAGATGGCAAATAAGCATATGAAAAGGTGCTCAACATCGTTTGTCCTTTCAGTTCAGTTCAGTTGCTCAGTCACGTCCGACTCTTTGCAACCCCGTGAACCGCAGAATGCCAGGCCTCCCTGTCCATCACCAGCTCCTGGAGTTTACCCAAACTCATATCCATCGAGTCGGTGATGCCATTCAACCATCTCATTCTCTGTCGTCCCCTTCTCCTCCTGCCCTCAATCTTTGCCAGCATCAGGGTCTTTTCCAATGAGTCAACTCTTTGCATGAGGTGGCCAAAGTATTGGAGTTTCAGCTTCAACATCAGTCTTTCCAATGAACACCCAGGACTGATCTCCTTTAGGATGGACTGGTTGGATCTCCTTGCAGTCCAAGGGACTCTCAAGAATCTTCTCCAACACCACAGTTCAAAAGCATCAATTCTTCGGATCTCAATTTTCTTTATAGTCCAACTCTCACATCCATACATGACTACTTGGAAAACCATAACCTTGACTAGACGGAACTTTGTTGACAAAGTAATGTCTCTGTTTTTTAATATGCTATCTATGTTGGTCATAACTTTCCTTTCAAGGAGTAAGTGTCTTTTAATTTCATGGCTGCAATCACCATCTACAGTGATTTTAGAGCCCCCCAAAATAAAGTCTGACACTGTTTGCCCTGTTTCCCCATCTATTTCCCATGAAGTGATGGGACCAGATGCCATGATCTTAGTTTTCTGAATGCTGAGCTTTAAGCCAACTTTTTCACTCTCCTCTTTCACTTTCATCAAGAAGCTCTTTAGTTCCTCTTCACTTTCTGCCATAAGGGTGGTGTCATCTGCATATCTGAGGTTACTGATATTTCTCCCGGCAATTTTGATTCCAGCTTGTGCTTCTCCCAGCCCAGCGTTTCTCATGATGTACTCTGCGTATAAGTTAAATAAGCAGGGTGACAATATGCAGCCTTGACGTACTCCTTTTCCTATTTGGAACCAGTCTGTTTTTCCATGTTCAGTTCTAACTGTTGCTTCCTGACCTGCATACAGGTTTCTCAAGAGACAGGTCAAGTGGTCTGGTATTCTCATCTCTTTAAGAATTTTCCACAATTTATAGTGATCCACACAATCAAAGGCTTTGGCATAGTCAATAAAGCAGAAATAGATGTTTTTCTGGAACTCTCTTGCTTTTTTGATGATCCAGCAGATGTTGGCAATTTGATCTCTGGTTCCTCTGCCTTTTCTGAAACCAGCTTGAACATCTGGAAGTTCATAGTTCACATATTGCTGAAGCCTGGCCTGGAGAATTTTGAGCATTACTTTACTAGCATGTGAGATGAGAGCAACTGTGCGGTAGTTTGAGCGTTCTTTGGCATTGCCTTTCTTTGGGATTGGAATGAAAGCTGATGGGAACTGCAAGCTAAAGCAACAATGAGACACCACTGCATACATATTTGAATGGTTAGAATCCAAAAGATGACAATATCAACTGCTGGAAAGAATGCAGAAAAAAAAGGAATTCTCTTTCATTGCTGTAGGAAACACAACATGGCATAGCCCCTTTGGAAGACAGTTTGACAGTTTCTTATGAAACTAAACACAAACTTCCCATAAGATCCAGCAATTGTCCTCCTAGGTATTTACCCAAATGATTTGAAAACTTTTTTTCAGACAAAAAAGCTGCACAGCAGCTTCATTTGTAATTGCCAAAAATGGGAAGCAACCAAAATGTCCATCAGCAGGTGAGTGGATAAACAAACTATTGTATGTTACTGGGGAAAGGCCAACTGTAGAGAGAGTAAACAGGTCTATGGCTGCGAGAAGAGTCAAATCAGGGCACAGGAGTTGAATAGGTGAAGCACAGAGCATTTTTAGGGTAACAAACCTATTCTGTATGATACTGTAATGATGAATACAAAACAGTAACATTTGTCAAAACCCACAGAACTTGACAGCTCAAAGAGTAAATCTTAATCTATGCAAATTAGGCAAATTTCTTTTAAAAAATCACTTAGGATGTGGAGAAATCCCAGGATGGAAGTCAGAATGTGACAGAAGAACCTAAATGTAGTTTAAAAAAAAAAAAAGAAACAATCTGACTAGGATGGGGAATAAAGCGCTGACCTAAGAAACTTTGGAAATGAGTAGAAGCTATACAAGTAAGCTATAATAAGCACCTTAGTTGATGAAGTTGTTCCCCTGGGGATATGAGTTAACAATTCTGAAGCCATTATATGTATATAATGGAAATGAGCAGTTAATAAAGGAGTCAGGTTTCTCACTGTTCTAATGAGAGTGGATTAGAGTTGGAGGTAGGAGTATGCTAACTCACGTTCAGCTTGATATAAATACAAATGATTTTACATAGGAATATTTATAGACATGTGTATACACATGAACTAGTTCATGGATATGTCACTGCTCTGTTAGTTGAAAGGACCTAAAAGAAATGACATTCCAGGAGCAACAAGCACAATTAACACCATTTGTTTCTAATACCATTCTCCAATGAAAGAGGTCCAGGCTTTTTAGAGAAATGACTGATTATAGACTGAGACAGGAAATACACAAGATGGGCCGGGAACAACCCACAGTCCACAGAAGTGCTAAAAAGAAAAAGAAAGGTGAGGGTATTTTAAAGGGGTACAAGAGCCACTGAAATAGCTCCCAATAGCCAAACTGGAAAAACTTGAGCAAATGAATAAAATACAGTAGTACTGGATTATAACCCAAATCATATAATGAATATGTAGGATGGTGGCTCAGATGGTAAAGAATCTGCCTGCAATGCAGGAGACCCAGGTTCAATCCCTGGGGCAGGAAGACTCACCCCCCTGGAGAAGGGAATGTCTACTCACTCCAGTATTCTTGCCTGGAGAATTCTATGCACAGAGGAGCCTGGTGGGGTCCATGAGGTCACGAACTGAGAGTCGGACACAACTGAACTGACTTGGTATGCATGCATGCAAGTAAACAAGTAAGAAAGATAAATAATAAAATCTTCCATGCAGAAGAATTACAAATGACTTAGGTATATTCCCTGGTGACTCAGACAGTAAAGAATATGCCTGCAATGCAGGAGACCCGGGTTTGATCCCTAGGTGGGGAAGAACCCCTGGAGAAGGGCATGGCAACTCACTCCAGTATCCTTGCCTGGAGAATCCCTGTGGACAGAGGAGTCTGGCAGGCTACACAGTCCATGGGGTCTCAAAGAGTTAGACAGGACTGAGCGACTCACATGAGGTATGCACTCCACCTTTAAGGAAGGGCAGCATACTGCTCACTTAAAGGTGGGCTTCCTTTGGTGATTTATTCTAAACAGGACCCGCAGGGAAAGGGAGACACGGAAGAATAGCGATCTGACAAACGCACCTCAGCCATGTGATCAAGGTCAGCCTCAGAAGTGATGAATCGTATTGACAGGGTGTACCTTTGGTATGATTTGATGAGAACAGCACTTTACCTCTGTTGTCCTCCTCCCCCAAATCCTGTGACTCCTATTTACTCACGAGAAAAACACCAGACAGATCCCAATTGGAAGACATTCTAGAAAACATCTGACAGGTAATCTTCGAAACCGTTAAAGCTATCAAAAACAGGGAAAGTCTGGGAAACTGCCATAGCCAAGAGGACCTTTAGGAGACATAATGACCAAATGGATTGTGGGATTCCGGACAGAATTAAGGAAGAGAAAACGGATATTAAGTAAAAAGTAAGCAAATATGAAAAAACTATGACCTTTGGAATTCCCTGGGGGTCTAGTGGCTAGGATTCCATGCTTTCACCACTAAGAGTGTGAGTTCAATCCCTGGTAGGGAACTAAGATCCCACAATCAAAAAAAAAAAAGAATTAAAAAAAAAACCCCTGTGATCTTTAATCAATAATAATATATCAACTTTGATGCAAGCATTGTGACAAACATATTAATGCAAGATGTCAGTAACAGGGAGAACGTAAGGTACGTGATGTAAGGTATGTGAAAAATCCCTGTACTATTTTGGCAATAATTCTGCAACTTTTAAAAGTATATATATTTTTTTAGAAAACGTAGGCAAAACACTCTCCGACATAAATCACAGCAGGATCCTCCATGACCCACCTCCCAGAATATTGGAAATAAAAGCAAAAATAAACAAATGGGACCTAATTAAAATTAAAAGCTTTTGCACAACAAAGGAAACTAGGAGCAAGGTGAAAAGACAGCCTTCAGAATGGGAGAAAATAATAGCAAACGAAGCAACAGACAAACAATTAATCTCAAAAATATACAAGCAACTTCTGCAGCTCAATTCCAGAAAAATAAACGACCCAATCAAAAAATGGGCCAAAGAACTAAACAGACATTTCTCCAAAGAAGACATACAGATGGCTAACAAACACATGAAAAGATGCTCAACATCACTCATTATTAGAGAAATGCAAATCAAAACCACAATGAGGTACCATTACACACCAGTCAGAATGGCTGCTATCCAAAAGTCTACAAGCAATAAATGCTGGAGAGGGTGTGGGAGAAAAGGGAACCCCTCTTACACTGTTGGTGGGAATGCAAACTAGTACAGCCACTATGGAGAACAATGTGGAGATTCCTTAAAAAAACTGGGAATAGAACTGCCATATGACCCAGCAATCCCACTGCTAGGCATACACACCGAGGAAACCAGAATTGAAAGAGATGCATGTACCCCAATGTTCATCGCAGCACTGTTTACAATAGCCAGGACATGGAAGCAACCTAGATGTCCATCGGCAGACGAATGGATAAGGAAGCTGTGGTACATATACACAATGGAATATTACTCAGCCATTAAAAAAAATACATTTGAATCGATTCTATTGAGATGGATGAAACTGGAGCCCATTATACAGAGTGAAGTGAGCCAGAAAGAAAAGCACCAATACAGTATACTAATGCATGTATATGGAATTTGAAAGATGGTAATGGTAACCCTATATGTGAGACAGAGTAAGAGACACAGATGCATAAAACAGTCCTGTGGACTCTGAGGGAGAAGGTGAGGGTGGGACGTTCTGGGACAATAACATTGAAACATGTATATTGTCATATGTGAAGCGGAACACCATTCCATGTTCTATGCATGGGACGGATGCTCAGGGATGGAGCGTTGGGATGACCCAGAGGGATGGGAAGGGGAGGGAGGTGGGAGGAGGGTTCGGGAGGGGGAGCACATGTGAACCCATGGCTGATTCATGTCAATGTATGGCAAAAACTACTACAATATTGTAAAGTAATTAGCCCCCAACTAAAATAAATTAAAAAAAAAAATAAAAGCAATATAAAGGGTAATATTCAAAAAAAAAAAGTATATACATTTTTTAAATCAAAGGGATAGATGGTAAAGTCAAAATTGAAACAAAATTCACAGAATTCTGAAATCCAGGCAATATATTTGCAAATATAGAAATTAAAAAACTTGTTTTAATCTACCAATATATCCATAATAACAACATCATCAGTTAATCTAACTTGATTCTGGACTAAACTGATTTAATTATATCCAATTATAGGCAGGATGCAGACACATACCAAGCTGTTCAAGAATTGGATGAGCTGGGGTGATATCTTAATAGAATGAGTGGCTTCTGTTTTAAAATGCTAAATCAGAATATGAAGACCCAGGTATGCATGCTGGCTAAACCCACATAGAGGTGGACAAGTAGAACCTCAAACATTGTGCAACTAATTGGTGATATCATAACTAAATTGGGCAGTTTGAGGAACATCAGGGAAGAGAGACAAATAATAAAAGTGGACTTAAGAAGATTATCAGCAGAGCCAGAAAATAAGAAAATGAGATTTCTGCTGGATAAATGCCAGTTAGAGCATCTGGGGAAAAATCATCCCAAACACAGATACAGTTGCAGGGAATGAGGTGCTTAAAAATCCGAAAGAAATCAAACAATGAAAGCAGATTAGATACTAGCTTGTGTGCAGTATGGCCAGGGGAGTAGAACAAGGTGGGAAACAGGACGTGGGCCTCTTTTGGGCTTCAGAGATGAGACAAGCCAACGGACCTCTTCCTGGGTAAGGCCTGTGGTCCTCTCAGAAGCCGGGGAAGCTGGAGAGAGCTGGTGTGCAGCTGGCTTATCTCGGAGAACAGGGAACTGAGACATTCCACGCTCTTCAGATTCATGATAAGAAGGCTGTTCTTCATTTCCACTAAGTATTCAGAACTGAGCAGAGTCAAAGCCAGCCACAAAGCATGAGGACTGGAAATGACTTTGAAGTCCAATGTCTAAAAGTCTTAGAGCTCATGTTAGTTGGAGCATCGGGCATCATTGAGAGGTGACACAGCTTAACACCACTGTTTTCAAAATATATGAGAATAGTCAACAGTGTTTGTTGAGAGCTTACCTCATGCCAGCCCCGGGCTAAGCATCTTATCTGCAATGTCTCATCTAATCCTCACAACATCCTCTAAGAGAAGGCTACAGGTCTCCCTCTCTATTCGAAAGCAGAGCATTCCTATGAAAACTCCCATGACTGAAACTGCATAAAGAAGCAATTACCCTGGGACACATCTTGCTAACAGGTGCACAAAATAAATGAAGATAAAGCACAGATGCTCAGACACGGTTCAGAGCTCTGGTAGCTGGATGCTGAGATGCTGAGTGTAGTTCTGGGGAAGGAGCTTGGTGGGGCCACTCCGCTGCTCAGAGGCCTCAGCCCCGAAAGCAGGTGTGGCAAAACAAACTCTAAACACAACTTTCACGATTTTTGCCTTTTGCCTTTTTTTTTTGGTAAAAGTGAAAGTCTTCTTCCTATTTTTTTCAGTTCATTAAAAACAGGTACTAGTACAGGTCTTTGTAAAAGCAAAGTAGCATGAAGCAAACTTTCCAAAAGTGGGGGATACTTGCATCCCCATTTCACAGATGAGGAAGATGAGGCCCAGAGAAGTGAAGGCACTTTTCTGAAGCCCCCAGGCAATTGACGGCAAGGCCATCACCAGAGCTGCAGAGTTCCCACATGCCTACACCTAGTCCCCCAAGGAGGGCCCCCTGCTGGGAAAGCATCCAAAGTCAGCCCCACTGAGCAGGTGGCCTGCTAGAAAGGCTGAAATGTCTGAGTCCCGGACACTGCAAACAGAGGAGGCTCTGGGCCACCTCTTGGCTTGTGCGCTCTGCTTCCTGAGGAAGTGAGTTCCACAGGGCAGCTTGTAGCCCTGGGTAGGGGGAAGGCCAGAGGATGTCCACGGCGCAGATTTGGGGAGCCCTGTGTGCCCACACGCCTGAGCCTGTCCTCTTACTGACTCTTCAATATCAGGAAATGGGATGTGTTACTCCATTTCCTGGACTCTTCTTATGAAGGATCTCTCTCCATCCTTCCCTCTCCCTGTCTCTGTCTCTCCCTGTCCTCTCTGATTTTATATTGACCTCTTATTTCTTCTTCTTTTCTTTTTGCTTATTGCCTGGACCCAATTACTTTCACCTCCTTCTATTGTATCATATTTTCTCTTATTCTCTATTGTGCTTTTAGCTGTGTATTCTATCCTGCATGGATGTAAAATCCTCTTGCCTTGGTGAGGTCATCCCCAACTCCCCTGCAAGGCTTCTGATTTCCCTGGTGGTCCAGTGGTTAAGACTCTATGCTGCCCATGCAGGAGGCGCCAGTTTGATTCCTGGTCAGGGAACTAATGCCGTATGGCATGGCCAGAAGATTAAAAAAAGTATCCCCTGAAATCTCTTAGAAAAGGCAGAGGAAACAGAGATCAAATTGCCAACTTCTGTTGGATCATTGAAAAAGCAAGGGAGTTCCAGAAAAACATCTATTTCTGCTTTATTGACTACAGCAAAGCCTTTGACTGTGTGGATCACAACAAACTGTGGAAAATTCTTAAAGAGATGAGAATACCAGATCACTTGACCTGCCTCCTGAGAAATCTGTATGCAGGTCAAGAAGCAACAGTTAGAACAAGACATGGAACAACAGACTGATTCCAAATCGGGAAAAGAGTACATCAAGGCTGTATAATGTCACCCTGCTTATTTAACTTACATGCAGAGTACATCATGAGAAACGCTGGACTGGATGAAACACAAGCTAGAATCAAGATTGCCGAGAGAAATATCAATAACCTCAGATATGCAGAAGATACCACACTTATGGCAGACAGCAAAGAAGAACTAAAGAGCCTCTTGATGAAAGTGAAAGAGGAGAGTGAAAAAGTTGGCTTAAAGCTCAACATTCAGAAAACTAAGATCATGGCATCTGGTCCCATCACTTCATGGCAAATAGATGGGGAAACAATGGAAACAGTGAGAGACTTTATTTTGGGGGGGCTCCAAAATCACTGCAGATAGTGACTGCAGCCATGATATTAAAAGACCTTGCTCATTAGAAGAAAAGCTATGACCAATCTAGACAGCATATTAAAAAGCAGAGACATTACTTTGCCAACAAAGGTCTGTCTAGTCAAAGCTATGGTTTTTCCAGTGGTCATGTATGGATGTGAGAGTTGGACTATAAAGAAAGCTGAGCACCAAAGGATTGATGTTTTGAACTGTGGTGTTGGAGAAGACTCTGGAGAGTCCCTTGGACTGCAAGGAGATCCAACCAGTCCATCCTAAAGGAAATCAGTCCTGAATAGTCATTGGAAGGACTGATGTTAAAGCTGAAACTCCAATACTTTGGCCACCTGATGCGAAGAATTGACTCATTTGAAAAGACCCCGATGCTGGGAAAGATTGAAGGTGGGAGGAAAAGGGGATGACAGAGGATGAGATGGTTGGATGGCATCACAGATTCAAAGGACATGAGTTTGAGTAAACTCTGGGAGTTGGTGATGGACAGGGAGGCCTGGCGTGTTGCAGTCCATGGGGTCGCAAAGAGTTGGACACGACTGAGTGAATGAACTGAACTGAGCTGAACTCTCCTTCTGTCGACCAAAAGGAAAGGAGGTTGGTTTGTTGCCCAAACCTTGTGATTTTTTTAGTCTTCATCTACAGATACTTTCATTTGCACCCTGTAGGTTTGAAACAAAGATAATTAAATGAATCTTTCAAGGAAAAGACCAACCAATGTGACAGAAAATTATAGTTCAGCACATGCTTCTAATTGAAACATGCAACTTAGCAAACAGACCAGCACCTTCTGTCTTGTTTATGCCAAGGCCAACGGCTTGCAGATTCGATCTCCACCATCAAATGCGGTTAACTAGAGAGCTGAAGGATCATGAACAAGCCCAGAATGTGATCTCATCCACCGAATCTTGCAGGCTTTCTCCTGGGTCCTCAATTTCAAGTGCCAGAGCCTCAGAGCCATCCAGCTTCAAAGCCCAGAGTTTCTTGCTTGGACAAGCTGCCAACCCAAAGGCCCAGCGAGGAGTCTGTCGGGGAAGGAACTGCTTGGCGGCCACATGGTTCTTCTCCCTGATGGATCTGACCATCCTGGAGGAAAGAGCTCCTGGAAGTCAGGGGTCTGGCCAAGGACACCACATGTGTGTGTGAGGGTGACGGGAGCCCGCACACCACACCCACCGCTGCCTGGGGCCTGGTTTGCTTCCTCCAGCTCCAGCTCACAAGCTACCCTCCCCTCTGCCAATGACCGCCCTCTGCTGCCCGCTGCTGTTTCTTCTGGTGAGGTCAAACTTTCCTGAGCCCCTTGCTCTGGCAAACAGCGGTGGTTAAACACTGCCCCTTGCCTTTTGTGTCCCAGGGAGCGGCCCCACGGCAGAGACCCGCCCTTGTCTACAGGATTTAGGTCAGAACCACAGACGCCCCCTTGTTTACTCATGAGAAAGCAGACACAGACCCCCAGTTCCCATTCTCGGTCTCATAAACGACTGGCCGCACTGTTTGTCCCCACTGACCAATGTGGACAAAATGTCTGCTAACGTGACCAGTTTCATCAGGTTTTCCGCTTCCCTGAGGGCCTTTGAAGTTGTCCTCAGGCACTGGAACAACAGACTAACCTGTCTTAACGGAATTCACTGACCTCAGGGCCAAGCACTGCCTCATCCCCTCTGGTCCTCTGCTCCTCCTGGTGCTTTCTAGCTCACTGACTCCTCCCTATGAAAGAAAATCCCTTACAATGTAGACGGACCTACAGACCATCACACTAAGTGAAGTAAGTCAGACAGAGAAAGACAAATCTCATACGATATCAATTACATGCGACATCTAAAAAAATGATGAAAGAGAATTTATTTACAAAAGAGAAGTAGACCCACAGACATAGAAACCAAGCTTATGGTTACCAAAGGAGAAAGATGGGGCGAGATCAACAAGGAATTTGGAATTAACAGGTACACACTACTGCATGTAAAATAGATTAAAAAAAAAAAGGACCTACTGTATAGCACAGGGAACTCTATTCAATATCTTGTAAAACCTATAATAGAAAAGAATCTATAATATACTTGTATAAGTATACATACATATATATACTGAATCACTTTGCTGTATACCTGAAACATTGTAAATCAGCTATCAGTTCAGTTCAGTCGCTCAGTCGTGTCTGACTCTTTGCGACCCCATGAATCTCTGCACGCCAGGCCTCCCTGTCCATCAACAACCCCCAGAGTTTACCCAAACCCATGTCCATTGAGTCGGTGATGCCATCCAACCATCTCATCCTCTGTCATCCTCTTCTCCTCCTGCCCCCAATCCTTCCCAGCATTAGGGTCTTTTCCAATGAGTCAACTCTTCGCATGAGGTGGCCAAAGTATTGGAGGTTCAGCTTCAACAACAGTCTTTCCAATGAACACCCAGAACTGGTCTCCTTTAAGATGGACTGGTTGGATCTCCCTGCAGTCCAAGGGACTCTCAAAAGTCTTCTCCAACACCACAGTTCAAAAGCATCAATTCTTCGGCGCTCAGGTTTCTTCACCGTCCAACTCTCACATCCATACATGACCACTGGAAAAACCATAGCCTTGACTAAACGGACCTTTGTTGGCAAAGTAATGTCTCTGCTTTTAAATATGCTGTCTAGGTTGGTCATAACCTTCGTTCCAAGGAGTAAGTGTCTTTTAATTTCATGGCTGCAATCACCATCAGCAGTGATTTTGGAGCCCCCCAAAATAAAGTCAGCCACTGTTTCCACTGTTTCCCCATCTATTTCCCATGAAGTGATGGGACCAGATGCCATGATCTTCCTTTTCTGAACGTTGACCTTTAAGCCAACTTTTTCACTCTCCTCTTTCACTTTCATCAAGAAATCAGCTATACTTCAATTTAAAACAAAGAAAGAGAAAGGAAGAAGATCCCTTTTCTGCCTGACCGTGACGAGCCTGCAGTTTTACGGTCAAGCGTCCTCCTTATGACAATAGTACTCCCCTCCCCCTACTGTAGTAATCCTTTTAAGCCAAGTTTCTCTGTACCTAAGTCCAGATTCATTTTTATCTGATAGGACCAACTCCGGTCCTTCATACGCCCTCTCTAAGCTTCCTTCCCCCACCTTTCTGCTTGATTAGCTGGAAGCCCAATGTACCTTATTGGACTCACCTCCTCCATGGAGCCTCGCCTGACTGCAGGCTTAGCCCATGGAAAGCAGATGGTGTCTGACCAACCCGATTCCAGACTGTTGCATTGCTGTGATGGGCACTTGACCTCAAGCAAATTCCTTTACTTCTCAGAGCCAGGCATGCTCCTCTACACAATGCTGTTGGAGATGCTTTCCTCCCAGGAAGAATAAATCAGGGTGCAGAAGGTGGGGGAGGGGTTCCGCGGGGCACATGTAAAGTACTCAAGTGTCCAGACGCCATGGCATTAATCACAGAGCATGCATGCCAGGACTGTTTCAGACCCCAAGACAAACATCACCAGCCGGGCACATCCCTCTTGCCCTGCCAAGGAGAGGACAGGTACTCAGACAGAAAGAAGACCCCCCAGGGCAGCTCCAGGAAGCCGAGTTTCCAAAGTCAGAACACAGACCCCATAGGGCATCCCAACGCTTCCTTCCCACCTAGTGATTTCCACACAGCTGAAATATGAAAAGGTAATAGTGGGGCTTTATTGTCTCTGTTTCCCATGAACTCATCTGAGTTAAGGCTGCAGGAGCTCATTAAAATATCCATTTTCAAAATTTCTCTTGTTGGCATCATAACAGTTCATTGTGGTAGCACTGGCTATTAACAGCTATTTAAGAATGCACTTTGCAATGATGCGATCAACAAGGGCTTAATTTCCAAAATATACAAACAGCTCACACAACTCAATAACAACAATAACAACAAAACCCAGTTTAAAAAAAAAAAGGGCAGAAGTCTTAAATGGATATTACTCCAAAAAAGACATACAATGACCAATAAGCACATGAAAAGATGCTCAAAATTATTAATTATTAGAGAAACGCAAATCAAAACTACAATGAGGTACCACCTCACACTGGTTGGAATGACCATCATTAAAAAGTCTATAAATAGTAAATGCTGGAAAGGATGTGGAGGAAAGGGAGCCCTGCTACACTATTGATGGGAATGTAAATTGGTGCAACCATTATGAAGAACAGTATGGAGGAAACAGCATGGAAAATTAAAAATAGAGTTGACATAATAACCAGCAATCCCACCCCTGGGCATACATCTGGAGAAAACTATAATTCAAAAAGATTCAAGCACCCTAATGTTCATTGCAGCAGTATTTACAATAGTCAAGACATGGAAGCAACCTAAATGCCCATCGACAGATGAGTGGATAAAGATGTGGTGCATGCATGCATGCGTGCATGCGTGCGTGCGTGCGTGTGTGTGTGTTGAAATACTACTCAGCCATAAAAAAGAATGAGATAATGCCATTTGCAGCAACATGGGTGGATCTAGAGATTATCATGTGAAGTGAGTAAGTCAGAAAGAAAAAGACAAACATCATGTGATATCACATATGTGGAATCTAAAATATGACACAAATGAACTTATTGAAAAAACAAAAACAAACTCACAGACATAGAAAACAAACTCATGGTTACCAAAGGGGGAAGTTATGGGGAGCAACAAATCAGGAGTTTGGGATTAAGATATATACACTATTATATATAAAATAGATAAGCAACAAAGTCTTACTGTATAGCACAGGGAACTATATTCAATATCTTATAATAAGTGAGATTATTACTATATATATATATGTATAACTGAATCACTTTGCCATACACCAGAAATTAACACAGCATTATAAGTCAGTTCAGTTCAGTCACTCAGTCGTGTCTGACTCTGCGACCCCATGAACTGTAGCACGCCAGGCCTCCCTGTCCATCAACAACTTCTGGAGTCCACCCAAACCCATGTCCATCGAGTCAGTGATGCCATCCAACCATCTCATCCTCTGTTGTCCTCTTCTCCTGCCCTCAATCCTTCCTAGCATTAGGGTCTTTTCCAATGAGTCAACTCTTCACATGAGGTGGCCAAAGTATTGGAGTTTCAACTTCAACATCAGACCTTCCAATGAACACCCAGGACTGATCTCCTTTAGGATGGACTGATTGGATCTCCTTGCAGTCCAAGGGACTCTCAAGAGTCTTCTCCAACACCACAGTTCAAAAGCATCAATTCTGTGGTGCTCAGCTTTCTTCACTATCCAACTCTCACATCCATACATGACCACTGGAAAAACCATAGCCTTGACTAGACGGACCTTTGTTGGCAAAGTAATGTCTCTGCTTTTAAATAGACTATCTAGGTTGGCCATAACCTTCCTTCCAAGGAGTAAGCGTCTTTTAATTTCATGGCTGCAATCACCATCAGCAGTGATTTTGGAGCCCAAAAAAATAAAGTCTGAAACTGTTTTCACTGTTTCCCCATCTATTTCCCATGAAGTGATGGGACCAGATGCCATGATCTTAGTTCTCTGAACGTTGAGGTTTAAGCCAACTTTTTCACTCTCCTCTTTCACTTTCATCAAGAGGCTCTTTAGTTCTTCTTCACTCTCTGCCATAAGGGTGGTGTCATCTGCATCTGAGGTTATTGATATTTCTCCCAGCAATCTTGATTCTAGCTTGTGTTTCTTCCAGCCCAGCGTTTCTCATGATGTACTCTGCATATAAGTTAAATAGGCAGGGTGACAATATACAGCCTTGACATACTCCTTTTCCTATTTGGAACCAGTCTGTTGTTCCATGTCCAGTTCTAACTGTTGCTTCCTGACCTGCATACAGGTTTCTCAAGAGACAGGTCAGATGGTCTGGTATGCCCATCTCTTTCAGAATTTTCCACAGTTTATTGTGATCCACACAGTCAAAGGCTTTGGCATAGTCAATAAAGCAGAAATATATGTTTTTCTGGAACTCTCTTGCTTTTTTGATGATCCAGCAGATGTTGGCAATTTGATCTCTGGTTCCTCTGCCTTTTCTAAAACCAGCTTGAACATCTGCAAGTTCACGGTTCATGTATTGCTGAAGCCTGGCTTGGAGAATTTTTTAGCATTACTTTACTAGCGTGTGAGAAGAGTGCAATTGTGCGGTAGTTTGAGCATTCTTTGGCATTGTCTTTCTTTGGGATTGGGATGAAAACTGACCTTTTCCAGTCCTGTGGCCACTGCTGAGTTTTCCAAATTTGCTGGCATATCAAGTGCAGCACTTTTACAGCATCATCTTTTAGGATTTGAAATAGCTCAACTGGAATTCCATCACCTCTGCTAGCTTTGTTCATAGTGATGCTTTCTAAGGCCCAGTTGACTTCACATTCCAGGATATCTGGCTCTAGGTGAGTGATCACACCATTGTGATTATAAGTCAACTACACTTCAATAAAATTAAAAAAAAATAATGATAGGAAATATACTTTGTATGCAAAATCTTTCCCAAAGTGAAATCCATAGAAAGAAAAATTTCTGTAAATATCCTGCACGTAACAGGTGACCTCTCATCCTATAGCCAAGGCCCTGAGAAATTAGCAGTCTGCTGAGTTCAGGTTACAATAACTAGATTTGCTTTTAACATAAGTTTTGCTTGGCCAGCACACACATCTTGGGGATTTTTTTGTTTTCTTACACATTTGAATATTGACCACTCAAATGTGGGCTTTCCGTTTTCCCAGTGACCCCTCACCACCCTGTGACTCATCCCCACGAGACTGCCACAGCTCCGACTCGATGGACATTAGATTCTGACTTCAGTCAGGTCTCCCACCTTCTTGACCAGTGATTTTTCTGTAGTACCCAGGGGCCAGATATGAGCTTCAGCCATTTCTCAGGGAGTCTCAGCCCCAAGTTTGCCTCAAAGGCCAAGAGTGTCCTCCAGGTTCTCAAGAGACACATTCAAAGTCCAGGACTCAGAAATCTCATCGATTTAACTTAGAAAGCCTAATTTTTCTTTCTGACCTAGCTTTTCTACTTCTAGAAACATATCTCCAGAAAATATGGTCCAGAAATATGTACAATGATATTTATCAGAGCATTGATTGAATACAAAAAAGGCACTCATTTAAATGTCTAGCAATGTAGTACTAGTCCCAATTTATAACCACTGAGAGAGTATACAGCCACTTAAAAATGATATACATGCTATAATCAGATATATGTTTAGCAACATATCAATGGCATAGAATTAATTGGGACAATTACGCCTTCTCTTGTGGTAATCCAGTTTGCTTGGTCCCCTGACCCTGCCACCCCTGGGGCTTTGACTACTTGCTCAGTGAGCTGCCACCAAGACCTATTTAGTCTCCTGACCCCGCCCAGGGCCTCAGTCTCCCTAGACAAGGACTGGGCTCAGGCTCAAGCTCATGGCCCCAGCAGGCAGGTCCAAATAAAAACACCTACGTACAGCACCTCCCCCCATTGTTGTTGTTCAGTCGCTCAGTCCTGACTCTTTTCGACCCCATGGACTGCAGCATGCCAGTCCTTTCCCTGTCCTTCAGTATCACCCAGAGTTTGCTCAAACTCATGTCCATTGAGTCAGTGATGCTATCCAACCATCTTATCCTCGGTCACCCCCTTCTCCTCCTGCCCTCAATCTTTCACAGCATCAGGGTCCTTTTTACTGCATCAGCTCTTCACATCAGGTGGCCAAAGTACCAGAGCTTCAGCTTCAGCATCAGTCCTTCCAATGAACATTCAGGGCTGATTTCCTTTAGGATTGACTGGTTTGATCTCCATGCAGTTCCCCAGTTACCAGGCCCAAATTAAATACCTGAGCTGCTGAGCAGGACCTGCTTTTCCCATCACAAGCATGGAAATGCCATGAAGTTGATGCCTATGGGGCAAAATCTGACCAGTGAGAGGCAAGAAACTAGAAGGAGCCCTCAGAACCTCTCTCTTCCAACCCCTAACAGACTCTACTGAGACTCGGAGGTCCCACGAAGGCTGTGTTTTCTTGTGAGGCTCTTTATTGATCAACAATTTTGCCACATTATGGTTTTTGTTTTTTTAACCTTCTCTACCTTCTTCCTGTTTTTCCTCACTGTTGCTGCCCTGGGATTGCACTTCCCAGGAAAACCTTGGCATATAAGCTAGGCATCTGAGCAAAAAAAAAAAAAAAAGAATCTCAAAGATACTGTGTAAGTGTGTGTTCATGCAGATGAGCATGTGTGTGTGAGAGAGAATTGTGGTCATGGGTGATTTCCAATTTTAAATGTTCTATCATTTTAACATGACTGCTGCTACATGTATCAATATAATCTCTAAAGTTTATTTTTGAGAGTGTCACCCATTGAATATTTGAACCATCCCCATAAAGGTTACCAACTGCACAGTTAGAGGAAGCACAGTCCATGATATCACCCTCACTTCTGACACAAGCTGCAAGTCTGGAGGATTCCCGACATCATCTGGAGGTTTGATAACCGGGTAGACAGACTAACAGAACTCACTGACAACTGCTGTGCTTATGGTTGCGGTTTATCACAAGGAAAGGACAAAATTAAAATCAGTCAAGTGTGGGGGGAGGGATGAATTGGGAGTTGGAGATTAGCATACACACGAGTTCATATAAAACAGATAACCAACAAGGACTTACGTATAGCACGGGGAACTACATTCAATATCTTATAATAACGTATAAGGGAAAATAATCTGAAAAAGAATATAGTTAGATAGATATAGAGATATAAATACAGATATATATACATATATATATATACCTGAATCACTTTAACTGCGTACGTGAAACTAACACAACATTGTAAATCAAATATACTTCAAAAACAAACAAAGAAAAAAATCAACAAGCAACTCCCTGGCAGTTCAGTGGTCAGGACTTGGCACTGTCACTGCAATCTTTGGTCAAGGAACTGTGATCCCACAAGTCCCATGGCCCCCCCCCAAAAAAAAAATCAGCCAAGGAAAGAGGCTCAAGAATGGAGTCCAGGAAAAGTCCCAAGTGCAGTGTGTCCGTCGCCCTCACCCTGTGGAGTCAGGGACAGCACCGCCTTCCTGACATCAACATGTGAGGAGCCGGTCCGTCTGCCGCCACTCTGGACCCCTGGCCCAGAGTTCCCATCCCACGTCACATGGCTGCTGTCCTGCTTGGCCCAAGGGCCCCAGGAAAACAACGATGCTCCTATCAGGTAGAACATTCCAAGGGCTTAGACATCACCTCCTAGAAGCTGAGGGCAAAGGTCAGAGGTCAGGTCTCGCCTGGGCAGGGTTAAATGCTCTACTGCTCACCACCTAAAAATTGCTCAAGGTTCCTTCAACCTTGAGGCAATTGTCAAAGGCAATTGACATTGCCTTTGTGATGAAGTCAGATCTTTGCAGACCCTATAAGATCCAGCTGCTGCCTATCTCTCTGGCCATGTGTCTCCCTTCCCACCACACATGTTTTCCTGCCGTCCTTGTCTGTTGCAAGCACGGCTCTCTCTTGCCTCCAGGCCCTTTCACGGTCTACTTCCTCCACCCTGAACATCTGGCTGATCCCACCTCCAGCCCAGACACACTGAGGGTCTGCTTCCAAAGCCTCGGAATTCTTACACCCACAAAGGCTTCTTCTTCCTTGGAGGCCATGTCTCAGGCGGCAACTCTCATGGGGGAATTCTTTTTGAAACACTGTTTTTTTGGGGAAAGAATGCCAGAAAGAAAACTGGTGCTACTGATGGAAGTAATGCATCTAAGAAAGGATGATTCTTAGCCAGAAAATGGAAGTTCAGGATAGATTTCGGAGTGGAGTGTCACTGTGGTAGCCCTTCGAATCTATGCCTGTTACAAATCAGTGTCTTTCTGGAAAAGCTATTCAAGAGTTAACTTGACAGGTAGTCATGACATTGCAAAAATTACACATTGAGCTAAAGACAAACCTTCAATGATCAGAAGGACAGTTAACTATGGTGTATCAATATGTAGAGAAAACATGTAACTATCAGTCGATTCACATCATTTACTTAATCTCTTCTTAGAACCCACTGTGTGTCCTATATTGTTCCAAGTCCTTTACAAATAACTTTTAAAATAATGTATTTAATCCTTTTAACAATCCTATGAGGTTACGACTAATATTAACCTCTGTTTACATAGGAGGAAACTGACACCCAGAGAAGTTAGGTAACTTGCCCCGGGTCACACAGCCTGTAAGTGGGAGAACCAGGATGGCTCAGCATCTGAGTTCTGATTCTATGGAAAAAATGTAATTCACTAGAGTATGAACGCCAAGATACAAAGAGCTAAGGTTAATTTGCTCATTTCTATATCCCCTGCTATTAGCAGTTCTTAATACCAAATAGATTCTCAACAAAGGTTTATTGTTAATTGATTAATTATGAAGATTAAATATTTTTCATGTCCATCAATTAATTAATCACACTGAGGGTTAAATATGTGAAACCTTTAAATTACCTGCCTGGTCAAATGCACTCCATAATCTAGGGAATGTTATGTGGCTGCAAGGGAAAAGAAACGAGCTCAGGGAAGGATCCTCGGAAAGAAAAAGCTTGAGAGTCCTCGCCTAGTAAATAAGAGTTGGCAGATGACTTTCTGGGGTGAATATAGCTAAGATACAGTTAAACAAATTTCTTGTTGAATTCTTGAGTATGCTGTCAGGTTCATTACTCAATGCCCACAAGGCTTAGATTGAGAGAATCCCAGAATTTCAATGATGGAAGTAACCTTAGAGGTCATCAAATTTAACTTTTCATTTTGCCTGTGATTTTCATAGAAAGAAATCAAGACACAGAATGTTCAAGTAGCTGGCTTATGATTTTCCACCCCCCTTTGTTGAAAGCCCCTCACTCCCCCTTCAGAATGTCGTGGTTCAATGCATCCTACAAGGCTCTCCTCAACACATCTACCCCCATGTGGTCTTTCTTGCACCCTCAAAGCCACTGAAAGCCATTTATCTCCTTTTAACCCCCATAACAGCCAGTTTCTAGCATCCTGTAATGCTTAGCTTTCTGCAGCAGCTGAGAGTGTGTTTACTTGTCCCAGATGGGCACAAAGGTCAGTAAGTATTTGTTGAATGAATGAATCCAAGCTCCATGTTGGCA
Organism: Okapia johnstoni; assembly: GCA_024291935.2. Classification (NCBI taxonomy): domain Eukaryota; kingdom Metazoa; phylum Chordata; class Mammalia; order Artiodactyla; family Giraffidae; genus Okapia; species Okapia johnstoni. The sequence goes on from CM044318.1 coordinate 82,991,674, forward strand.
CAGCAGGACACACCTGGCATTGCATTTCATGATGCAGCATGACACCTCGGGGGCTTGGGATTTGGGTCCAGAGAACACTGATGTGAACTTACACTTGCATCTAGGAAGCCAGTGATCATGGTGGCTAGGAGCATAAGACTCAGAGCCTGTGTTCACTTCCTTTCTCCATCACTAACTAGCTGAGTTATTTAGGCATTTACTTAACGTCTCTGCACCACTTGTCCATCAAATAAACCATATCTCATAGGGTTTGCATGAGGATAAAATGGATGATGTTATGTAAACCACTTGGAACAGTGTTTAGCACAAAGCAAGCGTTCAGTAGATGTTAACAAAAATATAATTATTAATTTCTTATTATTGTGTCTCCAGTAAAGCCTGATATATGATAAGAGCCTAATAAATGGTAACTGCTATTAGTTCCCTCAGCATCTAGAATCTTTGTTGCTGTTTTTAACTATACCTCGGAATAGAAAATTTCAAATAATCAAAAGAACAAAGAATTCAGAATAGACAGATGAAGCTGCACCCCTCTGAGGGAAGTAGTAGGAAAGCTTATCTGTGCAGGAAGAAACATACATAATGTAACTACTACAGACTCTTAAAAATTCCATAAAGTTGCATGAGCAATTAAAACACATTAGGGACCAATTCCAGATTTGCTCCCAGAACCAAATTGTGTAATTATGTCAGTGAACTAATATCATCATTTCCATTTAGTGGAACGAGTTCTCAGGTCATAAACACAATGGCTTGCATCCTACCATAGCCAACTGCTATGAGAATAATGGAGACCTAATGACCCAGCCAGTTTAATCAAAGCAAGGAAATCTTCTTTCCAGAAGCTTCTGTCACTTACGCTGTATGATCTAAACTTAACATTATGGCACAGCTCAAACCCAAGACAGTATTCTTTGATGTTTATGAAGCTCTTAGCTCTGAAGATTTAAAATATACTGAGCTGAGTACTTAGAATTCAGGGTAAAAATAAGTCTCCTCAAGTTAAGTAACAGGGCTGAGAAGAGTTATGAGGTGTTATTAACCTTTCCTGCCCTAGAACCACATTTCAGAGATGATGAAGGAGAATTCTGCATTCCACCCTTCACATGAGTTTTCCTTCCTCTGAGTTTGAATATTAGTCTCAGATTCTTGTGGTCTGTGGTATAATGACAAGGTGCCCACACCCTATCACCTTTCCTCATCATTATTGTATTTCCTTGTTGTTGTTGTTAGTCACTAAGTCATGTCCAATTCTTTTGCGACCCCATGGACTATAGCCCGCCAGGCTCCTTGGTCCATGGGATTCCCCAGGCAAGAATACTGAAGTGGGTTGCCATTCCCTCCTCCAGGGGATCTTCCTGACCCAGAGATAGAACTGGCATCTCTCACGTCTCCTGCAGTGTCAGGCAGATTCTTTACCACTGAGCCACCAGGCAAGCCCACTGTATTTCCTACATTTGGGCAAACAGTCTAACTACCCAGACTTGTCAACAGCAACATGGGTCTCAGTGCCTTAGGGGGACCTCACAGACCATCACCAACCTGCCCTCTCCTGCTCTTTGCATGAGCATTGACAGAACAGATAAACCTGGGACTGAAGGAAGGTCTTTGTGTCCAGGTTTGTAGGTCAGCTTGACACGTGAGCAGCCCTTACAGTCAAAAGATAGAAACCAAAGCCCTGCTCAGAAATAGCTTCTTTAGCAGGGCCTTTTGAGAAAAGAAATGAGACAATTTAATTCCATTGTTAAGCGGCACTATAAGTACCTATAAGAATCCCTGCCTTCCTGTTCTTGAAGAGGGAAGTTTCATTGTGAGAGACATTCTTGATGTATTTCTGTCTAAATTTCATTTGAAGATCATTCTTTTGCACTTGTAGAATGTTTCTTTTATCTTTGTTGAAGAGAAAGCAGCCCTGCTGTATTACGCTATCTTTTTTTTAAATAGGAAGGATGTTACCTATTGCTTGTACTTTTATAGAAATCTGATATTCCTGTGAATAAGATAATTAGAAGGATATAACTGAATGGCAAGTGAGTTGAAACATCCTAAGGGTGTATTATCCTGAGCCAGTTGAGTAAACTGTTGCATTCACACAACGGAATATTATAAAGCTATTTCAAAGAATGAGACAGTTCTTATATTAATGTGGGATATTCTCCAATATACCATATTGTGAAAAAAAAGCAAGGCCATAAACAGTGGATAGAGTATGCTACAATTGGTGGGGTGTTTCAGAAAATATACATCCTATACTTACATATACACAAAATTTTACTGGAAAAATCCACTAGATTTTCATACCAGTTTCTGTCTCTGGGCGGATAACCAGAGAACCGGTGTACTGTGGAGAAAGAGGTATGTACTTTTTTTTTTTTTTTACTGTATATTTCATTTACTTTTACTGAGCTCTAGAATTCTACTGGGGGGCTTCTCTGGTAGCTCAGATGGTAAAGAATCTATTGAGAGAGAGATGTATTTTTGCATCTTTTGCTTTTTAAATTCTACATATAAGCAATATCATATGATATTGGTCTTTCTCTATTTCATTCAGTATGATAATCTCTAGGTCCACCTGTGTTGCTGCAAATGGCACGAAAAAGATACATTTTTAAAAAAAAAATAAGGTAGTTTCTAAAATGATGTTAGAACAATTGTCAGCCACACACAAAGAATATACCTTGGCCTATACAAAGATCAGTTCAAAGTGAATCAGAGATCTAAATATAAAATAAATCTGATAAAACTTTTTAAAGGAAAACCATCAAAAACTGGGGTAAGATGAAGAGTACATAGAAATGACACCAAAATCACTCTGTTAAAAATAAAACTTCTCATCAGCAAATGTTAGAAGAGGAGGTATTTGGCTCTTACTCCCACTCAGCAATAATAATTTGACAGACATAAAGCATAAAAAAAAGGTACGGTGAATTTATTAAGATTTGAGATTTGTTCTCATTCAAACATACCATCAAGAGAATAAAGAGACAAGCTACAAACTGGAAGAAAATATGTACAAATCACATGTTCAACAAACTACTTATACCCAGAATATAAAAGAACTCTCAAAACTCAACAATTAGAAAGCAAACAATCCAATTCTTAAAATGAGAACAGGACTTGAACAGACACTTCACTAATGACTGTTTGAAGATGGTGAATAAGCACATAAAAGATGTTTAACATTAGCCATTAGAAAAATGCAAATTAAAATCATAGTAAAATACCTATCCACCTACTAGAAGGACTAAAATGTTTTAACATAATAACAATAACAAATGCTGGCAAGGATATGGAGCAACTGCAACTCTTACACATTGATGACAGGAAGATAAAATGGTACAGTCACTCTGGAAAACAGTTTGGCAGACAAATGAAGCTAAATATGCATTTATCGAATGACCCACCACTTCCATTTGTGAGTACCTGCCCTAAGAAAAATGAAAACTTATGCTCAAACTGTTGTGCTGGAGAAGACTCTTGAGAGTCCCTTGGACTGCAAGGACATCAAACTAGTCCATCCTAAAGGAAATCAACCCTGAATATTCACTGGAAGGACTGATGTTGAAGCTGAAGCTACAATACTTTGACCACCTGATGCAAAGAACTAACTCACTGGAAAAGACCCTGATACTGGGAAAGATTGAAGGTGGGAAGAGAAGGGGACAACAGAGGATGAGATGGTTGGATGGCATCACTGACTTGATGGACATGTTTGAGCAAGTTCCGGCAGTTGTTGATGGATAGGGAAGCCTGGTGTGCTGCAGTCCATGGAGTCGTAAAGAGTTGGACACAATGGAACGACTGAACTGACTGAACTGAATGCTCACACAAAAACCTGGACACAAAAATTCATAGTAGTTTTATTTGTGAAAGCCAGAAGCTGGAAATATTCCAGATATTGTTCACTAGGTGAACTGATAAAGTGTATCTGTCCAACTGACTATCATTCAGCAGTAAAAAAGGAAAAAGGGACACACCATTGGTACACGTAACAAATGGATGCATTGCAAAAATGTACTATGAGAAAGAAGCAGTCTCGAAGGTCTACATACTCGACAAGTCCATTTATTTGACATTCTCAAAGACAAGCTGTAGTTATGGAAAATGGATCAGCGGTTGCCAAGAACGATAGGTAAGGGGAAGGTTTCACTATAGAAAGGTAACATGAGGACATTTAGGGGCAGGGGTGGCTGGGTGATGGAACTGTTCTATATCTTGATTAAGGTAATGGTTACATGAAGACATACAGGTGTCAAAACTCAGAACCAGGGACTTCCTTGGTGGTTCAGTGGTTAAGTCTCCTCATTCCCAATGCAGGGGGACCAGGTTCAATCCCTGGTCAGGAAACTAGATCCCACATGTGGCAACTAAGACCCAGCACAGCCAAATAAAATTTTTAAAGTTCTAATTTAAAAAAAAAAGCTCATAGAACTGCACCGCTAAAGAATTTTTAAAATTTATCTATGTTTTTAATTTTTTTTATGAAAGGTGAGTTCAGCTTCTAGTACCAGTGGAGTAGATTGGTGGAACTAAGACATTGTTTATAATATTCCTATATTATACATAAAGTAGTGTAATGTTGAATTTAAGCTGATTGTGATCAAAGATTGATAATGTAATCCCTATAGGAAACACTAAAAATAATTAACATAGATGATAGAAAAAACACCTAAAGAGGAACCAAAAGAAATACTGTACTAACTCACAAGAAGGCAAGAAAAGAGAAACAGAAACAACAAGCAGATGAGACAGAGAACAAATCGCAAAAACACTCGCCTAAATCCAACTGTATCAATATTATATTAAGTGTAAGTGAACTAAAAGCTCTAATCATAAAACAGAAATTCTCAGCTGGATAAAAACTAAGATCCAAGTAAATACTGTCTACAAAGGATTCATCTAATAATTTTTAAAAGACATGAATAGGTTAAAAGTAAAAATATGAAGAAACATTATACCATGCAAACATTAATCATAACAAAAGTAGAGTGGCTACATTAGTATCCAACAAAACCAATTTCAAGACAAGAAGCATGACTAAAGATAAAGCAGAGCATTTTATAATGATGAAAAATGTTAACGTAGCAGGGAGGCATAACTTATTTATAACTGTATCCCTAATCATAGAGCTTCAAAATACATGAAGCAAAACTGATAATAAAAGAAGATATCCATCAACAGATGAATGGATAAAGAAGATGTGGGAGATATATATAGATACACACACACACACACACAATGGAACATTACTCAGTCATAAAAAAGGATGAAATCCTGCCGTTTGTAGCAAAATAGACCTGGAGATCATGCTCAGTGAAATGTCAGACAGAGAAAGGAAAATATTTCATGGTATCACTTACATGTGGGATCTAAAGAAATAATATAAGCAAATGTATTCGGCAAAATAGAAACAGACTCGCAAGTATAGAAAACAAATTAGCGATCACCGGAGGGGAGAGGGCGGCTTCCCTGGTGGCTCAGCTGGTAAAGAATCTGCCTGCAGTGCAGGAGCCTGGGTTCAGTCCCTGGGTTGGGAAGATCCCCTGGAGAAGGGAACAGCTACCCACTCCAGTATTCTAGCCTGGAGAATTCTATGGACTGTATAGTCCATGGGGTCGCAAAGAGTTGGACCCAACTGAGTGACTTTCACTTTCAGAGGGGAGAGGGAAGGGGGAAAGAGCAGGTTAGGAATATGGGATTAAGAGATACAGACTACTATATGTAAATTAGATAAGCAACAAGGACTTACTGTATAATACAGGGAATTATGGGCTTCCTTGGTGGCTCAGATGGTAAAGAATCCACCTGCAATGTGGGAGACCTGGGTTTGATTCCTGAGTTGGGAAGATCCCCTGGAGAAGGAAACGGCTACCCACTCCAGTATTCTGGCCTGGAGAATTCCATGGACAAAGGAGCCTGGCAGGCTACAGTCCATGGGATCACAAAAAGTTGGTTATGCCTGAGCGAATTTCATTTTCACTTTTTCACAGGAGATTATAGCCATAATCTCATAATAACTTTTAATGGAGTATAATCTGTAAAATTATTGAATCTCTATGCTGTATACCTGAAACTAATATAATATTGTAAATCAACTATACTTTAAGAAAAGATTCAGTCAACATAAATTTTTTCGAAAAAGGAGGAACCAGCAAAACCATAATCAGAGTTGGAGATTTTAATCTTAAGTACTTGATAGAATAATTAGAAAAATTAACAATGATATAGAAGATCTGAATGACACTATGAAACCCCTGACCTCACAGACATTTACAGAACACAATTAAGAAATGTGTGCTGCAAAGTTTGTACACTTTACCTTCAGAAAAGAATAACTACCGTAAAAATAAATGCGTGGAGGAGAGTGGATATAAATACTGATGAAAAAATTAGGGGTGAATGTTTATAATTGTTGAAACTGGATGATGGGCACATGGGTGGGTAGGTATACTGTATGATTCTGTTTACGTATGTCTGAAATTGTGTATATTAAAGGTTAAAAATTAAGTTTAGGTCATAAAACTTGACCTTCAGCAGGTAGATTTTTTTTTTCCATTATGGTTTATTACAGGATATTGAATACAGTTCCCCATGCTACACAGTAGGCTCTTGCTGTTTATAAGTTCTATATAAAATAGTTTGCATCTTGGCCGATGATGTTTAGGCCTTGCCTACACACAAAGGCGTGTTGGTTCTGATGGTAGAACCTCAGGGACCAAGTGTTGCCTGAACAGGGGTGCACACCTGCCCCCTTGCCTGTTCCCTTTATCTCATTAGATGATCCTCACCTTCCCCAGGCACACCACGTGCCCTCAGCATCCACAGGGTTATTCACACCATTACCCCAAACTCCTCCCCCTCCTCCCCACAGGGCTAAAGTCCACCATGTCACACACCCCACTTCCCCTGAGGACTTCTCCAGCCATCATCCTACTTCACTGTGTGAAGACACTGCCCAGAACTTTACATGACACCTACCTGGCACTCTACACACATTGTCCTGTATGGCAAACTTTCTCTTATTTAAACTTCATGGTTCACAAATGGACACAAACCATAAAAATTGTCAGAGTGTCTGCATCCTGGGTAGAAAGCTGACATTTTGTTTTGGCAAATACATTGGTGAACTCTTTCCTTAGACAAAGATGGCTCCCTTAACCTGGGCTGGAGAGAGCAGGTCATGAAAGAGAACATTAACTAGGAACAGGCTAGCCCTGACACCATCATGAAAAAATTCCCACACCAGCCAGGCAGTGGATGAGCCGGGTTGGTGTCCATCCTTGTGGCATAGGTTTGGGGGGAGAAGGACAGGAAAGGGGACCCACATGGCCAAAAGCAAGCAAGACACACTTCTGAACTCTGAATTTCTTGCTTTCCCATCTCAGAGTTTTTCCCTTCTTCCTGTGATAGCTAAGCTTTGGTTAAAGCAGTTTAAAGTCTCCATTTCTATTCTGATAACATGAAATGATCCACATTGGATCATAAAGTATAGATCACACTCACTTCTGAAACAGACTCATACAGCAACCCTTTCAAAACAAGCTTGGAGAACACCCTGACCTCATGGATAGTCTTCAGCTTGCACTTAAGTTTAGGAAACAGCAAAAACCATACCAAGAGAAAGAAAGAAAAACATTTTAATTATGCATCCTTCAAATCTCAAAAAAAAAAGAGATAAACATTTATGAAAATATGAAAGAAAAACATGAAATACAAGACCATTTCATTTCTTAAAACTTCCTGGAAAAGTATGAGTGTAGGTGTTCCTAACTGCATGGTATTGGGACCATGCAAAAATCAATGACTACCTGTACCCTTACTTAGTAATTCATGACCCCTTAAAATTGGGAGCAAGGAGAACTTTTTGGGTCAAGAAAGGTGAGTAAACCTACTTCTCCCATCCCTTTCAAAGTCACTGCAAACAACCTGAAAATGAAGGGAAAGCATCGTCTTAAAATGAACAAGGAAAGAGCCAGAGCTCCAAAGCACAAAAGGATGCATACCTGCAGAGTGTTATAAAACACAACTGAAGACACGGAAGACACTGAGAGATAAGTCAGGGCTTCAAATCTGAAGCTACCCACCAATGTCCATAAAAGTTAGTGTCACGGTTCTGATACTCTCTTCATCAGTCTTTATTTAGATCTGTGACTAAGGTAGATCATGCCAGAAGTAACCCAATCGATGGTCAGCAGAAATCAATGTAAAGGCGAAACCACATAGACCCCACTTTCATTTATGGAGGACGTGGCGATTGACCTGAGGGACACTGCCCAAGAAAAAGAGGAAGAGGAGGCCATCACGACCAGACCATGAAATGGAGAGGCTACGGCTAAGGACTTTGTAAAACACAGTGACTTTATGGTTGCTGAAAATTGAGAGAGTATCTCTCACCCATCTCAAAGATATCAGAGGTGCCACGGGCAGAATGTTTTTTTAAGTCCCCCTAAAATCACATGCTAAAATCTCATCCCCAAGGTGATGGTGTTAGGGGATGGAGTCTTTGCTTAGGTCATGAGGGTAACTGCAAAGCCCTCATGAATAGGATCTTATTAAAGATCCCCTGCCTCTTCCATCCTGTGAGGACACAGGAAGAAGCATCATTTCTGAAACGGATGCAAGCTCCAGCCAGACACCAAAGTTGCAGGCACCATGATCGTGGTTGCACTCCCAGCTTCCAGGACTATGAGAGATGAATGTTTCTAGTTTATAAGCTGCCCAGTTCATGGTATTTTTATGACAGCAGCCCAAATGGAATAAGACAAAAACAACTTGATCCTCTAATAGTCAAAGAAGAGAGGAAGATTCAAAACAGAATATAAGGCATCAGAAGAAGATAAGCGGGTTGGAAGATACAAGAAAAAAATAAACATTTACAAATTCAAATCAGTTCCCTGGTGGCCTAGTGGTAAAGAGTCTGCCTGCAATGCAGGAGGGAGACCCAGATTCAACCCCAGGGTGGGGAAGATCCCCTGGAGGAGGGCATGGAAACCCACCCCACCAGTATCCTTGCCTGGAGAACCCCATAGACAGAGAAACCTGGTGGGCTACAGACCATAGGGTCACAAAGAGTCAGACACGACCGAAGTGGCATAGCACGCTCAGGAGCACATCAATTATACTTCACTTCTTAAAAATCCTAAAAATAAGAGTACGAAGTAGCTTGGGGAGAGGGATAAATTAGGAGTTTGGAGTTAACATGTACACCTCGCTACATACATAAAACAGGTAATCACAAGGACCTACCATACAGCCCAGAAAACTCTACTCGATTCTCTGCAATAACCTGTAAGGGAAAATAGTCTGGCAAAGAATGGATACCTGTATATGCATATCTAGACAACTTTGCTATACACACGAAACCAACACATCATAAAGCAACTATACCTCAAAATAAAATACAAATCAAACTTATATTTTAAAAAAGGTGCTACTGCTTTCACAACTTATAAAATGCTCACAAAGCCATGTGACATAATTAAAAGATTTAAAAACGTTCCAATGTAAAAATATTTTTTATTAAAACCAATTTTAAGTAGTTTGGGAGCCCACAGTTACAAGATTGGAAGTTACTTTAGTCCCTCTTTTTAATTTCCTCGAGGGGAAAAATAAAGAATTCAAGTTATATTGGAAACAACCAAAATTAGTGCTCAGAAACATAACCAGGACAAAACAAAATGCAAAAAATAAAACTATAAGCTTATCGGAGTTCCGCCTTCTGGTCATACAGAGCAGCATGTGTCAGACTAGGCCTCATGTTGGTTATAATAATTATAAACTCTCAACAAAAATCTTCAAAAAATAATTTTTGGAGGCACTGCACTGGAGAGCAACCAAAACTAGGCAGAAATTGGAGGTAGTTCAACCCTTGAAAGTCACAGAAGGTGTGATTCACATCTAATTGCTTCTCCTTCAAGAACCCTCCACCCCACGTGGTGGGGGCCCTTAGATCAGCCTGTTGACAGGAGGACTTGGGGAAAAGTCAGGGCTGCCAAGATGATTAGAAATTACAAATGAAATCCAGAAAAGGAGAGAGGCCCAGAAAGGGGAGTCTGTGGCTGTGAATAATTCTGCCTCCGAATTGCTGCCTGGCCCTGAGCTCCACGTACGGGGGCAGCAGGGAAGCCAGGTTCTAAGCAGGGATGTCTCTTCCCACCGGGAAACTGTCTGGAATTTCAGTGACCAACTGAGGGGCACTTGTAATCACCCAGGCATTCAGTGAAGTCCCAGAAAGGCCAACCCAGAGTCAAGCCCATGTCACAGCCAAAGGCACCAGGAAGCCGAACCAGCAGGGCTCATGGCCCAGGTAATCGTATTCCAGCCGCGGGGTCAAAGGACAAAGCCGAGACCAGGCCATGAGGTGGACATACAGCCTGGGTCCCTGTGAGAGTCCAGGTGCCCCAAGGAGCCCTGCCCTCATTCCAGAACCTTCTTTCCCTGAAACATTCCTGGGCTTCGCTTCTCCCAGATGTGGTCCTTCTCTGAAACTCAGCCGCTTTGCTCATCCCTTCTCCAGGATTTACTGAGTAAGCCCCGTGCCGGCTGCAGGGTTTCCTCCAGCTGGTTCTCTTCAGCTCCCGGCCTTCATTCCGGATCTTCCCTTCTGACAAGACAGCATCCCTCTTTGGCCCCTCATTGTCACGTCCTTAAACACAGCCTGAATCCTTGGCAAGGGCAAGGCCAGATGCCTTTATGTGTGGTTAAAGTATAAGGGACATGGTTAACTGGTGACACGTATGAACCCCGGTCACAACAAGCACGTCACATAATGGATGCATTTTCCTCCTCTGCTGGAAATTTGCCAAGACTGTTTTTTTCTCCCACATACACATCCTTCCCCATTAAATAGCAATCAACTGGGGATCTTTCCATGACTTGTAACACTCTATTTTAAAGATCTTTTGCTGCGGTGAGTACAAACTGGAGAAAGGCATTTTGAAGCTTTCCGAAATTCAGCATCTCTAATGACTTTTAAATGTTGTCTATATAGCTTCACTCTTAAGAATCAGAAAAACGTGTGTTTCTGAGACAAACGGGTCATTCATTAATTCAAATGTCTGCACTTTGTTCACAGGAGATTGATTCAAAACACTATAAGACAAATGCTAACCATGAACTTAGCTCTGCAACCCTGGGCAAGCTACTTATCAGCTCTAAATTTCTATTTCTTCTATAAAGTGGTAGTTATAATGTCACATACATGATAGAGGCATTTGATAAAGAACATATGGGAGCATTTAGCCCACAGCTGGATCAAAGGAATCAACAGAGTTAGTGCAAGAAGGGTCAGGGATTTGAATCCACAGCCAGTGCTCAGAACTCGGTTACACTTTCTGTAGTACGTAAAGCCCTCTGCTAAACCGAGTGCTCAGGAAATACAATAGATCATCGTGGCCGTGGTTCTGAAACAGATTCTATACCAGCAGGGACTTAAAAATAAACCCCTAAATAAACATACCAGTGCACAAAGATGGCAAAATGAAAAAAAAAGTTTCAGGATAATGAATTATGGTCCTTTTCTTCCCTTTTCCCTTAGTTTTATGAAATTGAATAAATGAACACTTGGAAGGAAGGAAACAGTTGTAGTCACAGTGTAAATTATCAGTGTAAGTGGAACCAGATACAGGGATTCTGGGAGGGGGTAGGAGCATTCCCAGAGACAGGGAAAGAACTGTGACGCACAACATAGCCAGATTAAAATTCTAAAAGATACATATACCCCATGCTCATAACGGCCCTATTCACAATAGCCAAGACATAGAAGCAACCTATATGCCCATTGACAGATGAGTGGATAAGGAAGATGCAGTGTGTGTGTGTGTGTGTGTGTGTGTGTGTGTGTGTGTGTGTAATGGAATACTACTCAGTCATAAAAAAGAATGAAATAATGCCATTTGCAGCAACATGGATGGACCTAGAGATGATCATACTAAGTGAAGTAAGTCAGACAGAGAAAGACAAATATCACATGTTATCACTTATATGTGGAATCTGAAGTATAACACAAATGAATTTATCTACAAAACAGAACCGGGCATAGAGAACAGACTCACGGTTGCCAAGGGGAAGGGGGTAGGGGAAGGACAGATTGGGAGTTTGGGGTTAACAGATGTAAGCTATATACAGAGAATGGATAAACAACAAGGTCCTACTGCATAGCACAGGGAACTACATTCAGTGTCTTGCAATAGCCTATAATGGAAGAGAATAAATATACGTATGTATTGTGTATGTGTGCGTGCTTGGTCACTTCAGTCGTGTCTGACTCTTTGTGACCCTATGGACTGTAGCCCACCAGGCTCCTGTGCCCGTGGGATTCTCCAGGCAAGAATACTGGAGAGGGTTGCCATGCCCTCCTCCAGGGGAATCTTCCTGATCCAGGGATCATTCCTTCATCTCCTGCATTGCAGGCAGATTCTTTACCACTGAGCCACCTGGGAAGCCCCATATATGCATAAGTTCTTGGCAAATAGAAGGGGAAAAAGTGACAGATTTTATTTTCTTGGACTCCAAAATCACTGCAGATGGTGACTGCAGCCATGAAATTAAAAGATGCTTGCTCCTTGGAAGAAAAACTATGACAAACCCAGACAGCATATTAAAAAGCAAAGACATCACTTTGCTGATACAGGTCTACATAGTAAAAGCTACGTTTTTTTCAGTAGTCATATGTGGATGTGAGAGTTGGACCATAAAGAAAGCTGAGCCCCAAAGAATTGATGCTTTCAAATTGTGGTACTGGAGAAGACTCTTGAGAGTCCCTTGGACTGCAAGGAGATCAAACCAGTCAATCCTAAAGGAAATCAATCCTGAATGTTCACTGGAAGGGCTGATGATGAAGCTGAAGCTCCAATACTTTGCCCATCTGATGCAAAGAGCTGACTCATTGAAAAAGACCCTGATGCTGGGAAAGATTGAAAGCAAAAGAAGAGGATGGCATAGGATGAGACAGTTAGATAGCATCACTGATTCAATAGACATGAATTTGACCAAACTCCAGGAGATAGTGAAGGACAGGGAAACCAGGCGTGCTGCAGTCCATGGGGGTCACAGAGAGTCAGACATGACTTAGCAACTGAAGAACAACAATAACTGAGACACTTTTCTGTAAGGCAGAAATTAACACAGCATTGTAAATCAATTACACTTCAATAAAATGATTTTTTAAAAAAGAATTCTGACACCTAAAAAGAACCTAAGAAATACAAGTGTTTGAGTAAAGTCCAGGACCATCACAATTTTAATAGGTGACTCCTTTCTAGATAGATTAATATACAAAGCAATATTTTTTTAAAAACAAGTTCTGCCCACTTTTTTTGAAAGTTTGAGAAATGTGCCAATTTGGAGATACGCAATAGTCATAAAGAGTTAAACACTGTTTCCCATTTTTTCACCAAGTTGCGATGGCCAGCTCTCATTAACAGTAAACAAGAATGAAACCTTGTAAGGAAAAAAAATGGATTAATAACTTTTTTAAAGTTTAGCCTTCTTAAGGGTCAGAATCAATAGACCCTGAAACCTAGGCAGCCAATGGCACAGACCATGTCTTTTCCTGTCCCCAAACCCTGAAATGCTTCCCATTTCTTAACAAGTGTGCAGCATCTCACTCACTCTGTGCTGGGTGGGCATTGTGCTGAGTGCTGCTCTGGCAAGGTTCTTATCACCCAGACACAGTGATCACTGATGCTGGGGCCAGGATTTGGACTCACACTGGTCCGATTCCAATGTGGGTGTCCCCATCCCCACCCCAGAGCATACACCTGCTGCTCAGTCTCACTTCCTGTTGTTACCCATCACCCACCCACCCCCCAAGCAGTATCCATGTTTTCCTGCAGCTTTCTTTTTGCTTCTGTTGTTCTCTCTGGGAAAATGCCCCCCAATAAGACCATGGATGCTCACTCAACTTGTGATGATAATTTCAAGATGTACGTAAATCAAATCATTATGCTTCTATGGGGATATGTCAGTTATAGCTCAATAAATGGGAAGACAATCAATGCCCCTCCCCCACCAAGTCTGTTGAAAGCCACTCTTCCCTCTATGTAATCCTCAGAGGTCGCTTATCTCCTCCAGAGAGAGATTCTTGCACCCCTGCCCCACCCCTCCACCTCTGGTTCTCCCTGACTATACCCACAACTGTCTTTCCACACCTGGTACACCTGGCACCTCTCTTAAGGAAATCAGAAGGGTATACAGAGGCTCATGGGGTCCTGGAAAGTGCCTGGGCTTTCCCACTGGAGGTGGAAGCCTGTTCTGTTTCTTGCTCTTTATGTGATGTTGAGTAACCTCTTCAGAATCCCATCTGTAAAATAGATGCATCCTCTCCCACTCAGAAGGGCTCCCGTGAGGGTTGAATGGGAAGAACCCAGCAGCCGAGAGGCTCCATGAGCCCCTGCTTCCTTCTCTCCACCCCACCACTGACAGCCCGCCTACCTCTGCCTGGCCTGGAGGTAAGATGGTATTTCTCTTGCTGCCTGGTTAAGTTATATAAGACACATAGACAGACCATGGATTACTTATCATGCCTTTCCTGCTCAGCCCAATACATAGTAGAGCCTCTGACTACCCATCAAATTGGATGAAATGCACATCTCTTCCAGAACGTTGAAAACCAGTCATATCACCCTCATGTATTCAGTCCAGATCTCATAACATACATCTTTAATACAATAAGAATTGTTCAGAGTTATTAACATTTAGAAACAGTCTTTGCAAAGAACTTCTAAATCTTTAGTAAGAGCTGTGTTTACATAAATATTTATTGAGTTTAAAGCTTTCAGTGTATATTGTAAACAACACTTCCAGGCATCGTTCTTATTATGGCTCAGAATAGACAGAATTTAATTGTTCATAATCTGTTCTTAGTTTCTAAGGATACATCACCCTGCCTGGGTATCTCTGGAACCGCCAGCAAGTAGAAGCAAGTAAAGAAAGAACATGACTCAGGATCCTCAGTTGACATTATCAGTCGCCCGCCATGGGAGGAATCCATGAACTCTTCCAAGCCTTTATGTCCCATTTTTAAATGGGGATGGTTTGGGCACTGCTCTCACAGCATTGTCTTAAGAATCCAATTAGAAACTGAATACAAAACTGCTAACATGTCAGAGATACAATGTTACTAACGATCACTGGCACCAAACATGGCTCTGAGCTTCCTGAGTAACCAGTCTCAAAGGATAACCACAACTTACGTGGTTTCTGATGTTCAGTAGGAGGAAGCTTTACAGATTTTTGGAAAAGAAACTCGAAGACTCTGCTCAGGGGAATCTGCCATCTTGACGCACACAGGAGACCAGCCATTTCCTAATGAATGGTGTGCTTTGGGTTGTTTGGAAGGAACAGACCTTCTTCCTCAGAGTATTTCTCCCAGTGACTCCTGATGGCAGTTGAGGACACTGTGCTGCATTGTCACTCAGGGAAGGGGTTCCCAGGCAGCCAGATTTCCTGCTCCTTGCAATTCCTTTGGGGGCTTGAGAATGTTTCAGAATGATAAAACGGCTCCATAATCTATAGATCCTCCACATGGCAGAAACGAGAGAGGAGGGAATAGAGGGGAAGAAAGAGGGAGAGAGAAAGGACCTTCCAGACATCAGCTTCACCTACTCAAAGGTCAAGGAATTTCGGGGATCTTTGATTTTTCCAAAACTGTCTTATTTGACAAACTAGAGACAGATGAAAATTTTTACTAGAGCACAGCAGTTCACCAGGAGAAAAACGCCAAACTAAAATACTTCCTTGTTCCGAAGTTAATTATTAAGCCACAGTTTTTTTTTAATCAATTAGCACAACCCACATTTATCTAATGCTCGATATTCAGCAAATATTCATTGGACATCTATTACAGGCCTAAGGATATTATTATTGATAAAAGCATATAACAAAAATAATAGCAGGCATTTACTTAGTGCTTTCTATGAGTCAAGGGAAAATTCTGGATATTCACGGTCAAAAAAATAGGGTCTCAGCCACCGCCCTGGAGAAGCAAAGGCTTTCCTCTTCCCCCTACCAGGATTTAGGGAGCAGGGACCTGGTGTTCTCCCTGGGAGGGAACCAGGAGAGCACTGAAGGCTTGGAAGGTCACCTTGATGATGTGAAGTGCATCCCTTATCAAAGAGTGGTATGGCCCCATCTGCAAGATCAAAAATCCCTTGACAGGGAGAGGTGAAGACATTCAAGAAGGAAAGATGAGGATGGAGTGTCCTAGGAAAATGGAGATTTCAAGACTGGCCCCACATCCTTGCAAAGAGCAGGTCTGCAGCTGTTTCCTACAAGCCACGCACCCACAGCCTGGAATCTTCTGCTCCTACAGATGCAAGTCATCCTACACCATGCTTCCTAAACGCACCCTCCTCCGTGCTCTGCAAGCAGCCAAAGAGCGCCCTGGGTTGCAGGTCTGCCTCTTCACTGCCCCCACTTCGAAGAAACCCGTGGTCAGTCCCCAGCACCCTCAGGATACAAGTGGACTCTTCACAAGTCTGTTCTCACCAACCTCCCTAGGCTCTGCTTCTCTGAGTCCTTCTTGCCATCCTCAGACCCGGGTCGAAGAGCCATCCTACGTTCGTTCACCAGCACCTCACCTAGGGGCCAACCAACCTCAGGCAGGGCTTCGGTGAAAGTGCAAGACAGGAAAGCCCTGGCCAGCTCCTCTCTGATTGGTCAACACGAACATCAGTCTCCTCCATCGCTTTCTTTGAGATAAGGGCTGTCAGCCTATTTTAATTGTTGGTGGACTATTTCGGAGTACCTTCCCTCGTGAGCTCTGAGATAACAACACACACAATAGCAGAATACAAATTCTGCATCCCTGGGGTTTGAACGGGGCAGGGGAGGGCAGCCAGTTTTCTGAAATCAAGTGATTTTTTTTTCTTTCAGTGACACACAGCTCAGTGCAATCTTTCACCTGTGTCGCAAAACACTCTGAATTTTGATGTTGAGGATGCACAAGTGAATATGATGGAGATAAAAGGCCAGAGCTCTGCCTGCATCACTGGATCCACCTCCCCTTCACCACACACCGCAACACACTCCAGGGAGCTGAAGCCTCCAGAGCAAGACTTGATGCCAAATTCAGTGAACCTGGCAAGTTTCACTGGGGATCTCAAGGAAAATGAATAGACTCCCTCTCTGAATGGGATCAAAAAAATCTAAGCAGAAAACACCAACAATGCTTTGTTTCCACACCAAACTTAGCCCCTGGGGAAATTACACTCAGATGATTTATGGAATGTGGGCCTTTAACTGCTGTACACTTTGCAGCACCGACAAAGACAACAATAATGTATAATTGATTCCACTTGGATCTCAGTGAGTCAATAAAGAACTTTGTTTATACATAATTTTGTTGGGCAAATCTCCCAGATGGTACTGAAATGTTGCATTTTTAAGATGTTGAGTTTGGTCCAGGAGGATCATAAATTATAAAGATAATGTGTCTTTTGTATCGTTACAGTCATCTAATTGTAATCACAATTATAGTCACTGTGAAATCTAACTACATTCTATTTCAGCATCACTTCCGACATTTTTTAAAGCTTCATTTAAGAGCCAAAAGTCAAAATAAGGGTTCCAGAATCCCAGAGCTCCACCTGCTAACACAAGAGCAATTGTGCAAATCAAAACCTATCATGAAAATAAAAATTTAATTTTCATAATAGGAATTAGCAGCATGCAAACATCAACTCTCTGATAGGTTTCAGGTTAACTTTCTCACTCTCTAGAAAGATGCTTTAGCTAGGAAACTAACACTCTATCTCTGCAATAATTTTATACTCTCTGAAACATGTAATTTGTGCTTTTATTAAAGATAAATTTATGCTTCTCTCTTTGCTGTGTCACACAAAACTGCTTGAGCAGATTAGCACAATATTGGAAGGGTAGGTTTGTGATGATGGGATTTAAAATATAAGGTCCCAGCTTAGGAAAAGCCTTTGGGGGCCCCTGGTGGGTGCATTTCAAAGAGCCTGGCAGGTATCCCAGAGCAGCTGAGAGCACCCCAGCCAGCCCCACGTGACTCCCTCCCAAGGGAGCAACAGGGCTTGCATATTAAGACTCTGTGAACAGAGAAAGCAAGCAGTAGTTTCAAAAACAAGCCCCTGGATGGAAAATTACCCGGGCAGAGGCCAAAGATGGCCGGCATTGGCTTATAATTGAGCTGCTTCTCCTGAGAGCAACATTGCATCACCTGCTCCAGGTGAGAGGCCTCGGGATTTAGGTATCAGAGGATGGTTAATGATTCTCTCAAGTCACGGCAGGAAGCCCAGCTGGCTGCTGAACAGACAGAAGGAGGTTCAGGGCAGGGGAGGGGGACCTGGAATAAGAGACTAGCGCAGCACGTCTCATACCTGAGTAAGCTTCCCAATCACCAGAGAGGGCCGGGCTGGTAGCTGCAGTTCTAAGAGGTCTCTGGCTTCTGCAGTTGGTCTGCAAACCACACGCACAAATCCACAGCCCGAGATCCTGTGCTCTGTCCGAGGCAAGTGGTCCTTGCTTGGGCCCAGAGCAGCACCTGGCACCTGTTAGAAATAGACTCTCAGACCCACCCTGGACCTATTGATTCAGAATCCACAGCTTAACGAGATTCTCCAGGTGGTTTGAGCACACATTAAGTTTGAAAAGCACCCAGGCGCATGCTATTTAAGGCCCTTTTGGCCCCTGGGATTCAGCTAATTGGGTGTTCACATGGTTCCAGCATGAATGTGTGGTGGGGGTGGGGTGGGGATGAAGGAGCTCATGTTTGGGGATGGAAAAGAGGGTGTGGTTCACTTTTAACCCTTGACTGAATTCCTCCTTCCCACTCCCTCTTGCCCCCAAAACATACTAAGTAAGGTTTTGCATCTACCCTCCTGGACAACCAGCTGGTACAAATGCAAAGCACATAAATCAGCTCTGAGCCAGCCATGCCCATCATAACAGCATAATGACTGCTACCCATCCTTGAGGGTCGCCCTGATCCTGTGTCTGAGAGCAAAGTGGCACTGTCCTGACCCCATGTTCTCGCCACAGCATGGTCTGGGCCAATAGATGCTTGTGGGCTGGCCGAGGGCTGCTTGGTGAGGACGCATGGAGACATAGCCCCTGCGTGTGCTACAACACATCCCCACCTCCACATCCCCACCTCCACATCCCCTCAACCCCCAGGGCTGGTGCTGTTCACAGGGCTCTCACCCCAGCTTTTCGAACCCACTGCTCCTCTTCGGAAATGCCTGGGTTCTGAGCCTTAGCCCCCCTGAAACTGTCTGCTGGGTCCCAGCCTAGAGCAGGAACGGGCAAACGTTTCCTGCAAAGGGCCAGATGGTTAATACCTCAGACTCTCTGTGAGTCACACAAATTCAGTTGTGCAGCCACTCTACTCAGTTGATGCTGTTTGCAATCAGCCCGAGACAATACCTAAGCTGTAGGCCATGTTCCAACAAAACTTTATTTATGGACACTGACATCTGAATTTCATATAATTTTTATGTATTACAAAATGACTCCTCTTTTAGGTTTAACCATTTAAAAATGTAAAATTTCTTATCTGAAGAACCATACAAAAAAACAGGAAATAGGTAGTGACTGGATCTGGACCACAGTCTGACCTCATCTAAAAATCAAGTGCAAGGTTAAGGTCAAGTCGCGGCTACGTATCTGACTAGCTGTGTGGCCCTAACGAACCGAGGGCTACTGTCCCAGTGACAGGAGATGACACACAGACTGTGGCCTTCAGTGAGTGAGCAGTAAATGGTGGCCGTTGCTAATGTTGTCATGCTTTAGAAAAAGTAAATGGAGACAAAAAAGACCAAAATGCTTCAGTTAGGACCAGATCTTGTTTTATAAACACCTATGGGAATATGGACTGTTTAGAGGAAAGGGAAGGTCTCTCCATGGAGCCCCAATCTGAAGGGGCTCTGTGGACACTGAGGTGTGTACACAGGGTCACCAGGAAGATGCAATGAAGCATTTGACATTTAACATGGGCAAAGACAGCACAGGGACAGGCATGGGTGAGGTAAGTGCAGAGAGGGGTGCTCAGGCGGCCAGAACAAACCCCCATCAACCTGACCCACAGGAGAGGGAGCCAAGGGGTCCCTAAAAAGGCTGGACCTGGGGGTCTGGCTCTTCTTTTTGTGAGCCCCAGGACAAACCAGTAATTCAACCTGTTTGAGCCCTTGCCTTCATCCTCTATCATATATTTGTTTATTGATTTGGCAAATATTTACTGAATACCTACTGTGTGCCAGGCACTGAGCTAAGTGCTGCAGACATATGTGTAATATAGTCAAAAAACCCAGATGATGGATCAGTAGCTAGATAAAAGATAGATGGATAGATACCTGACAGGTGGATGGGTTGATAAACAGATAGATAAATACTAACAGCTACCATCACCAACTGTCTCTGCTCAGGAGAATAACCTGATCAGCCTCTTGGATTGTGCACAGTGAGACCAAACGCCTCAGGTCAGCCCTCAGAAGGACTCCCCAGCCGCCTGCTGTCAGGTGTCAGGAGTGACAGGACTCTGGCCAGATGGACAACAGATTGATTGACACAGGCTGTTTTTGCCAGACTGTTCAAGTTTTCCAAAGAAACTCAAAACTGGCAGTGCACCCAATGGCAAATATTGCTCTCTAGCTCAAAAACTCCCAAAGGCTATGGTCCAAATGAAGCACACCTGTGAGCTGAACGCGTCTGGCTCATAGGCCACCCATCTGTGACCTCTGACTTAGAAAAGCGTCAGCAAAACAAAGAAATTGCTAACTCACACTGAAGGAAGGGAGAAGAATGCAGAGCGACTCAGGGGAGGGAGGCTAATGGGGTGTATCCGGGTCACTGTGCCAAGTGGGCTCTGAAGGACAAAAATGTCTCATCTCAACACTGCGCTGTTGTGACACCAACTCCCTCACCCTGGCCAGACTTAGGGCAATCTGCCTGGAGCAAGTGGTACAGGGAGAGATGCTTATGCTTAGGGGTGGGGAGTGCTGAGGACCACCTTTGGAGCAGGATGCTGGTGGCAGGGTGGTGACCAGCAAGGGCAGGACACCTGAAGCCACTTGACTGACCACGAGAACTAAAAAGTCCTCAGGATCACAGAAATAGCTTACGCATTAAAGAGGAGAATGGGGACCATCTGAAAGGCCAGGTTCCCCCAGCCTATGACTGTTTAGACAGAGGAGAACAAAGCCTGACCTTCAACGGGTCTGCTGCAGACACGCATACCCTCACAGCACTGGGGAAGGGGGAAGGATTCTCATTTACCCACAAAGCAAGCAAGGAGCAGACAATGTGATACTGTGTCCAAAATCTCACAGGAAGAACACCCCAGAATCTACCCAGTTCGGTCTGATGTTATTGTCACAGCCCAACTCAGTCTGGAGAAAAAGACACTGTGCCTGATTCCCCAAAGGGTATCTAAGAGTGGAGAAAGTCCATGGGCTACACAGGGCAGAGCGGATCCCACACATGCTCTATCCTTCTCACTGGACTGTTTGCCCAGGAGATGCTGAGGACCCAGGGGACGATGGAGCTGGAGTCTGACTATGAGGCTGAAGCCCAGTGTCCCACCTTCATCTACTGTGTTTCTGTCTTCTAGCCTCTCAGTTTCCTAATCTGTGAAATGGGAATAATGATAGCAGTTCCTTACCTTGAGAGCTTCATCATGGCCGACTGTGTGATTAACAATGTGAAAGTCCTACATCGAAGACGCTCCAGCATCTGTTGGGTTGGGTTTTGCTGTTATCACTGTTGCCATGGGGACCTGTGTGGTTTCCCACACACGTCAGTCATCTAGGAAGGAAGCCCTGACTCCCAACCACTATCGTCAGCCACCTCCTGGAGCCAGACTCTGTGTCTACGGCGTGATCTCACACCATCAGTCCCTCCCTCGGGGACTCATCTTCAGATCCACCCATGTCACCTGGGCTGTGGTGACCCCAGCGTGGGGCGGGGCCTCAGGTGCATGAGAGTTGGAGTCCATCGAGGGTTTGGGCACCCACTGCTGTGTCTCTCGGGGCTTCTGCCTCTGCAAACTCGCTGTCTTCACCCAGCTCTCCTCCAGGCGGGCCTCTGCTCTCTCCTGACCAATGACCTGCACTCTCTCCATCAGGTCCTCCTGGCCAGTATGCCAGTGCTTCACAGCCTATTAGAGCCCAGGCAGGACTCTTGTCTTTATCGCAACAACCTCAGAGGCATACCCACTATATTTGGGGGGGAGGGGCGGGCGGCGTGAGGGGCCCTTGGCATCTGGATCCAGTCACTGTGGGTGGAATTTCGCACGGAGGCGTGAGGGTCACTGGGCTTGTTCCCTGCTCAGAGTCTGCTTACAGGTAGGGCTCTGCCCGTAACTGCTTTTTTGCCAGATTCATTCCGTTACTAAGCCTAGGTTCCTCTGCTAGGTGCTTGCCAAGCCAATGTCATCGAGGGACACGTCGTTGGAACAGGAATAATGACTCTCATCGGAAAGCAAGCTGACCAAGAAGACGCCTGACCAGCTTCTCCGAAAAAAGCATCTTCCCTCAGCCGGTGGGGCTCCTTTTATACACAGGAGGGGGAGGGGCGGGGCCTACAGTGGCATCAGCCAATGGCTGAGCAGGACCACTAAGGGTCGCTGGTTGACCATTGCTCGCTAACAGTCCCTGGCTGGGGAGAGGGGCCCACCGCAGCGACAAGCAATAGCCAGCGGGGCTTTAGAGCGCACACCTACCTGTTACACCCTGCGTAGAAAGGTGAGACCCCGGGCAGCACCGAGTCTGAAGAAGTACTGGCCACTCGAGCATCCTTGTTCTCCAGCTCTCTGTGAAGCGAGGTACGCAGGCGGCAGAGACCGCGATGCCAGCGAGGAGGCAGTTGACCCGCCCATTCGCTTCGGTTCAGTTCAGTTCAGTCCCTCACTCGTGTCCGACTCTCTGTGACTCCATGGACTGCAGCACGCCAGGCCTCCCTGTCCATCACCAACTCCCAGAGTTTACTCAAACTCATGTCCATCGAGTCGGTGATGCCATCCAACCATCTCATCCTCTGTCGTCATCTTCTCCTGCCTTCAATCTTTCCCAGCATCAGGGTCTTTTCAAATGAGTCAGTTCAGCTTCAGCATCAGTCCTTCTGACCCGTCCATTACTGGCATCCATGTCTGAGGCCGTCGGTGACCCTGCCTCTGGCTTCACTGGTGACCGATGAGATGGCCAGGGAGCTGGTGTCCCCAGAGCGGAGCTCCCTGCTGCCCACTTGTGCAATGGGTGGGCGGTGGGCACCAGCCGGTCTGGTGGGCTAGGCATGGCCACAGGTAGGAGAGGGCTGGCACCAGGGAGGGAGGAGGGAAGGGTCCATCACGCTTTGGGTTCAGGCCAGGGAGGCCGCTATTACCATTCTGACTTTGAGCAGGAGTCCTGCCTACACACAGAGACTCTTACCATGACAATGTCACCTGTGTTGATGGTAAGCACACCTATTTTTTTAAATTAATTACTTTTTATTGAAGGATAATTGCTTTATAGAATTTTGCTGTTTTCTGTCAAACCTCAACATGAATCAGCCATAGGTATACATACATCCCCTCCCTTTTGAAACTCCCTCCCGTCTCCTTCCCCATCCCACCCCTCTAGGTTGATACAGAGCCCCTGTTTGAGTTTCCTGAGCCCTACAGCAAATTCCCATTGGCTATCTATTTTACATATGGTACTGTAAGTTTCCATGTTACTCTTTCCATACATTTCACCCTCTCCTCCCCTCTCCCCATGTCCATCTCTATGTAAGCACACCTGTGGTTTTAATCTTTTGACTTGATATTCACCTAAATAGGTCCACGGGTCTGTACTGCATGGCATGCTGCAGTCCCATCCACACTATGCCAGGTCCTAGACATCAAAGTTGTGGCTATGCTAGGCCCAGTGACCCTACTGTTGGAAATTTCTCTAAAGTTCCAACCAGTGGGTACAGGAGACACCAAAAGAGCATGGTTTCCTGGGCCCCATCCTCAGCCTATTCACAGCCTGTCACACCAAGGCCAGCTACATGCATGCACAGGCTGCAGCCACAGACATGAAAATAATAGGCATTTGCCTTCATGGCTCTAAAAGCATCATTCTTAGTATCAATATGTGTAGTACACATGCTATGGTTAGGAAATCACTGCCTACACCAGAGTGTATACATGCATCAAGTATACTTTCTGCTTCCACTAATTTTGTAATTTAATAAAACACAACGTTGCTTGGTATGATCCATCCATCAAATACCAAAGGAAGAGACATTACTGCTTTATGTTAAATACAATTTTGAAATGTGCCACCTGGATGCCACCATCCCCCAAGCCCTTTAAACCATATTCTCTTGGAAACGTCATGACATGTGAGCTGAACATGGTGTCTTTTTTCCCTGTTGTAAATGAGCATTTTATGTCCTCCGAAAAATCAAAAGGATATTTTTACTGTTATGATTTTATTATGCTTCTTTATAATGTCGTTTGCTTTCATGAAGTTAAAGGAAGCACTGAAGTGGAAACCAGTAACAAATAGGGCATACTGAAATCACTCTCCAGAGTTAAAAGTTTCCATTCATTTAATTGGGGAGAAAAGCGTGTGTTTGTTTGGGTACCCAATTATTGGGAAAGGAGAGGTTCATTTGTCTAAGTTAATATCCCTTAACCAAGTTAGGAATTAGCATACATCTCTTTAATTACACCTGCTGTGACAGCCTCATGCATCAACCACTCGGGCAGGATGGGGGAGGTTGTCCTGACCACCTGCCCTCCCCACACTACCTGTTACTGGAAGGGCACCAGGGCCCCCCAGGAAGCTCCAGCCACCCCTTCCCCATCACCGGCTTGAAAGTCCACATGGCCCTGAGTGACCAGCCTCCATCAGTGTGCTTGGCCAGTGTACCCTCAGAGCTGTATGATGCTTGGTGCACGGATGTGCACGGCACTTATTGAACGACCAGATGGCTGAATGAATAAATGACAACTTAACAGGTGCTCGTAAGCCCTCCCACTCCATGAGGCACGCGGACTAACATTTGACCCCCAAAGCCAGGTGTTAATCAGCTGCATGAAGCCCTTGTGGCTCCAGTGACCGCTCCCCCTGGAGGTTGAGAAGGGAAGGACCCCTCCTGCTCTGGGGGTTGTGTTGATTTCTAAACCCATCATCTGGAGGTTCTGCTCATTTATTTCTTATTATCGCTGAAAACAAATGATCTGGAGCTTAAATGCCTGACAATTGAGAAACAGTTGAGGAAATAATAGAATTGCAGTGCACTTGCTATTAAAATGTTTATCCAGGACTTATAATAACGTTAGAAATCCTTATGATTTAATAGAAACAGGAATCTAGCCTGTGCCATAGTTGGTAAGGAACAGGGAGGCCTGGCGTGCTGCGGTTCATGGGGTCGCAAAGAGTCGGACACGACTGAGCAACTGAACTGAACTGAAGACTATTATGATACATGCATTTTTTAAAAAATCAAAGAATTCTAATACACGACCGGAAGAAAACAGCAAGACTGTTAACTGGGGTGATGAGTTTTTGACACTCAATTCTCCTTTCTGCTTCTTGGTGCTTGTTAGGTTTTCTATAGCCACTGTTACTATATAAAGAAATCGTAACGCTTTTTTTCTGAGAGGAGGTGATCTATAGTCACCTCTCTGTCCACAGCCGGCTGTGATTGCTATTTTGGGTTTTCCTGAAGAGGGGGTTCTCACGACACCTGCATGTTCTGGAGGCTTTTCCATATCCGGAGGTCTGTGGGGTGTGGGCTGCAGAGAAGTGACTCCCCCAACCCCTGCAGCCGCCCCTTTCTAGTGATCGAGGGCTGAGTTAGTTTGCAGATAACAGGATCAGTGGAGGACCGGGGTCAGAAGCCCTGCCCTGCTTTTCCCATTAATTATTCATGCCTTTACACTGCACTGCCTCTCCTGTTACATTTCCAAGGCATTTTATAATACGATCAATAACTAATTTATTTACCATCAGGCTTTCCTGATGGTCCAGTGGTTAGGACTCTGCACTTCCACTTCAGGGGGCACTGGTTCAGTCCCTGGTAGGGGAAGTAATATTGGGCTTCCCTGGGAGCTCAGCTGGTAAAGAATGCAGGAGACCCTGGTTCGATTCCTGGGTCAGGAAGACCCGCTGAAGAAGAGATAGGTTACTCACTCCAGTATTCTTGGGCTTTCCTGATGGCTCAGCTGGTAAAGAATCCACCTGCAATGTGGGAGCCGTGGGTTCGGTCCCTGGGTTGGGAAGATCCCCTGGAGAAGGAAAAGGCTACCCACTCCAGCATTCTGGCCTGGAGAATTCCATGGACTGTTCATGAACTCCAGAGGAGAGAGGGAGTCAGGCAGGAACTCCTAAATGCTGCCCCAGAGCAAAGCTACTGGGGTCAGAGGGGAGGGGCTGTTCTGACTTCTCGCAAGGAAATTTCACAGCATACACAGTGAGAATGTTCATTCCAGGGGTTCTGGTAACCAGTGTGCAGGGAGGATTTTCCAAGGGTCCTTGGAAGTTCTGTGATAGCCAGAGAGACCCAATGGTTGTGGCCATTACTGCTAATGTGCCCCCACATGGACATACCTCTGGATTGTATGCTCAGGGTAAACCAGCCTATATTCATATATTAATACTTTCTATAATGTTTCATTTCTAAAGAAAAATCTTGAAGGTTTTATTTAACAATGTCTAAAACATTGCTGTCATGGGGACCAAAATCCCTTTTTAAATTGCTTATTGAAACATTAGTCATTTGAGTTCACAAAGATAGGATAAAAAAAATTTTATCACAGTACCATTTAGTTTTAGAAGCACTTACAATTCATCTCCCCCAGAACTCTCAGGGCACATTTCTTTTGATTTGTCTGAGATTTCTGAAACCCAGCAATGAAACTTGCTAGAAAGGGGGCAGGCACAGAGAAAGGACATATGGATGAGCATGGGCTGGGGAAGGTGAGGGTGGGGTGAACTGGGAGAGTAGGTTTGACACACAGGTGTCACCATGTGCAAAACGGATAGCTAGTAGGAACCTGCTGTATAGCACAGGGAGCTCAGCTCAGGGTTTTGTGATGACCTAGACAAGTGGGGTGGGGAGGGGAGGGAGGTCCAAGAGGAGGGGATAGATGTATGCAAATCGCTGATTCACTTCATTATATGGGCTTCCCAGGTGGTGCTAGGGGTAAAGAACGTGCCTGCCAATGCAGGAGACATAAGAGACACGGGTTTGGTCCCTGGGTTGCATAAGAGACATGGGTTTAGTCTCTGGGTTGGGAAGATCCCCTGGAGGAGGGCATGGCAGCTCACTCCAGTATTCTTGCCTGGAGGATCCCATGGACAGAGGAGCCTGGGGGTGCTCCTCTCCACGGAGTCGCAAATAGTCGAACATGACTGAATCGACTTAGCACAAACACACAACGCAACACTGTAAAGCAATTATACTCCAATAAACAAATTTTTAAAAAATAAAAGAGAAGAGAAAAGAAAGTGGCCAGGTGAATGGTGCTCACAGCCCGGGTTCCCTTTTAGGTCTCCTTAACCCTCAGCCATCCTGCACACAAAACACCAATAGCACCTCCTCTCATCCCCCAGATGGTGCCATGAATGCCTCGTCCTCTCTAAGTTCTCTCTCTTCTTCTCCAGTTGTCTGCCTCTCCACAGGCTTCCAGGCAGATCCACCACGTCATCACCCCTCTCCTGGCACTATGGGGTGAGGGGAGGAGACATTCCCATGCCAGCTTCGGGGAAGAGGAGAGGAAGGGCAAAACACATGTTTAGGAAATAGACTGTGAGGTCATCTGGTCGGGACATAAAAGGTAGAAGGGAGAGACTGTGAAATCCTTGAAGAAAGATAGAAGCGCGTCCCTTTGGCACACCCCTTAATGCAATGCCAAGTCACTTATCATTCATTCTGCACATACAAGGGAGCTATTGATGGTTTAGAAGCAAAGGAGTGATGTGATGAAAGATTTGGTCTTGGAAGGTCCTGCAGGAAATGATTAGAGCTAGAATAAAACCACCCACCCTCCAGCTGGAAGTCTAAACTGCCCCATTTGCCACCCCTCCTCATTCTTTCCATTTTCTGTTAATGAAGAGATCATTCTACCCTCCACTGTGGCTTCTCTGTCCTCATGAATCTCACATTCCTGCTGGTCTGGCAACATCTTGCAGGCAGGTTTATTATGCCTTAGGTCCCTCCCTGACCAGCACATGGGGCAGTCATTGGTACCACCCTTGCCGCCTGCTTCACTGCCTGATTTCAAACCTGTATCATTTCGAAAGAGATTCAGGGCAAGTTGGTGGTGGGAAAGAAACTAGATGGATATGTGGATAAATAAATAAAGAACAAATGATCGCTTGAGGGAATGCCAGCTTTCATGGTCCCAAAGGCCCCTGCTTCTGCTGCAGCCCACAGGGCCCTGGGCTGGCTATGCCCCTTGAAATCTCTGGACATCAAAGACTGAATGAGGAGAAGCCTCCTTCCTATCCACTGTCACTGGGTACCAGGTGGGCCTGCCTCACACATCCATGTTCCAGGTGTCCCCACTGTTCCCTGAAGCCCTCTGCATCCTCCTTATCACATTTCTAAAGGATAAAGACTGTCCTCAGTACTAGATTTTGTGAAGATCTTTAGAACAGAAGGGTTGGGATTTCCCTGGTGGTCCAGTGGCTAAGACCCTGCGCTCCCAATGCACGGTCTCTGGGTTTGATCCGGGTTAAGAAACTGGATCCCACATGCCACAGCTAAGAGTTTGTGTGCCACAACTGAAGATCCCTCATGCCACAATAGAGACTGAAGATCCTGAGTCCCACAACTAAAACAAATAAATAAATATTTCTTTTAAAAAAAAGGAGAAGACTAGAAAGGTTACTCCCTGGTCATATCAAACCTCCTTGACCACCCATCTTCAGCCTCTCCTTTGGAAAAATAGAAACCCTCCTTCTTTAGGTGATTAAACTGGAATCTGCCAGGATACCTGGTTCTCCTCCAGCTAAACCTCTATATCATGATCTACCCCAGATCCAGCACCTGGGAATTTTGTTCTGCCCACTATACCTTTCCCAGTTGTACTGGACCCCTGGACAAGAGAGCAATTTTAAAGGTTCCACTTCCATGCAAATATTATTGAAGAATCTAGACTGTGAATAAATAAAATGTGTATTAGAAAGATAGGTAAATACAGGGCCTGTAAGTCATGTCTATTTTTTTAAATAGCCTGTACCCCCAGGATCTTTATAATATTGAAAAGAAACTGTTTGGAAAGCTGTAATAACCTTAACTACAGCATAAAAGAAGGTAATATGTGGCATGATTGGCTTGTCATTATGTTATTTGTGCTGTATAGACACAAAATTTTGGAATCAGATGTTTTATGGGAAATCATTACAATTCTTAATATGTGACTGAACTTTTCCTAAATATATCAAAAATGCAACAGCTTGTGAGCATACATAATTGAAAACAAAGTTTATGAGGCGGTAGATGTCTACCAATATCAACAGAAATTTAACAGAACTGCATAAAATTTTGTGTTTTGTCTATTACACTCAGATGCTTCCCTGCATGGATCCACTCACTGTTCCTGCAGTGGCTGGTGCTGAGCCATTCACAGATGGATACGGTAATTTGATGAGAGGGTCTGTGGGGTTTGAGACTAATGGGGCAACCATGTACAGCTGTGCAGGTTGCGCATCGAACAACTACAGGACACCCCTTTGCCATAGAGAATGATGTGAAAGGCGCCCACTGGAGTTCACAGCACACAACCTGCGTAGCGTAAGGCATTCTTTTTGAGCCATCACCTTGAGGGAGAAGCAGAATCCGCCTGTAATCCGCTGAAGAACATTACCAAAAAGGAAAACCCAAAGCCCCATGTACTGTTGATGTGAATGTACGCTGGGGCAACCATTATGGAAAACAGTATGAAGGTCCCTCAAAAAATTAAAAATAGCATATCTCATTTATATATGGAATCTTTAAAAAAAAAAAGGCTTCTAGATACAGAGAACAGAATGGCAGTTGTCAGAAAGTGAAAGTGAAAGTCGGTCAGTCGTGTCCAGCTCTTTGTGATCCCATGGACTATACAGTCTGTGGAATTCTCCAGACCAGAATACTGGAGTGGATAGCCTTTCCCTTCTCCAGGGGATCTTCCCAACCCAGGGATCAAACCCAGGTCTCCTGCATTGCAGGTGGATTCTTTACCAGCTGCAGATTCTTACCTGAGCCATAAGGGAAACCCAAGAGGTTAGGGGTGTGATGGGTAAAGGGAATTAAAAAGGTACATACTTCCAGGTATTAAAAGAAAAAAAAAAAACTTCCCTAGAAATTGTAATTTTCTACAATCCATTTATTCATTCACTCATTCATGGGGCTACCTATAGCTCAAACAGTAAAGCATCTGCCTGCGATGCAGGAGACCACGGTTCAATCCCTGGGTTGGGAAGTTCCTATGGAGAAGGGAATGGCAAGCCACTCCAGTACTCTTGCCTGGAGAATTCCATGGACAGAGAAGCCTGGCGGGCTACAGGCCATGGGATCGCAAAGAGTTGGACACGACTGAGCGACTAACGTACGCACGCATTCATGCACTCACTCATTATTCATTCAGCTTTTAAAGTTGTGAGTGGCTCAGCTGCTAAAGAATCCGCCTGCAATGCGGGAGACCTGAGTTTGATCCCTGGTTTGGGAAGACTCCCTGAAGAAGGGAACTCCAGTATTCTGGCCTGGAGAAGTCCATGGACTATATAGTCCATGGGATTGCAAAGAGTTGGACACGAATGAGCGACTTTCACTAACTTTAAAATTGTGAATTCCCCCCTTAGAATCATCTCAGGGGTTGCCTGCAGATGCCTGCATCGAGGAGATAACTGAACTCCTGGGTCTGCTCTCACCTGAGACCCATGATGTTACCAGCAAGCTGGATGCTCTTCCTCCCATATTCCTGCTCCTGGCTGCGTCTTTCTTGGACCCCAGGGTTTGTGGGTCAGAACTCGTGCGTCCTTCTGACTAGCAACTGGGATGGTTGCTTTGGCCATTTGAGGTTTTGCATCTGAGAAAAGGTTCAGCCACTTCCTCCTCTGTCCTGTACAGTGAGCTCCTAATGCTACCCAGCAGAAGCTTAAATGGTTTCTCTGGTGGCGAGGTGGATAGGAATCTGCCTCCAGTGTGAGGGACAGGTTTGATCCCTGGTCTGAAAAGAGTCTACATGCCGTGGAGCAACTAAGCCCATGCACCACAGCTACTAAAGCCGGCACATTCTAGGGCCCAAGAGCCACAACTAATGAGCCCCTGGGCTGCAGCTACTGAAGCCTGGGCACCCTGGAGCCTGTGCTCTGCAACAAGAGAAGCCACTCTAATGAGAAGCTCATGCACCATAACTAGAGAGTAGCCCTGCTCTCCACAACTAGAGAAAAGCCTGTGTGCAGCAAAGAAGACCCAGCACAGCCAAAATTAATTAATGAAGCAGTAGGTACATGGCCAAAAAAAAAAGGCGGGACAAAAAGAGCTGCCCGGGTCACTGACCTAGAACTACTCCGTGAAACACACTCTCATTTTAGGTCCAGCAAAAACAGTTCCACGCCCACAAATGACTTAGAACGGACAAAAGACACCTCACAAACAAAATAGACACGAGAAGGCATCTGCTGTGACTTTTGAAAATGTCCAGTGGGGCATTGATAGATTGCAGGGCCACCAAGCTTTGCCACACTTGGAGCATCCTCAGGAGCCCCTGCTCTGGAGTTGGGTTCATTTCGTGCTGGAAATCCCTTTGCTGATACTTTCCTGCCTAATGAGTATTTAACACCATCCCACACGTCAACACACACTGAGTAATTACAAGGACTGGAAGTTCTTTTAGAGAAGAGAAAGTCAGATAATTTAGGACATGGAAAACAAGACCTGAGAGGAGAAAAAAAAAATTGATGGAATTAAGACTGCTTAACCCAGAGGAAAAAAAGACTGCTTGATGGGTCACTAATTCCGGCAAGTTGATTGAAAGTTATTTCACATAGGATACTGGCCATCTAGTTTCCCTTTCCTGAGCACAGAGGGGAAATGATTTTCAATTGCATCAGGAAGAGTTTAGGTTGGAAAATAAGGAAGACTTTCCAGATGCTTAGAGGTATTAAATACTGAGTTCTGAGAGGGCCACAGCATCACCTTTTTGGAAATGATTCAGAGGATGACAAATTCTGTCCATCCAGGCCTTTTCAGGAGCAGCCTGAGTGGAGGACATAATCAGGTGAGTGAAATGATTGCTTTGAAAAGCCTTCCTGCCTGATTGTGCTGAAAGCGCCTCTTAGAGAAGCATGGGATTCCTAGGTGGCGCTAGTGACAAAGAATCCGCCTGCTAATGGAGAAGACACAAGAAACAGGGGTTCAGCCCTGGGTTGGGAGGAGCTCCTAGAGGAGGAAATGGCAACCCACTCCAGTTTTCTTGCCTGGGGAATCCCACGGATAGAAGAGCCTGGTGGGTACAGTCCATGGGGCCACAAAGAGTCAGACATGACTGAGTGCAGAGAAGCGCATGCAATTTCTAGGCTTCCAAAACACTCTCACTATCTCGTTTACGTAGACCCTTCCTAGAGGCAGAAAAGAGGAGTCACCTGGTTCTTGCCTCGCCTCTGTTGTGGGCGAGTCATGAGAACTGCAAGGTGCTGGGCTCTCTAGCCCCAGTTTCCGTCTGGAGCTGCCCTCGTGGAGGTAAATGTGTTGATGAGCAGCTTGCTATGTGCACCAGCTGTTGCTTCCATCCTACTGGCTCCCCAGCCCCTGTGTCTGGATGTGGGATCTACTTACCTAGTTTCGGGGAAGGGCCTCCAACCAAGGATGCAGTCAGCTGTGTTCTGTCCACTGAGAATGGTCCAGGACTGGCTGTGTAACCCACGGTGGGTCAATCAGAACTTTGCCCAGAGTGTTTTACCCACAAGTACCAGGGAAAGGCCTTGGTTTCCTTGTTGGAGACAAGTTAGCTAAATGGAAGTTCCTGACTGCTTAATGCCATGCCAAGTCTCCACTATCTGGAGAAAGCTGGTTTTATTTTTTTTTTTTTAATCCCTGCAAGA
This sequence comes from Okapia johnstoni, assembly GCA_024291935.2. Classification (NCBI taxonomy): domain Eukaryota; kingdom Metazoa; phylum Chordata; class Mammalia; order Artiodactyla; family Giraffidae; genus Okapia; species Okapia johnstoni. Next base: position 83,024,694 of record CM044318.1, read on the forward strand.
GGCTAAAAGGACAACGCTCCAGGCCTTCAAGTCAGCCCAGAAGTCAATCCTCACCCTGCTATTTCCCTTGGGTTTTATGAATCGACAGAGTACTTTTTTCCCCTTAAGCTCATCTGAGTTCCGTTTCTGTCATTTGCAAGACCAGTCCTAGTGACTGGGGTGTAATGAAGTCCCAAGGATATGGGACTTCAAAAGCCAGAAGACAGGGCACAAGCTCTTCTGCATTAGTAAAATCTAATAGTAAGATCTATTCACACCTCAGGGAAGAGAAGAGAGAAAGGAGACAGAGAAAGGCAGGAAGATGGAGACAGGACACTGGCTTATTCTGCAGAGGCTCCGAATGTGCCCTTAAGAGCAACAGGACAGGGGCTTCCCTGGTGGCCCAGTGACCAAGACTCCATGCTCCCAATGCAGGGGGCCTGGGTTCAATCTGTGGCCGGGGAACTAGATCCCACATGCTGCATCTAAGACCCCGAGCAGTCAAATAAATAAACATAAAATAAGAAAGAAAGAAAGAAAGAAAGAAAAATCTTAAATCACTTAAAATAAAAATATAACAGCAGTACACCAGGTGGGGTTTTCGAATGCTTGCTGCATGGTGGGCAAAAGGGACTGCTCCCCGGACTGCAAATATCAGGAAAACTCTTCCACGTGGAAACAGGCTATAGTCAAGGCGGTTGGAACAAGGTGATGAACCCTGGGGTCACAGGTGGCTCACCAGCATGCAGACATGAGGAATCGTAACAAGAGGCAGAGCACAGGTGGAGAATCTTCCAAGGAGAGAATCAAGAATCCTGGTCCGACGCCCTCGTGGGAAGCTCAGCCATTTGCAGAAACTGACATAGACTTTCTGATTTCCACGCAGCCCAGAATGGGTAGTTGAGCCATTGTTACTTAGATGGTGTGGGACCTGGCGATCCCAGAAGATGCAAAGAACAGGCCTTGTTATCAGAGATGACATTAAAATATGGACAAGATAACTTCTTCAAGTGTTATAGTTTATTCTGCACTAAGGAAGTGGGGGGGGGGGTGTACGCAAATCACTAAATTGTTTTCCATTGATGAAATCACATTGCACGGTGATCCCGGACTCACACATGAGCACCTCCACACAACAGGTAAGCCACGCCCTTTCCCATTTTTCATGGGGTGTCTTATAATCAAAGGACGTGCAGCCAGAGAGGAAGTTTTCCCCATGTTTCCCATGGAGCTGAGCAGGATCCAGTGTGACACAGAAACTGTGGCCAGGACAGCATCAGTAAGCCAACACAATTATCACACCTAAATTGCAGAATGGAAAAAAGCAGCTTTTAGAGTGAAATTGATCTGGGCAAAAACTGCCAAGAACACTATTTTAAGGAATAAGCTATCTTGAAGAAAAAAAAACTAAGCTTATTCCGAAATGACTTTACCATTACATTTTAACAAAGAAGATTTAATGGGAGAGAAACTAAACTTCCATTAAGTCGCTTTGAACACCCCTGATTCATATTTACTAATAATGATGATTTCCAAAAGCTCATTCCTGAAACTCAGAGCAGGCGGCCCAGCAGGCAGATGCCGCGCGCGGAGTAATCTCCATGAATAATTGCCTGTCAGTGTGGCATACTAAAGAGAAACAGCAAGATTACAAGACAGTGTCTTGGTCTGCTGTTTAACTTGAAGATACAAAGCAGAACACTAGGCTTAAGGAAAATGCTTTTATACTTTCATGTTTACATGAAATTTGGGAATTTTAACCCCTAGGGAAGGGGTTGGAAGGATCAACAGATGCTCTGAAAATGTACACCAGATTTTTTTGTATGTCTGTATTACGTGCCTTTTTCAGGAAAGAGGATTCAGAGGGGATACGGCCCCAAAACATTTAAGAATCACTGAATACATGTACTTTAACCAGTGACATCCAATAGAACTTCTAGAACGATGGAACTGTTTTGTATCTGCACCATCCAAAATGGTAGCCATTAGCCACCATGGCTATAGAGCACATGAAATGTGGCTAGTGCAACTAACAAGTTGTATTTTTAACTTTATTTAATTTTTACTAATTTAAATTTTGTAAAAGCAAAATTATAGGGATTAAAAAACATATCAGTGGTTACCGGGGGCTAGAGCTTGGCAGAAGGTTGACCACAAAGGAGCAGCCTGATGGAATAATTTGTAGCGATGGAACACTTCTGCGTTTTGACTGAAGTGGCAGATACTTGATTCTACGCATTTGTCAAAGCTCATGGAACCCTCCATCAAAATCAGTGATCTACTGGGACTTCCCTGACAGTCCAGTGGTTAGGACTCCATGTTTCCACTACAGGGATCATAGGTTCAATCCCTGGTCAAGGAACTAAGATCCCACAAGCCTCGCAGTGCAGTCCCAAAAAAAAAAAAAGTGATTTATTGTACACAGACTGAAAATAAACTTGTAAAAGATGTAATTGTAATGTAATTTAAAAGATGTGGTTACTGGCTACCATATTAGTTGTGTAGCCTTAGACCATCACTTTAAGAGATCTACCTGTGTTTGCCTCAACATTGATGTAACTGGATTTTTCTGACCAACATATTCATTAAGCTTAGAAACAGTTCTACAAACCGTTGTAATAATTAAGTGCATTGCAGCCTCACTGGCAAGGACAACATGCTAAGGGAAGGATGCTGATGCCCTGTCCTGTTCCCTCCAGCTCTGCTGAGCGGTCCAACCCTCCTTGGCTACCTCAAATTTTGAGGAGCAACCTTGCCACAAGTTTAATACCCTTGTCACAACTTCCAATCTCCAGTCTTGGGATGGACCTCCTGCCTCAGCACCATACAGAGATTCCTCCAGGCAGCAGAAAAGGCACGGTGAGCTGCAATTGGTAACAGCTTGCCTTGCGAAGCTCCACTGCCAACAGGCATCTTACTCAGAGGTAATCTCAAACACATGCTCGTGGAAACTCTTTTCAACTCAACTCCAATTTTTTCCCTTGTGACCATTTATCAGTATCCTAGGGCTGCCCAGACAAAATACAGCCAACTGGTAGCTTAGAACAATAGAAATTGATTGTCTCCCAGAGACCAGAAGTCTGAAATCCAGGTGTTGACAAGATTGGTAGCTTCTCAGCTGCTGGAGAGAGAACCTAGTCTGTGTCTTCCTTGTGGCTTCGGTGGCTTCAGCGCATGCTCTCTTTTCTTGGCCTGTGGCAGCAACACTCCCGTCTCTGCCTCCATCTTCCATCTCTATAGAGTGTCTTCCTGTCTGTGTCTCTATGAGTCTCTGTGTGCAAATGTCCCTCTTCTATATGGACACTGGAATTTGGATCAGGCCACCCTCCCTCACTATGACCTCACCTTAATGTAATCACATCGGCAAAGGTCCAAGTTCCCCAAAAAGGTCATATTCACAAGGTACCAGGACTTGAATGCATCTTTCCAGGAGACATAATTCAACCCATAAAAGACCCCAATCATTGTTGGACAGAATCCCTTTTCTGGCATAGAACATTCCAGACCAGGTATGGCTTCACCTTGGATTTATCTTGAACTTCATTTGTGTGTGTGTGTGTCTTTCTATGTGTGCTCATAGGTGTGCATGCATGTGTGTGTGTGTGTGTGTTTTCCCTCTCAGGGTTTTTACCATGTCCTGTCTATGGCAAAGGGAGTAGTGTCCCTGCAGTGCTCACTTTTACTGAGCCCTTAACATTCAGGAAAACTTGCTTTCATTAATTGAGGAGCAGGTCCTGAGGCAGAGATGTGCTGCCTCCCAGGTCGGTGGGCCCTGAGCTAGTTAGCAGAACTCTGGGTACAGAGGTACAGAGGGTGCTGAAAGACAAGAGAAACTGGATTTGATTCTAAAGTTTCTTATCATAGGTGGTGGAAGGAGTTACTACATTTTTTTTTTTTGAATGCCCCACGCAGCATGCTGAATCTTAGTTTCCTGACCAGGGATTGAACCCATACCACCTGCCGTGGAGGCATGGGGTCTTAACCACTGGACCACCAGGGAAGCCCCAGTTACTTCACTTTTTGAGCCTTAATTTTCCCACTAGTCCCATGAGATTAATGCCTACTTCTTGGGTTGCTTTTATCAGTAAATAATAGATCTATTGAGTGCTTAGTAGCTAATCAATAAATGTTGTTTTCCAAGTCCTTCTGTTTCTGACAATTTTCCTTTCATTAGACATCATTTCTATTTAACATAAGAATGAAGAAGAATGTGAAAGGTAAATGGAAATGTTTGTAATTCCCTCACCCAAGGATAATCGTTATTTAAATTTTTATGTTATTTCCTGACTATCTTTTTCAATGCATATATTTACATACACTATTTCTGCAAAATCAGTTTCATTCTGTACATATTTGTTTTGGAACCACTCTCAGTTAACAAGACAGTAAGTACATTTTCATATTTAATTAAATGGTCCTCTAAAGCATGGTTTATAATGGCTGCAGAGTAATCCATTATGGACATAACATATTTCTTCAATAAATAATATTTTGTCAGCCCTTTTGGCTGTTTCCAATATTTTACTCTTTTAAACAATGTTGTTAGAAATGTTCTTCTGTATAAAACATTGTGCATCTCTCCAATTATTCCTCTTAGAATTCAGTTATCTAGGGGAATTCCTGGCAGTTCAGTGGTTAGGACTCAATGATTTTATTGTGGTGAACTGGGTTCAATTCCTGGTCAGGAAACTAAGATTCCATGGTATGGAAAAAAAAAAAGGCAAGAAAAGTTATCAGGAATAGGATGACTTAAATCCACTCCCTAAAGGACCATTTCATAACGTCTTCTTGCTTCCTTCTTTCCTTCCTCCTGCTCATCTCAGTTGATAACCTTCCCTCTTGATGTCAATGAGAAGACAGAAGCCATCATGAGAACTTTCTTACCTCCCCTTGACCAAGTCCATCCATCTGCATTACCTGGACCATCACACTGTCTGGCCTCCCTCCCACATAGATGAAGTTCAGCCCCTCCACTTGGGTCCTGGGTCCCACCCTCTCTTGCTGACTCACTGACACTGCTCCTAAAACCTCTCGACTTTCTCTTCTGCATCTTCATAGATCTTCACTAGATCTGGAACATCCCATCCCCAACACCATGCAGACACCTAGAGATCTATCTCCTGGGTTTGTCTTCTATGACTGCTATCACAAAAGACCACAAACTTAGTGGCTTCAAACACAAATGTATTGTCTTACAGTTCTGGAAGTCAGAAGTCCAAAATAGGTTTTTAGTGGGCTAAAATCAAGTGTCAGCAGAGTTGCGTTCCTTCTGGAGCTCCAGGAGAGAATCTATTTCCTTCCCTTTTCCAGCCTCTTATAAAGACCACTGTGGTTACCTTGCCATCAAGAAAACCCAGGACAATATTCCCATCTTGAAACCCTTAATCAAGGGCTTCCCTGGCAGTCCAGTGGTTAAGAATCCACCTTGCAAGGCAGGGGATGCAGGTTCCATACCTGGTCTGGGAACTAAGATCTCCAAGGCAACAAAGCCCACTCACCACAACTAAGAATTCACGCACTGCAGTGAAAGAGTCCACATGACACAGAAAGATCTTGAGCGCTGCAACCAAGACCCAGTGCCTCTCCTGCTTGGCGTGTCCAAGGCTGATCTCCAGGTCCCTCCACCCCCACTAGTCCAGCAGTGCATTCCCATCTCACCAAATGACATGGGGCACCCAGATGCTCTGGCAAAAAGTATGGATTCATATTGATTCTCTGCTTTCCCTTGAAACCAGCATCCCAGGCATCAGCACGTCCTGAAGGTGCCACCTTTACCACGCATCCCAAGATGACCTGTGCAACACCCCTCGCACTGTTCCCCACTCTCTTGGGTCACTCGACAGGCCTCCAAAAATATCCCTGCTTCTTGTCCTGGCCTATAGTCTGTTTCCCATGCAGAAGCCAGCACAATCTTTAAAATATACATCAAATTCTGTCATTCTTGTACTCAGATCCTCCAATCAGAGCATGTACAAGATCGAGATGGTAACCACAGGGCATGCGTCTCAGACACGTCCAATTAAGGACTTTGCTGATGACCAATGGCCGGGTAGAAGATTCAGGGCAACCTTAGTCCTGCTGATAGCATTTCGGGAAGTAAGCTACAAAACAGGAAACAAAAGAGTGAGATGGACACTTAGAAGAGATACGCATTAGAATCAGGAATGTCTGATAAGCAGTGCACTCACTGGTAAAATTAACAGAAATGTGATAGATGAGGAGATGTTTGAAAATCTACAACTGGCCAGGGGTTTAAAAACAAAAAAATTTCCAAGAGGTCCGGTGATTGAGCCAGGCAGAAGCTCAGAAGCCTGGCTGTACATTAGAAGTAGCTCAAAAGAATGTGGACAACATCATTGCCTGGGCCTTCCGTGGATGGTGTCAGTCAGAACCTGTGGGCGTGAGGTGCCAGCATCAGCACATTTTAAAAGCTCTCCACACAAGTCTGCTTTGAGGACTGAGAACCGCCGGTGAAGGGTGTGAACATGAGTGTGGAGATAAGGAGAGTCAACCGAAGAGAAGGTGGAAAATGAGAAGATGAAGCAACTGAGAGGTCAAGGTGTCCAGTGGTCATTTATGCAGACGCTCAAGTCTCCACCAGCTGCAGAGCAGAGAAATTCCACTGTGGTTAGAGATGCTTTCTTGAACTGACTTCCTGGGCACTTTGTTGGGAGAAGATGGGCAGTTTGTGGTGGGGGCCAGGAATGCGGGCTTCCTAGGGCCACTCTGGCCTCTGAGGATCTCCCTCAGGTCCCTGCAAGAGCAGAGCTGAGGCCCAAGAGTGGGTGATCTAAGTCAGAACACGCCAAGCTCAGGGGACCACTTTTGCATCCACGGCAGGCATAGTAATGCCCCCCTGAACTGATTGGTGGACTGATTGGTGTCCCCCCAAATCCATGTCCCCCTAGAAAGTCAGACTATTTTACTTGGAAATAGGGTCTTTGGAGGCGGAATTACACTAGGATGAGACCATACTGGATTGGAGTGGTCTCTAAATCCAAAGGCTGGTGTCCTTAAAAGAAGAAAGGACACATAGGTACCCAGGGGAGAAAGGGGCCACGTGAAGGCAGAGGGACACGTGGAGGACCTAGAGCTCCTCCCGACAGAAGGGGATATGTGCACCCTTTATTTTTTTTAAGATCTGTTTATGTATTCACTTTTGGTCTTCATTGCTGTGCAGGCTTTTCTCTAATTGCAGTGAGCGGGGGCTACTCTCTAATTGCGGGGCATGGGTTTTTCATCGCAGTGGCTTCTCTTGTTGAGGAGCGTAGGCTCTAGGGCATGCAGGCTTCAGCAGTTGCAGCATGCAGGTTTGGTTGCTCCATGGCTTATGGGATCTTCCTGGACCAGGGCTCAAACCCACGTCCTCTTAAAACCACTAGACCTCCACCAGGGAAGCCCCTGTACACCCTTTAGTCCCTTAGAGCTTTTCATGATTTCAGTTTTTATATTTAATTTTATAATCCAACAGCCTTTAGCCAATTTCTTGTAGATACTTTGAGAATCTGACGCAAGCTATTGATGCCCCCACCTCCGAGGAACATAAACATATGCATGCAAAAATTTGCCACAATTAAGAACATTCTCAATCCTGTTGCAGCTTCTTTTGGTTTACAGCCTGAAGCAGAGGACTTGTTTCAAAAAGGCTCTCTTGTCCCACTAGCATGTCCCATAAACAGAAGTTTCAAATATCAAACAGAAGGCTTTTAATCCCTCGGGCCAAGGTGTTCACCTCTAGAAAAAGAAGGTTAAAAAACAAAATGAAACAAAAAAACCTCGTTTAAAAATGAACCAAGTCAACCCTGAATGGGGAACTCAGATATACGTAGAGCCAAGTCCGCAGGAGCATCATTCATGAGTGCCGAAAGGTGTGGACATCTGAAATGTTCATGGACGGATTGATGGATAAACAAATGGTCTATCTGTACAGTATTATTCAGCCTTAAAAGAAATGAAATTCTGACAAGTGTTATAACATACATGAACCCTGAAAACAGTATGCTGTGTAAAATAAGCCAGACACAGAAGAACAAATATTATACAATCATCCTTATATGAGATACCTAACAGAGGCAAACTTATAGAGACAGAAAGGAGAATTGAGAACCGAGTGGGACTTCCCTGGTGGCCCAGTGGCTAAGGCCCAGGTCCCCATTCTTCCAAAGCAGAGGGCCTGGGTTTGATCCCTGGTCAGGAACTAGATTCTACATGCCACAGTTTAAGATCCTGCTTGCAGCAATGAACCTGTTGATGCCACTGGGCTGCCCCTTTGTTGATTTCTTCATTCATTTGATATATGTTTGCTAAGAACCTACCAGGTGTCAGAGGCTTCCCAGGTGGCTCAGTGGTAAAGACTCCGCCTGCCAAAGCAGGAGACCCAAGAGACGTGGGTTCTATCCCTAGGTCGGGAAGATCCCCTGGAGAAGGAAATGGCAACCCATTCCAGTGTTCTTGCTTGGGAAATCCCATGGACAGGAACTTAGCAGGCTACAGTCCATAGAGTCTCAAAGAGCCAGACCCAGCTGAGCGACTGAACAACAGCAACTGGGTGCCAGAAGTCATGCAAAACAGGATGGACAGAACACACACACAAGACTGGTTTCCTCTCATCCCGGAGCTTCAGCTGGATGTCAACATGTGCTGCTCTGGCCCCCTTCAGAACTGAATCACTCTTTCTGCCAACTGCTGGGAGTGCTGGCAGAGGATGTCGCTCAGCTGGTTCTCCGTCCAAGCATCACAAAGGCCATCCCAAGTCTAAGATCGTGCATCCCACCTGGGGATAGCTCACATCCAACAACCAGCCCCTGATGGGGGATAAAGGGCTGGCCAAGGAGGTGATCCCTGAGAAGTCAGTCCATCTACAGAGCCCCCAGGGAACGTGCTGACGCTTATGTTAAACTGTAACACGAGAGACACAGACACAGAGAACAAATGTGTGGACACCAAGGAGGGAAGGGGATGGTGGGATGGACCGAGAAACTGAGACTGACATGTATACGCTAATATGTATAAAACAGATAACTAAAGAGAACTTACTGTATAGTGCTGGGAGGGGAGAACCTGCTCATAGACATATAATAAGTTAACCTTAAAAGTGCATTGTAGTATGCAGTAGGTGCTCCCAGGTGGCTCAGCAGTAGAGAAGCCACCTGCCAAAGCAGGAGATGCAGGTTCAATTCCTGGGTCTGAGAGATCCCCTGGAGAAGGAAATGACAACCCACTAGTATTCTTGCCTGGAGAATCCCATGAACAGAGGAGCCTGGTGGGCTAAGTCTATGGAGTCGCACAGAGTCTGACACGATTGAGCAACTGGGCATATGCAATAGGTGCAAACAAATACTGTTTGATTCTGCTTCTACACGGTACCGACAACAGTCAAATTCATAGGATCAGAAAGTACATTGGTAGATACTAGGGGCCGGGGATGGGGTAGGGAGGGGGAACGGAGAGTTAGTGTTTATCGGGGCCAGAGTCTCAGTTTAGGAAGGTGGGAAATTCCAGAGATGGCTGATGGTGAGAGCTGCACAGCAATGTGAATACACTTAGTCCCACTGAACTGTAATATTTAAACTGTACTATTTAAATATGGTTAAATAGTTTGTTTTATAGTATGTGAGTTTTTTAATAAAAAATATTTTTTTAAAAAAAAAGCCCCGTATCACAGTTCAACTCCTCTTTTTCACCCGACCCTGCTCCCCCACCCCTGGCTCCCCCATAGGGTTGATCTGAAACATTCCTCCTAGGACTTTACCGCACACAAATCTCCTTCACAGTGTCTTGGTAACCTGACCTCAGACAAAGGGACAGCCACACAACTTCAAAAGCAATGATAAGACAGCTCTGAGTGATTCCCACCAGGAGGAGGGAGAGGTTGTCTGCCTGAGTGGTCTTGGTTTTGGGGGGCCAGGCAGATTTTATCTGAAACATGAAGCATGAGAAGGACTTCCAGTGGTCACAGGTAGGAAGGCATTGCCTCAGAAGGGGCAGGCCTGATAGATGAGAAGGCAGGGGAGGGCCTGGTGCGTCCCCAAGACAGGAGGAGCCTGCTGACGACAGTCAACCTGCATGGGGACATTCTCCCATAAGTCAAGGAAGATGTTAGGACCTCAGGAAAATCAGGAACTTCAGGAAAAAGAGCTGGGAAAGGTTACATGTATTCAGTGTGGAGGTCTGAGAGGTGGAGAAAATGGCGTGATGAAATAAATTGCTATGGACACAGCTAAATTCTCTCTTTTGTAAGTTACATATGGATACATACAGCAACTGGCAGGAGAAAAACAGGAAAGCACTGTTTCTAAGATCCCTTTTCACAGATGGTGATTCAAACACACGGAGTGAGGTTAAGCAATTTGTCTAAGGTCAACGATGTGTAGATTTATATTCCTGCAGGGCCATAGGGGCATATAGCAGCATATTTAACACTCACGTCAATAGAATTCATAAGTACATGGGCTTCTGGGGAGCTTTAAGGAATCTTAAAAGTTATCCACATGCTTGATGGAACAAGCGAAAACTGTGAGACTCAGAAGGGTTGACTAGCTCACCCAGGATCACAGAGCTATGAGAATCAGACTGGGTTCCAGTGCTCAGGAATTCTCAGGACAGGGTAGCTATGGAAAGTTCTGTTGGCAACATAGTGCAATGGGGGTGTTAAATCCTCCTCAGGCTTTAGACCAGATTTATAAGCAGCCCAATAGACAGCACACTTTGCTCAGTCCCCATGACTGATGGTCAAGAACTGTAGAAATTGTGTACTTCGGTGTGCTCCATTGAGATCCAGAAAAATTTTAACGTGGTCCATTGCTAGGTGATATGGCATCAAATTGGTGGTTTAGTCTCTAAGTCGTGTCCAATTCTTGTGACCCTGCCAGGCTGCCAGGCTCCTTCTGTCCATGGGATTAACTAGAGTGGGTTCCCATTTCCTTTTCCAGGGGATCTTCCTGAACCAATCCAGGAATTGAACCTGGGCATCAAATGACGACCTTCATATCATGACATCTTGTGTCTTGGGGCCATCTCATAGCATGTAGGCCTGCCATGATTCCCTATCACTCAGCTGCCCAGCCTCATCTTCCCCTGTTCTGTACCACCCTTGTGGGCCCCAGCGACACAGAACCACGAGCCACCCCCAGGCCACCATGTTGTCATGACCAGTGCCTTTACATATGCTGCATGTGTTTCCTGGCTCCTGCCTTCCCCTGCTCTTCCAGGGAAGTCCTACTTCTTCAAGACTGTTTTTAAAAAAGTCACTACATCTATGTTTGCAGCTGCAGTATTCACAACAGCCAAGGGATAGACACAATCCAAATGCCCATCAAAGGATGAATGGATAAACAACATCTGGTACATATATACAATGGAATGTTATTCAACCTTGAAAAGAAAGGAAATTCTGATGCACATTATGACATGGATGAACCTTGAAGATACTATGCAAAGTGAAATAAGCCAGACCCAAAAAGACATGTGTTGTATAATTCCGCTTATATGAGATCCCTAGAGCAGTCAAATTCACAAAGACAGAAGGTAGAATGCCAGGCTGTGGGGGGAAGGGGGGAAGAGAAGCTGGGGGAAGGGGGGTTATTGTTTAATGGGTACAGAGCTACAGTTTGGGAAGATGAAAACATCCTGGAAATTGATTGGACAACAAAATGAATACATACACTTAGCACTACTTAACTGTGCCCTCAGAAATGGTTACAGTGGGACCTTCCTGGTAGTCCAGTGGTTAAGAATCCACCTGCCAGTGCAGGAGACGTGGGATCGATCCCTGGTCCAGGAGGATACCACATGCCGCAGAGCAACTAAGTCCGTGCACCGCAACTTCTGAGCCTGTAAGCCTAGAGCCCGCGCCCCACAACGAGAGAAGCCAGCACAGTGAGAAGCCCACGAACTGCAACCTGAGAGCAGCCGGAGATAAATAAATGCTTAAAAAATTGTAAAAATGAGAAATTAGTTAAGATAGTAAATTTTATGTGATGTGCATTTTACTATAATTTGGAAAAATATTTTTAAACTTTTTAAATATATTTTTTAAAAACTCTATCCTCTGGTAACGATTTCTGTGAGCCCTTACTGAGGCAATTCACTCCTCCCAGCCAGGTCTGGTTATGACCTTCTGGACACACTTCTTCTGAAGTGTGCCGACCACCGTGGAACTATTAACACCGAGGTGCTGTCTTCAGCAAATGAGGGACCTGCCTGATTGCTGTGGGTCTCTGTAGCTGCAGCCCCTATGCGAGCACGTGGCTAGATGATGGCTGCTCAATTAGGACCCTAAGTAGGATGTTATCGGGAGGTGTCAAGCCTTCCCCATCTCTTGGATATAATCGTAGGTCCATGACGCCTCTACGACTGACAAGCCATTTGTAAAGAATTGGCTTGACAGATTGAACACTCTCCCCTTCAAAAATGGAGATGAATAAGAAAATATTGAGCATCCTGAAGCCATGGGATGATTTACAGAGACATTAACAAGAGCTGAGCCCTGCCCAGCTCAACTTTGCATTGTTGGCATCTAATTCACCTCCAAAGCCTTCCTCCCCTTATCAGGATCTGCAATCCACAAGTCCATAAATATCGCAGTGGCATGTGACCGGGGCAGTCAGGGAAGTCAGCCGTGGTGATAAAAGTGTCTCTCGAAGAGGCTGGAGGATGCATCACAGCAAAGGGTGGACAAGAGACGGGCCGTCTCCCACAAGGGTTCATTACAGGCCTGGGGTTTGGGATCCAGGCGCAAAGGTGTCTTGGAGGGTGGAAGGAAGGATGGGGCAGGAAAGCCCCTGAGGCCAGGAACCGTCCCTGGGTGCCTCCTCCTCCTCCTGAGCTGTCTCCTCCTCTCGGGGCTTGTGCTTTGGATCAAGTGTGAGGTGTTACTAAGTCCCTATATGTTCTTATAGCCTCCCTCTCCATCCTCCAATGGTCAGCCTCTAATCTTGGTTTGGGATGTAAAGAGGAGACAGCTAAATGGGGCAAGTGCCCCAAAGAGGGGAGAGTGGTCAACCCCGAGATATGAAAGGAGAGGGTTCATCACTGGGAGCTGGGTGAAGGGGCTGCAGTTGACCGTAAATGAATCTCTCAGAGCCAAGGTCACCTGGGGGTCAAACACGATGCATATAGGACCTCCAGGGCAAATGAGCCTTTAAAAGGGATACAAGGGACTTCCTTGGCAGTCCAGTCATTAAGACTTGGTGTTTCCAATGCAGGGGTCACATGTGTGATCCCTGGTGGAGGAACTAAGATCCCATATGCTGTGTAACATGGCCAAAAATTATATATATATATATATATATATATGATCCTAGAGCAAACAGCAATCCCTGGACCCAACTAAATGGCTTTGCTGATAATAACAATGATAACTTACATTGACTGAACACTTGCTTAAAGCCGCATACTGTGACCAGCATTTTTAAGTGGGCTATCTCATTCATTTAATCCTCCAAGAACCCTATACGGTATCTTCCACTATCTCCACTTTTCTGTCCAGGAAAGTGAGGCACGGAGAAGTCCAGTGACCTGCTCCAGGACCCATGAGACGTGGGCACCAAAGTGGAGAGGCCGGAAGGGATCCTCTGTGAATCAAGATGAAGAGCTGCCACCCTGGGGCTGGGTAGCTGTGGAAACACACGCTAGAGACGTGCCAGCAATTGTCATTACCCACAGGCAGAGAGTCCAGAGCTGGACACGGAGCATCATCCAGGCGTTAAGCATTCACGTTAATCAGATTGGTGCTTCAGTGATGGGGGCAGCAGAAGAAGCGTGGGCAAGACATACAGGCTGTGCCCACCTGGGGATGGCGAGGTGTGGGCAGTGTGCTGGCAATCGGGGGACCCAGAGCAGCTGCTGTGGACAGGGAAGGCACGCTGCCACCCCAGGGTCCCCTCCCACACACACCAGCTAGACCTTGGCCACCCACACAAGCTGTCCGGATCTGGCAGCTCAGGCTCACAGACATCCACGTCCTCCGGGGAAAGGAGAGGGCCACCCCTCGGCAAGAATCCTCTAGGGACTCTGCCCCCATATTTCCAGAATCTTCTACCTGCACCTTCTCCAGAATCTGTAACAAAATCTGCCTGAAAACGCAGGCTTAATTTTCAACGATCACTCAGTAGAACCGGCAATGAAAATGATGAAGTCCTTCCCCAGCAGATCCTGGGGAAACACACTCGCTCAGGCCATCCCAGCCCTGGAGATGTGCCGTGTGGGTGATGTTCGCACCACATCTCACACTTGACATGCATTTAGTGGGGTCCCCCGTGGGCCAGGAGCTAGCTATGCTGTGTCCTGGGGCTATGAGGTCAAATGAGACCTGGGCTCAGCCCTCGAGGTGCTCACAGTTCTGGGGATGACATATCAGGCATGCATGTGCACTCTGCAGGGGCACAGTCATGGGTCGCTGCCCGGATTTGGGGGCACCCAGACCTCGAGGTGACAAGTGGAACACAGGGAACTACTCAGCAGGTGCCAGGGATGCTAGGAGAGTGTGGAGGATAAGACCAGGGAGGAAAGCAGCTAATGAAGGATGCACTATCCAGCCAGCATCCCTGTGGGTTGAAGGAGTGTTCTGCTGGGAACCAGTGTAAGACACCTGCCTCTGAGCTACCCCCCAGAGGATGAGGAAGTGGGGTATTTATGCACCCACTCCCTCCAGTCATGGGTTAAGCCTGCTCCCAAAGCCTCTAGTTCTGACCTGCTGCACAGGGAGCAGCTGTCTCCATGGGCAAGCAGAAGCACTCAGGGTGGGGACTATGCTGGCACTGGAATGCCAGCTGGTCTAAACAGAAATGGTAAAGGCCAGTGGATGTGGCAGAGACCCTTCTAGTATCCCACCAAGAGTCATGCACCTCCTGTGGTTATTTTTTAATGTTGAAAATTTTTATGTACTATTTATTTGGCTGCTCCAGGTCTTAATTGTGGCATGCAGGATCTTCAGTTGCAGCCTGAGGGATCTAGTTCCCTGATCGGGGATTGAACCCAGGCTCCCAGTGTTGGGAGTGCGGAGTGTTAGCCACTAGACCACTGACTGTGGAGGTCCCTCCATGTGGTTATTTTTGAAGGGTTTGTTTTGCCTCACAAACTGGAATATAAACCCATCCAAGAACAAAGGCTCCTCCTATGCCTCTAGTGGGGCTTCCCAGGCGGCACTAGTGGTAAAGAATCGCCTGCGATGCAGGAGACGTGAGTTCCATCCCTGGGTTGGGAAGATCCCACGAAGGAAGGCATGGAAACCCACTCCAGTATCCTTGCCTGGAGAATCCCATGGATAGAGGAGTCTACAGGGCTACAGTCCACAGGGTCGCAAAGCGTCGGACACAACGGAAGCAACTTACCATGCACGCACACCTCTGGCATCCGGTCACACATATTGCCACATGCTTGACCAATCCACTGTGCCCAGTGTCAGACCTGGAGGATTCCATGTATAATGCTCCCCAAGGACTTTGCTGTGAGATCATCAAGCCTGTTTCACAGAGAAGGAAGCAGACTCAGAGGATCAGGGCTAGGGTGTGTTAGCTGTGGGTGTTACACACAGCACGCCCAAGTGGGAGCTACTCATTCAGACTTCTACATGAGTGGAGCCCCCTAGCCTTGTGCAGTGTGTCGCCTGGGCAACCAAGTCCTGGGTGAGAAAGAGTGATACCTTGCAAAACATCCCTCTACTAGGAAGTGGCCGTGTGGGGCACCCATCTGCCCCAAAGCCAGGACTGCCAGTCCCTGCGTCTTTCCTCCTACAGCCCTGGAAGGCACTTCATAAACAAAACCCATCTTAACTCTTTCAGTCCCTTGGACTGCTGCTGAGTCATCCAACTTCACTGCTTGAAGGATTTGCGCAAGCCATCAGCCCAGGCCAGCGGGTGGCATGACTCATGATTGGGCAACAGGCAAGAAACAAGAATCAGAGAGGAAGAGTGAACAGAAAAAGTAGAGAGGACCTCGGAAGATGATAATGAAGCAGTTTGCAGAGGCAAATGGGCAGCAGAAGAAATGAGAAAGATTTAGACAATGGAGCTGGACACCATTTCCAAACAACTCAGGCCTTTGGCTCCAGCTCCCCGGGGACCACCGTCTGGCTCAGGCCTTGTGGTCTGAGGTGTGCAGGGTGGTCTGGGGACCTGGTCATGACTCCACACTAATATCCCTCTGGCAAGAACTTCAAGCAGAATTCAGCCTGATTCCAGCTGAGGGTCTGAGGGCCAGGTGAGTGAGGGCAGGTCCAGTGCCATCTGGCTGCATGGCCACCATCTCCAAGGGCAGATGCACCTTGGACATCACCTGGTTTCCTCACCTCTCTCCTCTGAGGGTTGCCCAGCAACCCCTTGTCAGGGAGAGCCGCTCGGAACTTGAGCTTTGGCGAATCCGGCTGCCTTTGGTCTGAATCTTGTTTCATGAAGATTCACGTAGGGCCACGCAGTGCCCTTTCCAGCTGTCTCTCAGTCATGTCCAGTTCTTTGTAACCCCATGGACTGTAGCACACCAGGCTTCCCTGTCCTTCACTATCTCCCAGAATTTGCTCAAACTAATGTTCATTGAGTCAGTGATGCCATCCAACCATCTCATCCTCTGTTGCCCCCTACTCCTCCTGCCCTTAATCTCTCCCAGGATCAAGGTCTTTTCTAACGAGTTGGCTCTTCACATCAGGTGGTCAAAGTATTGGAGCTTCAGTGTCAGCATCAGGCCTTTCAATGAATATTTAGGACTGATTTCCTTTAGGGTGGACTGGTTTGATCTCCTTGCTGTCCAAGGACTCTCAAGAGTCTTCTCCATCCCCTTGTGGGCTCTTACTCAGTCCTTACAGAAGTCTGCCCCACACCCCAGCAACACCACTGTTCCCTACCACACACACCCTCAGGATTCAGGGATGTCAGCTTATGATGTTTATGGGAACATCTTCCAGATGAATGTCATGGGTCCCTTGGGAGGCACTCAGACCAACACAATTTCCTCCTCCTTTTAACCCACAAGTAAACTGTCCAAATGATCCACTTCCTGACCCTCATCTGCTGGGAGCACTGAAACTTTAGAAGGAGTTAGGTCACCCGGAGGTGACAGGAGACAAGTCGTAGGAGTTCTGGAGGACGGGCTTGGAGAAGGACACACTCTCAGCCTATAGACAGATGTCCTCCTGTGTTAGCCGTTCATACCCTCCAAAGGCTTTCCAAAAGCTTCCTCTCAAACTGCCAGTCTTTGGGCATCTGAGCCACACCCAGCCCTCCCACCTGCTCTCCCTGCCCCCCATGGTTCACAGGAGTTTCCTCCCAATTCACTGAGCACCCTGGTGCTCTGGGTCACCTCTTCTGCTTACGGCAAGGGCTGGCTTTCTCTCCTGTTCCATCTCCTTCTTTCCCATCAGCATGCAGGTCTGAACAGGCATTAAGTGGCTCAGCTAAACCAGTCCATCCTAAAGGAAATCAACTGAAAACATTCATTGGAAGGACTGAGGACAAAACTGAAACTCCAGTTCTTTGGCCACCTGATGCAAAGAGCCGACTCATTGGAAAAGACCTAATGCTGGGAAAGATTGAAGGCAGGAGAAGGGGGCGACAGAGAATGAGATGGTTGGATGGCATCACTGACTCAGTGGACACGAGTTTGAGCAAACTCCGGGAGATAGTGAAGGACAGGGAAGCCTGTCATGCTGCAGTCCATGGGGTGGCAAAGAGTCGGACTCAACCAACTGAACAACTCTGTCTCCTACTCCACTCCAAACAGACCTCATGACTCCAACAAGGCTGCTCCTGTCAAGGTCACACATGGGCTCCATGTAGCCAGTTGAGTGATCCCCCCTCTGTCTTCATCCCAGCCTCTCAGCAGCCTTCCCAGTAGGCTGCTCCTTCCTGCTGAGACGCCGCCTCCCCCTTCCTGCTAAGATCCACACTTCCTGAGGTTCCCTCCTGCTCTTCTGTGCTCCTTCCTGGCCCCTTTTGCTGACTCCTCCCCTTCTTCCTGACCCTCACTGAGGGCATCTCCAGGGTCTGCTCTGAGTTGCCTCCCCTTTCTCTCCGCACATTCTTCCCGGGTCATCTCATCTTTCCTATCTCCAGGCTCTAAATGCCTTGTATTTGACCCCTGGGTCGATATCTCCTGCTTTCATCTCCTGGAATTTCAGATTTCTAGATCTTATTGACATGGCTCCTCAGATGCGTAAGTGTGATCTCAGACTTAAGAAGCCAGAATTCTTCGTTTGCCCCCACCCCCTACCTGCAGCCTGCATACTTCCTGCATCTCCTCCATTTCTCTAATCATCACTCCAACACTCACCCAGATTTTCAGGCTAGAAATCCAGGAGACTTTGTGGCATCCCCTCTTTTCCTCATTCCCTACTTGAATCCTATCTGAGTCCTATCTTACCCCCCACTTTGGGGTGGACCTCAGCACCCTAATCTCCAGGAATCTTCAGCACCTCCTAATGGGTATCCAGAGGAGGGCATGACAACCCACTCCAGTGTTCTTGCCTGGAGAATCCCCATGGACAGAGAAGCCTGGTGGGCTACAGTCCATGGGGTTGCAAGAGTCGAACACAACTTTCAAGTGACTAAACACAACGGATATCCTGCTGCAACTCTTGGAGGCAGAATTTTAAAAACACTAGATGTGGGACTTCCCTGGTGGTCTGGTGGCTAAGACTTAGCTTTCCAATTCGAGGGGTGTGGGTTTGATCCCCGGTTGTGTAGCTAAGATCCCACATGCCTTGTGGCCAAAAAACCCAAAATATAGAACAGCAGCTATATTGTAACAAGTTTCATAGAGACTTTAAAAATTGTCCAAGTAAAAAAATAAAATTTTAAATTAAAAAAAAAAAAGGCTCCATGCTTCTAATGTAGGGGGCATGGGTTCAAACCCTGGTTGGGGAAGTTCTACATGAATTGTAGCCAAAAAAAAAAAAAAAAAAAAAAAAACAACCCAGCAGCGGGGGTGGGGTGGGGTGGGGGACAGAAAAGAAAATATATGTAATAAAATAACTTGACAAAAATTCCTTCATAGGTATGCAGAAAAATACAATAGAGCATTGTGGTAAAATACATATTAAAATAAATAAAATTAAATGCATTATTAATACGTCTCTCAGCCTAAAACCCAAAGCTTAAAACCACATTTACAATAAAACCCAAATTTTATCCTGGCCTGCCAGGTCTCTAGGCCATCTCCCTCTCAGCCTTACCTATGTCCCTAAGCCACCCTCCCCTGGCTCAAGCTTTGCCCACCACGCAGCTGTGTCTGCTCCTTAAACACCAACTCGGGCTTGGTTGTCCGCGTTCCTCTCCTTGGAACGGACTCCCCTCATCTTGGCATCAGGAGTCCCTTCTTAAATGTCCTCTCCCCATCCGCACCCTCTGTCATCTCCTCCCATTTTCATTCTCTGCTGCGCCCTGGACATCACCTTCCTCGTTGTCCTGTTTGGAGATTTGTTTGTTTGTTCGCTGTCTGTCTTCCCAGGCTCTCTCACCATGGTCTCACCAGCGCTCGCAGGAGTGACTGAACCTTGCAGTAACCAGGAAGCACTTGAGTGAACTCAGAACCGACAAATGCTTGTATTGACCCAAACCAAGGGGAATCAAGCTATGAAGGCTCTTTCAAAAACAGACATCCTGGGGCTCCCCTGGAGGTCCAGTGGTGGAGACTATGCTCCGAGTGGAGGGGGCCCCAGTTCCCTCCTTTGTCAGGCAACGAGATCCCACATGCTGCAATTAAGACGCAGCATGGTCAAATAAATTTTTTTTAAAAAGAAGAACACCCCCAAAAGTTATCTGAGAGCTAAGCAGCCTGTAAGAGCAGGGAGATTACCATTCCTCTGTCCCCAAAGACAGATGATCAATGAAAGGCATATCCAGACGACCAGTCAGGGACAAATTCTTCCAATTCCTCCTCTAAATCAGTCTCATCGTTGCCATTAGCTCCCTTTACATTACAGAGCTGGTCTGAGCTCCGAGGTAGATCAATGACACCGGGAATCACAGAATGAGTGGGCCCATCGTACAATCCTCAGGCTCAAACTTCAAGGAATTGTGTGTTTGCTCTTTAACCCTGGGGCTTCCCTCACAGCTCAGTTGGTAAAGAATCTGCCTTCAATGCAAGAAACCCTGGTTCGATTCCTGGGTCGGGAAGATCCACTGGAGAAAGGATAAGCTACCCACTCCAGTATTCTTGGGCTTCCCTTGTGGCTCAGCTGGTAAAGAAACCACCGCAATGCGGGAGTCCTGGGTTCAATCCTTGGATGGGAAGGAGAAGGGAAAGGCTACCCACTCCAGTATTCTGGCCTGGAGAATTCCATGGACTATACAGTCCATGGGGTCACTCTTGTGCTGGCCACTCAGTGCTGTGCAATGAGTGATAGCTTTACGACTGCGCCATTCATCAACTGCCTGGGTTTTCTTTCATCCAGATTTGGATTTTGATCTGTCATTTTTCTATAATTATCTGTCAGGATTATATTTCAGTAGGAAAACTTATTTGAAGTCAAAAGTATAGGTCTTAAATTTGGACGTTAAAAAAAAATGCACCGAGACAAGCAAGGTTCCATGAACCTCTATCGTATAATAATCCAGAGGTCAGAGTGGCCCACAGCTCTGCAGAGTCAAAACTTACTGCTATTATTGTTCAAAGAGATGATCTCTTTGGATGTATGATGAGCACAGTCTAATAAGGAAGAAGATCTGGGCTTGTTAAGTGAAAAATAGGCAGGACTTTCCCCTTAGAGATCGGTTTTGCTCTTTGATATCAGTTGGAACTCTCAGACCCCCTTTGACACAGAACCAGAGACTTTCTCCTTAAAATTCATATTTTAAAATCTTAATTCAGTTTATGATGTGTGTTAGCTTAAAGCCTGATGAGGATAGCATAATTCATGTTAAACTAAATACATCCAGATGTGGGTGCTGTGACCGTCCCGTTGCTCCTGGGTGACATCTTGCTTGAGGACACGTTGCTCCTGAATGACTGGGGACGAGTCATTCATTGCACCCACAACCAGAGTCCTGCTGAGAAGGCTCTGAGCTCTCTGTGGTCTGTCACCTTATCTTCCATCTGTTCTGTCAACTCCAACCTAACTCCCTGCCCAGGGCCGGGCCCTCATCGCTTCTCCCTGGCAACACTCACCTGTCCCACTGCCCAGACACCGCACCCTCTGGACAGGCATCTGGAGCCCAGCCTTCCCCTTGCAGCCCCTGTGACTGGTGTGCAGGACGAATGCAATCACCATGTTAACACTTACCTGACAGGGGAAGATGCCTAGAAGAGAAGTCTTTAAACTGGAGCAGCTATGACCTTCCCTATGACAGAGGGTGGAATGGTTGGATGGCATCACTGACTCAATGGACATGAGTCTGAGTAAACTCCAGGAGTTGGTGATAGGGAAGCCCGGCATGTTGCAGTCCATGGGGTCACAGAGTCGGACATGACTGAGCGACTGAACTAAATTTATGACCTTCCCCCTTCACACCCTGACCTTCATTCTTCCCACCTTGACCTTCCTCCTTCCCACCTTTCCAATTTCCCTTCATCACTCCTCACCTTCTGTCTAGACCTTCACTTCAGCTCCACTAGACCACAGGTGGCTCCGTGTCTTCCTCGCTTTATCCACACCACGGTTGTCTTTATACAGAATGGTGTTTTCTCCCTTGCCCACCTTCCCGCCCAGCTCACATCTACTCATCCCCCAGAGCGTAGCATCACCTCTGCTGGTGAGTCTCCCAGGTCCTCAGACCTGGCTCCAGGCTGCTCCTCTCTGTGCCCATCATCCCCGGTGCATACATTGTGTTCCCAATAAAATACTTTCTGGTCCACTTGCCCCAGATACACGGTGATCTAGTTGAGGGCAGGGTCAGAGTGCTTTCTGGCACAGAACAGACACTCAACAAAGGTTAACCGAATGAAGGTTGGATGGATGGATGAATGAGCCAGGGCCTGTTATTACAGTGACTACCAACAATTTTTTTTTTAAATGCCAGCTCCTGTCATCTGGACCAAAAGGATTCAGACAAGCAGCCAGTGTCCGGGCTGGAGCAGAGCTGCAGAGGGGAGGTAGATTCATTTGTTGGGGCCGCCACACAGGTGGACACAGGAGTCAAAGGGAGAAGCCGTCTTTATAGCACCAAACCGGGGGCTCTAACTTGCATTTCAGGGAGGAAGACAATTTTCCTGACCTACTGACATTTGCTGGAAGGGGCTGTGAACTGTACCGAAAGAAGATAGGGATTGGAAAAGGAATCTGAAAGCAGAGATGTAAAGAGCTATTGTATTTAAAAATAATGACCGAATTAAAGGAGAGGCCGTGAGGTATATGAACAACCCACTCTTTCAACACAAGACCACCGGGGAGACACCCACAGACGCCGCAGGGTCTAAGCCCTGAGCCACAACCTCAAGAGCTGGGAGGCGGGGCTTCCTTCTGGAGGAGCTCCAGGAGGAATTCTGAGCCATCAAGCTTGCTTCAGGGCAGTCGTGGGATGGACCAGCCGCTGACATCGCCAAGTTCCTGCGGCAATAGAAGAACAGGCAGTGACTACCCACAGGAGGCCACTCAGTCTGATGGCTGGGCTTTTCAAGGTGTGTCCCAGGGATGCCCCCACGTGCCAGGTGCAGGACATCAACACTGCAGGAGCAGAAACTGAATATCGAGAGTTGACCAGACATTGGAACAAATTCAGGTTAGCACAATTTCCAAGAGGCCAGTGTGTAGACTGGCACAAGCTACATGTTCAGTGACATCCAGAAATAAACTGCTGCATCCCCTGCAGGACTCATGTCTGTGACGATCTCATGATCTCACTAGAGGGAGACCTCAAGGAGGTCACACTGTCGGGTGAGGGGCAGAAGGAGCATAATGCCCAGGAAAGGCTGCTGCCTGGGGGAACCTGAAGGCCAAGAGACTCTGCCAGCCAGTGCCCCATCTTCACTGTAAAGTAGGCTCTAACCAACCAGGCGCTTTACTGGTGGATCAGATGATAAAGAATCTGCTTGCAGTGTAGGAGACCTGGGTTCCATCCCTGGGTCGGGAAGATCCCCTGGAGGAGGAAATGGCAGCCCACTCCAGTATTCTTGCCTGGGAAATCCCATAGACAGAGGAGCCTGGCGGGCTACAGTCCATGGGGTCGCAAAGAGTCGGATATGATTGAATGACTTTCACTTTCCCTTTCTCCCTGCCTCAGACTGGACATAGGGGATGAGGTTGAAGACTTCCGGAAACAACCCCATTTACTCAGTGTCACAGTTTGTTTGCTCCCAGAAGCAGTCACAGAGACAAAGACTTGAGTGAAGATAGTTTTTTTGGAAGGTGATCCCAGGAAGCACAGGGGAGGAAGTAAGAAGAATGAACAAGAAAGAAAAGTCAATGAAGGTTCATTGATGGTCGGGATGCTCCTTGGTCACCCCTGGGGGTCACCTGAGATATCAGATGGACATGGTCAGTACAGCATTTTCCCATTGATCCTCTTGCTCAATGGTTGAAGTTTATCCCTGGAGGGAATTGCACTTGCTCTCCTTTCCCTTCCAAGCTATACCTGTGTTCCCCCAGGCATGCCTCAAGGCCCAAGGAAACCCTTCAAGCACACAGGAAGGGAGAGAAACCAGAGTTCAAGGTGGGGCGTTGTCAGGGGCTGGAAATTGTCTGCAGGTACAGAACAATTCATGTGGGCCCATGGATGATGCTACAGCTAGTTATTCTC
Organism: Okapia johnstoni; assembly: GCA_024291935.2. Taxonomy (NCBI): domain Eukaryota; kingdom Metazoa; phylum Chordata; class Mammalia; order Artiodactyla; family Giraffidae; genus Okapia; species Okapia johnstoni. The sequence goes on from CM044318.1 coordinate 83,048,336, forward strand.
AGATCCCATGGGTCACACATTTACAGTCAGATAAACTGCTCCATAAATGGCTAATTTGCTAATCAGTTCAGTTTAGTCATTCAGTCATGTCCGACTCTGCGATCCCATGGACTGCAGCATGCCAGGCTTCCCTGTCCATCACCAACTCGAGGAGCTTGCTCAAACTCATGTCCATTGAATCAGTGATGCCATCCAACCATCTCATCCTCTGTCATCCCCTTGTCCTCCTGCCTTCAACCTTTCCCAGCATCAGGGTCTTTTCTCGACTCTTTTTTCTTCCCCTTGAAGAATAATCTCCCAATGACCTCTGTTCAATCCACTAGATCAGTTTCTTGGTCTCACCACATTTAGCCAAGTCATTCAACTCCAAGACTAACAGTGATATTCCTTTATAACAGTTCTTTTCTTCATAATATTTTTATTCACCATTGGCTATAAATGATTCATAACTTGATTCTCCCCACCTGTCACAAATATGAATTTTCAGTTCATTTTAAAGATTAATCTTTAAACTTAAACCAGCCCCTAAAAAAGTAGTGATATTTTAAATAAACTTGCAATTCATTTCTATTTTAGTTCAGAGATTAACAGACCTACCCAAGATTTAAGATGTTATCTTTTTAACCAATGAATATCTTAGAATTAGATATTTATTATTGACCTTAATGAAAGCTTTAAAAATTACTAATTTGGCCTAAATTACAATCAAGTCAAAATTTTCCAAATTAAGATGTGATACTGAAATACCACTCCTGTCAGCTATGATATAATTATGAAGTCAGTCAACCTACTATTTGTTTAAAGTATTCATTCAACCACCTTATAAACTATTAATTTTTAGGAAAAGTTCATTGGCAAAGCTCAAGCTTCTGGAGTATATTCTTTGTTCACCCTCCACCTACAGATGACAGAGACAAAGTTTCTCATGCCTGCTACCTTGAGCTGGAGTGTAATTATGGAAAGAGGGGACTGGGATTTCCCTGGTGGTTCAGGGGTTTAAGACTCCCTGCAGTGACAGCAGTTGGGGAACTAACCAGGGATCAAATGGACTTCCCTGGTGGCTCATATGGTAAAGAATCTGCCTGCAATACAGGAGACCAGGGTTCTATCCCTGGGTCGGGAAGATCCTCTGGAGAAGGAAATGGCAACCCACTCAAGTACTCTTGCCTGGGAATTTCCATGGACAGAGGAGCCTGGTGGGCTGCAGTACATGGGATCTCAAAGAGTCAGACATGACTGAGCCACTAACACTTTCTTTTCTTTGGGGCACTAAGATCCTGCATGCCACATGAAGTGGCCAAAAAAAAAAAAAGGAACCATAATTAAAAGCAAACCCCAAAGCAAAGATGCAGGTAGATTCTGAGAACAGCCGTGGAAACCAGGGGTGATGCTGCCCCTTCCCATAGCAAGTGGCTGCCAGGGGCCCCTGGGAAGAAGGTCAGGAGGGGCCAGGCAGTCAGGCCCGTGAGCTTTTGCGTTGACCCTGCTAGGGGTTCCTTCTAGAACAGAGCACACAAGGAGGAGAAACCTCAGGGAATGGAATATATTTGATTAGGGACAATAGAGACAAAGACAAGAAGATCCAGACCTCAGTGGGAAAGGGGAATGGATCCCAGAAACTTTGCTCGGGAAGCAAGTTGCCATATGTTTTTCTTTCAATTGGGATATAGTTGCTCCACAAAGTTGGGTTAGTTTCTGCTGTACAACGGAATGAATCAGCTATATTTATAGGTAGAGTCGGACACTACTGAGTGAGTAACACACACACGCACACAAATCTCCCTCCTGGACATCCCTCCCTCTTCCCTACCTCCATCCCATCCATCTAGGTCACCACAGAGCACCCAGCTAAGTTCCTTGCATAAACTGATACAGCCTCTATGGAGAACAGCACAGAGATTCCTTAAAAAACTAAAAATAGAGCTACCATGTGACCCAGCAATCCCCCTGCTGTGCATATACCCCGAGAACACCATAATTTAAAAAAAAACACACATACCCGTGTTCACCGCCTTTGCCATATCTTTTAACAAGACACAGAAAGAAAAGAGGAGGGGGCTCTTTGGAGTTAGAAAAGTTTCCCTGGAAGCTGCCTTACTTATAAGGTTCAGGAGGACTGATTCCACTTAAAAATGAGCACCAGACAAGGAATGAACAAATCTCACACAAGGTGACTGTAACTAAAAGAACAAAGGGGGCGGAATAAACATCCGCAGAGACGACCAGAGCATGCCGGAGAGGTCGGCAAGAGGAGAGACAAAAGTCAACCTGTTATTTCAAGACGCGCTGAAATACACGAGCAAACAACACTTAGGAAAATGCAGGAACGAGATAACAGAACTTACAAAAGAGTTAGAAGTCGAAGAAAAAAAACTTTATATATAAAAGTTATAAGGAACACAGTGGTAGGTGGACAGAGATAATGCCTGAAGAGAAACAGATTTTTTAAAAGAGAATTTTCGATCAAAAAGAAATGTTAAAAAATATTTGAGAAAAAGTGGCAAATATTGAAGTAGGCAAAGGAGATTAAACATGCAGATAATAGGAGTCCCTTAAGAACAAAATCAAGGCAAGGCAAGAAAACAAATATTAAAAACATAATTCAAGAAAAATTCCCCCAAATAAAAAAGGGATATGAAACTATATATTGAAAGAGCAGAGTATGCACCGGAGATTATGACCCAGAAAAATCAACACCAAGACAGGGTCCAGTAAAACGACTAGATTTAAAAAATAAAAACAGGGACTTCCCTGGTGGTTAAGGCCCTGCATTGCCAAAGCAGGGTGCACAGGTTCAGTCTCTGGTCGGGGAACTAAGATCCCATATGCATATGTCTTAGCCAAAAGATAAAAAGAAATTTTTTTAAAAAAAAAAATTCAGTTAATAAATAAAAAGAGAAATGATGGAGTTAGAATATCACCACTTAGCAATCTCCAATAACTTAACAGATGAAGGCGTTAAGCATCAAAGTCTGCAAACATTATAAAGCGAAAGACAGCTAGTTATGAAGTACAGCCTATAGTCTGGCAAAAGGGACCTAACCTGAATCTGATCCAGTCACTGGATCCAGCTGCAAATTTTCAGGACATACAGGGACAAAGAAATATGTTAAATTGTACCATAAACATGCAATTAGCAAAGCCCAGACTGTGAGAAATTTTACAGATCAAGTGCCCCTCAACAGAGACTGTGGAAACAAAAGGGCAAAAAGAGTAATCTAGAGATTAAAAAAGACTTGAAAGATAAATCAAAAGTGTTTTTAATGTAAGACTATCATCTGTCATCTCTTAGTCACTCAGTCGTGTCCGACTCTTTGTGACCCCATGTACTGCAGCCCACCAGACTCCTCTGTCCATGGGATTCTCCAGGTAAGAATACTGGAGTGGGTTGCCCTTTCCTTCTCCAGGGCATCTTCCTGACTCAAGGATTGAATGCTGGGCTCTCTCATTGCAGGCAGATTCTTTACTATCTGAACCACCTGGACAGACTATAGTTGCAATATAGTAAGAAATACATATTCTGTCTCTGCCCCACCCCACCAATTACTAGCACAGAGCTTCTAAGATCCTAGAAATGTCTAAGTGCTGCAAGTGTCTTTGGCATGCTGATGAAATGACTCTTTTTAAAATTTTAATCAATATACAGTTGATTTACAATGTTGTGTTAGTTTCAGGTATAGAGCAATGTGATCCGGTTATATATACATAATCTATAAAATGTTCTTTTTGGGGATTCTTTTCTATTATAGGTTATTACAATATATTGAGTTTAGTTCCCTGTACTATACAGGAGGTCCTTGTTGATTATCTGTTTTGTATATGGTAGTGTGTATATTTTAATCCCAACTTGTAATTTATCCCTCCCCTGCTTCCTGCTTTGGTAACCATGTTTGTTTTCTACGTCTGAGTCTATTTCTGTTTTCTGAATATTAATTAGTTCCTTTGTATCATTTCTTTAGATTCTGCGTATAAGTGATATCATGATACTTGTCCTTCCCTGACTGACTGACTTCCTTAGTATGATCATCTCTAGGTCCATCCATGTTGCTGCAAATGGTGTTAGTTCATTCTTTTTCGGTGGCTGAGTACCATTCCATCGCATGTATATAGCACATCTCCTTTGTCCGTTCCTCTGTTGCTGGACATTTAGGTTGCTTCCAGGTCTTGGCTATTGTAAAAAGAGCTGCAGTGAACACTGGGGCGCATATGTCCTTTCAGACACTGTTTTCCTCTGGATATACTCCCAGGAATGGGATTGCAGGGTCACACAGTAGCTCTATGTTTAGTTTTTCAGGCACTCCATCCTATTCTCCATCGTGCTAATGAGATGACTCTTAGCTGAGGGGTCTCTGGACAGGATGTAGGTTGTCAGAATCTGAGCGGATCGCCAGAGGAACCAGACTGGAGGGTTGGAAATTTCGGCCCCATCCCCCAGTTTTGGTGATTACCGACGGCCACAGACTTCATCAGTTGTGCCTACATAATGGACCATCCGTAAAAACCCCAGATGAAAGGGTGTGGGGAGCTTCGGGTTCGTGAACATGTCCTCCTGCTGGGAGGGTGATGCGTCCCCAACTCCATGGAGACAGAAGTTCCTGTCCTTGGGACTCCCCGGGACCCCACCTCTGCACCTCTTCATCTGGCTGTTCATTTGAATCCTTTATAATATACGAGTAATAATAAGTAGTGTCCCTGAGTCCCTTGAGTTGATGTAGCAAATTATTACTTGTGAGAAGCCAGTGTCAGGAACCCCCGAATTCTGGCTAAGTCGTATTGAAATGTAGGAAGCCTGGGCCCCTACTCCTGGAGATTGGCATCTGAAGTTAGGGTGCAGTCTTGGGGGACTCAGCCCTTAGCCTGTGGGGTGTGGGACGCTCCAGCAGGTAGTGTCAAGGTTGAATTAAACCCTAGGACACCAGCTGGTGTCGGAAAACTGGAGAATCACTGGAGGATGTGGAAAATCCACAGTTACTGTCAGAAGTGTTGTGAGTGGAGAAACAGTTTTGCTTCAAGAGTGGGTAGCAATGAAAATTTGAGCGATTGAAGAATTCGTTTCAAAAAGCACGAGAGGGCGGGATGGGGTGAAAGGTGGGAGGGAGGCTCAGGAGGGCGGGGACACGCCGATGGCTGATTTCTGTTCATCTACGGCAGAAACCAACACGATATTGTAAAGCAATTATTCTCCAATTAAAAATAAATAAATTTTTTTAAAAAGAAAAGAAAAACAAAAGGCACAAGAAATTAAAAGTCAGGATAGCAGTCGCATCTGGGGCCAGAGAAGGGGTTGTGACTGGGGCAGGCATCTATCTGCGGGGGCTTCAGGATAGTGGGCGGAGCTTTATTTCTCAACCTAGTGAAGTTTGCCTTGACAGAATTCGCTCAGCCATCTATTTGACTTGGGAGTTTTCTGATTTTTTGATTCATTTTGTAATAAAAAGATTTTAAAACGTGAAAACAAATTTCTATCCCATAAGGACAAGCCGCCTTTTGAAGGCTCAGACCTGATCTGTCTCCTGTTCTCTACATTATGGAATAATGATGTCTATAAGACAAAGACGCATTTCAAACCTCTCTAGGGATCAGAATGCATAAAAAACGTGTCCTCTAGCTTTGTTTCGCCAGGCTCTGTGTGGCCTTTCTAGTCTGCAGAATAGAGAAATTCACCCACACACTTCCTGCTTTCAGGTCTAGGATTAAGTCATGTTTCTTCAATAGAACAAAAACGTACTTCTCTATTATCTGCTTGAGACAACCAGTGAGACGATCCGAGATTCTGTGATTTCCTTAGAAAAGCAGAGTCCAGTTTGGTCACTTAAGGTCACCTATGCCCATCTGGAAGTGAGCCAAGGGCTCCCCGCCTCAAACTAATGAATAGAACCAAGTAGCTGGGAGCAGACTTCACTGTGGACTCATCTTGGCTCTGCCCCAGCTTCGTCCCATGCCCTGTGGCATCATCCTTTCATGGGCACCTTGCTTCTAGAGCCAATGACTTGCAAACCCGGCCACAGGGACCCTACACAGATGTTGGGCTTGCCTTTTGACGCCTTAACCCCACTGCTCAAGTGAACAACATCCCTGGACATCCATCAAGGCAAAGGAAACCAGCATCAAAGCAAGATGAAGCGCTGCCTTTCTTAAAGTTCAGGCCATTTTGTGCATCAGAGGGGACACTGACTCATTTGAGAAGAACTGACTCATTGGAAAAGACCCTGATGCTGGGAAAGATTGAAGGCAGGAGGAGAAGGGGATGACAGAGGATGAGACGGTTGGATGGCATCACTGAGCCAATGGACATGAGTTTGAGTAAACTCCGGGAGTTGGTAATGGACAGGGAGGCCTGGCGTGCTGCAGTCCATGGGGTCACGAAGAGTCTGACATGAATGAGTGACTGAACTGAACTGTGGACACTGCTGGTGTCTGCCCAGGTAACTTTACCTGCTGAAGCATCCGTCCCCCAGAAGCTGTGAGTGTAGACGAGAACCTAAAGAATAACAAGACTGTCTATTGTCATTTCTGAAAAGTGGAACGATGCCATTATGATGAACCTCAAAAAAGCTAGGGTTCCAGATCCAGTATTTGTGCCTGCTCGATCATCACTCAGCCATGTTTGACTCTTTGTGACCCCATGGACTGTAGCCCACCAGGCTCCTCTGTCCATGGGATTTCCCAGGCAAGAATACTGGAATAGGGTACCATGTCCTTCTCCAGGAGATCTTCCAGACTCAGGGATCAAACCCACATCTCCTGTGTCTTCGGCATTAGCAGGCAGATTCTTAACCACTGAGCCACTTGGTCTTAGGAGCTCCTTGATAGTGGGGGGAACCCAGGCTTCCTGCAGCCCCAGAGCCCTCAGCCCACAGCTCAAGCCCAGCATGGCAGAGGTCCTCATGAAAGATAATACATAATAATAAATATATATATATATATATATATATATTATGTGCATATTAGAAGTGTTCACTGTATTAGAAGCCCACTCATGGACTTCCCAGGTGGTGATAGTGGTAAAGAACCCGTCTGCCAATGAAGGAGACAGAAGAGACACAAGTATGATCCCTGGGTCAAGAAGATTCCCTGGAGGAAGAAATGGCAACCCATTCCAGTATCTTTGCCTGGAAAAGTCCATGGACAGAGGAGCCTAGACAGCTACAGTTCATGGAATTGGTGGACATTACTGAAGCCACTTAGCACAGAATATATGCATATAAATAAATGATCGTACCTGGTGCTGAGTAATCCCAAGGCGTGGTTTCTGCCTCCCACCCTTCCCCCCAGGCCAATACTCACACCTTCTGCCTTCTCCCCGCCATCCCAGACTGACCCTAGCATCCAGCAGGTGCAGCCTGCCTCTGGACCACTGCAGCTGCCGTTCCCTCAATCTAAACATTCTGTTCCCAGCTTTTCACGAACCCCTTTCTTCCCTTTACTCAGGTCAGCTCAGATGTCATCATCTTCTCCCATCATCTAGCTGATTTGTCCTTTTATCCCCTGTCCCTCTCTGGACTGTAAGCCCCGTCAGAGCAGGAATTCTTATCACCTCCAATCCTGAGCCCTAGGACACTCCCTATCACTAGGACACTCCTAGTCCCCTCCTAAGGACTAGAATTCCCCTGGCCTTCACTGTCACCAGCACAATCTCCCCCTCTCACCCCACCAGACATGGAGTTCAAGGTCTCTTCCCTGGGCCTGTGCTGTGTGCTAAAGTGGGCAGCCTCAGTGCTAGGGGTCGTGAATTCCTAGGTCCCTTTCTCAATCTGGGGGGACACCCCCTTCTCTCCAGGGCTACAAATGCTCTTCTTTTCCCCTCCTGCCCAGGACACTGGCCTCTTTAACAAACCTCGTGAGGGTAGTTTCTCTGGAAGTAGCCCAAAATGGAAAATCTCATTGAATGATGCTGTGCTAAGGTGATGGCTCTAGGGAAAGAACGAGATGGAGTGGAGTGGGGGTGGAACTTGGCCAGAAGACCGGCTTCAGACAAACCCAAGGCTGGAGGCGGGGGCAGGGCGGCTGTCCCACTCGGAGGCATGAAGTCCTGCTCTGTGGCACCCGCCCTCAGTCACTAGCTCAGTCTGGGGGACCGTGGGAACTCTTATCCAGCTCGGGGGGTGATAATACCAAGGTAACAGCCCACACGCACAGCAGCTGCAGGTCAAGGGACCTGGCGGGGCTCTTTTTTTTTTTAATTAATCTTTTAATATTTGCTTTACAATGTTCTGTTAGTTTCTGCTGTACAACAGCGTGACTCAGCTCTGTGTATACACATATGACCTCCCTCTTGAGCCTCCCTCCCCCTAAGTCATCACAGAGCACCGAGCTGAGCTCCTTGTGTCACACAGCAGCTTCCCACTGGCTATTTTTCACATGGTAGTGTGTATATGTCAGTGGTCCTCTCTCAGTTAGTCCCACCCTCTCCTTCCCAGAGGGGAGGAAGCTCAGAGGGACTTCCCTGGTGGCTCAGATGGTAAAGAATCTGCCTGCAATGTGGGAGACCTGGGTTCGATCCCTGGGAAGATCCCCTGGAGAGGGAAATGGCAACCCACTCGTCTTCTTGCCTGGAAAATTCCATGGACAGAGGAGCCTGGCAGGCTGCAGTCCATGGGGTTGCAAAGAGTCGGACACGACTGAGCTACTGACACTTTCTCCTTCCCAAGTAGTGTCCACAAGTCCGTTCTCTAACTCAGCATCTAGGCAGGGCTCTTGACTTCAAGTGACCTCAGATTTCATACCTGCAGGAGCTCCTGGAGGGAAGGACCACAGCCTGGAAGACCTCCGCTCTGCCCCAAAAGCAGAATAAGGAAAAACAGGCAGGGATGAACCCAAATCAATATCTCAAATGTTCTATCATTGAAGCAAGCGCTCAGTCTTGCTAGCTCTCAGCTACAGGTGTACTGGGTGCAGTGGGGGAATAAAAGAGACCAGGCCACCCTTGTCCACTCCCTAGGAGCCCCGTGGCCCCTGGGTCAGCTACACAGACTCTGAGGCTTTGTCTGCTACCAGCAGGGAAAGCAGGTGGAGGAGGCCCCTCTTTGCCTACAGCTCCCCCACCCACCACCACCCCGAGTCCTCACCACCGTTTCCTTTACCTGCAGCAGGAGAGCCTCAAGCTATAGATTTTATAGCCTTAGGAAATCCCATTCAAGTGATGCTGTTTCTGGCAGAATTTCTTCACTACTGTTTCTACTGGAAAGAAACGAAAATGAAGGATGCCTAGAATACAGCAAGGGCACCTTATTCTTAAAACTATTTCTTTCCATTGATTAAAAAAAGGTTGGATGGTCCCTCCAGGTCCCAGCCCTGATGGTCCAGTGGTTAGGAGTTGGTGCTTTCACCACCGTGGCCTGGATTCAATTCCTGATTGGGGAACTAAGATTCCACAAGCCTCGCATGCAGTCTGGCCAAGATGGAAAAAAAAATAGAGAATGAAGACCTCTTTGAAAGCTGCATTCACCAAAAGTTGGAATTCCTTGCATATTGAAATTAAGGTGAAGTCGCTCAGTCGTGTATGACTCTTTGAGACCCCATGGACTGTAGCCTACCAGGTTCCTCCATCCATGAAATTCTCCAGGCAAGAATACTGAAGAGGGTTGCCCTTTCCTCCTCCAGGGGATCTTCCTGACCCAGAGATCGAATCCGCATCTCTCTGTCTTCCGCGTTGCAAGTGGATTCTTTACGGCTGAGCCACCAGGGATCTCAGAGTTAACGTCGAGCATGGTAGACGCAGAAAGAATTCTTCCCAAATGCCTCCTGAGCATCCTTCTACCTGGTCTCTCACCAGCAGTTGGGTCAGAGAGGAAGCCGGGGCCAGGAGGGCCCAGGAACTGTTTCTTTAGAAATGTATGTCCTCAGATCCAGAGACCGGAAACTGCGCTGAAGGCTGGACCCTGTGTCCTCTGCCTTGGGCGAATTCTGCTTCTCCAGCTACAGGGTCCTGCCACATCCAGCCCAGAGGAAAGGCTAATACATGTCTCATCATAGGCTCTGCTCCCTGTTCCTCCATGCCTCTACCTGCTGGTAATACAGAGTCCCCATGTGTGATGTCTCTGTTCCCCCTAAAATCCATACATTAAATCCTAACCCCAAATATGATGAGATTACGAGGTGTGACCTTAAAGAGGTGATTAGGTCATGAGGGTGGAGGGCTCCTAAGTGGGGTCAGCATCCTCATAAAAAAGGCCCTGCAGAGCTTCTGAACCCTCTCTGCCCTGTGAGGACACAGCATGATGGTGCGTGAACCAGGAAGTGGGCTCTCACCAGACAAGCCTGTGGGAGCCTGGGCCTTGGACTTCCAGCCTCCAGAACTGTGAGAAGTAAATGTCTGTATCTAGTCTATTGCATTCTGTTACAGCCGCCCATAGGGGCTTCCCTGGTGGCTTAGATGGGAAAGAATCTGCTTGCAATGCGGGAGACATGGGTTCGATCCCTGGGTTGGGAAGATTCCCTGGAAAAGGGAATGGCAACCCACTCCAGTATCCTTGCCTGGAGAATCCCATGGACAGAGGAGCCTGATGGGCTACAGTCCACGGGGTCACAAAGAGTCGGACACAACTGAGCGACTGATGCTACACAGCCACAAAAGAGATCAAAACAATTTTCAGGAACACACGTGCGCACGCGCGCGCGCGCACACACACACCCACACACACCCCTGGGCTCTGCTGCGCCCTCTGCTGGTGGAGCCCTTCCTCACTCACTCTTGCCCTTGCCCTTCTTGCCCTTCTTGCCGCAGCCCCAAGACCACTGCAGGACCAGGCCTCAGCTGTAGAACCACCCTCTCCTGGAAACCCTTCCTCGTCCCCCACCCCTCAGCTCTGTCTGCCCTCGGAGGTAAGGGGCCTTACAAAGAACAGAGTGGGACAGCAGAGGGTCTTCTGTGGACCTGTGAATGATCTTCCCTCTCCAGGTAGCCAGCCCTTTATTTTTCACCTCCTTTCTATTCATGGCAAGTAGGACTAGTTCTCCTTTTCAAAATCAACTTACTTTTTTGGCTTTAAAGGAAAAAATGTTAAGCAAGTCATAGCACAGATGATGCTGGGCAAGCAGACGTCCTCCGGGTGGTAGGAGAAGCGTGAGTTCAGAAGCACGACCCGGGCTGTCCTGTGCTCACCTGTACTTACAAGATTCCTCAGCTGCTCCTTGGTCTGGGTTCCTCCAGCCTCGGAGCTCCTGAGGGGTGGTCATCACGGTGTCTCCAGGACCTGGAGGGCGTATTGCATACACTTCCTGCCCTGAGCTAAGCCCGGCGTGCTCTGGGACCCTCTGCGGGGAGCGGGTGTGTGTCTGACTCAGGCCAGACACCGCTGCCTCATAACTGGGTATCCTGGTGCTGAAGCTGAAGCTCCAATACTCTGGCTGCCTGATGCGAAGAGCCAATTCATTGGAAAAGACCCTGATGCTGGGAAAGATTGCAGGCAGAAGGAGAAGGGGACAGCAGAGGATGAGACGGTTGGATGGCATCAATGACTCAACGGACATGAATTTGAGTAAACTCCGGGAGATAGTGAAGGACAGGGAAGCCTGATATTCTGCACTTCTTGGGGTCTCAGGGAGTCAGATATGGCTTAGCGACTTAACAACAGATCCTTAGGGACAGCCAGGCAGGCATGAGGCATGTGTGTGTGCCTGCGTCCAGGCACAGCTCTGCCTCTGGGCCTGAAAGTTAAGAGAGCGTCTTGGTGGACGTGTTTGTGAGCCCAGGATTGGGCCTTCCATGACGCTGAGTCACAGGAGTTTTGTGCAGGTTCAAGGAAGTGTTAATTGAGGTGGGCTCAGTCCCCACTGTCACTTAGCTGTACCCTGGCCCGCGGCATCAGTGGCTCCTCAAGCCAGGGATGCGAGCTTGTGTCACTGAGAGCCCGCCTTGTGTGTGGCTCTTGCAGCACCTGGAATTGAGGCCGAGTCACCCCAGGTGCGCACTCACTCCCTCACACTCAACAACCGTCTACCCAGCTCCGACTCTACTGATCATAGCAGCTGACAGTTATTACACCTCACCCTCCTCCAGGCCATACGTGAAATGCTCCCACGTGGTTATCTGCAACAATAGGCTGTAATTAAATGAGATAATACACGAGCTCAATAGAGGCTGCCTTTTTGTATTATTGTTGCTTTCATCTTGCTCTTATGAGCCCTCAGTGCAGGCTCTGCAGATAAGATGCATAAAGCCTCTCTCCCAGCCTGTGGGGCAGTCACAGATCATTTACATCAGAGGACCAGGTAAGTGAGTCCAGGCAGGTGCCCTCTCAGGGGAGAGGGCTTCTGTGAGTGTTACAGAGGGGGGATCAACTGCTTGGGGGATGAAAAAAACCTCACCGACTGACATTTGACCCAGGCTGGGATGGCATGAACCTTGACCCAGACAGGTACACTACTGGGCTAGGATGTCTTTGGTTTAGGTGCCCTCTAGGGCATGGGCGTCCTTGGCCTTGAGAGTCCTTTGGACTACAAAGAGATCCAACCAGTCCATCCTAAGGAGATCAGTCCTGAGTGTTCATTGGAAGGACTGATGCTGAAAGTGAAACTCTAATACTTTGGCCACCTGATGCGAAGAACTGACTCATTGGAAAAGACCCTGATGCTGGGAAAGATTGAAGGCGGGAGGAGAAGGGGACGACAGAGGATGAGATGGTTGGATGGCATCACCGACTCTATGGACATGAGTTTAAGTAGACTCCAGGAGTTGGTGATGGGCGGGGAGGCCTGGTGTGCGGCAGTCCATGGGGTCGCAGAGTCAGACACAACTGAACCACTGGACTCAACTGAACTGAGGGCCTGGGCAAGTTGTGTATGTCCAGGGCCTGGCTGGAGGCAGGAGGAGAGGGGTGTGGGTCCTTGGGGCACCTGGTTAGCAGGGCCTGTCTGTTGAGAAGCACCGTGTTTGTTCTGGTCAAATGGGTGTATGCCCGTGGGGTAGTGGTGAGCTGGGAGGTACATTCTGGGTGTGGTGGGCACTCCCAGCAGGCTGCCCTGGGCTCAGAGGAGTGCCCTGGCTGCCCTGCCCGCCTGCACCTCCATCCAGTCATGGTGTTGGGGCACTAGGGCTTAAGGTGGCCGTTGTGTGGTCTGGGCAATAAGAATTACACAGTTTCTATGAGGGCCTTTGGGCCCCTAAGACCCAAAGACAGGGAAGTCCAAGGAGCACTGGTCCCTGAGAATAGAAGTCTGGAGCCTGGGCTGCTAGCCCAGCAACCCTGCCAACATGTGCGGAGTGGGCACAAGAGCATCGCCCATCCTGTCCACCCCGTAGATGTGCTGTTGTCAAGACCAATCCACGCAGGTGGCTCAGTCTACAATCTGACGCTGAAATGACTGGGCTCAATCTGAATTCTATTGTTTTTCTTTTCTTATTTCTTGGCTGCGTGAGCTCTTCATCATGGTGCACAGGCTTCTCTTGTGGTGCACAGGCTCTAGAGTGCATGGGCTCAGTAGTTGTGACGTGTAGGTTTAGCTGCCCCATGGCATGTGGGATCTTATTTCCCTGACCAGGGATAGAATCTGTGTCCTCTTCATTGCAAGGCAGATTCTTAAACACTGGATCATGGGGAAAGTCACCTCCACTGCTTTCCTATCTGTGAGCTCTGGGCAAGTTACAGAGAAACCTTGAGGAGCCTCAGTTTCCTCATCTGTAAAATGGGTTAACCACGGCTCCTAATTCCCGGATTGTTATTATGAGGATGACAAGCTCTTAGTGCCTCAATGGGTGTGTTCTCACTAAATTAAGTGTTATCGTGCACCTGTTTCATTTGTGAAATTCAAAACTCTGAAAAGTTCCCCAATTCACAGCCCCCGTTTCCCTTAACTCACTTTCCAGATCCAGTTTCTTTTTCTCAGCCCATTGTCTCTCGGCCCTCTAGGGTGAGCATCCTAAAGCACAGATTTGGGCCTTGCTGTCCACTTGGCTTGGGGGTCATGGCCTTGCCCTCTGGCCCCATGTCCACCCCTACTCTTCACCTTACCTCCCTGCTCCATCCCAGGCATCCCAGGCCCGGGGGGCGTTCCAGACCCCGGCCACTCCTCACACTGCTCCTCTTGCCTGAAGTGACACCTCATGTCTCACCTTCTCACCTCGATGGCCACCTCTTGGTCTGCTTTCCCTGATTCCTCCAGGTAGTACGAATGTCTCCTTCCTCTGGATACCCCTAGGCCTCCGAAGGGAGGGGTGTGGGTTTGCATGTGTGTCTGAGCCCCGTGGGCTCCCCAGGTGCAATGCAGAAGACATGGGTTTGATCTCTGGGTCAGGACGATTCCCTGGAGCGGGAAATGGCCACCCGCTCCAGTATTGTTGCCGAGAAATCCCCTGGACAGAGGAGAGTGGCGGGCTACAGTCCACGGAGTCACAGAGAGTCACATGACTGAGTGACTGAGCTGCCAGAGCACCCTGACTGGCAGCCCCAACCTGCCTTTCATAGGCTGGCACTTGCCTGGACTCCTCCATGGTAGCCGAGAAGGACCCTCTGATCAGGGGTCAGGCTGAGAGGCACCAGAGAGGAAGTACTGCCTCTGTGGTCGAACTGTCAGAAGGCAACAGCCAGGTCCTGGAGCCGGGCCAGACTCCCACCCTGCAGCCCACATCCTGCCCCGGCTCTCAAGGCGGCCTGGGTGAGGATGGCAGTGGGAGCCCTGGGCACTGCTGTGCAGGAGACTGCAAGAGACCGGGGAGTCGAGATGAATTTCTTGTTCTGGAGGCTGCGAGTCTGCGACCAAGGTGTCAGCAAGTTGGCGTCTCCTTGAAGCTGCTCCCTGTGGCCATTTTCAGGTGGTGTCCTCATATGGCCTTTCTTTTCATCATGTCCCCTGATGTCTCTCTTTCTCTCCCTTTTTCATTTTAATATATAGTTCTTTACTTGGCTGTGCCAGGTCTTCGCTGCGGTATGCGGGATCTTTAGTTGCAGCATGCAGACTTTTACTTGCAACATGTGGGATCTAGCCCCCTGACCAGGGATGGAACCTGGGCTCCTTGCATTGGGAGCATGAAGTCTTAGTCACTGGACCACTAGGGAAGACCTCCTGAGGTTGCTTTGTGCGTCTGAATTTTTTCCTTTTGTAAGGACACCAGTCAGATTGATTGGGCTCCATCCTAATGGCCTCATTTTAACTTAATCATCTCTTGAAAGACCCTATTTCCAATTATAGTCACATTCTGAGGTACTGGGTATTGGGGATTCAACACAAGAATTGCAAACTTCAGTGCATAACCGTGGGTGCCCAAAGGACAGCCAGAATGGCATTGCCCAAAGATGGAGGAGTCAGGGAGGGGCAGATACTCAACATAATTCCTGACTGCCTCTTCACCCAGGCCCCCGGCTGAGAGCAGTGAGCACTTCAAGAACCAGAGACCGGAAGTGGCTCATCTAAATAAGTTTAAAAGGAAGAAGCTGGGAGAATCCCAGAATTTCCCGAAGAGAATAAGGCACTTTAGAGGTTCCTGTTGTTGTTGAGTTGCTAAGTCGTGTTCGACTCTTTGCAGCCCCATGGACTGCAGCATGCCAGACTTCCCTGTCCTCCACTGTCTCCCAGAGTTTGCTTAAGTTCATGTGCATTGAGTTGGTGATACTTTCTAAACATCTCATCCTCTGCTGCTGATGCCACCATGACAATAACGCTGCTCCCATTTACGAGCACTGACTCCGACTTTATGGTCCCACTCCTTTCCTCACCATGTTTATGTTTTCGTCTGCATTTCTGAGCACTTGGAGCGTGTTGACAGCCCCGCTTTAAGGTCTTTGTCTGCTATGAACAATGACATCATTGCTGTCATTGTTGTGTTTGTTTCTGCTGATGGGTTTGGTTTCCCTGGTTACAGCTCATGTTTTCCTGCATCTTTGCATGTCTGGTCATTTTTGGTTGGATGCCAGACATTGTGAGCTTTATATTGTTGGGTGCTGGATTTTACTGTATTCTTTTAAATAGCACTGGGTTTTGTTATGGTATGCTGTTACATTACCTGGGCTCAGTCTCATCCATCTAAGCTTGCTTTTCGGCTTTATAATTTATTAGAGCAGCCGTTGGTGTAGGTCTAATGTAGTCCCGCTATGAAGGTGAGATCCTTAGGAGGTCTCTACTTGCTCCACCCTATATTACGAGGTCTCTCCACTGTGGTTGAAGGTAACACCAACTCCCCTGTGAGCTCTGGGAATTATCTGGGGCCTGCTACTTCCTGGTGTTCTTTCCAGAGCCAGATTCATAGAGTTTCAATCCTCACGTGCATAGTACTCAAGAGACCGGTGGAGCCCTTCTGCAGATCTCTGGAATTCTCTCTCAGTGTGGACAGCTCCCTCCTCCTGGGCCCCATGGCCTGCAGGTCCTAGCAGCCTTGACGTCTCTGAACTCGAACATCTATTTTCAGTGAGTGAGACCCCAGGCTTAATTTAGTTCCCCTTCCTGTGCTGCAGCCCAGAAACTGCCTCCAGGAAGCCAGCTGGGCTGCCGTAGGACGCACCTCACTCATTTCCCTTCTTCAGGGTCACAGCCCTGCAGTGCCTCGTGTCTGGAACTGAAAACCACCGCTTTATCTGGAGCCCCTCCCAGTGGAAGCTCTGCACCGTTATCTCATTAAATCTTCCAGACACTCTACAAGTCAGGTTACTTTTAAAATGAGGAGACTTGGAACACCCAGGTAACTTTCCCAGAGTCAGAGAGCTGCTAAGATGTTGGTCATGTGTCTGGCTGACTCTGAGAACACTACCCTGTGCCGACTGGACCCTGAGGGAATCCAGCCTCCAGGGGCAAGAACTCGCCTCTCTCTGGCCTTGCCACCTGGACCCAGGGCTCCCTCTGTTTCAGGATACTCCCCATCCTGGAGAGATATCTGCAGAGACACCACTTTGCCGACAAAGGCCCATACAGTCAAAGCTATGGTTTTTCCAGTAGTCATGTACTGCTGTGAGAGCTGGACCGTAAGGAAGGCTGAGCGCTGAAAAATTGATGCTTTCAAACTGTGGAGCTGGAGGAGACTCTTGAGAGTCCCTTGGACTGCAAGGAATCAATCTTAAAAGGGACTAAACCCTGAATATTCATTGGAAGGACTGATGCTGAAGCTGAAGCACCAATACTTTGGCCACCTGATGTGAAGAACTGACTCATTGGAAAAGACCCTGATGCTGGGAACGGTTGAGGATAGGAGAAGGGGACGACAGAGGATGAGATGGTTAGATGACATCACCGACTCAATGGACATGAGTTTGAGCAAGCTCCAGGACATAGTGAAGGACAGGGAAGCCTGGTGTGCTGCAGTCCATGAGGTCACAAAGAGTCGGACGCGACCGAGTGACTGCACAATAACAACCCCTTCCTGCAGGTGGCCCGGCCCTCAGTCCCAGAGCTCATTTCTGTGTGTGCTCAGCGTGGGAAGGACTGCTTGGTCTGCATGTATATTCACAGGCACATCTGCCCAAAAGGCACACGGGCTCTGCAGGCAGCATCCTCTGCTGAATAACCTATTTGCTCTACGGAGCTGGTTGAAGTTTAACATCAAGGGTCTGCCTTAATTATCTTAACGGAGAATGCTGAGCACGGCATCTGGAATGTAAAGCAGAGCCCAGGTGACTGCAGTGAGGCCGGACCAGGCGGCTGTTTCATAAGGTGGTATTCACATCTCAAGCCATTCCCTTCCCCTACTTTAACTTTACTTATATAATACATATAATTATATATACAATATAATAATTATAATTATATAAAAAATTATATATGTAATAATATATTATAATATAATCTATATATTTATATATATAATTTATAATATATTATTACATATAATATAATATATTATATTATTACATATTATATATATTGTATGGAGAAGGCAATGGCACCCCACTCCAGTACTCTTGCCTGGAGAACCCCATGGGCGGACAGGGGAGTCTGGCAGGCTACAGCCCATGGGGTCGCACAGAGTCAGACACGACTGAGCGACTGACATTTTCACCTTCACTGACACCAGGCCAGTGTCCTGTAGAGGAGCCTTCCTTCCATCTTCATGTAACGATGCAGGTCTTCCTCAACTTACAGTAAGGTTACATCCCAGTACATCCACTGTAAGTTGAAAATATTCAGTTGAAGATATATTTAACACACTGATCTACCAAACATCATCACTTAGGCAAGTCTACGTGAAACTTACTTAGAATACTTAAAAAAAAAGTCAGCTCCCCCTCCTCCTGACTGGGGGGCTGCCTGGGAGCTGTGGTTCCCACCTGCTGCCCAGCGTCAGGAGATACAACTGTATTATTAGCACAGGAAAAGATTCACTTCAGTTCAGTCACTCAGTCATGTCCGACTCTGCGACCCCATGGACTGCAGCACGCCAGGCCTCCCTGTCCATCACCAACTCCCGAAGTTTGCTCAAACTCATGTCCATTGAGTCAGTGATGCCATCCAACCATCTCATCCTCTGTCATCCCCTTCTCTTCCCACCTTTGATATTTCCCAACATCAGGGTTTTTTCAAATGAGTCAGTTCTTCGCATCAGGTGACCAAAGTATTGGAAAAGATTAAAAATTCAGAATTCGAGCTAAGGTTGTACCGAACACACAGCACTTTTGCACCATTCTTAAGTTGAAAGCTCTTAAGTCCAACCATCCTAAACTGGGGGTTCTCAAGGGTTCTTGTGGTGGCATTTAACTTTTTCCTCAGTGTTCTCTATTTCCTGTAACCTGGAATTTAGATATAAAGTCTTGCACATACTCTTTTTTTTTGCAGGGAGGGGGATTATACTTTTTCATTCTGTGTGACATTAAGCGCTGCGACCACACGCTGGGTCATGTAACACAATGCCAACATCTGCTACTGGGTCAAAGCGGCAGCAAGGAGATGCCTCGCTGCACACAGCATTCCTCCCTTTTCAGGTGGCGGGTAGCCTGTGATGAAGCCCCTTGATGAAGTACATGAAATCCCCACATCTCTGTCTTACTCTCCTCCATTCGTGCCCCTCTCCCCCAGGGAGGGGCCTTCTGGCACCTCCACCAGGCAAGATTTTGCTGAATTGATCTCCCAGGTTTGCATTGTGAATATGGAAAACTTTTTCCAACGAAACAAATTAATTTTAATATTCAAAATCTAAATAACATGTAATGCAATGTTGATTATGCTTTTTCACCGCCCCCTCTTAGGAGTCTGCCTTATCTTCGGAGGGGCCACTAGTCTGAACTCCCACTGATCCTCAGGCTTGGCCTGCTGGGAGCCGCAGTGCTCTGCAAGCCAGCAGAGACCCGATTCCTGCGGGATGCCCGGGAGGGATGGCTGAGCTCGGGGGCCCACCAACGGTGACTCAGGACTTAAAAATGCCAACTCGCTAAAACCCCCAGGGCTTGTGGAGTTGGAGACGATGCCAACCTAGAGCTCATGCAACCACAGGGCAAGAAGCCAGGCTTGGACTCAGTTTCCAGCCTCGGGATGCGACCCCTGCTGAAGTCAGCCAGGGAATGCCAACAAATCTCTCTGAGCTGCAAGGACGGTGGCCAAGCTTGGGCACACATCGGAGTAATGGGATCAAAACCTCATTGTCTCCAACACATGGTCGGTGGTTCATTCGGAGTTTTAAAATTCTGTTTCAGAAATTTATTTTTTATTTTTTTTTTTTAGAATTATTTGACTGTGCCAAGTATTAGTTGCAGCGTGCAGAATCTTTAGAAGCAGCACTCAGGATCTTCAGTCGTGGTGTGTGGGATCGAGTTCCCTGACCAAGGATTGAACCTAGGCCCCCTGCATTGACAGCGAGGAGGCTTAGCCACTGAACTACCAGAGAAGTTCCAAGAAATTTACTTTTATGACAGTCTTACAAAAATATGCAGGTCCCATGTCATATATATATATTTTTTTCAGTAGATCTCTTGTATCAGAGTGAAAGTGGAAACTACTATAGAATATGTGAACCATGATGTTATTAGGCAAAAACCCAGGGCGCAGCATCAGATGAGGAAACCAAGCATAACTAGAGGATGTCTCACCTGTGCAGCCGTATCTTCTCCTTCGATCCTCAGAAGAGCCTGGCATCATTGCCCCTAGTTTATACACAGAGCTATCAGAACCCTAAGCTTTAGGAGCAGAACAGGCTAGAAACGGACAGAGAAGGTCACACAGCTGGCAGTGGCAAGGCCAGGACTCTGAGGTGCCTGTGGCTCTCAAGCTCCTCGTATTTCACTACAATATGCCATGTGCCTCCATGTGTAGCCACACAAGCAAAATCAAAACATTGGACACAAGAGAGATCAGTATCATTAAAATGTTTCCCAGGTTTTCTTTGCAGAATTCCACATTCCTGGTAAGGCCAAGAAGGCCCTTCCACTTCAGGCTCATTTCTTGGCCTTTTCCCCCGGTTTCCTGTACTTCATGGATGACTGAAGTTCCTTGAAGCATCTGTGCTCCTTCCCACCCCAGTGCCTTTGCACATGCTGTTCCCTCTGCTAGTCTCTGTTTTTCTTTAAAGTCTGGGCAGTTTCTGTTTTCCCAGGAAGCCTCTTCTGACGTAGAGTAGGTCAGGCCATCATGTCACTGGTCTGAGAGTGTCCTGCTTCTCCTGGACAGCACCTTCACACCTTCAGGGGTCAGGGTGACCAGGCCGTGGGTTCAGGGCCTGAGCTCCTGAGGTTTCTAATCTCCACAGGAGGTTTTAAGTGCCTGCATGTGATTGGAGCCCAGTCCCTTCCATCTGTGGGACTCAGGTTCTTTATCAGTAAAACAGGGCCGGTGACTTTCTATGAATCTGTGGTTGTTTCTGTGAACTCTCAAGTCATATGTCACCCTCTGCGTACAGGAGGTTGCCTCTCAGACACCCAAACGGACAAGCTCTTAAGGCATTCTCGAGTGTTTAATCAGTCTGTATTCTGGGTGGAATGCTGAGATTTCCCTGTCTCAAAGTGGCCCAGGAAGGCAGGTGACAGGCATTCTCTACATAGGATGGTGGCCTTCCCCGTCTTCCCCAGGCTCTACCAGCCGCTTCCCCGAGCTCCCCCACTCAGCACTGTCCCTACCCCATGGAGCCTTCCAATCTTTTTACCGTCCTTCCTCCAATCCTTGAAGGCTGGGACTCCCCTGGGGGTCTAGTGGCTAAGACTCCAAGGTCCCCATGCAGGGGGCTGGGGTTCAACCCCTGATCAGGTGACTAGATCCCACATGCTGCAACTAAGACCTGGGGCAGCCAGAAAAAAAAGAAAAAAATTCTTGAAGCCTCCCGGGCCTACTGCCATCGTCAGTGGTTCTTGGGGGTATGAGTTAATATTCCATGACACCACGTGTATTCCATCCTGAGAATGTCTCCTTCCTCCTTGTCTTGGTTTTGATCTTTCTATTCTTTTCTGAAATTACGGTAAAAATAAATGTGTGTGTGTTGTTTTAACTTGAAGAAAATCTGAAGGCCCAATCTTCTACTGGTGTGGGAAACACAAGAGCCTGAGGACGCTTAGCAGAGTGAAGGCCAAGTTCCTAAGAGGCCAGTGTGTCTGCTCCAGACCGGAACTGGGGTTTCCTTTCCAGGTTAGCACCCTGTCTCCAGTTCCCCACTCCAGCCCTACTCAGCTAGCAGAGGCTTCTGGGACCAAAGGAGGCTGAGGTCTCTGGGTCAATGCACTCACGCCACAGTCCAGCAAGAGGTACCCTCCCCCCAGCGCCCCCCAGCCCCCCACCGCCAGCACTGCACACTCATCCCACTCCTTGGGTGTCTCCACCCAAGCACTAGGAGCCGACCTATCTCTTGTTATTCTACCCATCACCTCCCCACCCCTAGCTTGGCTAGTTGGTGCTCAGCGCATCGGGCACTGGGTAGGTGCTCAGTTAACTTTTGCCAAATGAATGAATGAATGAACCACGCGCTCCGGGGAAGGCTCCTCCCAGGGATCCTGCTGGTTTGCTCAGCTCCAGGCCTCTCCCCCAAGCCAGGGGCGGGGGGCACCTTACATCACTGGGAGTCGGTCTGACCTCCCTGCTGTAGAAGTTTCACGAAGTGCCAAGGCTCTCCCTGCCCGCTTCCCGGCCAGGGTGCACCCCCTTTCTGGGTGTATGCGATCCAGCCCCCGGGAGGGCACCCCGACTCGCAGAAGCCCCGCAGATCAGGAGACGACAGCCCCTGCCGGGGGCGCTCCTCTAGGGGTGGGGGTCGTGGGCGCGGCGCGCGGGGCAGGGCGCCCGGGGGCCGAGGGCGCGCGCGGATCCCCGCCCGCCGCCTCCTGCCACCAGCCCGCCTCCCGCCGGCGCTCCCGGCCTTTCCCATCCGGCCCGCGACGCCCCGCCCGCCCCGTCCCACATGACACCGCCTCCGCCGCAAACTTTTTTCCACCCCATCCTGCCGCGGCCCGAGAGGGATGGAAAATGGCGGCCTAGGCGCGGAGTTTCCTGGAGCAGCGGCGGCGGCCTGCGCGCGGGGGGCGCGGGCGGCAGCATGACGCGCTGGGTGCCCACCAAGCGCGAGGAGAAATACGGCGTGGGTGAGCACCTCCGCGCGCCGCGCGCGGGGCTCCGGGCCGCCGGGGGTGCGTCCCGGGAGCCTGTTGCCGCGGCGGCCCGGGCGGGGACGCGGAGTGATCGCGGCGCCCGGAGCCCCGCGTCCCCAGCCCTCCACCCCTGCCCAAGGGGTCCCATCGCGCTCCCGTCGGCGGGCACTGCCCACTCGGCGCCCGGGGCGCACGCCGTCCCCGCGCTCGCTCCGGAGCCTGCGCGAGCCGGGCCGGGGACACGCGGGTGTGTGTGTGTGTTTGGGGGGGGGTGGCGGCGGTTTGTGTCACGTCCCGAGGGTGTCCCCTCCGACACCCAGCTCTCGGGACGGGCACCGCGGCGGCCGAGCTCTCCAGCCTCCCGGGGCTTGCCCCCGGACTCCCCGATCCCAGCTGGGCCGGGCCGGGCCTGGAGGCCCCCGGGAACATTGTTCAGCCGCGCCTTTTTTTTTTTTTTTCTCCTGCTTTTCGGGTGAAGTTGTGCTCAGGGTCTGGGGCTCCCGGGTGGACCGTTTCGAGTTGCAGCGATCACGGAGCAGAGAACTGTGCTCTCCTCTGGGGGGGGGGCGGCGGCAGGAGGTGGCCCGTGCGACCCGGGGCGGCCCATCGCACGGCCCGGCAGCTCGGTGGTCCTGCCCTGGACGGCCCGGGACCCTGGGGACCGCAGCCGAGCGCTCCGAGCTGGGTTGGGAAGGGCGGGACCGGTTTTGGCTCCGCGGCTCTTTGTCGTTTGCTGAGGGGAGTGAGGGGAGTCTGGTTGCAAGTTTACATTTCTGACCAAGTACACATACATTCCAGAGACAGACACTTTCCTTAAGGGCCAAACAAACAGCCCCCCTGGGCCCCGTGCGCCCTGCAGCCCTCCTGGCGGGCCTGGCCGCCTGGCCTGCCGGGGCCTGTGGGTTCCTGCCTTCTCTTGACTTACCCACCCAAGGCTTCTGTCTGAGCTGGCGCTGATCCCCCAGCTCCATAGCTTCCTAGTTGGTTTTCAGTCTCTTTCCTCCTGCTCCAGGGTCCAAAGCAGGGACCCTAGACCATCTCCTCAGCCACGCTGGACTCTGCCTGACCTGGGCCTCCCTCCGAAGGCAGGGGATGCTTCCCTGGGGTTCCCGGTCCCTTGCCTGCCCTGCCCTTGCGGCTCTGAACCTTTGCAGTGTGGTCATCCAGAGTGTCTTCTCACTCCCGCTGCTGGTCTGGTTCAGGCCTCCCGCTACTGCGAAGCTTTCTGGGTGGTGCTAGTCCCCAGGGCACTCTCTTTTCTTTCTGTGATGCCAGTGGCTTATCTACAAGATGCCAGAGATGCAGAGTGGGCACCGGGACAATCCAAGGTCCCCTCTGGGCCCGCCCTGTCTTAGTGCAGGAGTGGCCCTGTTTCAGGGCCACAGTGACTGAATTCTCTTCCCACCGCCTTTTAGAGACTCAGGCATCTGAGACTCAGGCTTGTTTACAAATGTCAACAGCCCAACAGAGCTGGGCTTTCTGATGGCAGCTCTGTTTCTAAACTTCTAAGTGCCATCCTGTGTGCATTCAGGTGGTTTCAGACCCATAGAAATAACCCCATCCTTCTGCATTGGGTGAGGGAGGTTTGGGGGGTGTGGAGTTTCCTGCTGGGGCAACTGCAACCTGGGCTGGGGCGGTCTGAGCTGTGGGGAGCCTGTTGGGATGCTGTGTTTAAGGTGAGGGCTGAGGGTTGACCCTTAGGGAACATTGCCCTGAGAGACGAAGGAGGAGCTGGAGATCTGGGGAGAGACAGGCAGAGACCACCGTCCTGCTCGGAACTTGGCCCCTCATCCTATGTGGTGGGGTCTACTTACTGTCCCCCCTTTCACAGAGGCTGAGGACAGATGAGTGCCACTGAAGCCCTGGTGGTGGCTCTAGAGCTCATTTATGGTCAACTCCCCCAGCCCCCCACCAGGTGATGGGGAAGGGGCTTCTCTTTAGGATACCATTTTTTTTTTTTTTTTTTACACTTTGTATTTTATACTGGAGTCTAGCTGATTAACAATGTGGTGATATTTCAGGTCCACATCAAAGTGACTCAGCCATACAGATACATGTATCCTTTCTCCCCCAAACTCCCCATCCATCCAAGCTGCCACATAACGTTGAGCAGAGTTCCCTGTGTTACACAGTAGGACCATGTTGACTATCCACTTTAAATATAGTAAGGTGTACACATTGATCCTAGGATGCCATATTTTAAGCCACCTTGATCCTCTTGGTTCCCAGGGTGACCTGGATGGTGTCAATGTGCACCCTGTAGGTGTAGATGGCTGAATAGTGGCTTGTGTCTGGAGACCAAAGAGAACATTCACAAGCAGAGGGAGCAAGGTCTGCCCACTGGGGAGGCAGCTCTGGGCATGACCGTGGCTTTGTCCTTTCTGCAGTAAGGCACACGCCTTCTGGAAACTTTTGTGGCTCAGTGGTAAAGAACCCGCCTGCCAGTGCAGGAGACGCAAGAGACCTGGGTTTAATCTCTGGGTTGGGAAGATCCTCTAGAGGAAGGCATGGCAATCCACTCCAGTATTCTTGCCTGAGAAATCCCATGGACAGAAGAGCCTGCTGGGCTACAGTCCATAGGGTTGCAAAGAGTCAGACATGACTGAAGTGACTTAGCATGCATGCATGGCACTGCCTTCTGATGTCACACCTTGGGCTCATACTTTGGTTTGAAGAAAACTCCCAAGTTGAAAAGTTTCAAAGAAAAGTTTCCTGCCTGGTTTTGGAGGCAGTTCCGGGAAGGATGTGAGTGGAGGTCAGGCAGGGGACCGGGAGGGGGCTGTTCTACTTAGTGTCACCAGGAGAAGATGACAAGACAACCCAACTCTGAGCAGCAGCAGGAGCTTTAAACACCTTCTGTCAAGGAGGGCATGCAGGCTTAGAACTCTCGATTCGGGGCAGGGGAGGCCAAGGGTGCTTGAGCCAGACTCCCCTCCTGTCTGGGAGTTGTCCGGGGAGGGGGTCCCCTGGTTCTCAGGGCCTAGGCTGGCTGGGAAGATGGAAGTGCTGGAGGTAGCTCATTTCCATGAGCTGACTGGCTCTTTCTGCCTAAGGGAACATGATTGGAGAGCCCCTTCACAAAGCACAAAACTTTTTTGGCCAGAGCCTCATAACGGGACTGTGTCTCCCTAGATGGACTCTGCTGGGTCTGTGGGTGGGCTGTGCTTCCAGCGACTTGGCCTGTGAATAGATCACGCGGGGAGGGAAAATGGTAAAACTCTTATCTCATTTGCAAACATGAATCACAGCTCATTGTCTGCAAGTACTTGGGTTCTGTTAGAAGCATTGTTTGTAAGTGAGACACTTCAGTTATTTATTTATTCTGTAAAGTCAGGAAAGGAGTAAACAGCTGATCTCTTGCTTCCTCAGCAAAGGCAGGAAATCCCGGCACCCCCGGGATTCATGGGGTTGGGGGGTGGCGATGGTCACCTGTGCGATTGACCAGCCTGTTCGATTCTCCCCTTGGACGTGAGGTTGGTGGGTCAGTATTTACAGACTGGTTTATTAACACAAGGCATGAACTTTGACCTAACTCAGTCACACTGAGGGGTTGGGCCAGATGAACTTCTCCATCACCCCCCAACTAAGTTGAGTTGTAACGTCCCAACAGCCATAAAATTGTGTTCATGTGGCTCCAGTTGCTAAGATGAGATGAAAAGATGCAACGTTCTAATTCTCAAGCTGATGGTGTTTGCCTTATAAGAATTCACTAAGCCTTGTATTTGATCTGAGAAGTTATTCTGAGGATGGTGGGCTCACATCTCCTGGATGGTGTGGGAGACAGAATATTGCCCCCTGCCCAAATTTCCACGCCCTAATCCCCAAGACTTATGACTATGATGTGTGACATGACAGAAGGGACTTGGCAGGTGTGGTTTTGGTTACGAACCTTTAAATGGGTTGATTAGTCCTGAGTTACTCACATGGTGCTGAAACCCCAACACTCTGGCCACCTGATGTGAAGAGTCGACCCACTGGGAAAGACCCTGATGCTGGGAAAGACTGGGGGCAGGAGGAGAAGGGGACGACAGAGGATGAGATGGTTGGATGGCATCACCGACTCAATGGACTTGAGTTTGAGCACACTCTGGGAGATGGTGGAGGACAGGGAAGCCCAGTGTGCTGCAGTCTGTGGGGTCCAGAGAGTCGGACACGACTTAGCGACTGAACAGCAGCAGCACACCTGGGTGCCCTGAGCAGAGAACTTTCTCTGACTGCTCACAGTAGAAAGATGTGGTGGAAGTGGACTCAGGTTCCGAGCCTGGGAAGGGCTCCGTGCCCCCTTGCTGGGCCAGAGATGTAGGGACCCACTTGCTAGGACTGCAGGGAGCTCAGGGTGGCCCAGCTGACAGCCAGCAAGGAAACGGGGACCTCAGTCCTGCACCCACAGCTGGATTCTGCCAACACTCCCAGTAAGCCTGGAAGCAGATTCATCCCAGAGCCTGCTGTGAGAGCCCAGCTGGCCAGCACCTTGGCTCTGAGACCCAGGAACACTGGGCGTCTGACTTGGGGCACAGTGAGATAATAAACGTGGGTGGTTTTCAACTGCCAAGGGCGTGGTGATGGGTTATGGCAGCAGTAGGGCGTGAATGGAGGTGGTGTGGCGAGCAGCCCTGGCGAGACTGGGTTCTCTTTCCAGCCTTAGCTTTGCCAGGAGGCAGGTTGACCTCCGTGTGTCCTTCGCTCTTCACTCCAGGCTGAACTCAAACAGGGAATGTGGGTATTGGCACCGAGACATCTTTGACTCCTGGGTCTTAGTCGTCATATGGCCCTTGAGCAAATGATTCCTGCTTCCTTAGCCTCAGTTTCCTCATCTGGAAAGTGAACTCAAGCCTGCCTTCCGCAGAGACTGGTGGGGATTCATTGAGATAGTGTCCTCAGAGCACTAAGCTCTGAGGTCAGCATTTGAGATAAGCGAGGCGCTCCATGGAGCAATGCTTTTAGTAATTTTTTTTATATAATAAATTGCAGTTTAGAAATGTGGTGACAAATGATTTCCTCTTTGGTTTCGACAGTCACGGTGGCTGAAGGAAGGCTCTTCTTCCAAAGTTAATTTTCTACTAGGGAGTGTGACATTTGCTTGATAATAGAGATTATGACGTGTGTATTCAGATTAGCTCTAAGCAATGGTAATTGCTAGGAATAGGGTAGTATTCCAATAAGTTTGGGAGTGTGGAAGCTGCAGAGAGATCCTTCATGTTGCCTGGAATAGCAAGCAAGCTGCTACTTTGGGGGATGAAAAATTATATTTGATCGTAAGTAAAGAGAAATGCAGACATTTTTATTCACTGGAGTTGCAGAAAAACAAAACATAGAACGTATTATATTGCTGCAAACCTGATTTTACTTTGGAAACATTATACACATTTTAAATGTATTGTTGTGCCAGGGTTGGCCCAGAATAGCAGAGTGTTATCAGGATTGCCTGAGGGTGTGGGAATTGTTCTTTCGCTTGTGTTCTTGTGACCTCTGAGGATGCAGGTAGTGAGAACACGGAGAAGGAAATAGTGGTGAGTCCTGAGCTGGTGCAGCCCAGAGCCAAGTGCCTGTGCCCAAGGGCCCCTGTGACCTCTCTCTGTCTCGGTCTGTCTCTCCTCTCTCTTTCTCCCCCCTTCCTTCTTTCCTTTCTCCCCTCCTTCCTCTCCCTCTTGTCTTCATTAAACTTTGGATTTTTATGTAATTACAGACACAGCAGTTGTAAGAAGTAATACAGAGACCCCCATGTACTCATCGCCAGTTTTCCCCAAGGTTCTATCTTGTAAAACTCTGACACGATGTCAGAACCTGGGTGTTGACGTTAAAGATACAGAGCGTCTCCATCCCCCTCAGGGCCCCTCCTATGGTCCTCCTGTTTCCACCCTCCTCCCGTCTCCCTGCCCCATAATCCTCGGCCGTCGTTAATCTCTCCTCTGTTTCTGCAGTTTGATAACTTCACGAATGTTACGAGTATGAAACCTTTCTTGGTTGCCTTTTACCTTCAGCATGATTCTCCAGAGAGTCACCAGGTTGCTGTGTGTATCAGCGATTTGTTCCTTTTCTTAGCTGAGTAGCGTCCCGTGGTGTTGGACGTGCCACAGATGGTTTAACCATTCATTCGTTGAAGGATGTCTGGTTTTGGCTATTATGAGTAAAGCTGCTGTGAACACTCATGCACAGGTTTTTGTCTTTTTTTCTTGTGTGTGTGAACAGAAATCTCCATCTTCTGGGGTAAATGCCTAGGAGTGCAATTGTGTTTTGTTTGTTTTTAATTTTTGAAAATTTTTTGGCCACACCGTGCAGTATGTGGGATCTTAGTTCCCAGACCAGGTATTGAACCTGTGCCCCTTGCATTGGGAGCGCAGAGTCTTTAAGCACTTGACAGCCAGGGAAGTCCCAGGAGAGCAATTATTGAATTGTGTGGTAGTTTGGCTTTTTAAGAAACTATTAACACCAGACTTTCCCCCAGTGGCTGTGCCGTTTTACATTCCCACCAGCTGTGTGTGTATGTGCATGTTTGTGCTTGTGCATGGGTGTGTGCTTGTGTGTGTATGTGAAGGTGTGTGCATGTGTATGAAGGTGTGCAGGTGCGTGCGTGTGCATGCATGTATGCGTGAGATCCAGTCTCTCTGCATCCTTACGGACACGTGGTGTCTGTTTTCCCCAGTCTGAGCGGTGTGTTGTTGGCCTGGAATCTGCATTTCCCTCACTGCAGTGCACCCTGGGAGGAGACCTTGGTGTAATTTGGGAGATGAGCCGGGCTGGGTGCTGGGCGGAGGGGGCGCTGCTGATGGATTTGGTGAAATAGTTGGGTTTGCTCAGGGAAGGGCCAGAAGTCCAGCTTGAAGAGAAGATCCTGGAGTGGGAGGCTGGAGGCAGCGTGACGGTGTGGAGGTACACGGTGCTGTACACCGCTGGCCGACGGCTCACCCAGACGCTCACTTTTCAGACTCGCTCAGTGTCCTGGGGTCATCCTTAGAGAGGACCGTGGTGAGGAGGGGGTGCCATTTCACACAATGGACTCGCGCATCCACGGAGTTTGGTATCCGTGTCCTAGACCCAGTCCCCTGTGGATACGGGGCAGGGGGATGACTGTTGGTTTGCTGCCTTCCAGAGCACACTGTTAGGTGGCTTCAACAGCAGGAATTTCTTATCTCCCGGTTCTGGAGGCCGGGGGTCCAGGATGCAGAGGGGCTGGCTCCTTCCGGGACTTCTTGTTGGCTTACAGGTCTCTCCGTGTCCTCACACAGTCCCCCTCTGTGTGTGTCTCTGTCCTAATCTGTTCTTATAAAGACCCCTCCTCATGGATGAGAATCCACCCTGATGACTTCATTTTGCCCTAATCCCTTATTTAAAGACCTGGTCTGCATATCCTGCCACATTCTGAGATATTGGGGTTTGAGCTTCAACCTTTGAGTTTTGGGGGACACAGCCCCTGACAGTGTGATTATCATGACAGTAAGGCTTTTCCTCTTATGTTTCACTCTGCCTTTGGGGGATCACCATCTGGGTGACTTTTTCTGTAAGCTTGTGGGTCCCCAGTACTGGGTGGACCCCTGGGAGGTGGGAGGTGGGCGCTCATGGTGGAAGCCCCCCCTTTGGACACAAGGCTCACAGAATCTAGTTCAGGACTCTAGTTAGTTTCTGTGTTAGACATGGAAATTCCTTGCTATCAAATTATGGACAGGACATTAACATCTCATCATTTGGGACCTGAAAGGAAGCTGTGTAGGTTTGAAGTGTGGTGCTTCACAGCCTGGGGGGTGTAGGAGGGTGACTCCTCAAGCGCCACCTGCCTGTGCTCACCTGGCTGAGTGTCAGGAGGCTGAGACACCCCCTTAGGTATGTTTCTAGTCTCTTACCAACTGTGTTTGTGGCTTGAATAGAGTGGCCAGGCCACGCTGGGTCCAGAATCCCAGGTCTCCCATGATGGCGAGGAGGCCCTTGGTACCTGAGTTGCTCATTCACGTTGGCCCAGCAGACAACCCCTGGGGCTGCTCTTCACTCTGCGGACCAGGAGGCTGGCTCTGCCAACAGTCACCGCTGGCACAGCCTGCAGTGGCCCCGGGGTGCTCGTGGGGCGCTTTGATCTCGGTAGCTAACGGGCCAGGGCAGGGGGTTGCTTCTGGCAGGTCGTCTGGATGATCGAGTGTAAGCTCCGTGTTAGCTCAAGACTCTGCAGTCATCCGCCTACCTGCATGCTGGTGGGCTGCTGCGTGTACATACACAGAGGCGCTGTCTGCCTTCAAAAGGCAGATGGTTTCACCCCAGACAGATTCCTGTCAGCTTGTTAAATTTTCATCTGGGTGCCTTAAGGAGAAAAAGATGTTTTCTTTCAGCATGCGGTGTGTGCCAAGAGATCACAGGTTTGGGGTAGGAGAGATTCCTCTTTGCATCTCAGCTCCATCTCCTCCTAGCCAAGTGACTTGGCTGAATTGTTTGCCTTAAGCTTTCTCCTTTGTAAAAACTGGTGATCACGCCAACCTCCTTGGGCAGTTCTGGGGATAAAGAGATAGCCCACCTCAAACCTGGCCCTGGGCTGTGCTTGGAAAAGGTTAGTTCCTTTTGTTATTGATTGTGAAGGCTTGGGCTACTCTAGTGAGCCCCCAGTCTGACTGGGGGACCAAAGCAGTGTGGACCCCATTGCTTCTCATCCCCTGCTGGTTGGGAGCTGTGGGTGGAAGATGGGGAGAGATGTTTCATGGCTTCCCTAAAATTTTAGTGCTCACACTGAGGTCAGACCAGCAGCTTGAGTTCCTATGGATTCCCAGGGCAGATCCCTGAAGCTTCCAGGGATAAATCTCTCATCAAAAATGTTACTCTGTCTTTTTTCCTGGCCCATTTGCTGTTCATAGTTGCTCCTGCCTGTCCTGAGGAGTGTGATACAAAGTTTATATGCCTTCTTGAGTAACTTAACGTGGATACGTTAAGTACACTTTTAGGTACACATGTAACTGTTGTGATTTCTGTTCTGAATTAGGGTTCGCTAGCTGCTGTAACAAACAGCCCCAGCGTTTTGCTGGCTTCATACAATGAAAGTTCCTTTTTTCTTCACATCACAGTCCAAGTAGGGATGGGGAGGGGACCCAGGGGCTCTGTTCCATCTGCTAGTTCAGGGACTAAGGCTTTTTCTATCCTGTGACTTTGCCCTCTGCAGCATCTTGCCTTTTAACTTGTGGATGGGGGAAGACAGAGATGTGGGACAGTTCACAGGAGATTTCTTCCTGGCCGGGACTGGTACCCACACTTCTGCTCGCATTCTTGTGTTCAGAGCTCCGTCCCTGGCCAGCACATGGGACTCAGATGTAGTCCTGCTGTGTGTCCTGAAGGAGGAGGACGAGGTGGGTCTCCTCCACGTTTTCCTATAAATACGTATTTTCCATGGATCAGCACGAACTGGGGTGGACCGGTTAGAAATACTGGCGTTGAACGCCGGATTGTAAGATCTCACACCTTTTAGTCCCTAACAGTCCTGTGGCAGAACAGATGGCCAGACCCCTACAAAGATGTGAAGGGATGTGAGTGGGGGCAGTTACTGCCTTTTTTTTGATGTGTGTTCCACTACTTAAGCCCTATAGGATTTCAGGATGTTCTTTGTGTACTTAACCCAGAAGCATCCTGGGGCAGGGGCAGTGGGCCCGTGAACATGTAAAGAAAGCTGCCTTCTAAATTGGTCATCTTCATATTTGTTTGGCAGTTCCCATTCTCACCACCCTAAAATGTACTTAGCATCTCCAGACCCCATTCCTGGGTCTGTTGAAGTCTTCTGGCTTAAGAAGATGTTTACTAAAGCCTGCTGAGAGCTGTGTCTGCCTTAAAGTGTTAGCGTTTGTTTCTTTGTAAGAATGGAATCATTTTTTTTTGGTAAGTTGAAGTATTGTTGATTTGCAGTGTTGTGTTAGTTTCAGGTGTACAGCAAAGTACAGCTTCAGTTTCATAGATGTATATGTGTGTGTGTGTGTGTGTGTGTGTGTGTGTGTGTGTGTGTGTATACATATATTCTTTTCTGGATTCTTTTCCATTATAGTTTATTATCAGATGTTGGGTATAGTTCTCTGTGCTATATAGTAGGTTGTTGTTGTTTATCTGTTTTATATAGAGTAGTTTGTATCTGCCAATCCCAGGGTCCTAATTTATCTACCCCTCCTTTCCCCTTTGGTGGCTCAGTGGTAAAGAGTCTACTTACCAATGCAGGAGTTGAGGGTTCGATCCTTGGTCCGGGAAGATCCCCTGGAGGAAAAAATGGCAACCCACTCCAGTATTCTTGCCTGGAAAATTCCATGGACAGAGGAACCTGGCGGACCACAGTCCATGGGCTCACAAAGAGTGGGACATGACTTAGCAACTAAACAACAACAGCTTTCCCCTTTGGTAACCATACATTTGCTTTCTGTGTCTGTTTCTCTTTTACAAATAGGTTCATTTGTACCATTTTTTAAGATTCCACAGGTAAGTGGTAACACATACTTGTCTTTCTCTTTCTGACTTACTTCACTTAGTGTGACAGTCTCTAGGTCTATCTGTGTTACTGCTCAGTGCTCAGTCCAGAGTCTGTCATGGCTGACTCTGTGTGACCCCATGGACTGCTTCCCTGTCCATCACCAACTCCTGGAGCTTGCTCAGACTCATGTCCATCAAGTTAATGATGCTATCCAACCATCTCATCCTCTGTCGTCGCCTTCTCCTCCTGTCTTCAATCTTTCCCAGCATCAGGGTCTTTTTCCAGTGAGTCAGTTCTTCACATCAGGTGGCCAAAGTCTTGGAGTTTCAGCTTCAACATCAGTCCTTCCAATGAACACTCAGGACTGATCTCCTTTAGGATGGACTGGTTGGATCTCCTGGCAGTCCAAGGGACTCTCAAGAGTCTTCTCCAGCACCACAGTTCAAAAGCATCAATTCTTTGGCACTCAGCTTTCTTTATAGTCCAACTCTCATATCCATACTTGACCACTGGAAAAACCATAGCTCTGACTAGATGGGCCTTTGTTGGCAAAGTAATGTCTCTGGTTTTTAATATGCTGCTTAGGTTGGTCATAGCTTTTCTTCCAAGGAGCAAGTGTCTTTTAATTTCATGGCTGCAGTCACCATCTG
Organism: Okapia johnstoni; assembly: GCA_024291935.2. Lineage (NCBI taxonomy): Eukaryota > Metazoa > Chordata > Mammalia > Artiodactyla > Giraffidae > Okapia > Okapia johnstoni. The sequence goes on from CM044318.1 coordinate 83,081,824, forward strand.
CAGTAATTTTGAAGCCCAAGAAAATAAAATCTGTCTCTGTTTCCATCGTTTCCCCATCTATTTGCCATGAAGTGATGAGACCGGATGCCGTGATCTTCATTTTTTGAACCTTACTGCAGGTGGCATTACTTCATTCGCTCTTTCTTGTCATGGCTGGAATTCCATTGTATCTGTGTGTGTATACATGTACACCACCCTTTCTTTATCCTTTCATCTGTCGATGGACGTTGAGGTTGGTTCCCTGTCTTGGCTGCTGTGAAGACGACTGCAGTGAACGAATCTGCCTTTTCTGAAGTAGCGCTTGTCTTTGTGACTCCGTGGGCGCTGAAAAGGGCTGGATGGGTGGATTGGTCAGAACTACAGTCACTTAAAGTGAAGTGAGGGGACTGGTGGTGTGGGATATTAAAGAACCTTGGACCAAGAGTCAGAAGGTCTGGGATTCAGGTCTGGGCCCTACACCTCGTGCAGCCTTTTCCACCTCCCCGACCTCAGACCCTGCACCTGGGCACTGGGAGAGTCCCAGAGCCTGTGCTCACCTGTCAGCCGCCCTGGAGGAGCTCCCCAGATCACGCGTGCAGAGAGCCTGCCCCAGGAAGGAGCACCACTCGGATTCACTCGCTGTGTTGGCATTCACTTATAGAGAACATGGGCAGTATCTGGAGATGGTTTTCATCACCCTTTAATTGAAAGAGGACTGTGTGCTTTTACTTTTCATCAAGTTTTGTAACTTTTATTTTACGTGCGACAGGTTTTCTGATAATTGATTAGCCTTCTGGGAAGCTGAGCATTCTGAATGATCCGCTCAGCTGGGCAGCTAAACCTGAGTGTAGGGCTGAGCTGTGACGTAGTCACGGAGTAAGTGTGTCCCCGCTTCAGGGGTGAACGTGGCTGTCGCCAGCCACAGGGAGATTAGCCAGAGAAGAAAATGGTACAGTTCCTCCCTCCCTCCCTCTCTTCCTTCCTTCTTGTTTGCTTGCCAGCTTTGTTCTTAGACACTGAGGATCCAGAGTTACCCTATGTCTCATCTCCGCTGGATTCTTGCCATTAAGTGACTTACCCAAAACTCTGCGGTCTTTGGGGCTTTGGGGATTGCAAGGATGTGGATCTGTTTGATTTTTTTCTCCATGCCTAAACTAACTCGTTCAGTTTGTCTTAGACTGTGTCCTCTGAGCCCTGAGGTGTGTCCAGCCCTGCTCTTGGGATCTCTGATCGGATTTCTGAGACCATGGTGGCTGCCACCTGCGTGGAAAGGGCATCCTTTAAGACACCCTCCCCAGCCTTTTTGGCCTCATTTCCTGCCACACTTCTGTCCTGCTGGCTGCCTGGCTGGCCCTGGGGCACCGTCTGCAATTTCCTGCCTTAGTTCCATAGAGTCTCCCCTCCTGGCATTGCCTCCTGATCCCTTCTGTGCCTTTGTTCCCAACCTGGGGCTGAGGGCTGGGGCCCCAGTGAGAATGGTGCTCAGCCCCAAGGGCCCAGGAGTCTTGAGGGATGAGGAGGGGGGCCACAGGGGGAGAGCCTGGGCGGGGGGGCAAGAAGTCCCCGGGGTCAGGGAGTCAGGATGGAAGAGACCAGAGGCCTCCGTCCCCCAAGCTCACAGCACTCTCAGTTCAGTTCAGTCGCTCAGTCGTGTCCTGCTCTTTGAGACCCCGTGGACTGCAGCACGCCAGGCCTCCTTGTCCATCACCAACTCCTGAAGTTTACTCAGACTCATGTCCATCGAGTTGGTGATGCCATCCAACCATCTCAGCACACTGGTTTCCCTCTTAATTTCATCAATCCGAGCCCCATACAGCAGATTCTGGGCTGATGGATCCAGGAGCACGATCCTAGTCCTTGCTGCGTGGTTAGAGACTTGGAGCAGCTGCCCCTGCCCTGTGGGGGAGGGGACCAGCCTGAAGCCCACAGCCTTGTCCCTGGAGTATTCAGTGATGGTGACAGTGAAAGTCGCTCAGTCCTGTCTGATGCTTTGCGACCCCATGGACTATACAGTCCATGGAATTCTCCAGGCCAGAGTACTGGAGTGGGTGCCCAGTCCCTTCTCCAGGGGATCTTCCCAACCCAGGGATTGAACCCAAGTCTCCCACCTTGCAGGCAGATTTTTTACTAGTTGAGCCAACAGGGAAGCCCAAGAATACTGGAGTGGGTAGCCTATCCTTTCTCTAGCGGATCTTCCTGACCCAGGGATCGAACCAGGGTCTCCTGCATTGCAGGAGGATTCTTTAACAGCTGAGCTGTTGGGGAAGCACCGAGTGTTCAGTGACATCACTGCAAAGAAGGTACATGGAGGGGAGGCAGCCCCGTCTGAGCCAGGATGTGGTCCTGGGTTGCGATGCATTGGGGGCTCCGAAGCCCCTCCGTGCCTTTGTCCTTGCCCGTCGACTGTGGATGACAGTAGTTTCTGCCTCACAGAGTTGCTCAAGGCTTAAGTGGGTGAATTCATGCCAAGCGGGTTTCTGTGATCTGGGTACTAGTGACGTTCTGGGTTGGCTGTGTTTTGGTCCTGTGCATTGTGGGGTACTTAGCAGCACCCTTGGCCTCTACTCAGTTGATCCCACTAGCAATTCCCTTCCTTCAGGGGTGACAACCCAAGATAGGTCCAGACATTGCCATGTGTCCTTCTGGGGGCCGGATGGCTCCCACTGGCATCAGCAGAGTGCTGGGAGTCACCCCAACTCCTAATCAGCACTCTGTATTTGTTTACTGTAGTGTAGTATAGTGTAGCAGAGAAGGCAATGGCACCCCACTCCAGTGCTCTTGCCTGGAGAATCCTAGGGATGGTGGAGCCTGGTGGGCTGCCGTCTATAGGGTCGCACAGAGCCGGACACGACTGAAGTGACTTAGCAGCAGCAGCTGCAGTATAGTGTAGCGTAGTGTGGTGTAGTGTGGTTGTTTGCTGTAGTGACTGTGCTGTTAGAAGCAAAGCCTTTGCCGCATATTTGGGAGGAAAAGTTAGAAACCTGCAAGACTTGTTTCAGAAGGCAGTGCTTTGGGCAAGAGTGTTGAGAGGAGGGAGCCTGCGGTAGTGGGGGTGGGACATACAGCCGGGCACCTGGGCTGTCTGCGGGTGGTCAGGTGACAGCTGTGTTTCTTCTGTGTTGTTCAGTCGCTAAGTTGGGTCAGACCCTTTGTGACCCCATGAACTGCAGCATGCCAGGCTGACCTGTCCTCCTTTCTGAGAGATAAGCAGCAGTCTTGAGGTCGGGTCCTGGCAAAGATGCACAGATTACCAGGGGTGTGATGGCCCACCCCCAACATCTATGTCTAAGAAATACCGTTCAGGCTCCCCACAGACCTTCATCAAGACTGGAAGTCAAGCATTCGCTCTTGGAGTTTTATTTGCTGGAGTCAAGGCACTTATCAAGACTCCATTCCCCACCTCCCCCACCCCCCCAAAAAATAATAACTTATTTTCTTTAGCATAATTGACTTTACCAGGGGCAAATAGTGATTTAGCAGAAGGGAAATGTGATTATTTTTCTTCCAAATTGCTGTGCTTCTATTAACTTCGCAAGATTTATTTTCACGTCCTTCTAATGTCTTGTGTGTTCTACTGCCCATTTTTCAAAGGCAGGAATACAGTTTGGTCTTCCAGGCACTGTGACCAGGCAGCCAAGTTCCTTCAGATTGCTCTTGGGGGGGGTATTGCTTTGAGGATCAGCCTGGAGAGGTGGGGGAAGGGAGAGACGGGTGTGGGGACTGGGGCTGGGGATGACTCCCAGGTACAGAAGGGAAAGGGGCTTCATTCAGCTGACCTCACTGTGCCTGGTGGTACATCCTTACCCAAGTGCTGGCATGTCCACCTGAGTGTCCTGGTCATGTCGCAGTGCCTTTGCACATGCTCTTTTGTCTGCCTGGAAATACCCTTTATTTACCTCCCCCCGTCAAGCTTTTCCAGGCTCAGTGCAGCTTATAAATCTGTTATTTTATTGACATCGAGTTGATTTACAGTGTTGCGTTAATTTCTGCTGTACAGCGAAGTGACTCAGTTATACATGTGTACACTCTTTTTTCAGATTCTTTTCCAGTATGGTTTGTCGCAGGATATTAATTGTATTTCCTTGAGCTAAACAGGAGGACTCTGCTGTTTATCCATTCTGCATAAAATCGTTCACGACTGCTAACCCCGCCCCGGCAGCCACACGTCTGTTCTCTGTGTCTGTCAGTCTGTTTCTGTTTTGTCAGTAAGTTCCTTTGAGTCATATTTTAGACTCCATCCCTAGTAGCTCAGATGGTAAAGAATCTGCCCGCAGTGTGGGAGACCTGGGTTCGATCCCTGGGTGGAGAAGGTCCTCTAGAGAAGGAAATGGCTACCCACTCCAGTATTCTTGCCTGGAGAATCCCACGGACAGAGGAGTCTGGCTGGCTACCATCCATAGGGTCGCACAGAGTCAGACTTGACTGAGCGACGAACACTTTCCCTTTTTTTCACTTTTCATACTTGTTTTACAATGTTGTGTTTGTTTCAGGTGTACGGCACAGTGGTTCATTATCCCTATGTGTGTATATAAATATATGCATATGCATACATACACACATATATTCTCTTCAAATTGTTTTTCCTTCAATGGGTTATTACAAAATACTGAGTATAGTTCCCTGTGCTTACAGTTGGTCCTTGTTTGTTATCTATGTTATATATAGTAATTCAGAGGTCCCCAGCTGCTTCCTAGGTGGCATTAATTGTAAAGAATCTACCTGCTAATGCAGGAGAGATGTAAGGGACTTGAATTTGATCCCTGGGTTGGGAAGATCCCTTAGAGGAGGTCATGGCTATCCACTCCAGCATGCATGCCTAGAGAATCCCATGGACAGAGGAGCCTGGACTATGGTCCATAGGGTCACAAAGAGTTGGACTTGACTGAAGCGACTTAGCATGCACCTACAACCTCTGGGGTTGTATGCCTGATGATCTGAGGTGGAGCTGATGTAGTAAAAATGGAAATAAAGTGCACAATAAATGTAATGCACTTGAGTCATCCCCAAACCATCCCCTTACTGCCCGCAGTCCATGGAATAACTGTCTTCTGCAAAACCCGTCCCTGGCGCAGTTGGGGACTTCTGTAGTAATTCACAGGCTCTTAGAGCCAAAGGGGCGATATCATCTTGGTTTCCTAATTGAGGGGCCAGGGCTTTTGAGTGTGGAGCTGGGCAGAGACCCTCGCTGGCAGGCCCCCTTTAGAGCTTTAATGAACACAAGAGGCCTCTGAAGTGCTGGGTGTGGGGAAGGGGAAGGGAACCTTGAGTGAAAGTTTTTTTAAAAAAGTGATTTAACAGAAACCCAATTCCATAGGATTCCTGCCTCTTCAACTGTGTTGCCTCCAATTGAGCAGAAAATAAAACCTCCAGTTTTCACCTGACCAGTAGTTACCAGTGGGGACCACATGTGGTCAAGGGCACAAAAGCATTTGTCTGTACAATTTCCCTCTTCGATGCCTGTGATTTACAGGCAGGTGCTTAAAGGTGGGATTAACGTGGACTCAGCCTTCAGAGTGAAGAATGCAAGGCCCTGGGAATGAAGGATGGATGGAACTGTTTCCTAAGGACAAAGTTTCAGCAATCTTGGCATCAATAGTGTAGCATTATTCTTCCATTCTTAAAATTGATCTTTTATTTACCTGCCAAAGTCCGCTGCTTACCTGCAACTATCTGCAGCAGCTTTGCAGCTTTGCTTTAAATGTGTCAGCCTACACAAACTTTAGGCTGGCTTATAAAATTTTCACAGGTCTTCCCGCCTTTATCATTGACCTAATGACGTTTCATCTTGTGGTTGCGGTTGCATCACAGCCTGGTGAAATAGAATGGTGGTGTTGAGTCTTGTTTCCTTTTTTTTTTTTTTTTTAATGAATGCTTCTTGTGTCACACAGGGCTTCCCTGGTGGCTCAGTGGTAAAGAACCTGCCTGCCAGTGCAGGAAACGCAGGTTCGATCTCTGGGTCGGGAAGATCCCCTGGAGAAGGAAATGGCAACCCACTCCAGTATTCTTACCTGGGAAATCCCATGAACAGAGGAGCCTGGCAGGCTGCAGATCATAGGGTCTCAAAAGAGTCAGATACGACTTAGCGACTAAGCAGCAACGTCATCTTGTGTCACACTGCCCGACTGCCTGGGCAGTGGGCCTAATTTGCCCTCTGCTTATGCTCTAAAATGTTTTTAATTGTGTACACACACAGACAGACATCCCCAGGCACATACATACACAAAGCTGGGTGAAATCCCAACATTACCTGGTTCAGCTTCTGCACTTCATCCTTCTTGTTACCTTTTCTTACCATGCAGGGAGGTCATGAATCCCTTTCTAAAATACACACATGGCAGGGCGTTTGTGTCGTGGTCGTACCCATATGGACGACCCGAAACCTCAATGGGCATCTGAGACCAGAGGAAGCGATGTTATTAGGAAACTTTCATGGGGTGCTTCCAGAGTGGGAAAGCTTCTGATTTTTTCCTTTTTCTGAGAAGATGACAAGTGAAAGGAATGTCAAGGAATGTCCACCTAAAATGTCAAGTGGAGACAGCATTTTTAAATGGAAGTTGATTTACAGTGTTGTGTTAGTTTTCAGGTGTAAAGCAAAGTGATTCAGTTACACATATGCACATATATTCTTTTTCAGATTCTTTCCCATTATAGGTTATTACAAGATATTAACTATAGTTTCATATGCTATACAGTAGGTCCGTATTGTTTTCCTGTTTCGTATATAATAGTGTGTATCTGTTAATTCCAAATTTATCTCTCACCTCCCCACTTCCTCCCAGGTCCCCTTAGTACAGACAGCTGTTTAACAGGGGAATGAGATTTTCTTGAACTGTTGGGTTTGGTGAATGGGATGAGTACCGTGTTCATCTCAGAAGCTGGGAAACCCTCACCAGCAGGGAGGGGATGGCTGACTTTGCCCTGTCTGTCCCATGGCATCAGTGGGGAGCTCCACGAGTGGGATAAAAAACGGTGGCTATTTTATCTGTCTGTCTATTTATCCATCCATCCGTCCATCCATTTATTTTTCCAGTTTTACTGAGATATAATTGGCACTGTTGTTGTTCAGTTGCTAAGTTGTGTCTGACTCTTTGCAACCCCATGGACTACAGCACTCCAGGCTTCCCTGTCCTTTACTGTCTCCCGGAGTTTGCTCAAATAGAGCACTATGTAAGTTTCAGCTGTACAGTATAAGGATTTAACCTACATACATGATGAAATGATAATCACAGTATTTATTAAACATCCATCATGTTATATTTTGGGCTTCCCTGGTGGCTCAGACGGTGAAGAAACTTCCTGCAAAGCAGGAGACCTGGGTTCGATCCCTGGATCAGGAAGATCCCCTGGAGAAGGGAATGGCTAGCCACTGCAGTATTCTTGCCTGGAGAATTCCACGGACAGAGGAGCCTGGCGGGCTACTGCCCATGGGGTCGCAAAGAGTCAGAAACAGCTAAGCGACTAACACACATATCATGTTAGATACAACATTAAAGAAAATAGAAAAAGAATGTTCCTTGTGATGAGAACTCTTAAGATTCACTCTCAGCCATTTTCATATATAACATGCAGCAGTATTAATTACATTTGTCAGGTTGTACATTACATCCTTGGTACTTCTAGCACTGTAGTAGAAGTTCCAGTTATGCTCTTATACCTGGAAGTTGACCGCCTTCATCCAATCGTCCTCCCACACTCCCCCCACCCCGCCTCCCCCACCTGCCCCCATGGCAATTTTAAATTGCAAGTAAAAACATCATCGGTGACCAGCAGCAGCCCTGGGTGTGAATGACTGCCAAGGACTGGGCGGCCTGGCCAGTGCTGATGTGACTGCCATGTATCCGGCCAGGGTGGGCACCCTCTTGAGGAGCCTCCAGGGAGGCTGTGCACCAGTAGTTGTTAGAATCCTACAGGCAGGAATGGAAAAATGGCAAACCTCTCCGAGGGGCTCTCTCAGGGCAGGAATATGATGTGGGGTGTGCCTGCTTGTGTGTGTGTGTGTGTGTGTGTGTGTGTATGATGTACAGTGTGCCTGCTCTCTGTGTGTATGTGTGTATGATGTGGGGTGTGCCTGCTCTGTGTGTGTGTGTGTGTGTGTGTATGATGTGCAGTGTGCTGCTGTGTGTGTGTGTGTGTGTGTGTGTGTGTGTGTGTATGGAGGCGTCGAAGAGTCGCAAACGACTGAAGTGGCTTAGCATGCATGCATGCACGGTTAATTAAGGTGAGGTCATTCTAGATGAGAGTTGGCCTTTAATTCAAGGTGGCTGGTCCTTATAAGAAGAGGCAGACCCCCAAGAGACCACATGAGGATAGAGGCATAAATTAGAGTTGAGCTGCAGGAGCCAAGGGACCCTGAGGAGTGCCTGGGGCTGCCAGGAGCTGGAGGCTGCAAGGGGGGAGCCCCCCTCCCCTCTCCCTTTATTTTGGACCCTTGGCCTCCCAGACCTAGGAGAGAATTAATTCCTTTTGTCATAGCCACCAGATTTGCAGTCATTTGTTATTGCGGCCCCAATTCAGAGCATTCGGGCACAGACGCATTTGAGAAACGGGTGCAGAGGTGTTTCTGGTCTTCATTCAGGGAGGAAGGTGATGCTCAGAGACTGTGTGTCCTGGTCTGTTTCGCATCATCTTTTTAGAGAAGTGTCTGCAGACTGTGGTGTCTCATGTGCAAGCGTGTGATATCGCTGGTAGGTTTTTGCTCTCTCTTTGATTTGCTTTTTTCTTTAATTTGGATGTGGTGCGGAGTCTCTTGGACAGTTTCTTGATGTGAGTAGGCAATGCTTAATGGACGGCCATCCCTCCCAAGGGTGAGGGCCCCAAAGTGTGCATGGGACCTTCTTCTGATGCAGCCTGCTCTCCAGTTGGTGTCTCAGCAGGTCATCTCTTACTTTAATTTTTTTTTTTTTAATTTTTTGGCAGTGCCTCACGGCATGTGGGAACTTAATTCCCTGACCAGGGATCAAACCCGTGCCCCCAGCATTGGAAGGAGTCTTAACTGCTGGACCACCAGGGAAGTCTGGTCATCTCTTTCTTTCCCTCCAGAGAGACCTCCTTCATCACCATCAGTCGACTCTGAATCAGAGTCTACAGGGAAGACACCCTCGGAGGTGCTGGGGACTCACTGAAGATCCAGGCAAACATAGTGTGTGCTCTTGGGTTGCCTGATGTCTAGTAGTGAAGTCGATACTGATGCTAGGAGTGAGCGTTCTCTAAGAGTGATGGCATCTACTGTGCCCCTGGGCACCTACCCAAGGGCTGGACAGTCTAGGAGTGCTGGCAGGAGCAAGTATCATTTATAGAGACCTGGGGGACCTCTAGCAGGTACCCAGCAGAAGAGACAGGACGAGTGATCGCAGCAGAGGGGACTGTGTGTACGAGGTTTCGAGTTGGGTTGAGTGGCTTGTTGGAGAAGCTGAAAGAATAAAAGATGAACAGAGTGAGGACATTCCTGGATTCAAAAACCTAAAACAGAATGAAGCAAAGGTCTCCAAGCCCCACTTGGAAGGAAAGCGCTTAAGGAAGGCCAGGGGTGGGGGCATTGATCCCCCTGGCCGTGATTCATCTCATTTATTGCCAGAGCCGTGCCCTGGGCTGACGGCTGGTCTCTGCCCCCCGGGGGGGCCTCCTCGGAGCCCACTGTCTGACTTGTAAACTGGCCTGGCAACCCCCAATTTACCAGAAAATCAGAAGAAATGGGCTTCCTTTCTTCCATTTATAAGGGTTATTTTGCACAATTGCCACACAGCCACTGTTGCCCTGAGCCAGAAAGGTTTGATCTATTGAGTCTAGACTGGTATTATGGCTAAGTATTTAATCAGGTCACTTTCAGAAGCCTGGCTGCCGGCATTTAATATCTAGAAGCATTTTCATATGTCTTGTTTGAGGGTGGCGCCTCTGTCCGGAAGGACTGCAGGGAAGAAAATGTGCTAAACATGAAAGGCGACGTTGTCCGGGGAGGTGGAAGGAACTGGGGTTTGCAGCCATGTGTGGATCTGTCGGGCACAGATGAAAACCCCTGCAAGTTTATTTGCGTCAAAACTGATTCAGCAGCTCATTGTCAGGTCCTGTTGTGGGCTGGGTAATTGTTGGGCTGAGTCCCAGAAGGTTAAGGGACTGTTTGCAGCTGGACTGAGCTGGGGGTGAATTCTGGCCACCTTGCTGGTTGGGTAGTTTTTAGAATTTACTTTCCCCTCCATGCCGTGGACAGTGCATTTCCTTTACTCCCCTGTAAACTGGGGAGAGTACTGGTTGCTACCCTAGTGTTGGCATGGATTAAGTGTCGACACCCAGGTCATATGGGTGTTTTTATTGGAGTTGCTCTGAAGAGTCTAGGGTGTCAGTTGCAGTGATGGGGATTCAGAGTGTTTGCCCTTGTTCTTGAAGGGACCTGGGGCTTGATTGTGGCTGGTTGGCTGTCTCTGGGAGGCTTCACCGAGGACTCCTGGAGGGCCTCGAGGATGCTGAGGTTGGGAAGGGGCACCCGATGGCAAGGCGTTCATGGGAGGTTCTGCCCAGGCTGTAGTGCGGGATGCGGGGGCGAGAGGACCAGAGTGGAGCTGAGGGCTTGCAGGCTGAGTTGGTGAGTGGGAACTCAGTCCTGAAAGCTGCAGGGGTGGGTGGAGTGCAGAGGCCGACAAGGGAGCTCGTTCTGACATTCCCGCATTGTCAAGCAGGCGGATTCTTTACCGTCTGAGCATCAGCAAACGCTGGCTGAGCGTCAAAGATAGCAGCCACACAGAATCCTGCACGGGGGGCCGGGGGCCCTTTGGCAGTGAGGTGCGTTCTCTCGGGCTCATTACCGCACGCACCCCACCGAGAGGACCCCAGATGTGTAGGGTCGTCCGGGAGCCCCCGCTCTGGTGCTCCGAGAGGCAGCAGCGCTGACATCCAGGGCGAGCTGGGGGAGGGCTGGCTCCCGATGTTTCATGGGGGAGAATTGCTTGGAAGATGGACAAGCGCAATATGGGTCTTACAGGCCTGCATACCTCTGCTTAGAGTGGCTTTCCGTGTCAATGACGTTTGTGCGCGTGTGATAAGAAGCAGGTGTCTCTCGGGCTCCGCACGGCCGGGTGACGGGTCTGGGACCAGCAGAGGGACAGGCGATGCTGCTCAGTGGGGAAGCGGGACCCGGGTCCTCCCCCCTCTTTCCCGTCTTCCAGCTGAGCCACCACGGGCGAGTTACACGCCTCCGTTTCTGCATGTCTCCACGAGGTGCGGTTCGGAAGCTGCATCCTGGGGCCGTGGCGAGGACGACGTGAACTGAGGGGCGCAGAGTACACGGACAGTGCCTGCTGGGTGGTGAGCGTGATCCATGGACCACAGCTCTCATGTTGGTTTCCTCGGGCTGCCGTCCTAACGTGCTGTGACACACTGGGGGACTTGGAACAGCCAAACGTGCTTCCTCACGGTTCTGGAAGCCAGAAGCCTCAGATCAGGTGTTGGCTGGTGGGTTCATTCTGGAGGTTCGGATTTTTGCTCTAGGGTCTTCTTGGGGCTCCTGGTTGACCTTGGCGTTCCTTGGCTTATGGCAGCATTGCTCCAATCTCTGCCTCTGTCTTTTTTTTTTTTTTTTTTTTTTTTGAGACATGAACAGTTTAATAGATGGGGGAGCTTACACTCTGAAGCCAGGACCCAAGTGACATCTCACTGTGTGCAGTGGACAGTGGGCAGGATGTGGTGGCTGTCTTTACTCTGCCTCTGTCTTCACATGGTGCACTATCTGTGTCTCTCTGAGTCTCTGTGTCCAAAATTCCCTTTTCTTAGAAGGACAATAGGAAGCCCAGGGCTCCAAAATCACTGCAGATAGTGACTGCAGCCACAAAATTAAAAGATGCTTGCTCCTTGGAAGAAAAGCTATGACAAACCTGGACAGTGTATTGAAAAGCAGGGACATTTTTCTTTGCCAGCAAAGGTCCGTCTAGTCATAGCTATGGTTGTTCCAGTCATCAAGTATTGATGTGAAAGTTGGCCATAATGAAGGCTGAGCACTGAAGAATTGATGCTTTTGAACTGTGGTGTTGGAGGAGACTCTTGAGAGACCCTTGGACTGCAAGGAAATCAAACCAGCCAATCCTAAAAGAAATCAATCCTGAATATTCATTGGAAGGATTGATGCTGAAGCTGAAACTCCAATACTTTGGCCACCTGATGTGAAGAACTGACTCATTTGAAAAGACCCTGATGCTGGGAAACATTGAAGTTGGGAGGAGAAGGGGACGACAGAGGATGAGATGGTTGGATGGCATCACTGACTCGATGGACACGAGTTTGAGCAAACTACTGGAGATGGTGAAAGACAGGGAAGCCTGGTGTGCTGCAGTCCATGGGGTCGCAAAGTGTCGGACACGACTGAGTAACTGAACAACAACAACAGCAAATTCAGTGTGACCCCTTCCCAGTTTAATTACATTTACAAAGATCCAATTTCCAAAGCGGGTCATTTTCACAGGGACTGGGGATTAGATATTTGAATATAACTTTTGGGAGGGAGGGACAACATTTAACTCAGCACTGCTACTAATTATGACTGTTTCAAAATAAACAGATCAAACAGATTAGATCTTGGTTAGATCTGTTTCCAGGTTATTCAGTTCAGTTCAGTGGCTCAGTCGTGTCTGACTTTTTTCGACCCCATGGACTGTAGCACACCAGGCTTCCCTGTCCTTCAGCATCTCCCGGAGTTTGCTCAAACTCATGTCCGTTGAGTCCAGGCTATTAGAAACCCCATTTGCAGAAGGTTACTAGAGTTAGGCATAGAAGACCACAGACCACAGACCTGGGTGTATGGTGACGCCCTGGGAAGACACGCCACTGTCATGCTGTCCTGATGTTATGGGACAGGCTTAGAGGGCAGAGCAGGGACAGGCGAGGTCCTGTGGAGACCTGGAGGTTACCTAGAGACGATCTGTCTGGGTGCCTGCTGGAAGCTTCCATCTGCTAAAGCTGAGTTCCCTAACTCTTGTCTTGCTGCGCTGACAGTTACAGCTCCTCCGAGTTTGGAGAGCCAGTGGAGGGGACACTGTTTGGATCTCACTGAAGATAAAGTGAGACTGGGGAGCTTCAAACAGTCTGGGGAGGTGGGGAGATCGTTGCCCTTTATCTCAAAAATCATATCGGCAGGAGAAGCCCGCCAGGGTTCTAGGAAAGATCTGATTTCACCAGCTTCCCAGAGCTGACAGACAGGAACTGATAAAGTCTCCAAAGAGTCCAGTCCCTTTCTGAGGACTAGGGCTCCTCAAAAATAAGGTCTCGGCGGTCTATTCCCAGGTGACCCTGGTGGGAAGGACATCTGTGTGTTTTCACGGGAAGCCTTTCACGGGCTTCGACTTGGAGAGTCAAGGAAGGCGCTGGAAGGACAAGCTGCTGAACTGTGATGTACTGGAGGGGGTGTCTTCTGTCTCTGGGGACCTCAAATGTTGAGTGGAGGGGTCAGCTTTCTGAGGTTTCTCTGGTTCTTCATGGAAGCTGTCTGGAGAGTGTGGGGGTACTGTGCAGAACGCCTGCATCCAGGCCGGCTTAGGACACAGCTCGCATCTGCAGGAGCTGCAGTGTTGTCACCTGTGAAGGGCACAACAAGGATGGAGCACCTGGACCCTGCCTTCCTCCTGGTGTGGGGTTCATGGAGAGGAGGGTGGGGAGCACTCTAAGTGGTGCCTGGTGTGGACTCTGCGACTTTCTGGAAAGGTATTAGGAAGGTAACAGGAAATATTCAGCTGTTAAAAAGGCATTCAGGGGGACTTTCCTGGTGGTCCAGGGGTTAAGACTTCCCACTTTTAATGCAGGGGGTGTGAGTTTGATCCCTAGGCAAGGAACTAAAATCCCACATGCTGTGTGGTGCAGCCAAAAAAAAAAAAATTAACTGAGTCTTTTGTTAACAAGATGGAGTGAAAGTATAGGCATATCCTTAGGGGCTGGAGTGATGATTTTAGAGTAGTTATGGGTAGAAAGTAGTTCTCTGGAGCTCCTGCCCCTTGGATCCTAGAAGGCTGCAGAGAGTCAAAGCTGAAAGACAGCATCCACGTTCAGAGGGGTCTTTGATCGTCTTGGTCCATAGGCCTCAGGACAGCAGACGAAGCTATGCCAGGAGTCAGGGTCGGGGCCACCAGTCAGCGGACAAACTGCACCAGAGCAGAGTAGGGCCTTCACAACGGCCTCCCGAGGAGACCTGGAGGTTACCGATCAAGCATCTCAACCGGCAGGGCGACAGGATCACTAGAAATGCAGAATTCATGGCTGCCCTGGACAAGCACAGCTGGAGGCTTGGAGGAGGGAAGATTCAGGGACACGCGGAGGGTGGAAGTCAGTCCTGGAGCAGTGAAGGTACCTGGTCTGGTGGCCCCAGGAAAGGCAGGACGCAGTGATGCAGGTTGAAGGGTCCTGAGTGGGAATAAGGGGTGGACTGTCCCCTGGAGGATTGCGAACTGCCAGTGGGGTGAGCACACCTCAGCGCCTCAGGAAGGCCCACGGGGGATTGATAGAAGATCTCTGAGTCCCTCCTCCTGAGACTCAGTTCAGTTTCAGCCAGTGGTCCTGGGGAGCTTTCTTAACAGTGGGTTCCCTGGAGTGAGGTCACACCCAGGTCGATGCACTCCTTTCTCCTCCTGGGTATCTTAACGTCTGTCCTTTAGACTGTTTCCAACGGATTGACCTGGAGTGACATGGAGGGAACCTGCAGGCCTTTGGTGGCTGGTGGAGAGCAGTGAGGATGCTGGCTTTGGACGCGGAGCAGTAGATTGCCGGGGTTGGGGCCTCTGATGGATGGGCTGATCTCTGAGGGGCTTCCCATGTGCCAGGCGCTGCTCCGATGGTGCCCACTTCCCACAGTTGGGGTGGATTCTTGGCGGGGTGCAGGTGCTGAGCTCTGTAGCTCTCGCAGCCGTGCTGAGGTAGAAATGTGACTTTATCTGGGGGGAAACACACGTAGGTGATAAAAGCGGTCCACACTGGTGCTGTGATGTGACAGACGCTGGCACTTGGAGCATCTCATGGCTGACTTGATGGTCCTGGATGAGGCCTTTCCTGTAAGGAGCGCTGAGCCACAGGGGCCATGGTGTTTGCCTTCTTTAAGCATTGTTGCCCCGTCAGAGGGGCAGGGAAAGGGGAGGGCCCGGGAAAGGGGAGGGCCCAGGCCACCCCTTCCTGGGATCTCCTGGTTTGTGGAGCAGTGTTGCTTTCTGCTTCTTTTAAGTTAAATGTTTCAGTGGTGGCTCAGCTGGAAAAGAGTCTGCCTGCAATGCAGGAGACCCTGGTTTGATCCCTGGGTTGGGAAGATCCCCTGGAGAAGGGAAAAGCTACCCACTCCAGTGGAGAATTCCAGTGTTCTGGCCTGGAGAATTCCATAGACTATGGAGTTCATAGGATCGCAAAGAGTTGGACACCACTGAGCGACTTTACTTTTTCCAGTGATTGAGGAATATGTGATGATTCTCTGAAGGTCTTTGCACTTCTGGGGTTGCACATGGCACTGGCTGAGGGCTGGGGATCAGAAGGATGGATGCAGGAGCGGCCTTGCTTCTGGGATGCTCTGGGTCATTGTAGGGAAGCAGGGCCGGCGTGTAGGGAAATGTGGCGATTTTATCCATCTATAAATGATGACGGGCTTATTCATCATGTTTCCCTTGGAGGCCTTCAGTGTTGTTTTGGAGATGGGGTGACGTTTTCTGTGAAGCAACTTGATCCCTCAGCATGTGGGTTCTCCGGCAATCCTCAGATACGTGAATTTGAAGTCATTTTATTTACTGTTAATAAATGATAGACTACCCACTCCAGTACTCTTGGGCTTCCCTGGCGGCTCAGCTGGTAAAGAGTCCGCCTGCAATGTGGGAGAGCTGGGTTAGATCCCTGGGTTGGGAAGATCCCCTGGAGAAAGGAAAGGCTACCCACTCCAGTATTCTGGCCTGGAGAATTCCATGGACTGTATAGTCCGTGGGGGTCACAAAGAGTCGGACACGACTGAGCGACTTTCACTTTCACTATTTACTGTTAACATGATGGCATTAGTTACATATAAGCTCAGGTTTTATATGCACCATGATCCGTGATCTTTTCGTCTAAATATGATTTAGTTTAGCTTTCTTAGTTTTCTTTTGGCTATGCTGCACAGCTTGTGTGATCTCAGTTCTCTGACCAGGGATTGAACCAGGCCACGGCAGTGAAGGCCTGGAATCCTAACCACTAGGCCTCCAGGGAGCTCCCCACATTTAGTTTTTCATTGCCCCCAAACTCAAAGCCAAATAGCGGGGTACGTGCCTTGTCATTTATTTGCCCTTCCACCGTTGAGGCTGGAAACCAGAGGGATGCCTTTGTGTGACAAATGAGGATCTTAGTCGTGACCTTGAGTGTGGCACACACATCATCACCTGTCAGCCACACCGTCACAGTGGCTCCGTGACAGACCCCCACTTTCTACAAGAAGCCGTGGATCACTGATTCGCTTTTTCTTAACCATAACACTTTAGGATCCAAGCCTGATAATTCTGCAGATACCTGAGCATGAGTTTTAACTTTATTTTAAAAAAATCGCTGTTACCTGACATGGAGAAATACATGTAGCAAGACAGGGCAGCTGCTTTAAATCCACGACTCCGCTTTCTAGGGTTTTATTCCTGCTGAACGGATGGGTGTCAACTTTATCTGTTTTCCCACCTGCTCTGAGTTGACTTTGGATGTGGTTCAGTGTCATGGCTAGCCAAGCCTATTTGGAATTTATGGGGTTTTAGTTTTTATTTCTGTCTCGTCTACTTGGTGGAGCCCTTACAGGAGGGAATGATGATAAGGATCGTGAAACGCAGAGAACTTTTCTTTCAAGGTGTGCACTCTTATGTGGCTCCATAAAAACCCTTCGTTGAGATGTTGCCGATTTTCATCTAGAATTTTCTATTGAGAACGCCATGATGATTAAAGAGTAGTTGTGATATTAACACATTTCATTGGTTTCTGATGACTGAGTTTATGGTTTTTATCCGATAAAACTTTATTTGTGGACACCGGAATTTGAATTCTGTATGAATTTTGCATGTCGTGACATATTCCTTTAAAAATTTTTTTTTAAACTGACATATAGTTGATTTACAATGTTATGTTAGTTTCTGGTATACAGCAAAGTGATTCAGTTATGTGTCTATATGTATATACACATACACACATATATAATATCCTTTTTCATATTCTTTTCCATTGCGGCTTGTCATAAGATAGTGAATATAGTACCTCCCTGTGCTATGCAGTAGGACCTTGTTTATGTATTTTATATAAGTAGTAGTCGTATGTGCACGCTAATAGCAAGTCTCTAGTTTGTCCCGCCCCGCCACACACTTTTTCCCCTCTGGTAATCCTAAGTTCGTTTTCTGTGTCTGTGAGTCTGTTTCTGTTTTGTATATAAGTTTGTTTGTGTCATTTTTAACGATTCCACATATAAGTGATATCATGTGATATTTGCCTTTCTCTGACTTACTTCACTTAGTATGATCATCTCTAGGTCCATCGATGGAGCTTCGAATGGCATTATTTCATTCTTTTTTGTGGCAGAATAGTATTCCATTGCATATATGTACCACATCTTCTGTGTGCATTCATCTGTTGATGGACATTTAGGGTGTTTACATGTCTTGGCTATTGTGAATAATGCTGCAGTGACCATAGAGATGCATGTATCTTTATTGCTTTGGCTGCACTGAGTCTTAGTTGCACTGTGCTATGTGGCGTCTCTAGCTGTGGTCCATGGGCTCTGGAGCTCTTGGGCTCAGTAGTTGCTGCCCAAGGGTTTTAGTTGCTCCCTGGCATGTGGGATTTTAGTTTCCTGACCAGGGATCAAATCTGTGTTCCCTGAGGCAAATTCTTAGCCACTGGACCACCAGGGAAGTCCCCCATGTATCTTTCTGAACTTTGTCTGGGTGTATGTCTAGGAATGGGATTGCTGGATCATATGGTAACTCGAGTTCTAGTTTTTTGGGTAACTGCCATACAGTTTTCCATACTGGCTGCGCCAATTCACATTCCCTTCAACAGTTTAAGAGGAGGGGGAGTTCCCTCTTTTCCACACCCTCTCCAGCATTTGTTCTTTGTATACACTTCTTGACGATGGCCACTCTGACTGGTGTGAGATGATACCTCACTGTAGTTTTGATTTGTGTTTTTCTAATAATTAGCAATGTTGAACATCTTTTCATGTGCCTATTGGCCGTCTGTATGTCTTCTTTGGAGAACTGTGTCATGACATAGTCTTATTTTGATTTTTTTTCCCCCAGCTATTTAAAAATGTGAAAACCATTCTTGAGCTCATGGCCATAAACAAACTGGTGGTGGACCTGATTTGGGTGGGAGCTGCAGTTTGGAGATCTCTGGTCTCAGTGTTGCTAAGGCTTAGGGTTGTATTCAAGATCTTTCCCCAAAAGGGCAGAATTCCCACTTAAAAATAATAGAAAATATTAGTGTAAAATCAAAGAGAAATGATTGAACCTGTCAGGAGAAGTGGATTTCCAAATTTTCCTGCTGTACCTGTTAGCTTTTTTTTTTTTTTAAATATGGTATATGTATTTTACCTGAAGAAATGGATTTTTGATCCATTTTGAGTTGATTTTCATATACTGTGTTAGGTAAATGTCCATCTTCACTCCTTGGCATGTGGATATCAGTCTTTCCTGCACCACTGTTGAAAAGACTGTCCTTTCTCCATTGACTGGTTTTGGCGCTCTTGCTGAAAATTGTTTGTCTGTACATGTGATACTTACTCCTTGGAAGAAAAGCTATGACAAACCTAGACAGCATATTTACATGTAGAGACATACTTTGCTGACAGAGGTCCATATAGTCAAAGCTATGGTTTTTCCAGTAGTCATGTACGGATGTGAGAGTTGGACCTTGAGCACTGAAGAACTGAGGCTTTTGAACTGTGGAGCTAGAGAAGACTCCTGAAAGCCCCTTGGACAGAAAGGAGATGAAACCAATCAATCCTAAAGGAAATCAACCCTCAATATTCATTGGAAGGACTGATGGTGAAGCTGAAGTTGCAACTCTTTGGCCACCTGATGCAAAGAGCAACTAGAGAAAGCCTGCACGCTTCAACAAAGACCCAGTGCAGCCAAAGTAAAAAATAAATAAAAAATTTAAAAATACAGATAATTAATTTTTTGAAAAAACACATTTATATTTTTAAAATTTATTTTTATGTATTTATCTTTAATTGGAGCATAATTGCTTTACAGTGTTGTGTTGGTTTCTGCCATACAGCAACATGAATCAGCCATAAGGATACATATATCCCATTTCCATGACTGGCAATGGCTTGATTCAGTAAGAGCCTCCGCTTGGTTACCAGATCAGTGTTCTCTGATGGACGAGTTCAGAGGCCTGGATTTGTGTGGCTGCTGGCGTTCTTCCTGGGTGCTTGGTATTGTACCGATAATCCTACAAGTCCCGTAGGAGGCCTTTCTGTATTTGGGTCCCTTTCTTGGGGGCCGTAGTGTGGTTCATGTTCCTGAATAAAGCAGACTGCCTTATTTGGGCCCTTGTCCTCTGGGTGTCATGCCGGAGGCTGGCATGACCATGAGCTGGTGGCTGGCGCTCACCCTGGGTCAGGGCTCGAGTGGCAGAGAGTCCAGGGGAAGACAGATTTGGAGGAGAGGCCAGAAAGAGAAGCAAGTGGGAAGTTTTTGCTTCCTCCCAAATGCCTTCCCAGGTGGCACAGGGGTCAAGAATCCACCTGACAATGCAGGAGACCCAAGATCCCCTGGAGAAGGAAATGGGAACCCACGCCAGCATTCTCGCCTGGGAAATTCCATGGACAGAGGAACCTGGTGGGCTACAGCCCGTGGGGTCGCACAGAGTTGGCCACAGCTGAGCACGCATGCAAACGCCTTTCTAACCTTGGAAAGCCCTCCCAGCTGTGATATTTTTACTTCTGATTTGGACATTTGTGGTTGCTTCAGTAACTGACAAGAAATTGACCCAGTGAATTAAGCGTGGTTTTAGGAAGGGTGGCAGGCCACGGGGCATTTGAGGACTCAGGGGCTTGCTTTGCTTCATAATGTAGGTTAATTTGTTGGGAGTTGATTGAAAATGATTTGGAAGAAACCAGCCCTAGGAGGAGGAGATCTGTGCCACCATTCTGGGTATTCTTTCAAACCAGGGTGATTTTCCAAATTAGATAACAGAGGGAATCTGGGGCATTTCATATTCAATGTAATTTTTCAAAGTTACCTGTTTCAGTAAACAAGCTCTTCACTGCAAATAATTCAGAGAGAGGACTTCTGTAGTTGGCCAGGGTTTATGTAATTAGTGTATCAAGTAAAATTTGAATCATATTGACAAGAACTGGAGTTGTGATAACAAACAGTAATTGCTGACTCTTTATCTTATCAGGGAAATCAAAAGTGTATATTGAATTATAGTGACTCTATTATGTTGCTCTGTGAACTCACCAAGATAATTCTTTTGAGGATGATTAAATGTAATCATGAAACCATATATATGAGAAAGCAAACAGATGGATAAGCCACCAAAGTAATTATCAGCTGTACATTTACATTTTTCCATCACAACATTTCAAGGACCTGCTGGTCCAGAGTAATCTGCTAGGTCTTTGTCTGGAAGGATAGTCTTCTAATATTGTTTGATGGTTCATCTGCCCTGAGATGCGACCAGAGGGCGTTTCAGCAGTTCAACCTTCCAGAACTGGAGCTTCACATTTTTATTGGTATCTAGTGGACAGAGAGGAAGAGAAAGCTTGATGGCATGTGTTCTGAGGTTATGAATGCATGCTGCACTGTATAACGAAGCCCTGAACAGAAACAATCAAAAGAGCTTGCATTCTGTAGATAGATTGCAAGTTCAGTTCAGTTCAGTTCAGTCACTCAGTCGTGTCCGACTCTTTGCGACCCCATGGACTGCAGCACGCCAGGCCTCCCTGTCCGTCACCAACTCCCAGAGTTTATTCAAACCCATGTCCATCGAGTCGGTGATGCCATCCAACCATCTCATTCTCTGTCGTCCCCTCCTCCTCCTGCCTTCAATCTTTCCCAGCCTCAGGGTCTTTTCAAATGAGTCAGCTCTCCGCATCAGGTGGCCAAAGTATTGGAGTTTTAGCTTCAACATCAGTCCTTCCAATGAATATTCAGGACTGATTTCCTTCAGAATGGACAGGTTGGATCTCCTTGCAGTCCAAGGGACTCTCAAGAGTCTTCTCCAACACCACATTTCAAAAGCATCAATTCTTCGGCACTCAGCTTTCTTTATAGTCCAACTCTCAGATCTGTACATGATCACTGGAAAAACCATAGCCTTGACTAGACAGACCTTTGTTGGCAAAGTAATGTCTCTGCTTTTTAATATGCTGTCTAGGTTGGTCATAACTTTTCTTCCAAGGAGCAAGCATCTTTTACTTTCATGGCTGCACTCACCATCTGCAGTGATTTTGGAGCCCCCAAAAATAAAGTCAGCCACTGTTTCCACTGTTTCCCCATATATTCGCGATGAAGTGATGGGACCAGATGCCATGATCTTAGTTTTCTGAATGTTGAGTTTTAAGCCAACTTTTTCACTCTCCTCTTTCACTTTCATCAAGAGGCTCTTTAGTTCCTCTTCACTTTCTGCCATAAGGGTGGTGTCATCTGCATATCTGAGGTTATTGATATTTCTCCTGGCATTCTTGATTCCAGCTTGTGCTTCCTTCAGCCCAGCGTTTCTCATGATGTACTCTGCATATAAGTTAAACAAGCAGGGTGACAATATACAGCCTTGACGTACTCCTTTCCCTATTTGGAACCAGCCTGTTGTTCCACGTCCAGTTCTGACTGTTGCTTCCTGACCTGCATACAGGTTTCTCAAGATCGCAAGTACCTAAGTCCTGGCCACACTTTCCGGTTTATGGTGTGGACTCTGCTGTTGTTGTCCTTTAGTCGCTCAGTTGTGTCTGACTCTTTTGTGACCCCGTGGAGCCCGCCAGGCTCCTCTGTCCATGGGATTTCCCAGGCAAGAACACGGGAGTGGGTTGCCATTTCCTTCTCCAGGGGAACTTCCTGACCCAGGGATCAAACCCTAGTCTCCTGTGTCTCCTGCACTGGCAGGTGGATTCTTTACCACTGAGCCACCAGGGAAGTCCAGTAGTATTGACTCTAGTCATCCTTTAAAACACAAACAGAAAACAAAATCAATCAATCCAACAACAGCAAAAAACAAGCAAACAAAAACCTGGCAAAGTCAGAGTTGAACACAATGTGTGGATTTTTACCTGTCTAAGTATAATTGCCTTTTCTGGAAAACTCACACCTTTCTCAACACCTCTGCAGGTGGGATGCTAAGAGTTCAAAATCCCATGTGAAGATTCTGCTGGTGGTTCTCTGAGTGTCTTTGAACCTGCTTTGTTTGGAGTGTTTAGATGTGGGTGCTGAGCTTTGGTGGTGAGGAGCCCAGGGTCCGGAGGGCGCAGGCTGTGTGCTGGCACTCTGGGATGTCTGCTCTTCGTCCGGATGTACTGAGTCCGAGTTATGGACACAAGGATTGCGGAGCCCGGCGTCTCTTTTGGTTTGTTGCTGGGGAGTGAAACTCACTTTTCATATCCGGTTGAAGCGGTGTGCGGGTTGCCTGCTGTTACAGTGGAAATAAATCTTGAAAGACCTACAACCATGGGAATCGGAAAGTAATGGATGAATCTGCTCCTTATTTCTGATTTGAAGGAAGTTGGCTTTAATGGAATGAGCTGGCCTCAAGGGATCTGCCGTCTCTGGGAACCTGGGACCTGTGATGAAGCAGAGACATATCATCCTGCTTATTTTTCCTGTAAAGACACTCAGCATTACAAAAATTCATTAAAAGATAACCCCGATCTGTCCTTTTGGGAAGCTTGTAACAGAAAGCAGAGGATAGTTTTCTATGATGATTCCTCTGGCTGGGTATTTATTTACAAGGTGTTTCTTTCCAGAAAATAGATTATGTGTTTCACAACCTCGTTATGGATTTTTTTTCAGTTTTCATGAGCACTTGTGATTTTAATTAGTATCCTAAAAAATATTGATTTCTTTTCTTTTTCTTCTAGAAATGATCATTAAAATGAACAAACAAAAGGTTTCAGACCTGCTTTGAACCTGACTGCTTTACTTTCTTTAAAGGGCTAATATTTCTGTGGTTGTGAACACAGACTCTGGAGCCAGACTGCCTGGGATCGAATCACAGCTCTGCCCCGGGATAACCTCAGGCCAGATGACCTCCATCCTGCATGCCTTGGTTTCTTTTTCTGTAACAAGTTAGCTAAGTATATATATATTCAGCAAATAATTACCAAGTGCTAATAAAATGTCAGTCAGTTGGCTGGGCCTGAGGAGACAGTGTGGACCTAGATGGATATGGAGGGATGGCTAGTAAGGAGGCAACTGCAGGACAGAGTGGTGAATGGTAGGAGGGAGAAAGGGCTATCAGGGAAGGCTTTCTGGAGGAGGTGACATCTTAGTGGGAGATTTGAAGAACAGGTATGAATTAATGAGATGAAGACAGGCAGGTAGGAGTAGCTTAAATATATCTGATGCCCCAGAGGCATGGGAGTGCATGGCCCGTTGACATTCAGCCTGGATCCTTCTGAGGGTTGGGGAAGGTGGATGGATGTCCAAGTTGAGGTTCAGTAGCTAAGCTGGGTCTTTGCAAGCCTCACTGAGGAATCTGACTTTATCCTCAGATCAGTGAGTAGTTATCAAGGGGTTTAAAGCCAGAGAGTAATGTCATTGGGTTTGGTTCTAGGAAGATCCTTTAAGCAGTGGTTTGAAGGGTGGGGGAACGAGGCTGTGGCGGCTGTCCAGGTGAGAGTGGGCGGTGGCCTGGGGGGGCAGTGCAGGAGTTGGGAGAAGGGGCTGCATTTGAGAAATAGGAGGAGAAGTGGTGCATGGTTGTGGAGGGGAGGGGCAGGGTGTCTGGGTGGGTGGTCCAGGAGAAGCATGGACTCAGAGATGGACGTTCAGGACGTCTTCGCTGCCTCCAGTGATGGGCATCCGCTCTGTGTGGAAGGGCCTAGTGCCAGGCATTCCTGGGCCACTCATAGGCTGTAGAGTCACTGGGCACCATTGACAGGGTTGGACATCACCATGTGGATGGTGAGATGGTGGCGGATGGAAGAAGATGAAGCCATTCAGGCTTCCGGACCCCAAGGAGCATCAGGGGTCAGGACTGAAGCAGGGAAACCTGCAGAGTGCAGGCCCAGGAGGAAGGGATCAGGAAGAGCAGATGGAGGCTATCTGGCTGGGATGTCTGTGAACTTGAGGAGCGCGCTCCAGCGGCGTGGTGGCCGGAGCCTGAGTGGGCAGGAGAGCTGAGGACATGACTGCAGAGGAGTATGCATGCCTGGGGCGCTTGGAGGCCGGAGGCTGCTGAAAGCATAGGGACCGAGCTCTGCCCTGCTTCCTCTGTCAGTTACCGGCCACTGCGTAACGAATCACATCAAAACCTGGTGGCCTGACACAGTGCTTGTTATCTCAGTTTCTGTGGGTCTGGAATGTGGCTTTGCAAGGTCCTCCAGCTCGGGCACCCTCGTGAGGCTGCTGTGGGTCAGGCCCAGGCACCTCCTGGTTCAGCCGCGGGGAGGGGACTGCATGCACAGTGGCTGTTGGCAGGTCCCTCGGTGGCTCTTAGCTGGAGACCTTGCCACGTGGATCTGTTCATGGGGGCAGCTCAAACGGGGCAGTTGGTTTTATCAAAGTGAAGGAGAGGGAGAGACAGACAGATGCGTACACACCGAAATAGAGACAGAAGCCAGAGTGCTTTTGTAACCTCATCACAGGCATGACACCCATCACCTGCTGTGTTTTATTGGCTTGGAAGCCCATCCCTAGGTCCAGCTGACGCCGACAGGGAGGGGACCATGCGGCTGACCTGCAGTGGGTAGGATCGTGGGGGCCGTCTGGGAGGTCTGTCTGTCCCAGTCTCTTGAGTTTTGTGACTCCCCTTGGGGGGGGTGTCCCAGTGACGTCACTCCCTGAGGTGAAACACTCCCTGCACACACCTTGGTGACTGTGTGGGAAGCACGGTTCCCAGTCGGGGTCCTTGTAGGAAGGACCTGAACGTACAGACACTGAGATTGAAGGGGAGGTGCCCCTTGGAGGCAGGAATTACATCACGGAGAAAAATCTTGTTATAACATATCCTGCATTGAGCGCGCTCACATTTTGGGGCGAGGGGAGGGGTTCTGCTCATCTTCCCGAGGGGCGGGTGGGGTCTGTCCTTGTCGTTGGGTGTGTGGGTCCCAGCAGGTCACCTGTCCGGTCCTGGGAAGGAACCTGCAGGGCCTGGCGGGAGGAAGGAGGTGCTCCCAGGCTGCTTGTCACCCGAGGATGATGGGGTGAGTCACTCCCTGGGCCTGGAGTCCTCCCATCTCCATTCTCCAAACCAGGGGTTTGGGTGCTTTGGGGCAAATACTCAACTCTCCCATTATACCGTGGATAATAAAACTTTATTTTGCACAGACAGGCAGCAGGCCAGGCCGGCCTTCGGGCTGTGGCAGCTGACTCCTGATCTTTGGAATGAGGAAATAAAATGCCTCAGATGCTTTTGGCTGATGGTCATCGACCCACACGTAGAGTTTTATGCTGTGTTTTATTGTCCCTCTTAACATTCGCACACAGGGCTGGCGGAGATCACCTGGACCCTCCTGCGAGGCTCTGGGGAGAGGTGCTTAGGGCTGTGCTTCCCTGACACGGCCACTTCTGAGCTGGGGGACCGCAGACGAGTTGCTTAACCTCTCTGTGTCTGTGTTAAAAGCCGAGCTCTGTTTTGTCTCCCCCCACCCCGTCCCCTCTCCTCTCTCTCTCTCACTTCCTCTTGGCCCATGGTTTGAACTTTCTCTCGTTTTGGGAATCTGTGGAACTTCGATTTTCCTTGGTGAGGTTTATTGTACTCTTTGTCAAGAGTACCCCCATTTCTAAGCTGGGACCTTAGAAGCGGAGCCTGAGGATGAGATTCTGGTCAAGTGATTGACAGGGGCTGGAGGGGGTGGGGCTGACTCTCAGCAGAGGCCTGAAGGGCCACCGGGAAGCAGACAGCATGGGGGAAGAAGCTCCCAGCTTGAAAAGCACCAGGATCGGATCCCTCACTGAGGCACAGGCCTGGCCTTCTGTGTTCTGGCGTCAGCCTGTCGCTGGCTGGGAGTCAGCCTAAGTGGAACCTCATAGGCATTTTCTGGCAAGGTGACCCCCAATACAGGAGGCACGCCCACATCCTGAGCGCCGGCAGCCCCCGCCTGCCTGGCCAGGGGTGGGGTACCTCGAGGGGCAGGGCTCTGTGACCTCCCTTCCCTGACACTGCACCTCTGCCCGCTGCACATCCCGCCAGGCTCCAGGGTGGGGACCACCTGCCCACGGGAAAGCATCCAGCATTCACTCAGGATTTTGGTGGAAAACAGTTTGCCACAGTTGTGCTGTCTTCTTTACACTAATTAAAGCTCTTTAAAAGAGATGAGAAATCTAAGTCTATTTATCTAGGGTAGCACTGCTCCTTATCAAACATGAAAGGATTGCCAACCTTCCTTAGCTTAAAAACTAAAAAAAAAAAAAATGCGTTACATATCTCGTATAGATTAAGTATGTGTGAATGTGTGAAAGTTGCTCAGTTGGGAAGCCCGTTGATTTAGTATGCTAAGTCACTTCAGTCGTATCTGACTCTTCGCCACCCTATGAATTGTAGCCTACTAGGCTCCTCTGTCCATGGGATTCTCCAGGCAAAAATACTGGAATGGGTTGTCATGCGCTCCTCCAGGAGATCCTCCTGACCCAGGGATCAAACCCATGTTTCTTATGTCTCCTGCAATGATACTAAAAACTAAAAAAATATGTATATATAAACTATATATCCATGTTAAACCTTTGCTCCTTGCCACAGGATCAGGGATGGCATGCTGGAGCATGGGAGAGGGCCCTCCAGTGCCCGAGATGCAGTAGGAAGGCCCCAGGTCCAGAGTCGGGCCAGCACCCTGGACCAGAGGCTGTATCTCCCTGGAGTCTTGTGTGTGTCAGTCGCTCAGTCATGTCTGTCTCTTTGTGACCTCATGGACTGTAGCCCTCTAGGCTCCTCTGTCCATGGGATTCTCCAAGCAAGAATACTGGAGTGGGTTGCCATGCCCTTCTCCAGGGGTTTTCCCCACAGGGATCAAACTCGTGTCTCTTTCATCTCCTGCATTGGCAGGCAGATTCTTTATCAGCTGAGCCACTAAGATTCCCCAGGGTCTCAACCTCTTAAGAAACGCGTGATTCCTGAGTCCAGCTGTTCAGCTGTGAGTCGCCCTAAACTTTCTGCCCCTCAAAGTATATTAGCTCTTCTGGTGCTTTGATTTTTCTCTCCTCTCTCTCACAAGGGACCTTTGTCCCTGTCTGCCCTCCCAAGGTGGAGGCTGTGTGTGCCAGTGTGGCTTATGTCACCTCGACTGGTCCTCCGAGCGGCCAAGGCATGGCTGCAGCTGGTGAGGAGGCAGGCCCACCTGGTGTGCTCGCCAGAACCCTGACCCTCACCCAGGCCTCCCTCCCACAAATGCTTGTCGACCGTGAGCTTTTGTGCAGTCAGCAACCTACCCAACCGCCCATGACGGTCCTAAATGTGTAGGAAGGTGAGGAATGCTCATATCATGGACTCTGTTCTTGCAAACCCCCTCTCTCCCCAGGCCATCAGTGCACCCCTGTTTTGTTCCAAAGGAGCAGGGCAGAGCTGGGACGTGGATAGATCTCTCTGTGTGATGAGAGTGTGGGGTATCGAATGTCCTTTTTGTGCAATAACTATAAATCCATGGTAGACAGGAGAGTGTAGCAGTTTGATGGATGTGGGAAGGATCTGGAGAGGAAAAGTATTACTAGGGAATATTTCACCTAAAAAGGACTTGGTGACAAGGTTTGCTTATGACAGTCCTTGTGTGATATTGGATGATATTTTGTATGACTTTTGTTTTGACATCTTTCTGTCTGGTTTTATGACAGCTATTCAGGGAGCACCAGGGGGAGGGTGACCAGGGAGGTAGAACAGTGTCCAGCTGCCCAGGGGGAGGGGGGGTGGCACACTGTTAGAACGTCACCCAGATGTTTTGTAATAACACATATGCCAGTGTGTGATGCCTGACTCCAAAACGCCATGTTACCGTGCTTCTACTGGGTTAACCAAAACGTTCATTTGGTCTTTCTCTAAGATGTTATGGAAAACTTGAATGAACATTTTGGCCAACCCAACACATCTGTGCCTTCGAGCAGGCGGTTTCACATATCTGTGCCTCAGTTCCTTTACCTGTGAAATGGGAATGGTAGAACCTCCCTGTGTTGATGTGGATATTGTTGGTGATGGTTGTTGGTGGTGGTCCTGGTGGTGCTGGTGGTTTTGTTGTATTGATGTTGGTATTGATGGCGGTGACTGGTGATGGTGGTGCTGGTGTGTTTGTGTATCATGATGGTGGTGGTGGTGGTGATTGTTGATGGTGGTCCTGGTGGTGATGGGGTGTTGACGTTGGTATTGGTGGTGGTGATTGGTGCTGGTGGTGCTGGTGATTGTAGATGGTGGTCCTGGTGGTGCTGGTGGTGATGGGGTGGTGATGCTGGTATCGTTGGTGGTGACGATGGTTCATGGTGGTGCTGGTGAGCCCCCATCTTTCTCACTGGATGCATTCGGGGCAAAGGCCTCATGGGAACACTGGGTAGCATGTACCTCACGTGTGGTTGGGATTTCTCCTAGGAAACTGCTGTGGTGGAGGAACTATTTTCGTGGAGGTGGGTTTTGTGGTTCCAGTGGTCAGCTGTGGTATTATCTAGAGCCTGCTGTGGTGAGTGAGAGGAACAACAGGGAATTACAGGGAAACGAGTGTTTCCCGATGTCAAATGTGACGGAGCTATAAAAGTTAAAAGTGAAACAAATAATGGAGAGGTGGTCAATTTTCTGTTCAGTGTTTTAAAAAAAAACACGAGGGGATCCTGGGTGTTGAGGCTGGTGGTGGACACGCTGCTGTGTGCATATTCTGGGATGGAGCCTCTGCCTTTATCCCCTTCTGCTTTTGTCCTGTTCAGCAGCAGCTCTATAAGCAAGCAAATAGGTTTTTATAGCCTCTTGCTAAGTATTTCTCATCTCTTGCTAAGTATTTCTACCACGGTGCAAAAGCAGTTTTATTATGTGAGGCTGTATTTTTATAGTCAATTGAAATGACTATTAAAATATAACACTGCAGTTAGGCTTGCAGGCGCTCCGCTGGAGAAGCACTGCCCTTGCAAAATGGGGCAGCCTTGTCCTGGAAAGGGAACCTTGCTTGGGAGCCAGAGCCAGACTCACAGTCCTGAGACGTGTACCCTGCACTTAACTTTTACTTACTTATTTTTTAAATTATGATAAAAGATGTGTGCCACAAAATTGATGATTTTAGCCATTTCTAGGTGTCCAGTTTAGTGGCCTTAGGTCCATTCACATTGTTGTGCAACCATCACCCCCATCCATCTCCAGAACTTCTCCGTCTTCCCAAATTGAAACTTTGTACCCATGAAGCCGTGGCTTCCCTCCACCCCCAGCCCCTGGAAACCAGCTTTCTGCTGTCTCTCCGAGTGTGTCTACTCTGGGTATGGCATATAAATGGGATCATAGAATATCTGTCCTTTTGTGACTGGCTTATTTCACTTCCTGGGCTCCCCAGTTGGTTCAGACAGTAAAGAATCTGCCTGCAATTTAGGAGACACAGGTTCAGTCCCTGGGTGGGAAAGATCCCCTGGAGGAGGGAATGGCAACCCACTCCAGTATTCTTGCCTGGAGAATGGATAGAGGAGCCTGGTGGGCTACAGTCCAGAGGGTCACAGAGAGTCAGACACGACTGAGCATGCACACACATTTGTTTCACTTAGCATAATGTCCTCAAGATTCATTCGTGTTGTCTCCTGTATCAGAATTCCTTTCCTTTTTAAGGCTGAATCATATTCCATTATATGTATGGACCACATTTTGCTTATCTATTCATCCATTGATGGTTTGACCTCTTGTCTATTGTGGATAATACTGCTGTGAACACAGCTATACAAAACACCTGTTCAAGCCTCTGTTTCAGTTCTTTTGGATATATACTCAGAAGTGGAATTGCTGGGTCAGATATTCAGTTCAGTTCAGTCGCTCAGTCGTGTCCGACTCTTTGTGACCCCATGGACTGCACACACTAGGCTTCCCAGTCCATCACCAACTCCTGGAGTTTACTCAAACTCATGTCCATAGAGTTGGTGATGCCATCCAACCATCTCATCCTCTGTTGTCCCCTTCTCCCGCCTTCAATCTTTCCCAGCATCAGGGTCTTTATGGGTCAGATGTTAATCATATATTTGATTTTTTGAGGAACCACCAAACTTTCCCCTGGCAGCTGCACTATTTACGTTCCCAACGGCAGTGCTCAGGGGGTCCATTTTCTCCACATCCTCACCGACACTTGCCTTTTAAAAAAAGTTGATAGCCAGGACTTCCCTGGTGGTCCAGTGGTTAAGAATCTTAGCTTCTGCTGTAGGGGGGACAGGTTCCATGCCTGGTTGGGAAACTAAGATTCCACATGCTATGAGATGAGGCCAAAAAAAAAAAAAAAAAAAAAGACGCTAGCCATTCTAATTGTCTTGAAATTTTTAATCATTTTTGAACAAGGGATTTCACACTTGTATTTGCATTGGGCCCTGAGAAGTGTGTAGCCGGTTCTGCTGGGCGTGCACGCTGCCTCATTCTTGCAGGGTGTTCTGTGGACTCACAATCACGGTCACGCGAGAGAGAGTCTGATCAGGCCTGGGCTTAGCAGTCTGGTGGGAGGGATGAAGGCTCGTTACTGTCTGGGCCTAAAGGCAGCTCCTGGCCGGCCAGAGCGGAGCCCTTGGAGCAGTGAACCAGGCGGGCAGGGGAGACCCTCCCAGCTTGCGCAGGTTTGTTTACTGCCTCGTCTTGGATCTGCATTCCTGCCTGCGTGTCCCCATCACATGATATCTGCGATCGCTTCCCGGAGTCTGCTTTGGGAAGGGTAGCCCAGCTGCAAGCACCCCCTCCGTGACCAGGCTGCCTGCTCCCTGTCTGCGCACTATCCGTGGAAGGCAGATTTATCAAACGATTAACTAAGGAAACATTTGTCTTGGGTCCTCGGGGGATTTTGACCTCACGCTTGATGGCTTTGGCAGGAGGAAGGCCTTTGGATCAGATTCTCCCGCATGCCCGAGAAAACAGACATGACAGGCTGGTGGCCCGGGTCTGGCCATCTCTGGACCCTGGGCTCCCTCCTTGGAGGCACGGCTTGGATACAATCCACTCAAGCCTCTTCTTCTCGATGAGGGTCCTGGAAAGGTGGACCAGTGATGGGCTGGGTTGCCTGGTCAGCGTCTTCTCCACATCCAGAGCCAAGCGAGACCTGTGCAGTCTTGCCGCCCCTCAGAACCCGTCCAGGGCGGGTGGTTTGCTAACGGGGCTGAGTGTGCAGGTGCCCTGGGTGGGATCATTGGCACCATTTGTCCAAGGGAAACTGTGCTTATTCTGGGCCTACAGTCAGCCGTCCGGGACGTGCCTCCCTGGTGATGCTATCAGAAGTGAGATGTTAGAATTTATCTCTGCCAGCTAAGACCCCGGTCTGGTCTTGAGTTTTCTAATGGGAAATAGATGCAAATAGAACTGTAGTGTTTTCCAACAGGTTTAGGGTTCAAGTAATAGTTTTGCTGCCTTGAAACTCTGTATTGATTTGTTACATGATTCATCCAGTCAACACTGGCGTCACTCTGGGAGCCAGGCATCGTGAAGCAAGGATGCAGATGGAAAGATGCTGGGCAGGTGTGGCAGGAGTCTGGGAGTGGAGAGGTAAAGGATGAACTAACGCGAGGTCTTGTAGAAGAGCTGCTCATGGACTGGGAGCCGGAGGGGCCCTTCTGCAGGCCCCACGTGATGAGCATTTATTGGGTACCATTTATCGGGTAACTGTTTCGTGAGGAACATGTTGTCCAGTGTGTAGCAGATGGGCAGTTTTCTGACGACGCTTCGTCAGTGTGGGCTGAGGGTGCTGTTGCGCTCCTATGAGGGTCGCTCATAGGAGAGACCCTGATGCTGGGAAAGATTGAGCACAGGAGGAGAAGGGGGCAGCACAGGATGAGATGGTTAGATAGTATCACCTACTCAGTGGACATGAGTTTGAGCAAACGGTGGGAGAGAGTGGAGGACAGAGGAGCCTAGTGTGCTGCAGTTCATGGAGTTTCAAAGAGTCGGAAGTGACTTAGCACCTAAACAACAGCAACCGCAATATATATGTGTGTTTGTTTTTTGCCGTGAAGAAAGAAAACAAACTAGCATTCTGCAGTGTTCCCATTGTCTTTCCCTTTATTCGTCACCATTAGTACCAGATTGGATGATTTGAAAAGAAGAGAGTAGGAGGCATGACCCCATTCTATGATCGATGATGATTTAGTTAGCTAAGTCATGTCCAACTCTTGCGACCGCACGGACTGTAGCCCACTGGGCTCCTCTGTCCATGGAATTCTCCAGGGAAGAATACTGGAGTGTGTTGCCATTTCCTTCTCCAACCCCATTCTGTAGAACAAGTCCCAAGTTTAAGCCCAGTAAGAGGAACTGGGGCTTGTGTCAAAGAGACCTTATTGTTGAGAATCACAGATAAATAGGTCCAAGCCCAATTCTTTCACCCCTCTCCTTTCCTTCAGAGGCGTCCTTAGTGGTGGGGAGCTGGCTCATTTCTGCCTCCTCAAGTCCCCAGGCCTGTGTGTGTTTTCAGTGCATGCTTTAGGTGGAACCAGTCTGACCAGTGACGGGGAGATGTGAGTCCTGACCAGGTCCGTAGCAGAGACGGTGAGCCCTAGAGGGTTCCCAGCTGCCTGTCTTCCTCATGAGGGTTCTCACTAGGACCAGCTGCCCCTGGGTGTCCAGTTCCCTGGATGCATGGCCCACGTGGCTGGTGGGTGTGCACTGCCCATCTGTGGGGAACCTCAGGGGACTGGCTGTGCAGGGGTTTGCCCAGCCCTCTGGGGCGAGGTCACTGTAAAGTGTCCATGGCTGCGGTGGGGGTTGGGGAGGGGGTAGGAGCCAGGTTGTTTCACTGGCATATATTTCCCCAAATTGCAATCACCTTTCTGCCTGAAGAAGGATGATTAAAGAGATTAGATCTCTCCCCATATCTCTTCTCTGCATCTCTTTGTCGCTGAGCAAAATTGAATGCAGAAATAGATAATTTTCAGGTCAGCTCAGTCTTTTCTGATTTGTGGGTGGATTTGCAAAGACCATCCATAATGAAGTCAGTGGTTTTCTCTCCTGGCACTGACTTTATGAAAGACAAAAGTGTCGAAAAGTGGACTCATTTTTCCTGTCACAGAAAAGCAATAAAACCAAACCCATGCACAACCCAGTGTATTTCCTAAGACAACCTGCATGTTTGAGGCACCGCAACCCTCTGAGTGAGATGGAAATGAGATAGCGGCTGCCTAGTTGTGGATAAGGCGTACAAGAATACTTTATTCTAAAGAAAGATATTAAAATATCTTTGAATGGTGTCTATCACTTCAGTGAGAATGTGATAGAAGACTCCTTTATGTATTTCTTTTCACAATCTTATCTTGACCATCCTGCACACCTGTTTCCATCCAAAAGGCAGAAAGAAATAGTGAATAACCAAAGACTATTCCCTTTATCTCACTGGGCCCCTGCCCACTTCTTTAATTATTTAGATGGGTTGCTTGAGTCTAATATTCAAACATTGCATGAAATCTTGCTGCAGGGAACTTTGTTGGCAGAGAAACAGTCTCTGTTCCTAAGAAAGAAAGACATGAACCCCAAAGAAGTAAGTCATGACTTTGAAAGTGATTTCCATTTTAGAAACGTGGGTTCTATCAGACCCACGCTCGCGAATGCAGTTGGAGGTATTTTTGGACCTTGAGCTCGTCACCCCTCGCTTTCCCTTATTTTGTCTTTCTGGTTTGAACCTCGTGTTTTTGAACCAGGTCAGGGGAGCTGCTACGCCCACTGGGAGTTTGCTTCATAGCTCACAGAAATGGGAGATGCTGGGTTCTCATTCACTTGATCAGTCTTTGTTTATATTCACTTCATCTTTTTTTATTATTATGGTAAAATAGACATAAGTTTACCATTTTTAGTTGTACAGTACGTGGCAGTTGTACAGTACAGTCACACGGTTGTGTGGGCATCACCCTGTCCATCTCCAGAATGCTTTTATCTTCCCCAGCTGAAACTCTTCCACCCATCAAACACTCACTTTCTTTCCCCTTCACCTCAGTTCTTGGCAACCATCATTCTACTTTCTGTCTCTATGAATTTTAACAATTCTAGGGACATCACAGGAGAAGAATTATAGAATATCTGGTCTTTGGTGTCTGGCTTACTTCCCTTAGCATAATGTCTTCAAGGTATCATGTGTCAGCATGTCTCTCCTTTTTTAAGGCTGCATAATATTCCATTGTATGTATAGGCCACATTTTGCTTACCCATTCTTCTGTTGATGGAGTCTTCAGTTGCTTCCATATTTTAGCTACTGTGAATAATGCTGCTGTGACCATGGCTGTACACATCTGTTCAAGTCCCTGCTTTCAGTTTTTTTTTGGATTTATACTCAGAAGTGTAATTGTTGGATCACATGGTAGTTCTAAGTTTAACATTTTAAAGAACCATTTAACTGTTTTATACAGTGGCTGTACCATTTTACATTCCCACGAGCAGTATTATAATTTTTCCATGTCTTTGCCAACACTTTTTATTTTTCTATTAAAAAAAATAGCCATCCTGGTGAATGTGAAGTGATATCTCACTGTAGTTTTTGATTTGACTAGTGATGTTGAGCATCTTTTCATGTGCTTATTGGCCATTCATGTATCTTTGAAGAAATGTTTATTCGAGTACTTTGACCACTTTTAGATTGCATTGTTTGCTTTTTATTATTGAATTATAGGAATTCCTTATATGTTTTGGTTATCAATTCCTTATCAGATACAGGATTTGTAAATATTTTTCTCCCATTCTGTGGGTTGCCTTTTCACTCTTTCAATAGTTTCCTTTGGGTGCCCAAGCGGTTTTAGTTGTGATGAAGCCGACATCTATTTCTGTCATTGTTGTTGCCAGTGCTTTTGGTGTCATATCCAAGAAATATTTGCCTGATCCAGTGCCATGAAGTTTTGCTCCTATGTTTTCTTCTAGGAGCTTTGTAGTTTTAGCTTTCATGTTTAGGTTTTCTATCCACTTTTAGTTACTTTTTATGATTGATTCCTCATCTTTTTGCATACAGGTATCCAGTTTTCCCAACACCTTTGTTGAAAAGATAGTCTTCTCCCTTGAACGGTTTAGCCATCCCCATCAAAACAATTTAACCGTATATGTGAGAGTTTCTTTCTGGGCTCTCTGTTCTATTGCATGAGTCTGTATGTCTGTGTAAACCACACTGTTTTGATTACTGGAGCTTTGTAGTAAGTGTTGAAATCAGGAAGTGTGAAGCTTCCAACTTTATGCTTTGTAAATATTGTTTTGACTGTTTGGGCTGCTGTGAGGTGGAATTTTCTATTTCTGCAAAAATGTCATTGCAGTTTTAATAAGAATTGCACTCAATCTGTCAATCTCTCTGGGTTGAACTGCTCTCTTAACAGTATGAAGTCTTCCAGTCCATGAGCGTGAGATGCCTTTCCGAGTATTTGCGTCTTTTAACTTCTTTCAGGATTGTTCTGTAGTTTTCAGTGTGCAAGTGTTTTGCCTTCTTTGTTAAGTTTGTTCCTAAGTATTTTATTTTATTTTTTTAATTATCTTTAAAAAGACAACACTTGTAGCAACATCCTTCGTAACAGACTCTAATATTCTTCCTTCCTCCTTTCCTTTTTTCTGTCCGGGTTGCTTTTCATTCCTTCCATCCACTTTAGAGTTTCTGCTATGTGGCAAGTACCGTTAGGTGCTGGGCACAAGTAAAGTCAATGGTGAAGGCACTGCTCTGAGTCATGATGGATCAGAGCTCTGGAAGGCTCTAACCCTGCCTGAGTCGTCTGTCCCCAAATCAGAGAAGTGGAAGGTCTGGGTTCTGGGTCATAGAAACTGGCAACTGAGTGGGTGCCAGTCTCTTTCGTGACAGTAAAATTTAGGCAACCCAGCCCCCAGCTCTGATATAGGGTGGGGGTGGGGAGCTGCTCTCTGCCCAGAGTCAAGTTCTGAGGATGTACATTAATGATTTGATTCTTTCTGCACTGCTCTTCCTGAATGGATCCAGCATGTTTCTTAGAGACCAGGCTGCACGGACTTCCTGGGGCAGCATCGTGTTCTGCCCATCTCTGCCCTATCAGCACTGGCCCACTGCTGGACCACAGCAGGAGCTGGACAGAGTCTGGGAAACACCGTGTATCTGGGGTTGGAATGGACTAGATGACTATGTGATGACTTGTGAAACCAAAGGACAGCAAGCAGCCAGCCTTTTAGAAAGAAGCCCTGCAGGGGCCACAGCCAGAACCTGTGCCCCGTACCCTTAAGGACACGATCTGCATTTTCCCAGCCCTGAGAACCAAAAAGATGCGTGCTGTTGAAGTGTTTTTTTTTTTTTAACCACTGATGGTAGGACAAAGGGAGTGAGATCACAAACAGAGCAATTAATTTTCACAAATTGACTTTCTGAAAGAATTAATTAACTTTTAAATTGCTTCTTGAAACGCTGAAGTCATGTTTCAAGGGGACAGTGTGTGGAAGAGAGAGAGAAGCTCAGAGCTGAGCAGATTTTGAAAAGTGATGTGTGGTCAAGCCCATGTCTTTGGTGCATTAAGGCAGCTTTGAACCTGAGCACTGATGGCTGATTATCTCATTAGATGGAAGAGACCCAAAGCAGAGCCCGGAAAGCTAATATTGTGTCTCTCTTTCTTATTGATTGAATCTGTCTTAGTCTCCTGGATCTGTCTGTAGAGGTCAAGATCATTTTGAAGAGGAACACATGATACAGTGTTTGCTTTCTCTCTTGTTGCAAACCTCACAAGAAAGAATACTTTGTGGTCTGGTTAAATTCAGTGAATTTTTATTGAGTGCCTGCAAGGCATGGTGTTAGCTACTGTGGGAAATCCAATGATGAACAAATGTTTACTTCCCCAAGGAGTTTGATCTGGAGGAGAAGACAGATAGATAGATAAGTAACCCTCCAAACGTGTGGGCTGCCACAGAGTTCATAGAACAGTTGGGAAGCAAGCAGTTAATTCAGGTGTGCGTGTACCTTTCTTTTTTAATTCTTGTTCCGGGGGAAAAGTCAGAATCCAGCAAGGATCTACAAGAGGATGTGAAATGAAGGGGGCCCCTTGTAGACAAGTGGGGTCTTCAGAGGCGGAGCGGGACATGGCATTCCCACTGGGAGGAGCAGCCCTGGGGTGGGCGGAGGTGGAGCTGGAGGAGGGTGAGTGGGGGAGAAGGGGATTGGAAAGATGGACTGAAGTCATGTCCCACTGGGCTTTGGATGCTGTGCTGGAGGATTAGCCATGATTCAGAAAGCCAAGATAAATCGTGTAGTGTTTTGGAGTAAGATTTAAGGAAGGTAACTTTGGTGATGGAAAGAAGAAAAGATTTTATATAGGAAACCCGCTGAGATGTTATTTTTCATCTCAGTGAGAGAAGTTGAAGGCTTGGGTCAGGAAGAATGGGGTGGTGGGGACGGTCTGAAAGGGACACCCCAGGGTCTCAGGGCTGCTGTCCATCACTGCGCCTCCTTGAGCAACTTGTGACTCCTCTGGAGGGCTGTGTTCTCATCTGTTAAATGGGCGGATGGACTGTAGTGTTTTTTTCTTTTTTTCCATCCTAAGATCATGGCATCCGGTCCCATTACTTCATCACAAATGGATGGGGGAAAAGTGGAAACAATGGCAGATTTTATTTTCTTGGGCTCCAAAATCACTGTGGATGGTGACTGCAGCCATGAAATTAAAAGACACTTGCTCCTTGGAAGAAAAGCTATGACAAACCTAGGCAGCGTATTAAAAAGCAGAGGCATCACTTTGCTGACAAAGGTCCATCCAGTCAACGCTATGGTTTTTCCAGGAGTCATGTATGGATGTGAGAGTTGGACCATAAAGAAAGCTGAGCACCGAAGAATTGATGCTTTTCAGTTGTGGTGTTGGAGAAGACTCTTGAGAGTCCCTCAGACTGCAAGGAGATCCAACCAGTCCATCCTAAAGGAGATCAGTCCTGAATATTCATTGGAAGGACTGATGCTGAAGCTGAAGCTCCAATACCTGGAGCTACCTGATGCAAAGAGCCGACTCATTAGAAAAGACCCTGAGGCTGGGAAAGATTGAAGGCAGGAAGAGAAGGGGGCGATAGAGGATGAGATGGTTGGATGGCATCACTGACTCAATGGACATGATTTTGAGCAAACTCTGGGAGATAATGAAGGATGGAAACCTGGTGTGCTGCAGTCCATGGGGTCTCCCAGAGTCGGACATGACTAAATGACTGAACAGCAATAACAAATGTCAGAATAGTCAAATAATTCTTTTGTTGTTGTTTTTCCCTGAATCGGATTTAAATTTCACTGAATTCTTTTTCTGTACCAAATGAGGTGATTATATGATTGTTTACTATTGACTGTAGTTAATGTGGTGAATTAATTGACTGGTTTTTGGATGTTAAACCAGTCTTGCATTTCTGGAATTACCCCAGCTTGGGTTATTCTGTGTAAGGAATGTGAAGTCCACTAGCCTGACGTTTTAGACTCTGGTGGACTTGAGGAATGCCTGGACATGTTTGCCTGTCATGGATCCAGGCTGGATGTTGGAATTTTCAGGGAGGGCAATATGAGGCTCAAGAGAGGGCTAGTGTTGAGGAGGAGACCCTGCAGGGCCTTGGCATTCTGGCCCCTCATCCAGGTGGGCCTCTGGCTGCTCATGTATGGGCTGGTCCTGGGTTGCTATAAACCCTGATGAGCGAAATGGGGAAAATTCTATCTCCATCTCCTAGGACTGTTGGGAGGTTGAATTAGCTGAACACGTGGTGCTCTTGGGCTTCCCAGGTGGCTCAGGGAAGCTCTTAGCCCACTGGCTAGCCCAGAGAATGTACTCACTGTCATCACCATCACCCTCACCACCATCACCGTCATCACCCTCTTCATCTGCCGTATCGTCACCATCAGTGTTATTAAAAGTCTTGATGTGAATAGAAGCCCTCCTCTTTGATTTATGAGCCACAGTTCTTTCCTTCTGTTCCCAGACACTCTTTTTTTTACGTTGATCAGGAGACTGAGCAGAGGAGATGACCTTGGCTTTTCAACATCTCTGATGCATATAAGTTGTGTGGAGCACGGACCAGAGTGCTAATTTTTTATTTTGGAAAAAAAGATCCATGTGCTTCCTCACTCTGGGCTGCTGCTGGCTCTTTGAGAGAAAAAAAACCAAAAACGGAAACAAAATCCCTCCCCTCCCCCAAAAGAAAACAAAGCTGTGTCCTCCTGAGAAAGGAGCTTCG
Source organism: Okapia johnstoni (assembly GCA_024291935.2). Classification (NCBI taxonomy): domain Eukaryota; kingdom Metazoa; phylum Chordata; class Mammalia; order Artiodactyla; family Giraffidae; genus Okapia; species Okapia johnstoni. The sequence continues at coordinate 83,121,202 of CM044318.1, forward strand.
AGTCAGGTTCATCTCCACCTCCTTTTCCTATTTCACTTTTCACACAAATAACAAGTTAAGCTTCTACGCTGGGCTCTGCAGTCCAGGATTGAGAAATTCACACGAAGGTCCATTTATACCCAGCGACACCCGTCTCAAGTCAGGCTATTAAAAAAGGTAAATGGCTTTGAGGAGGAGGAATCGATTCAGCGTACACCCACCAGCCAGAGGGAGGTGATGGCGCTCTCTCCCGAGATGTGAATGGAGGCGCGATGACCGTGTTCTCTTGCGGGGGTGTTCCCACATCTTAACAGACCAGAGAGATAAAACAAATGGCAGAAAGCCCGCCGTCTCCTGTGCTTGTGTTGCATAAAAACATTCGAAAATCCAGATGCCATCCATCATCAGTATCCTTTGTAAAGGAGAAGATGCCTCTGGTCTTTCTTGTCTCGGCTCTTACCCCCACTTCCCAAAAGAGGGGCGGATTTGAAAGGTCAGATAATCCGAGTAAGGCATAGTCTCTTACACTGAATACCTTTGGGTTTATTTAAGAAAAAGTTCACTGCATTGTTCTCATTTTTCTATCACCCAGAAATCTGGGGCCCTCCGCCCTCGGCCTTGTCAGCTTCAGATGCTTGCACTTGGGGCCCCTGCTCAGCAGTGAGTGAATCAAGCACAAAAGACCACCTTTAAATCGTTTTCCACATACCTCCGTGTATAGGTTTCCTTTTGCTGCTGTAGCAAATTACAATCTAAGGTGTCTAAAACAGCGCAGATGTATAACCCTACAGTTCCGGACGGTGAAAAGTCCCAGGATCAGGGCTGCGGCAGGCAAGCCTGAGTTCCTGCCGGCGGCTCGGGGGAGGGTCCTTTCCCCACCTTCTCCCCGTCTGGAGGTGCCAGCATTCCTTGCCTTGCGGCCCCTGCCTTGCTCCACTTAGACCTGAGCTTCCGTGGTCACGTCTCGGTGTGACACTCTGGTCTCCCTCTCATGGAACCTTGTGATTACCCTGGGCCCCCCCCCGGATAATCTCAGACCAGCACCCTCGTCTCTAGATCTCTAAGCGCATCTCACCGGTCACGGGCCCCTTTGGCTTACAGGGTTCTGGATTCAGATGTGAACATCCCTTGGGCCATTATTCTGTCTACCACACTTTCCCTGCCCTCCGGCTTCCTTGTTCAACACTGTATCAATATATAGTCGAGTCTTTTGATTTGCCTTTAAACGTGGGATTGTTGAGGCTGTGGGCTGGGCGGCCAGTGTTGTGGTTCAGGCTCTGCTGTGTCATTTGAGGCCACGTGGCATAAACCCTCTGAGGCCCCCTTCCCCTTCATCTGTGAAACTGTGGGTCTTGAAGCCTCATTTCATAGTCAGGAAGATCCCCTGGAGGAGGAAATGGCAACCCACTCCAGCAAATGGTAACCCACTCCAGTATTCTTGCCTGGAAAATCCCATGGACAGAGGAGCCTGGTGAGCTTCAGTTCATGGGCTCACATGGACATGACTGAGTGACTCACACTTTCATAGTTAAATGTGGAATGTCTCTAACCTTTGTTTCTAAGGTCGTTAATCAATTGAGTTTATTTCTTTAAATCCCCGCTGTGCGTGCATGCTCAGTCGTGTCCGACTCTTTGTGACCCTATGGACTGTAGCCCACCAGGCTCCTCCGCTACTTTACTTATTTATTTTTTTAATGTTTATTTATTTGCGTGCACCAGGTCTTAGTTGCAGCATGTGGGATCTAGTTCCCTGACCAGGGATTGAACCTGGGACCCCTGCATTGGGAATGCAGAATCTTAGCCACTGGACTACCAGGGGAGTCTCAGAATTGTTTCTATTCGTGTATGAGCTTTTCACAACTGCCTTTCTGCCTACTTCAGAGACGGAGAGGCCACTACTTTAAGGCTGTTGTGTGTGGGCCTCACAAATTCACACGGACATGGATGTATTTACAGTGGACGTGTTCATTTTTTTTAATTTGTATTGTTTTTGACGTGTTTATTTTTTTCCTGCATCTGTAATAGAATAGCCTTGCTGGCAGAGATGCTGTTAAGAACGGTGATAAATGCATTTATGGTTTCTAACGGCTTTGGAAGTGGTTTGGCTGGGCTGGGAGAGGCTGGCATGTGTTCTGAGCTTCCTTTCTCTAATGCAGTTATTTCTTGTTAAAGATTCACCATAAAATGCTAAATAAACTTAATAACTTCTAATAACCATTAATGTCAGTCGAGGACATTTAAATTTTATGAATTTGGGTGAAAATATAGGAAAATACCTGGGGAGATAGAATTGTCTACGTATGTATGGTTACTGATGTTTTATAATTTTTGTGTTCATGTGATAATCTGCTCATTTTGACTTTTTCAAAAAGGATTCTGGTGGTAAGAGAAGTCTTTATAGCAGTAAAAACAAAATATCCCCAAACACAATAAGAGGTTTTACAGTTTACTGTGTGTTTACAGCTTCCCTGGTGGCTCAGATGGTGAAGAATCTGCCTGCAATGCAGGGGATACAGGTTTGATCCCTGGGTTGGGAAGATTCCCTGGAAAAGGAAATGGTACTGCACTCTAGTATTTTTGCTTGGAGAATCCATGGACAGGGGAGCCTGGTGGGCTACAGTCTATGAGGTTGGAAAGAGATGGACACGACTGAGCGACTAAGCATGATTGTTTACCGTGAGCAGCCCATTGCATTGAATCAGCAGAGCCATCGGCAGCATTATTTAAGACACAAAGTACTCAGGCCCTCCTATGAGGTAGGAATCACTCTCTTGGTTTTACAGCCGGGGAAGCTGATGAGGGAGAGGTAGATCATTTGCTGGAGGCCACTCAGGTCTGCAGGGATAGAGGTGGTACCCTGCCAATTCTCTCTGCTTCCAGAGACCACAAACACATCCAATAGCTTGGTTATGGAGCTGCGACAGGAAGTGTGTTGTGGTGCTGGGTATTTTTGCAGAAAGGGGTTTCAAGAGCCAACATATACTCGGAGTTGGCCCTCTGGAAGAGGGGGCATTGCTGGGAAGACCCCCGTTGGTGGGGGAAGAATAAGAAGGGACCCCCAGGGACAGGCAGATTCTTTCTTTCAGGGAGAAATAGGGACAGGGACCAGGAGCGTATGGTTGGAAGGAAGGCCAGGTGGTCGGTCAGATGGTGGAGGGCCCGCGTGCTTGCATGAGGAGTTTGTACGTCTTTCGATCAGGGAGAATTCCAGTGATGGGCCTGGTAACAGTGCCTGTAAAGGACAGTCTAGTCCGGCAGGGTGTTCGGGATGGATGGGTGAGAGTTTGATCCTGTTCGAGGAAATGTTTTGATAAGTTTTATTTACCTCAAATCTGAAAAATCTTTTAAGGTAGAATCCATTGGGAAGGAATAACAGCACTGTAATTTTTTAAAGTGAGCGTGGGCTAATTGAACATTTGGGAGTCATAGGCATCCTTTTTTCACTGTGATATTTCCTTTTATCTCCATTCTTGAGCAAAAGCATGGCCTGAATTTAATGGCATGACTTTTGCATGCTCAGCTAGGAGGAACAGAACTGCTTTATGTCAGATCAGTGTTTGGGATTTCAGACATGTGTTGTGTATTGTCAGTGTGAAGGATTTCTTCTTAACATAAGACATATTTTTGCCTCTTTGATTGTAATGTATTTTTTTTTTGACTTAATAGCAACTTTGGCTATATGATACTTTTGAAATCAATTTGATTTTCAAGGAATACTCAGTCCATGTGTCATTGACTTATAGACAGGAAAAAGTCATCTAGTAGAAAAGTCTGTTAATAGAAATATATGATAGTATATGAAGTGATAATTGAAATGTTGTTGACAATAGCTTCGGTTTTCTTCCTATTGTAAACGTTACTCTGCCGTGAAAAGAAATGAGGTTCTCATCCACGGAACAATGTGTGTGCACCTTGAAAACATTGTGTTAAGTAGAAGAAGCCACGGGCTTCCCTGGTAGCTCAGCTGGTAAAGAATCCACCTGCAATGCAGGAGACCCTGGTTCGATTCCTGGGTCAGGAAGATCCTTTGGAGAAGGGATAGGCTACCCACTCCGGTATTCTTGGGCTTCTCTGGTGGCTCAGAGGGTAAAGAATTCCGCCTGCAATGCGGGAGACCTGGGTTTGATTCCTGGGTTGGGAAGATCTGGGGAAGAGCATGGCAACCCACCCCATTATTCTCGCCTGAATTCCTATGGACAGAAGAGCCTGGTGGGTTACAGTCCATGGGGTCGCAAGGAGTCGGACATGACTGAGTGACTAAGCACAGTGCAGCACAGAAGAAGCCAGACCCAAAAGGATAATATTCTGTGATTCCATTGGTAGGGTGGCTGGAGTAATCAGATTCATAGAGACGGAAAGTAGGCTACAGTTACCAGGGGCCGACAGGGGAAGGGGTGAGGAGTTATTGCTTCATGGTTATGGGGTTTCTGTTTGGAGTGATGAAAAAGTTCTGGAAATTGATAGTGGTAATGGAGCTCAACATTATGAATGTAGCTAATGCCACTGAAATGTACACTTAAAAATAATTAGAAAGGCAAATTTCACATCATTTTACCACAATAAACCACTTGTGGTTGTCTGGTGTTATAAGTGGTTATGAATTTCTTCTACTTAAACTGAGGACCCTTGAAAGAAAAGGCTCCTTTTGTGGATATCAGAGAGGATGATCCAGGCAAAGGCAGAATATTTCAGTCTTAAAAAGAGGCAAAAACAATCCAGCATAATCACCTTTACTAATAGCTTCTTTGCTGTTTTCTCTCTGAACAGCTTTTTATAACTATGATGCTCGGGGAGCGGATGAACTTTCTTTACAAATAGGAGACGCCGTGCACATCCTGGAAACATACGAAGGTGTGTATTTATTTTGGTGTGTTTCCTCTTATAGTTTTGTGTGGTTAGGACACTTTTGGTACCTAATGGGCCCATCGTTACCTTCTTAGGAAAGCACTTAACTGCTGGTTTTCTTGCACAATGGATGCTGTGTCAGGAATGGGCAGTGGTGAGGTTATCTGTTATTTAAGGCATTTTAAAAAAAATTAAGGTGAACTTAAACTCCTACGTTTTTAACCTCTGAAGTTTTCTGTTGAAATAGTCATTTTCACTATTTTAAAACACCATTGTTTCCTTTTTTTGCAAATGAATATATATACATCTTGACTGTTAACAACTGACCGCTTGAAAAAGGTTTTTTTTAAAATACATTTAAGGTATTTTAGTGTTTGTCTCAGTGTTTTGAGGTGTTTGATGTGAATGGTAAGACTTTTTGTGTTCTCACTTAAACTTGTTAACAACTTCCTGAGAGGAACCAAAATTGTCATGTCTTAAATCCTTTTTAAAAAAATCTGTGACCCCATTTTCTGAGGGGTGAACAGAGATTGTTACCGCTACATGCGATGTGATCCAGTGAAGCAGTTGTTGTAATTATCTGATAAATACCCTGTCGGTGACAGTGGTTTTCCAATGTCCTTGGTTTTTCAGGCAGATGGTTTTCATATTAGTGTTTCGCAAATCATTAAAGCGGACCCCTTTCATTTTACGCTATGGTTTATCGCCGCACAGAAAAGAAGCAGCGATGGGCTTGAATGTTAGATTCCTCACATCCGGATGTTTGTGAGATTGTGTTGTAGCATTGGTTTCCTGTTGGAAGGGTGACTCCCATGTAACAAAGGAATAAAGAGAACTGATTAAAATTGGTAATTCCAACAGCAAAATTGCTTTCAGATTGGGTTTAGCCAGACCCCTCCCGGGAGGAGGTGGGATTGGAGGAGCGGGGAGAGAAAATTGCAGACATCCCGTAGTAATCACAGATTGAACTTCACACTCAGCCTTCGGAATCCTCTTTGCACACGAGTGATGCCTTGTTCAGCTTCTGCATCAGGCAAGCTGCAGCTTGCTCCCGTGCTCCTGAAGAAGCGCAAACCCATGAAAACTCCCATGTCCATGTCCCTTACTTCCCCATCTGGCTTAGAATCCCATTCCATTTGCACCTTTTACCCTAAAAAATGTCCTGCTGGGGGTGGAAATCGGCTTCCGTGGTGTATGCCTGGAAGTGAATGTGATGCAGAAATAGACGTGACCCTTACCATGTGAACGAGTAGCTGCCCATGCGTACCCTCTGCTTATTTTCAGTTTTTACAGCTGACAGTTGGATTGCCTTATCTGCCCCTAGTTTATATGGCCAGTGGCTGGGAGGAAACGGAGAAATTAGCTAGAGGTTAAGGATCAAACCTCTCATCTCAGACACTTTCCTGATCTCAAGGGAAGAACGCTCTTACTTTTTTTTTTTTTTTTTTTTATTTCTGCCCTGGGTCAGCTGCATTTGAAATCCTGGTTAATAAACAGTGGACTGTGATGTCATTCCTGAACAAATAGCAATTTCCTGTGCAGCCCTGGGTGGTGGGGGCCGTGACTTCTCTTTCTTTGCTTCTTAGGAAGAATGCACTCTTTAAACAGGAGAATCCTTCGGGGAGTTGATGATCCTTTCTGTACGTTTAAGTTAAACAAAAATGGTGGCAGGCATTGATGTTTTGGCCAACATCATGACAAAGGAGTCTTCAGTGAGCATTTGGTTTCTGGGTTCATCAATCTTCCAAGTGCTGATTACAATATTCCAGTCTTTGTAAAGACCCTGTTACGTAAAACCAATTCCCTTTCTTTGACAACAGCCTTTTTGGTTTTAGTTAGAATCCGATCATAGAAATTCATGGTGGGGACGCAGTTTTGCTTTTGGGAGACTTGGTGACTTGATGGTCATCGGATTACGATGGAATAATTGTTTTCCTGCTCTTTCCTCTTGTTCTGTTTAAATCTTGTGGATTGTTAGCCTGTGGCATTCACTTCTCACCCCTTCCACTTTATCCCCCTAAGAAAATTTATTTGTTTGTCAAATTTCATTTCCCTTTTCTCTGTGATCCTGTTCAGGGTAGTATACTGCTGGGATTGCTCCAGAGAATATGATTTCTAGATGATCACTCCTTATATTCAGGTTCAGAGAACACATTTACCTGCAAGTTATGGTTAATTTGTCCATCTCAGGCTCATGGAGGCTTGGAACACAGAGCAATGAAAAGAACTTTCCAGGTCACCGTGGAGGTGGACAGAACTTTGAGGGGTCCTTTCAGGTATGTCCCTGGCTGTAAGCAGTGTCCAGGGTCAGTCAGATAGGAGAAGTGAACCCAGGTCACCAGTGTTGATAAAGTGACTTTCCAGTGCCCAAGCAGGTGCAGGTCCTGCCATCTGCTTATTTCCAGAAGGATCTCCAAGGGATGTATGCTGTGCTGAGGGAGACGGCTGCATTGCACCCAGATTAGGAAAGTGATCTTGTGATGAAAACACGGCACTTGAACTTGATTCAGATTTTTCAAAGTGATCATGATCTGTTTTCTTCCACGACATACCTTCTTCCCTTTTCCTCCCACGAGCATCCGTCAACAGAAGGTCTTGTGAAGACCGCCTCTGGGTGTCCTGGGGCGGAGGTAACAAGGTGTCGCACGGTGGGGCGTTTAAACAATAGGAATGTGTCCTCTCACAGTTCTGGGGGCTAAGGGTTCAAGGTCAAGGTGTCGGCAGGGTTGGTTGCTTCTCAAGGCTGAGAACGCGAGGCTGCTCCACGGGTCTCTCCAGCCTTGTGCTCGTTTGCTATCCTCATTGGCCTTCCTTGCCCGCAGGTGCAGTGCCCTGGTTTCTGCCTTCAGGATCACGCAGCGATCTCCCGCTGCTTGACTGTCTATTTCTCCTTTTTAATAAGGACGATGTATAGGATTAGGTCATTTTTGTTTTTTTAAAGGGCAATTCCTAAACTACCTAAAATGTTTCTGTTTTGAGTTATTTTTGCTGGGCTGGGTCTTCACTGCTGTGTGGCCTTTTCTCTAGTTGCGGCGAGTGGCGGCTGCTTTTCGCTGGGGTGGCTTCTCTTGTTGGGACTCCCAGACTCTAGCGCGCATGGGCTCAGTATTTGTGGTGCCTGGGCTTAGTTGCCCTGTGGCATGTGGCATCTTCCGGGACCAGGAATTGAACCCGTGTCCCCTGCATTGGCAAGCGGATTCCCAACCACTGGTTGTTGCTGTTTAGTCGCTAAGTCATGTCCAACTCTTTGCAACCCCATGGACTGTAGCCCACCAGGCTCTTCTGCCCATGGGATTTCCCAGGGGAGAATGCTGGAGTGGGTTGCCATTTCCTCCTCCAGGGGATCTTCTCCACCCAGGGATTGAACCCGCATCGCCGTGTCTCTTGCATTGAAAGATGGATTCTTTACCACTGCGCCGCCCAGGAAACCCCTGTCTCACCTGAGCCCCAGCCTCTTCCTCAGATGTGTCCTAGCCTTGCTGCTGGGGGCTTCTCGGATGCTGTGTGAGCGGACCTCTGCAGAGGCTGCTCTGCCCATCTGCCAACCCCTCCTCCTCCTGACTGTAACCTGGAGCCATCCTTGGAGACTCTGTCTGAGCACTCCTCCCTGCCCTCCTCCTTGCCCTCCTCCCTGACGCCCCCCCTCCTGCCCCTCCTCCGTTCTACCTCGTCCTGTCTTCACTGGTGCCCGCCCTGTGCTTGCGTGTGTGTGTGCGGCTCCTTCCACTGGAAACGCTCTGCTGTGCGCACAGACGTGGCTGCCACCTTCCTGGGCTGGGTGGGGGCCCTCCCCCTGACTTTGAGGACCACGTCTGCCCCCTTCTTGCCATTGGGCGGGGGTCTCTTGGGGGGCTGGGTGTCTGTTGTTTGGAGCTGGTTGGTTGAGGCCTGCCTGGGAGAAGGGAGTCAGCTGGTTAATTTGATGAGCCATGCATCTCCCTGCCCCTGTCTTCATTCTGCCTGGCCTGTCCCCCCACAGAGCCGCAGCCAGGTCATCATCCTCTCATGTCCCCCTGCTGCCCTGCGTGAAGCCTTTGAGGGGTTGTCCTCTCTCCTTGATGCCCAGTCTCTGCCCTTGCTTGTGGTTTGAGCCTTGCTTGTCGTAGAGGAATCTACTCTTGGAGGTTACAGATAATTGGGTCTAATCTGTTTCTGCATATGCTCTCTCTGGTGAGACCTCTGGCACATAGTCTTGGGGGCTCAGTTGCTGGAAGGAATAACACATACAAAAATTCTTGAGAAGGGAAACCCTAGGTTTTCCTTTGCTTGGGGAAGGTGTTAAAAGAGAAACCACCATCTATTATCATAAAGGAAAAGAAAAAGGCTTCTCATCTTTTTTTAATCCCTCCTGGAATCCGTTCTGGGGGTTTGAAGTGAATTTTGGGGTCACCTGTACTGGCTGCCATGCATGCATTTCTGTGTATATAAATGTGGTTGTAGTACTCATTCGGCTCAGATGGTAAAGAATCTGCCTGTGCAAAGCACGAGACCTGAGTTCAATCCCTGGATGGGGAAGATCCTCTGGAGAAGGAAATGACAACCCACTCCAGTATTCTTGCCTGGAGAATGCCATGGACAGAGGAGCCTGGAGGGCTGCAGTTCATGGGGATACAAAAAGTTGGACACAACTGAGCAACTAACACACGCACGCACTCATTCTGTTTTTACTTTTTTACTCAGTGCTGTGTTCTGAGACGTAGCCCTGCCTGCATGTGTCCAGTCTCTGGCCCTCACTGCTCTGGGTGACCCTCACATTTCGCTATCTCCCCTCCCAGTGATGGGCACTCATCCTGCCTCCTTGCCTGCTCCCTCGGCTGTGTGGCCGTGGGCCTTCTGTGTCTGCCCCATGGATCGCGGTAGGCGTGTGAGTGTCTCTGGATACACGGCAGCTCCGGGGTGCGGGGATATATACTCTGGGGAAGAAGGGTCCTGCCCACACTGGTTATGCTGTCTGCATTCTCACTCTCTCTGCCGGGGGCTGCCTGAATCCTGCAGCATTAGAATTTTCCTCGCTCTAACAAATTGTGTTTTAAACTGTCGATTTAATAATGTGTTTCAATCTGATTATTAGTAAGTTTGAGCATCTCTTCATACATATGTAAGTCTTTTGGGTTTCTTCTCTACAGTGTTTATAAACTTTGCCTATTTTTGTCTTGGGCTGTGTCTTTTTCTCGTCCCTTGGAAGTATTTCCTTAGATGCTCTGGGACATTCATTCCATGTCAATTTCAGGAAAGAAAGGGCATGGTAATACTGAAGATACAGGAGGGATAAAATCACAGGGAAGTGGGCAGTCCTGTACATTAAGTACAGCCTTTTGAACATCTTACTGCATCGACCCTCTTTCTTTTTCCATTTCTGTCTGTGAACACTGTCCCAGCTGGACAGTGGGCTGCACAGATGGAAACCACCGAGGGAGACAGTGGAAGGCTCTCAGGAGATAATCCTCCAAATACGCAGCAAGACCTCGATGTTGTGTCGACGGTGCTCCCTTATCACCGCATAGTTGCCTTGTCAGGAATGAAGTGAGTTCACTGGTCGAATCCTGGTCTTAGCAAATCCTTCGCAAAGCTCCTGGCGATTTGCAGCTTTGTTTCTGAATGCTCAGAAAGCATCTGTTCATAATGTCTGGAGGATTTTAACTCCATCACTTCCTGCTTCCACTCCTCGTCCGGTTGTTAAATCATTGCTCTATAAGAGATGTGAGGTCATTGGTGGAATACAGGTCCGTTTGCAGTTTCTGGGCACCTTCATTCATGCATCCCCAATTTCCAACATTTGACTGTTTGTTACTGTATTATTGGTGACTTTGTTCAGTCATTAAGTTGTGTCTGAGTCTTGCGACCCCGTGGACTGCAGCACGCCAGGTTCCTCTGGCATGTGATGTCCTCCACCGTCTCCTGGAGTTTGCTCAGACTCATGGGCATTGAGTCGGTGATGCCATCCTACCATCTCATCTTCTGTCGTCCTCTTTTCCTCCTTCCTTCAATCTTTCCCAGCATCAGGGTCTTTTCAGAGTCAGTTCCTCACATCAAGTGGCCAAAGTATTGGAGTTTCAGCTCTAGCATCACTCCTCTCAATGAATATTCAGGACTGATTTCCTTTAGGATGGACTAGTTTGATTTCCTTGCTCTCCAAGGGACTCTCAAGAGTCTTCTCCAGCACCACAATTCGAAAGCATCAATTCTTCAGCACTCGGCCTTTTTTAAAACCCTAGTATTTGGTCAGCCTCTGGGAGCTGACCCGGCTGGTGCTTTCCAAGTCTCTCTGTCATTCTGTTGGGGGTTGGTGTCTTTTTGCTCCTGGGGAGCATAGTGGAAGTTGTCTAGGCTTTTGATTGCCTTTCCTGGAGCCACGTGGCCTAAAGCACCCTGAGTGTTTTGGGAGACAATCAGTGTGGCAGAGTCGTTGGGAGGTGAGTGACCAGCTGTGGACCCCTGAGCATTGGCAGGGACGATTTCTGCCCTTAGCCTGAGCAGAGGGGCCAAGGGTGTGGTCAGATCCTGCCCGGCATTGAATGTCTCTTCCACTGGGCATGTCCCGCTGTCTTCTGCTCTGTTTGCTTGCCCTCCCACGTGGAGAGAAGGGGAACTTGAATCTAGACCAGCCCCCGAGGGGGTGGGTGGGCCCGTGTTCCTGGGCCCCGTGCTTCCTGTTGGGGGTCGCGTCTTCGCCACAAAAGCACTTTGTGCGATGTGACTGCTCCAGGGTAACCCCCCAGGCCCCCCTGCATCTCGCCGGGGGAGGAAGTCGGCTCTCAATAGGATTTCTGTTGTGCTGCCGCTGTTGATGATCTGAGGGTGTTGGTATGTGCGCTTGGCAGTGACCCCGCTCCATCCGGCCGAGGGACAGACAGGAAAATGCACACCCCGGATCCTGCCCAGGGCTCTGTGGTCACAGGGCGGCTTCTTCTGGAGCTGGTTGCCACCCTCAGGACCATGTGCGGCTGATGGAGACGAAGAAGCTGGAGGTCTCTGTGTGAAGCCCCTGCCCAGGCTTCACGCCTGGTTTTGAGATGACCTCTACAAACCCCCAAAGCATCTCTGCAAACCTTAGGATGACTGAATTCCATGACAGGCTGACTCCCGTGGTTCTGCAGATAGTGAGTTCTAGGCAATGGGAAGGTGCTGGTAGGACCCTGTAATGTCCCTTGTACTAACTATTTCACCTTTGTGTTTGTTTAGGGTGGTACAGAGGTTACACGTTAAGAAAAAAGTCTAAGAAGGTAAGTCCCTGTTATTAGCCACAGTGCATATCCCTTCATAAATCACTTTAGGAGAAGAAATCAGTTCTGTCTCATGGAGCCTAAGAGTTGTCCTTATATATCTCTTTCTCTGAATTAAGAAAATAAGAAATGTGGGCTACCCTGAATTGTTTTCTTTTTAAATTTTTTTCAAAAACTTTATTTTTTAATTGAAGTATAGTTGATTTACAATGTTGGTTCATTTCCGGTATACAGCAACGTGATTCAGTTATACACACATATATGTATTTCTAGTCTTTCATAGATTCTTTTCCATTATAGGTTATTACAGAATATAGAGTTCCATACTGTTCTTGGTGGGAACAAGTATTGCTTGTTGGTTATCTATTTTATATAGGTAGTGTATATATGTTAATCTCAAACTCCTAATTTATCCCACCCTCCCCCAAATGGATTTCTGAGCCACACATGTGTGTAGAAATTGTCATTTCATGTCTATGAGTGAATGGCTCGGCTGTGTGGGGTGGTTGACTTGTTGTCATGAGAGCTGGGACCTTCTTTTCCTGGTAGAATTCTGCATTCTGTTGAAGTACAGGTTGTGTAAGAGAATGATCTGGGTAGACTGACTACCACTCAGATTTTCAGTCTTGCGTTATCCTTAATGATAAATTAGCCGATCTGCAGTGCTCAGGCCGGCTTCTTCCCTTCTTGCTTGTAATGATATTTATACCACTTACGTCAGCTGGCAGAAGAAAGAGGTTCTGCCTCCTGGACAGTTTGCATGCGTGGTTGTTTGAATTTCTGGGGTGAAGACGTGCAATTACACCGCGATCATTGCTGTGGACACTCCTGTGTGTGGTTCTGTTGTGGCTTTTCCATTCTTAGCTTCACAGAACCTAATGATGGCTGTTCCGTTTCACTCTAAGCCGTGGTTAGGCTGTCCACGTTACCTTATAAAATCTAATTATGCTTGACAGATGGTTCCTTTTACTTTTGTTTCTTAACTTGGCCTCTCATTATCTCCTTATTGGGCTGGCTCCTCCTGTGGTCCTGAGCCTGTGACTAAGGGTGTTGAAGGCCAGCTGTCCAAGCGCAGGGCCTTCTTGCTCTGTTTTTTCCCCAGACTCTCTGCAACCAGCCTGTGCTGGACAGCCGAGAGCAGGCCATCCTCTGGTCGCTGTCACTTCAGAGGTGTCCAGGCTGAGCTCTCTGGCAGTCTGTCCTGATGTGAGAGATGCTAATAGGGTAACCTGCTGAGCCAGCTCTGCAGATTGGAGCCAGGAGCTCCATCCTGATGCTGCCAAGCTCAGACTGGGCCATGAGTCTCTCATGTCCGATGACTTGGAGTCTTGAGGTCTGAATGAGAGGGATGCCAACCTGGTGGCTGGGAATAACTCTCTCCAGAGAAAGTTCTGTTTTCACTCTGATTCTATCTTCCATAATTTGGGATTAGCAGATGTGAACTGTTCCATATAGGGTGGATAAACTACAAGGTCCTACTGTATAGCATGGGGAACTGTATTCAATATCCCGTGATAAATCACAATGGAAAAGAATATGAAAAAGAATTTATCTATATATTACTGAGTCACTTTGCTGTGTAGCAGAAATAAGCACAGCATTGTAAATCAACTACACTTTAATTTAAAAAAATAAGAAGAATGTTTACTTGCAGATGAAAACCTCAGTTTCATCTCAGAAAGCCACACTTGAGAACTTTATTAACGACCTTAGCCTCATGGGCTCCCCCGTCCACCCATGACAAAGCTACAACTTCACATGTTAGGTGTGCCCCAGGGAAGTGGTTCATTTTTTGATGCTTACTTGGTATTTGGTGTCAGGTACCACTTCCCTGGTGGCTCAGATGGTAAAAGCATTTGCCTACAATGCGGGAGACCCTGGTTCAATCCCTGGATCGGGAAGATCCCCTAGAGAAGGAAATGGCAACTCACTCCGGTACTCTTGCTTGGAAAATTCCATGGATGGAGGAGCCTGGTAGGCTACAGTCCATGGGGTTGCAAAGAGTCGGTTGTGACTGAGCGACTTCACTTTCACTTTCTTCACCATGTTCCCCGACTGGGGATGTCTCCTAGTTCCCTAGTGCCTCCGTGAGCCCTCGTCCTTCCTGCCCTGCAACGGAGAGACCTGACTTTGTAGCTCACAGAGCTGGGTAGGGGCATGTTTCTTGTTCCATCTAAAACCTTCATTAGCAGTTGAGGAAACTGACATCTTAAAGATGCTGTGATTTTGTGTTGGCCCACCCAGTTCAGGCAGTGGGAGAGAAGGGACTTGACGCCTGGTCACCCTGACCCTGTGTTCTGGAAGCATCCTCTTACCGGTATTCACAAATGAGCTGTAGATCTGGCCAGTCCTGATCACCCCAGCTGAAGAAGTTGCTCATTTCAAGCCTGCAGGTGTGAGCAACCTCATTTTTTCACTGTCCCTTCTGTGACCCCATGACTGTCCAGAGAAGCTTTATTGAAATGGCGGGATGTCTCTACCTGTGGACGTGGGCACGGACGAGACTCGTTTCTTTATGTACCCCACTCCCGCAACCAGTGCTCAGCTACTGACATTAAATGTGGACCTGGGGCCCATCCTCATCTGGAGGTGTCCCCGCAGCAGGTCCGCCTCCTCCTCTTTGCTGCCCAGCCTCCATCTTTCTGTCTGACTCCTTCCCTTTCTGTGATAATTCTTTTTTACATGAAGTGCAGCCACTTTCCTTGTAGATAGGAGGAGCAGGCACCAGTGGTGCCCACTCTCTTTCCAAGCAGGATGAGTTGCATGGTTTCTAGATCTCCTGTGTTGATTCTTTGGGGCCAGAAGCCTGGGAAACCCAGTCAGAAGCTCCTGTTTTCATAGCGGGGGACTGTTCCTGCTGATTGACTTTCTGATGCGTGCATGGCATCTCAGGAAGCTGCAGCCCTGTTTGCCTCATGCTGCCTGAGACCCCCGTGTGCCCGAGACCCCTGGGCTTGGTGCCCCGCCCTTGCCCTCCAGGTGCTCACCTTTCCTTCCTTCCAGGAGGGGAGATGTGCTTGCTCAGGGAGCAGGTCCAGAACTCTTGGGGAAGCTCCTGGCCCTTCACGTACGGTGCCCGCGACTGACAGTCCTCCTGAGGAGCCGTCCCCTCAGAATTGTCTGTTGGGCCTTGTGTGCTATTCAAATACCATCTTCACATCAACTGATGTCCCCCCACCAGAGCCAGGCAGGTTGTGTGAAATGTACCTTGTTTCTGTATTTTATTGGACGGCCCTGTCTGTTTTGAGATTGATGAGAAAGTCGCTGCGGGTCAGGTAAGTAGTCAGTGCATATGTGATGATTAACTGTGTAAACTCGCTTTTTGATGACAGTTTTAGTATTTTGAAAGGAAGAGCTGTCAGAGGCCATCATCAGAAATTGTTTTTAAGCATCAGTTGACTTTTGATCTGCCTGTGTCCGCAGTAAAAACAAGATGTGACCTACGGAGAAGACACCGGAAGTCCCCATGGGATTTTTCCTTTGCAAGCAGAGTGTACATCTGTTTTCTTCTAAGACTTCTGCAGCCTTTTTGAAACACAAGCGAATTCAGTTGCTGTCTTTCACACATTGTTTTCTGTGACTTGCTGTGACTTAGCATAAAGGCTTACAGGTTTAATAGTGATCCAGTCATCCCCACCTCCACCTTTTCTGGGGGGACAGCTGTTTGATTGGCAGTCAGTGTTCATATCATTGCTACAATCTCCTGTCTCTTTTTCTCCCAAAGGGTATATTTCCTGCTTCATATATCCATCTTAAAGAAGCCATAGTTGAAGGAAAAGGGTGAGTCTGGTCTTGATGTTTAAGTGAAGTCGTGCAGTGATTGCATTTGACTTGCTGCTTTTTGCAGGGCAACTTTGGGGGTTGGACAGTGGGTGCTTTTGATCCAGGGTGACAGGAGTTTGGGGGGGGGGACATCTGATCTAGAGCTGTCTACAACATGGCTTTGAGCCTTTAGGGAGTCTTCAGTGAGCACTGGAACCATAGTCAACCTCCTAGAACCCCATGTGGATTTGGAAAGCTTCCTGCTTTTTCCTCTGTTAGCCAGCCCATCTAGCAAAGGCTGCACAGCCCCCCAGCCCTGAATCCATTTTTCTGGAAGACTTTGCAGGATGTGATACAAATTCAGCGGAGAGTGAAGCAACAGTTGTTCAGTTGGGGCATGTGTGAATTTATGTTTTGCCTAATTGTGATGTATGTTTCTTAGAGGTCATAAAACTGATGTATAAGATCATTAAAAGGACATTTGTAGAACAGGAACCCATTAGGCGGGAATGGCAAATGAATAGCCAGGTGTGAACTTGGAGGAAGGAGCTGTAAAATGTTTTCCTTTTTTGTCTCTGCTACATCTTCGCACTCCATTAAATATGTAAATGATGAAATTACTAATCATATGATTACTGCATAATGACATCTCTGCGGCTGATTGCGAAATTGCTTTTCCAAGCAGTGTACTTTTAACATACGAGAAGGACTAGATCAGGCTCTGAGGTTCCATGGTGCATCATTAAAACGAGGAAAATAATTTAGAGGCATCAGTGTGATGACCTGTAAGAGGGTCCTTTTTTCTACTGAGAAATTGTTTTGTAGGTGAAATTTCAGAGGAAGGTAAAATGAGGAAAGTTTTGAAACTTTTCACCCTACTTGGGAAGTAGTTGAATAAAATATTTTCTTCATGTATTTTACATCAGTTTGTATCAGGATCAGTATGGATGCTGGGCTATATAGAAATAAGTTTTTTAAGTGCACTTTGATGTATATAGATGAGTGTATGTAAAATGTAATTAGGAAGAGTAATAGAAAAGGTCACAAGAGATTGTGTTGATTCTCAATAAGCAGAGTCACACCTCACCAGACAGATGGACAGGCAGACACTGGGTTAAGACTAAGAACCGGTTGGCACTTAGTCCAAGAGATGGATCAGACCAATTAAGGAAGGAAGGTAAGAAGGATCCAGAGCGGAGATCAGGACACAGTGGGTGAAGTGAGGTCCTCTCCACGTGGGAAACGGAAGTCTCATTGGGCCAGAGGGAAGAGCCCAGTGGACCCCGCATGGAACTCCAGCTCTGTGAGATGAAGGCAGCCCAGCCGCTGACGAATGTCCCTGTGCTGTGAGTGGAGGGGCTTCGTAAGGATGACATCACAGAGTGCAGTGAACCACACTTTCATCAACATACTCACTGGGAAACAGTCACGTCCTGTGAGGGACGCTGAAGATGTCCCGTCAAAGGCTAATTCTTAAAAGCACTCCTGTGAGGGGCGGTCTCCCACGTACCCCTTCCTGGTCCCTGCTGCTCCCGCGGGTACACGTGGCCAGACCTCTGTGGAGGGACTGGCCCTTTCCCAGGAACACCTGTGTTTCTTCCTTGGGGACCCCCCCCCCCCAAACCAGCATTGAGTCATTGCAGCCCTGAACCTCCATTGCGAGCTACAGTCAGGGTCCTGCCCATAGGTCTGGGCCTCAGGGACCTATTTCAGTGCCCCCTGGACATTCCATGTTGGTGGGAGCCTTGTCTGTTCGGGGCCTCTGGGCCCAGGTGGTCTTACTTCACAAGCCACCAAATTTGGTCTCTGACTCCGTCCCAAATATTAGGAGTCCTGCTTTAGTGCAATGCCTGACCCAGAGCGGGTAACTGGAAAACAGTGGTTCCTTGGATAGCAAGCAGTGCACAAACAGATCAGGAGTTAAGAAAAAGGCAAGGGTTAACCTTCTGGAGTGGAGAGACAAGGGAAAGAGGATAATCAGAACTGGGGATCAGGGTACCCGTGGACACTGGAAAGCTGTAACCTCGCCCATATTTTGCCAAGGATAACTGCTTTGTGTATTATCACAGAGTGAGTTTTAGGCAGGATGAAAATGTAAAAAAAAAAAATCACCTTATCCCAAGCCTGCATTTTAATGCCACACAGATTGGTGGTAATTTATGGCATCTATAAAATAGATGGGTACACATATTATGAATACACTTTCCACTTCTCAGACCTTGACGTCCTGATGGGATATTATTTGCCTCCTTCATCTTACCTTGACGTGTGAGGTAGATGGCTTCCATGGAGGATAATGTATGAACGTTCTCGGGCTCTGTATAGAAATTACTTGTCGTTCTTAGAGACATATGATCTCCATACGTGGGCCTACGTGGGCTCAGTCTTGTTTGTATGTTTTCTCTCCATTGGCTTCCATATTGCACGCTATGACCTGCGTGTGAAATTGGCAAGGTGCCTTTCTGTTTAATGAAGCCATGACTGTCTCTACCCTTTCCTTTCCTCCCAGGCAACATGAAACAGTCATCCCAGGCGACCTCCCGCTCATACAGGAGGTCACCACGACCCTGCGAGAGTGGTCTACCATCTGGAGGCAGCTCTACGTGGTGAGAAGACGGGACTGTTGTGGGTTTTTTTTTTAATGGGAGGATAATTGCTTTACAATATTTTGTTGGCCTCTGCCATACATTAGCATGAATCAGCCACAGGTATAACATATGTTCCCTTGTTCCTGGAGCGCCCCCTCCCATTGCCCACCCCATCCTACCCCACTAGATTGTCTCTGAGCACTGAATTGAGCTCCTTGCGTCCCACAGCACATTCCCACTGGCCATCTATTTTACGTGTGGTGATGTATATGTTTCTGTGCTATTCTCTTTATTCGTCCCCCTCTCCCCTTCCCCTTCCCTCTCTTCTCCCGTGTCCACAGTTCTGTTTGCTATGTCTGTGTCTTCACTGTTGCCCTGCGGATAGAGTCATCAGTACCATCTTTCCAGATTCCAGGCGTGCTCTTGCTTCAGTGTCTTGAGTCTGTGCGACCCTATGGACTGTAGTCCGCCAGGCTCCTCTGTCCATGGGATCCTCCAGGGAAGAATACTGGAGTGGGTTGCCATGCCCTCCTTCTGGGGATCTTCCCAACCCAGGGATCGATCCCACGTCTCTTAAGTCTCCAGAATCGGCTGGCGGGTGCTTTAACCATTAACGCCAACCTGGGAAGCCCCTAGATTCCATATGCATGCGTTAATAAACGATATTTGTCTTTCTGACTTACTTCACTCTGTATCATACACTCTAGGTGTGAAGATGGGATTTTGAATCAGAGCTTAGCAATAGAGAATGGTCTTTTTTGAACCCTGCTGAGCCAAAGGATTAGTTTTCCTTTTTCTGGGACCCTCAGAAGCAGAACTTGTGCGAGTGAGTCTTGCTCGGCAACCTGGCCCCCGTAGTCTGGCCGCCCTCAGGGCCCGCGACCCTTCCACCGGCTTTGTGTCAGATGCAGCCATGCTGACTGCAGTGACGTGGCTGGCGAGGAAGGAGCCGTGGGTTTCACCTTTCCTCATACTGAAAAGGGAACTGGGCTGCTTTTAGACTTTGAAATACTGACTGAGGTCACCGGAGCCGGAGTTGCCTCTAAGTTTATATGTCTATCGTGAAAATGAAAATCTGCTTTTAAACTGTCGCAGGTGCATCTTCATGGATGCAGCAGAGGGTGATGGCTGTCCGCCACTGTTTGCCTGTAGATAATGCCTCTTACCATTTGAGGAAAGGGACATAAGTCTTCCAGGTCTCAGCGTGTCTGTTTAGAGGGAGGGAGATGGTTTCCATTCTGGCTTCGTGTGAGATACCCCGTTCTCTGGATTGTGGAAGAAGCCTTATTAATGTGGCAGGGTTGGGGCCCTGACACCTTCCATTTCGTGTCCCCCCTGGGGCATTTCTTTGCACATAAATTCATATTTGCAGAAGATTACCTTTTGTTAGGTCTGTGTTCCTCTTAAAGGTGTTGATTTCTCATCTGCTAACATTGTCAGCGCAAAGCTTGGACGCTGGAGGGAAGGCCGTGCGTCAGTTTCTGAGGAACACAGAAGACTTCTCAGTCCCACAGCTGCTCCCTGGGCAGCCTCATTGCTTTTGATTATACAGTGGTTTCCTATAAATACACAGTAATAAGCAGTTGCAGTAATTGTTCATCAAATGTTCTCAAAAACCTAGAGGCGTAAAGTTAACCATGAATATTTTGTGTAAATCTGAGCAGATTTTGAGTCGATATTTCATGTTAGCAATTTTTAGACAAAAATATGGCAAAACAAACGAGTTGATGCTGACTGATATGTTAGTGGACACGGTTTTAGTCATAAAGCTCCGTAATAGACACTCCTAACCATCAGCTGGTTTCCTTTTTTAAAAAAAATCTACCTTTGCCTCTTAGGGATTTACACGGTTAGATTTGTGCAAAGCCAAAGAAATATGCTTATTATATATATGCACATGTATTTTTGTTGCTTATGATTTTTTTATATGTTCTGTTTCCCTCTGCTTTGTGGCAATAGACAAGTTTAGGAAAACACTAAGGATTTTAGTTATTTGGTAATGCTTTATGAAACTAGACAGGGAGAATTGTGAGGGAAACAGACATAATTTTAGAATAAACCATTCATTCTGATTATTCAGTTTTCATTTAAGAAGTCAAGATTATTGGATTTCCTTGGTGGTTCAGTAGTTAGGATTTGGTGCCTTCACTGCTAGGGCCCAGGTTCAATCCCTGGTCAGGGAACTAAGATATTACAAACCACATGGCATGGCCAATACATAAATAAACAAATAAGAATTTAAGATTAGGATGCTACTAACAAGGAGAACTCATAGGATGGAAAATAATCTGTTAGGGCGTGATAGGCTGAGTGAGTGGAGGGGATCCTAGAAATTGCTAGAAAGAAGGTCAAATGCTAGAAAGAGTGGAGGTGTGAAGTTCAGCAACGCAGAGAAGACATTATTTTACAAGGTGGCAATGACCACATTTATATATTTTTTTTGGCACCTTGACATTTAGAATTTTATCTAAAGGTCAGATTTAGATAAATCTGAATCTATTTATAGATTTAGTTTTATAAATTTAGATTTATAAATCTAAAACTATTTATACATCTAAATAGTTGGATTTCACCTAGATTTCTGTTCTTGCAAAGAACCTCTGGGTTCATTTTCACTTGGTTAACCCTTCATTTTCTTGATGAATTGTTCTCATGCTGTTGCAAAACTGTTGTTTTTCTTTGTACCATCAAACCCCTTGAAATATGTAGAAAGTGAGAAGAAGTAGGTGTGAAGTTTGCCTCTCATGTGTGTTTCCCTTTGGTGTAAACGCACCAAGAGCTTGTAGATCCAGACCGTGCCTCGTGCAGAAGCCTCTCTGCACGCTCAGAATGCACCACAGCCTAGGGCCGCGTTCTCCTGTAGTCAGCTGACTGCCAGGGCTCGGGGCTGAGTTTCTCAGTGCTGACAAGCATCGGGGCAGAGGGCATTCTGAAGATTCCTTAAGCAAGATCTGTAGACTGGGCACCTCCTCAGGGAGCTTCAAGGGTTGCCCATTCCTGGTTCAGAGACTAGAAGTTCACGGGCTGGTTTGGGGCTCCCAGTGCAGACCCTGCCCTGGTCCACTTTGGATGCAGGGCTACACACTCTGGAGTGCTGGCCTGAGTATGGAAGATCGTCCATTGTTTTTAATCCTTTTAATCTGTTCATGTGTGATGAGCACCAAATTCCATCTAATGTGTTCAGTTCCATGCTAAAAACCTCATTAATCCAACATAAACAACAACTACAATCCTCTTTTAAATCAAGAGCTTAGTAGTTGTTTTTTCTCCCTCGTCTAGCAAGATAACAGGGAGATGTTCCGGAGTGTTCGACACATGATCTACGACCTTATCGAGTGGCGGTCGCAGATTCTTTCTGGAACTCTGCCGCAGGATGAGCTCAAGGAGTTGAAGAAGAAGGTCACTGCCAAAATTGATTACGGAAACAGGTTTGTTTGTTCGAAAGATGATTTCATGCTTACATTAACCAATGTAATGGCATCACCATAAGCCTTTAGGAGACTAAAATCCTGAATCTTACAATAAACAAAATTTCTAACATCAATATAATGGCACAGTTTTCTTTCTTAAAAGGATGAGGTGTTTTCTATCGGATCCGGAGTTTTCTGAGTCATTGTTGAAACATACTCTCTTCTAGAAGATGGAGTAACCTGTCCCCATCACAATGATTCCCCCAACAGGGAATTTTCCTTTCCGCTGATGGCATTTGACCTTGAGTCCAGACATGAGGGTACTTTGTGTAGTAACAGGCATCAAGCTTCTTTCTGTGGAATCCTACGTTCTGAAAGTTGGAAGAGACCTCAAAGGGCACCTTAAAACTTGTCCCCAGTGTGGGGACACCAGATTTGGCAAACAAAAATAAAGCCAGCAAGTCTCTTTTACTTTTTCTCTGCCATCCTGTGTACGGTTGAATTTGCTCCTCACCATGTTCAGGATCGGGTGATGTGTGGCCAAGACACAAAAGCAGAATGGTCTCACTCCCCAATGGATTCAAGTGAAAACTGGTAATAAAATCAGGTAGAACTCCAAAAGACGTTGGAGGAGATGTGAGCCTAGTTTATAAGGAGCCTCCCACTTGAGGTGGCACACACGTTTATGCTGTGTTCAGGTCACTGGCCTCTTACCATGTCACTCTGAGAACATCCCTGCTGTCTGAACAGCCGAGTATGTTTTATCGGGAAGATGATTTTTCTCTGTGTGTAAGATTTTCTGCACTAGTTCTTTGGCTTAGTAGTTTTGTGAGACCTTTTGGGAAAAAAAAAATAACAGCCCCCTAAATTTGTGCTTCTGATATAAAGATCATATAATTGTTCTACTGGAGTAGGTCTCATGCAAAAGTTCCCTCTTACAGCAGGGACCGCCCAACTCTGCTTGAATGCCTTTAGCAGTGGTGTGCTCACCCACCCATTGAGGTACGTGTTCTAGTGTTGGCACGCTTTTCTGCTGCACAGTCATCTCAGGTCTTCCAGGTTCTGTAACCAGAAGGAGGCTACGCCCTTTCCTACTGGATAACTATTTGTTCATATGCCAGAGTTGCAAGAAGCCTTATAAAGTATGTGGTCACAAGGTCCTCAGATGCTGGTCTATATCAGAGTCACTTGGAAAACTTTCAAAATACAGAATGCTGGGACCCACTCCTTAAGATCCTGATTTCTCACGTGTGGAATGCTGACTGGAAATCCCTGTCTGTAAAAATAGACTTGGACTGTGATGGCCAGCAGATTGGGGAGCTAGTGGTTCAGTTCAACCCCCTCATTTTCCATGTTAGAATATAAAGCTCAGAAAATAGGACAGCTTCGCCCTGAGCCATTCAGCCCAGGGAAGCCCTGGAAAAATTAAAGAAGCATTTTGTATAATCAGAATTAAAACAATTCTGCTTTTTGGTAATTCAGACTTTCAAGTGTGAAAGCTTTCTAAAAGCTACATTATCAGTAACATGTAGTGTTTGGATTAACTATAGGAGAAAGTTCCCCCCCCGCCCCCAAGAAAGCCAGAGACTTCTGGGTATAGGATATTAGATGTTGTTGCAGTGAAACTCATTTCAAGACCACCTGCTTGAAAACTAAACTTCTGGAGCTTTGATTTTATTTTCTGTTGGAGTATCATGTTTTGAACTTATGTCCAGAAACCACCTGCTTAATTTGGCTGTGGGAAGCTACCAAAATACATTATGTCATGGAATAGTCTAGTTAGGAAAGGAAGTATTTCCAAATGTGATTTACTACTTGGATAGGAAATGCAGTTCTTAACAAGACAGATTTTTGTCCAAGGAACTCATATCTGCCATACATAAATATAGTGCAGTGGTCTGGCACAACTCTCAAAACTAAACCTGCTTGACGTGTTTTCAGACTCGTTCACGCAGAGCTTTAAGGTGTGTGACCTTCAGAGAATAGAAGTAGGGGATTAGTCCGTCTAAGGGGAGGCTTATTTGCAAAGTCGGTTTGTCCGCTCTTCGACTTGTAACCGTTAAAAGACATTCTCTAATTGAATTTGTCTTTATTTCAAAAGATGTTTTCTTTTGTCTTATGGTTAAAAAAATAAAAAATTTGCTGCCGAGAGTTGGACCATAAAGAAGACTGAGCACTGAAGAGCTGATGCCTTTGAACTGTGGCTCTGGAGAAGACTCTTGAGTCCCCTGGACAGCAAGGAGATCAAACCAGTCTATCCTAAAGGAAATCAACCCTAAATGTTTACTGGAAGGACTGATGCTGAAGCTGAAGCTCCAGTACTTTGGCCACCTGATGTGAAGAGCCGACTCACTGGAAAAGACCCTGATGCTGGGAAAGATTGAGGGCAGGAGGAGAAGGGAGTGACAGAGGATGAGATGGTTGGATGGCATCACCGACTCGATGGACATGGGTTTGAGCCAACTCTGGGAGATAGTGAAGGACAGGGAAGCCTGGTACACTGCAGTCCATGTGGTTGCAAAGAGTCAGACACGACTTAGCGACTGAACAATAACAATAGACTTTTAATAAAAAGGAAAGTCCCAAAGGCAAAGTAACAGGCATCTGTGGTTAAGATCCTCATGTCTTATTAAAAGAAAACCAGAACACAGCACCCTTAGTAAAACTCTTGGTTACTTACTTTACATAGTCACCTTTGTTTATTCTTTAAAGAAAATCATGGTAGAAACCACCTAACGGGAAACGGAGAGACTGTTGCCAAAAAACATGTCCACATATAGGATGGACAGATTTATTCGCCAGATGCTACCTGTGTTTTAAGTTGGCTACTACATTTAGCCATCTGGCCAGAAAGTTTCTTAACATTGCTCTGGATGACTTCCATATGTTCCATGTTGAAACAGTAGAATGTCTTTATTGAAAATCTTCTGATAGGCTAATTAAGGGATTAGAATTGACTCTAGGTAGAAGGAAAGAAGTGCCATGGAACCTACCAGAGAGAGTGGTGAGTGTGCCTCTGCTCCAGCTTTTCCTCCCTCCCACCTCTCCCCAACCTCCAGCTGTATATATTTAGGCATATGGGTATGCATGTGACTGTGTACACATACCCACAAATTTATACACACACACACCCAGTATGTGCATAGTATGTGTGTGTGCTAAACTGTCCATACTGTTCGTGTAGTAATTAGTGACATACACTTCATTTGGGCTTTCTAGATCTGTAAGTAAAAGTCACTACAGCAATAAAAGTAAAATTTGAGTATTTTTTTTTTTTTTAATTCCAAGGGCATACAAAGAAAGTTAAAATGACAGTGACTTCACAGAACTATGTTTCCTGATACTGTGAGAGTGACCCTGACTTTTGATTTCATCTTGCTCAGTTGCTAGGACTGAAGTTTGTTGGTGAAGTTCTGAATTCTTCTTGTTCTAGAATCCTCGATTTGGACTTGGTGGTGAGAGATGAAGATGGGAACATTCTGGATCCAGAACTAACTAGCACGATTAGTCTTTTCAGAGCTCATGAAGTAGCTTCCAAACAAGTGGAAGAAAGATTGCAAGAAGAAAAAGTAAGTTCAGCTCTCTGTAATATGCCATTTATACCCAGGGTACATTATCACAGTAACAATTTACAACATTAGTAAAACATCACCAGTAAAACATCAGGATTGTGAAAAGGCCCAGCTTCTGCATGTATTTCATCCAGTGATGGATGGAATGGAGCCCAGCATCAAAACATGCTGTGGATGACCTGAAGGCTTTTCATCCCTTGAGGGGGGACAGGATTTTAATGACTCTGACTTTGTGGTCTTATCCCATGGGCAACAGTACTCCATTCTGCATTTCCTCTTTGATAGGAGTAGGAGAGGGATGTGTCTAAGCTTGATGAGGGCAGGGAACATGCATTGTACTGATCTTTTTCATCTCCCGTGGCTGTTAATGGTAACTTGCATGTCGTCAATACTCAGAACTCAGTTGGCTGATTGAGTCATCCATTCATTCAGCAACTGCTGAACATCTATGGTGTGTCAGATACTGAGGCCATAATGATGAATAACACAGAGATGTCCTCAGAGGGTTTGATCTGATGGGAGAATCAAAAATTGAATAAGCAACTGCACATGTAATCTCCATTCTGATTGATTGATTGGTCCCTAAGCGTTTTGTATCTGAAGTAAATACTTTATATAACTTCTCACGGTACTGGGATCGTCGCCCTGGGCATATTCTTTTCAGCTAGGCTTGTGCACGTGATGACAACATCAAGGAAGACGCTGCATGAAGGGCTTTGCTGTGTTACTGCAACTGATTTGGCGTGGTTTTCTGTTCTGTAGGGGATGAACAAAGCAAGCATTAGCCATGAGTGTCGCGTATGTCACCTTTCTGTTTTCTTGTTTTATTTCCACTGACAGTCTCAGAAGCAGAACATAGACATTAACAGACAAGCCAAGTTTGCTGCCACCCCTTCTCTGGCCTTGTTTGTCAACCTCAAAAACGTGGTGTGTAAAATAGGAGAAGATGCCGAGGTGCTCATGTCTCTGTACGACCCTGTGGAGTCCAAGTTCATCAGGTCAGTGACGAGCCCCTGTCTTTCCTCTTTGGTCACTGCTGGGAACATGGCCTCAGAACCACCCCAAAGTCTCACTCTTGCAGGGAGTCCTCAGGGTGATCAGCCGGCCAGACTTTCACCAGGCAGCTGGAGTCTGGGCCAGGATCAGCTTCCCAGCAAGGACGTGGATATTTGATTGTTGAGTTGGAGTCCTGTAATGTTTTCGAAACCTGGCAACTGCATGACCAGGGACTGAAGTCACGCTTCCTGTGTTGTCTTTGTGATGCTTTGTTTGTGGGCCCCTCCCCCGCTCCAGGATCACTCTTATGTTAATGTTGCCTTTTCGAGCTTTGGTTCTCTGTGAATGCCATTTCTGGACCTTTGATCTACTGTTATTTCTCCAAGGTGATTGGATGGGATCCGGTGTCTAGAACGGTGCCTGCTGCGTAACGGCTGTCAAGTGAATATGTGTTGAATAAAATATTGTAAATCCAGTCCCTGTCATTTCTCATGTCTCATGTGCTGTCTTTCCTAGTTCTTGTTTTTGTTCCTTGGTGTAACTTTCTCTTTGTCCAGATGGAAAAATTATGGTTTGGACTGTGTGTGAAGTAAGTGTGTGTGTGTGTGTGTGTGTGTGTGTGTGTGTGTGTGTGTGTATATAAAGCTCCAGAATCTTCACTCATATTATTGAAAATTTAAGAACTTAGTATATGGCGGAAAACAGAACAAATTTCATTGCCACTTCCGATAAAGACTTTATTTCTTCTTGTCATAGGATTTAATATGTATTTTTAGGTTATGTTTGGCTTATGGCAGGCTTGGAAATCATGAAGTTTTACTTTGTACTATAAATGAATAAATAGTGAATTTGAGACTGTAGTCATTCCAAATGAACAGGTATGCTTTTAATAAATATACTTTTAACATATATACACACACTACTCTGTATAAAGTCAACAAGGATCTACTGTATAGCACAGGGAACTATATTCAGTGTCTTATAATAAACTATAATGGAAGAGAATCTGAAACAGAATATATATATCTATAACTGAGTCACTGTGCTTTACCCCTGAAACTAACACAGCATTGGAAATTAATTTTAAAAACATTGTTAAAAATATAATAAAAACTATGAAATGCCATTTGCAGATAGGTCCTTTGCAGTTATAATCCTGGACATCCACACTGCAAACCTCAGGGATTTTGTACGGGCAGACCTTGAGTACTATGCTGTATGGAAATTACTTGTATGTCAATGGCAGAGCTGCTCAATTTGATGTGGTTGATGTTTCTGAACCCTTACCATTGTCTGCATAATGGACCTCTGTGATATTAATTAAAAGTCACTGAGGATGTACATTTGGTTCCGTGTTCTGTTTGGAAAATTAATTTGCTTTTATTTCCTTTTTTTCCAAGTGAAAACTACCTGGTTCGCTGGTCAAGTTCAGGATTGCCTAAAGACATAGACAGATTACATAATTTGCGAGCTGTTTTCACTGTAAGTGCATCCAGAGATGTTCATTTGAATTGCTCACTATTCTAATGACTATTTTTAATGACCCCTGTCTGACTTCTCACTGCCCTGGAGCGTGGGTCCTTGGGATGCTGGGCCTACTTGTTAATTTACTGTAATAACATAGCTGCCCAGAAACCTTCTGGGTCTCTAGTCACCCTGTGAGTCCCCATGACAAACATGTACTCCATGATGTTGAGTATGTCTCTTAAACTTGGATCTTAAATTCATTTAATGCTAATTGACTTTTGTGATTCAGCTGCTCTTTGTCTTGTGAATCACTTATTAAAATGCTAAAAACAGGGTGGAAGAGAAGAGTGGCGATCTCTCTCTCTCCTGTCTATTGCAGTTGAACCCGCCTTGAGTAGTGCTTCTCCACAATAATTTATGGAAATTAATATTTCCAGGACCTTGGAAGCAAAGACCTGAAAAGGGAGAAAATCAGCTTTGTGTGTCAGATCGTCCGCGTGGGTCGCATGGAGCTGAGAGACAACAACACGAGGAAGCTGACCTCGGGGCTGCGCCGGCCTTTCGGGGCGGCCGGTAATCCATTTCCTTCCTTTCCCTGAAGACTCGCGAGACCACCGCCTCCGCTGTGAATACAAGCGGCTGTTGAATGTTGGGCCGCCGGCCGCTTGATGTATAAGCTTTTCTGCTGGGGAGAAGAGACATCTGTCCGTTCGTCTCTGTGTGGGTTCAAGTTGACACGCGGCTCGGGGTTTTGGTCCCACCAGCTTCAGGCGCAAATCCCATCTTTGAGGTGACAGTGGACCCCGTTTCCTGGTGGAGACCGTGACCCACATGCCCCACATCCTTGTCCTGGAGGGAAGCCGGTCAAGGAGGGTTGCGGTGTCTGTGACTTGGTGATGGATTGATTTGGGAATGAGTCTGCACAGAATGGTCCAAGTGATGAAGACGCAGAAGGAGGAGAAAGCGCAGAGAGGACAGAGTTCTCTTCACACAGGGGCTTTTTTCTCTGCCGATATGAGCTCTGCTTTTTGTTTTGTTTTTGGTGGCGGTGCAGGAAGAGGGAGAAATGAGCTGTCTCTGTGGAGGGACAGGAAAGTGTCTCTGGGATGTCCTCGCTAGCTGACCTCTTTCAGCATCACTCTCATTTTTCACAATTTGGGAAACGATGTCCCCTCATGATTAGGTGGCTGCCATTCACTGCACAGCCCTCTATTTCTCATCCTTTCTGTGATTCTTGGGGTTTATATACATACGTGAGAAAAGCTCTTCCTTTCTGATACATCGCTGGGTTTCTTGTTTGAGCGTCAATGGAGGGGTTCTTTACCTGCATTACCAGGAAGCTCAGGGCTTTTGTTATTATGTTGAGTTTTGTTTGGCCTCTTTTAAGGGCTTCCCCAGTGGCTCAGCAGTAAAGAATCCACCTGCGATGCAGGAGACCAGGAGACTCGGGTTCAATCCCTGGGTTGGGAAGATCCCCTGGAGGAGGACCTGGCAACCCCCTCCAGCATTCTTCCTGGAGAATCCCGTGGACTGAGGAGCCTGGCAGGCTACAGCCTGTAGGGTCGCAAAGAGTTGGATAGGCCTGAAGCGACTGAGCATGCATGCACGGCCCCCTTTAAACAGATTTTTTTAGAGCTGTTTTAGGTTCAGAGCAAAAGTGCCCAGTGGGGATGAGGTGGTGAGGGGGGCAAGTGGTCTCTTACCTTCTGTGTTCAGCCCAGAGGGGTGACTCTCCTGAGCTGTGGGGCTGGTGTGTCTCTATAGATGCTACGTAAGGACCTGAGCATTCTGCTTGTGTATTTCCCAACTTACTACTCGTATCTCGACTCTGAGAGGGAGGGAGTAAATGTCATTGTGCAATGTGGTCATGGTACATTTTGGGCACAAGAGGTACATATTTCAAGGCAGTGATTCTCAGCCCTAAGTGTATTTCTCATATACACTTCTAAGTGTATACACAGTCCAGGAGGCTGTTAAAACATATTCTTCCCTAGGTACCCTGTGCCTGTCCTTGAACTGGGATCTTTGTGTCTCTTCTGACTGTTGGCAGAGGATGAGCCCCTGCAAACAGTTGCTGTGCATCTTGGCCACCTGGATGCTCAGTGCCAGGTTGCTCTGAGCAGGCTGTGGGGAGGCGTCGCTCTGAGCTGACCCGGCCCTTTGCCCCAGCATCATGTTCCTCATCACTTCTCATCGTGCCTTCCTGGCTTCCTACTCATCATTTCTCATCGCGCCTTCCCGGATTCCTGCTCATCACTTCTCATCGTGCCTTCCTGGCTTCCTGCCTTTGCTGTCCCTCCTCCATCAGCAGCATCCCGATGTCCCCTTCCTTCTGCCCCTGCATCCTGTGATGTCATATTTCTGGGGTGTTCAGGTCCTCCTCTGTCCCACGCCCATGGTGACTACGTATGGCTGGATGCTTGGCTTCCTTATGACGGACTGTCATACCTGAAAATAGACATACTTGGGCCTTGGTTTGGGGATGATGCCCGCAAGTCCTTTGCTTCTTCCTTTGACAACAGGAACCTTTGAATGCTCAAAGTCCCACCCACAGCAAGACCGGTGAGGGAAGGACGTGGTGATGGGCAATTTCAATGCCTTCTCTGCTGAGTTCTGGGCTGGGGGAGGTCCAAAGGGACTGTCACTCCTAGAAAGTAGCAGAACTAAGGCTGCTTTCAATTTACTGGTGCTTAGACCAAGGCTGTGTTTCTTGCTCACATGCTGCCTTCTGGCCAGTAGTTGCTGGGCCCCTAGACGTGTCCAAGGATAGAGACTAGGGAGCTTTGACAAGAAAGCTGGACCATCAGGGGGCCTCATAGTCAGCTGGTGAGATGAGCCACATGATAGCAGAGAGAGGTCTGTGGAGGCAGGAAGGTGGCTTATTGCGGACTGGGCTGTGGGAGATGGTCTCCTGGGTGCAGACTTGCTCGTTATGACCCATATAGAGCTGGTTGTCATATAGAGCTGCTGCTGCAGATGCCAAAAGACTGGTTGGACTTGGGCTAAAACAGTTGCTGTGTGTGATGGTTCGGAACTGGTGAGCAAGATGTGTCTTGGGCATAGGAGCATCTTAACATTAGATGGGATGCTTCTGTTTCCCCTATAGATCCCTTTTGCCGATTTTAGGTGGAAGCGGGGTGTTAGAGATGGAAATTGTCCATATTTAGTATTTGGTAGTATGTCATTAGGGAAGGGATTGTGCAAAAGGAAATACCCGGGACTTGTTGCCCACTTACCTGCCGTCAGGTATGGAGGCTGAGCAGAGACAGAGCTTGTGTCCAGCACCCTGGGCTGTTCATGGGGTTCCTCGCTGTGTTGGTCTGAGGTGGGGCATTGGAGACATTCTAGCCACTAGATTTTGGGCGAATTCGTTTAGGTCTTTGAGCCTAGTCTCCTCAACTGTAGAGGAGGTAAGTGTGAGGATTAGAGGTCAAGTGTTTCTTGAAACACTGTCTACAGACACCAGCATGAGGTGGCTAAACCGGCGCCACGTTATTACTGCTTCCTTATTTGGGGGCCGGGCCGCTGACATGAGGCTGCAGAACAGTGCTGCCCAGTGTGGTCACCCTGTCCCAGGTGGCTATTTTGGCCTAAATGCATGAAATCAAAGTAAAAATTCAGTTCCTCCATCACACTTGCCATGTTTCACCTGCTGCTTGTGATAGAACATTTCAATTTGGAATTCCCTGGTGGTCCAGTGGTTAAGAATCTGCCTGCCAATGCAGTGGACACGGGTTTGATCCCTGGTCTGGGAAGATCCCACATGTTGCAGAGCAACTAAGCCCATGAGCCACAAGGACTGAGGCCACACTCTAGAGCCCCCGCTCTGCTGTAAGGGAAGCCAACGCAATCCTGAGCACTGCAACTAGACAGTAGCCTCTGCTCACCGCAGCTAGTGAAAGCCTGCAGGCATCAGTGATGACCCAGCACAGCTGAAAGTAAGATAAGGAAATCAATAAGTACATAAAAATAGAGTATTTCCTCATCTGACAAAGTTCTGTTGGAGAAAAGAAGCTTAGTTGGTGCCAATTGGTTAATAGAGGAATTTGTTAAATGGAGCTTTGCTATTTAAGCCCCAGCCCTATTTGGCCAGTTATTTTTCAGGTAACTTAATTGGTCTTTCAAACGTGGAAATCCTTTAAACTTGAATATAAAAAAAAAGTCCACCAGTCGGTTCAAGCTTCTTGTTGGTCAGAAGACATTCTGAAGTTCTTTTGTTTGTTTTCTGTAATGGCAACCTTTAAGCGCAACCGTCTCTCTTTTTTTCTTGTCTCCAGTGATGGATGTGACGGATATAATCAATGGAAAAGTGGATGATGAAGACAAGCAGCACTTCATCCCCTTTCAGCCGTAAGTACGGGGCCAACCAAGTGCTTAATCCCGTAGAGGATGGGAAATGTGTGTTTGTAATAGTTATCTTTATAGTTCAGTTTGCAAAGTCAGCAGGAATAGGAATTGGTTATTTTACAATAACGAGACATCTTAGTTGCTGCTCTGGTGCAGGGCGTTTTTGTAGCCATAAGACACCTGGGTCAGAGTTTATGGTCTTGAAGTAGAAGGTTTTAGGTGTGATCCCTGACTTGGCTTATCACGTAGGACGTGCAGAGTTACCGTTCCTCTCTGCACTTGAACATCTCTTTACATCACTGATGATCTGAAAGTATTCACATTTTCAAAATACAGTACTTCAAATTCATCACCATACATTGCTGTCTTCCAAATAAAAAAGCCAAACAAAAGAAGACTGAATTCTTTTGTAAAGCAAGAAATAATCCTGGTGATTTTTCTGTCCCTGGGTTGCTGCAAGTGGACGCTGCCTGTGCTTGTGTCTAGGGTTTGTCTAGTTCTGACCTGAAGTCTCTCGAGAGGTGTGGCGAGCTTGGAAAGCACTCCGGGGAGGTTCATTAAATTGATTCTCCGATTTGAAGGCAGTTCCCGTGGAAAAGGTTGAAAGGATTGGTGTTATTTCCCTGGAAATTAAAGCCAGAGAGGGCACTTGGCTCACGGTCTGTCGTCCCTCCAAGGGCACTTCTCCGCCTCACACAGAGGTGGGGAGAGCGGAGGAGGCCTTAGAGCACTTTGGGTTAGCTGCGAGAGGAGGCTGCCTCCTGGCAGCGTGAAAGCTTAGAGGAGCGAATGATAAATCGAGTTAGAATGACCTGTCGTAGTGCCCCGCGTTCTTGTCTTTTCTCCTCATTTCTTGTTTCTACTTGATTCCGCGCTTGGGAGAAATTTTATTTTAGGCAGTTTTGGTTGTTTTTAGGCGCTGACCAAGGGAGTTTGGAGCTCCCTGAGGCTGGTGGGTGGTGGGAGGAATCCTGTCCTGGGGGTGGGTGGGAGGGCAGGAGGTAGGAGGTGGTTTCCCTTTGCATCCTGTCTTTGCAGGATGAACCACACTCTTAGTCCCAGGCTGGAGAAGCATGTGTTCCAGGTGGAATAGAGTGGTTCCTTTGCAGGCAGGTGATCTGTTCAGACAGCATCCCCAGGCCTGGCACAGTAGGAATTTAGAATAACAGAAAACCATCAGTGTGCTCTAAATTGGGGTTCACATTTGTGTATTTCACCCCACAACTGGAGGCAAAGGATTGTCCTGGCTTCATTGCTTTAGAGCCATTCTTCTGTGCAACACTGTAACCACCAGCTACATGTAACCATTTGAATTCATGAAAATTAACTGAAATCAGATATTTCCTGCCTCCATCACAGTGGGCCCCTTTAAAGCCTTCAGGACCACAAGTGCCCAGTGGCTGCCAGATGGGTCAGTGCTGATGGAGAACGTTCCTCTCATCACGGAATGTTCTGTTGGGTGATGATATTAATACTTTGGAATCACAGCCAGTGATGAGAGTTACAGAGGGAGCTCGGTTCTACAGAATCTGGAAGTTTGATCAGTGGACAAGAGGAACATCATCTTGGAATATAAGCCGATACCGTGATAACAAATAAAACACACCAGTATAAAATGAAAATATTAAGTCGCCCACGAGAAAAAAAGTGCAGCCCAGTGCTGTTTAGAACGCCATTTAGATATTAGACCTCAGTCTCTTCATGTCCAGAGGAACCACTGCGTTAAAATTACCTGTTGCCTACTAGTGTCTTCCGGGAAAAGTCAAAGAAAAAATCTCTTTTGAGTTATGGTTTGAAAAGAGAGGGGGTTGTTCGTTTTAGACTCACTAATCTAAATTTCACTGGGACATGTCATGACCTCCTTGAGATGGCAGGTTGCTGCCGTCTTTTTCTGTCTTGTAGTGAAGTGTCCAAAAAATTACATGTTCAACTCGCGTTGTAGTTTGTGACTTCTTGCTCCATTAAAGGAAGACTGATATCCAGATTCATATGTTCAGTGTCAGAAACAAAAGAGAAGCATGATTTTAATAGCAAAATAAGCAGTGAAAGTAGTTCTCTGGGAAATGCCATGCTAATGAAACCCATTTTTTGCTCCATTAAAACTGATTTATTATATCACAGGGTAAGTTCTAGGGGAGGAATCATAGTGTACATTTCTCTCTCTCTCTGTCTTTTTTAACTTGGGGAAGTAAATGAAAACAGCCCTCAGCTCCCTTGAGTCATGTGGGCTCACGGGATAAATAACACTTGTCCTTGTTTCTGGAAATCGTTTTAAACATTACACACTTACCTTCTTGCTCACTGCATGTTGTGCTTGGCTGTGCTACATGGTATTTCTCTTTGCCCATGTCGCCTGTTTGTATTTATTTTTTCATTCCTGGTACACCTTCTGTAAAAAGCTCCTGATCCATAAGTCCCCCTAACACTGATGATTTATATTCATAATTGTGTCACAGTTTTAACTCTTCAGACATGGTTGCTGTGTTCTCTGAAGATTATGCCATTGTTTTCACATTTAATTATTTTAGGCTACGTTGAGTACATAGTCTGATGGAGCAGAGTGTGTACTCAAGCTTCCCAAGCAGTTGGGTCCTTGGGATCTTTTTTTTTCATCTTGATTTTGCTTTTCCCTTCAAAGCACCCACTGCTTGACCTATGCTATATGGTCAGGAATTGCTGAAATAGAAGAAATGGTCATAAACATCCCTTGGGATCAAATGCAGTTCAATCATGTTACTTTCAGATCAGTTCCCTTTTTGTAAATTGTCTGATAGACATGGAGTGTAGCTCGGGTGCACCTTTATTTCCTGGGGATAGAGTCGACCTTGTTTGCTTTGCTTCTCTTGTGTGGTTCAGCATTTTCCTGATCGATGCTCTTCCCTGTCTCTCTTGTCACCTATCCTGTCCTTTGTCGTGCGTTGACTCATGACGACTCTCTGTCACACTTGGTGATGATGATCTCTTGTGTTCCCTTGTTACCGTCACCTCTGGGTCCCTGTGCCCCTTTGTCTCCTGTGGTCTTGGTCGTCCCGTGCCCTCCAGGCTCACGTTGGACGACGCCATTCGACACAAGCCGCTGAACATGTCATCCCGTTTTTCACCCAGGGTGGCAGGGGAGAATGACTTCCTTCAGACTGTTATAAACAAAGTCATTGCTGCCAAAGAAGTCAACCACAAGGGCCAGGGTACGTATTCTATGGTTTTGTTCCTCTAAGTGTCCATTTGCATGAGCCTGGGAATATACTGTGTGGTTTGAATTTTAGTTTGATGATGATCATGACATTGGTGATGATGGTGATAATCGTGATATTGATGATGACGATAATAATGGTGGTGGATGAAAACGATGATGGTGATGTTGACAACAATGATCATGGTAACGGTAGTAATAATGGTGATGATGATCACGATGATATGCTGGTGACGACAGTCATGATGATAACAATGATACTGATAATGATATTGATGATGATGGTAATGGTGATAACAGCCTTGTTGATGATGGTGATGATGACGATGATAACAAAGATGACAATGATGACTACAAAGATACTGATGGTGATGCTGCTGACACTGATAATGGTGGTGTGTTGGGTAATGGTGTTTACTCGTTGTCCCTGATGTACGTACAGCCTGTGAGATTTTCCTTACTGGTCATCTTTGTAAGCACTACTGAGAACCAAGCTCCTGGATGAGAGAACACTGACTAGGATACAAATACTAGGATACTAGTATTAAATGCTTGGAAAGAGCCCGGAGTTGTGGGCCTGGAAGCAACTCCTTTGTTTGTCTTCCTCAGACTTCTCCAGCCATCTCCGCTATACTAAACACTTGAGTGACTTCAGCAGAGAATGAAATAGCTATCCCCTGCCTGTGATTTCACCGTGCTGTTGAGAGACACACAGACATTGAACACAGCCCACCTCCCCGTGCGCTGTCCTTCTCGCTGCTTTTTCCTCACCCGTGTTGTGAGCTAAGCACTGCCACGTTGTTTGGCAGGGCTTCCCCACTCCATACCCCTGAGAAAGTGGTTCCATTTTGCAGACCAGTTCCCCTTAAGCTGGGTAATTGAGGGGATTTCTCCTTCCTCGCTCGCCTGGCCTGCAGTCATCGTTTTTAATCCCACACTGACAAGTTTCCCAGTGGCTGACCTTCTGTTGGCAGAGGCTCTGAATCAATCACCTTGGGCTGGTGACAGCTGGCACTCGCCTGGCCAGGAGGGCTGCTGGAAAACAAGTGTTTGCTGAGGCCCTGCCTGCAGCTGGAGGGGAAGTCACCTTCAGAGTCGCCCAGGCCTGAGACTGGTGGGACAATCCACGTGTTAGTCCTTGATTAGATGCAGGCTTGCCATGAACTCAGTGGAGCTCAGCTAAATGGACCTGTTTCATCATCTGGTTACCTTACATCACTAGACTTTTAAGAAACAATTATCTTGATTCTTTTACCATTGTTCTGAGGGAGAGTGTGAATGGAGTCTGAAGAATGTTCTGCAGGAATTAGCCACTCCTGTCCCTCTGGGGGACTTTCTTTTGGTTTGAACCACCGCCCACACCCCACCCGCTGAAAACAACAAAACAAAAACCTTAGCCCAAAACATTAATGAGCCATGAGACAGAGCAATTTTCAGCTGACCCAGGACCCCTCTTCTCATCAATTACCAGCCCTCCCAATTTGCGCTTTAATTGAAAACCACGGGGAGATCCAATTAAAGCTATTTGATTGGAGTCACTCTGGGATGGGGTCCCCAGGCCTCTGGCTCCTCTTGCAGTGTCATCAGAGTTTGATCCACTTTTATTACAGCGTCACCTGGGGAAACTGGAGACTGGCAGCTGGTCTGGAACTTGCTTAAAAAGAGGACCCAAGCCCCGCCTCTGTCAGTCTCCCTGTTACTGTGGCCAAAATCTGTGTCTCAGAGATGGGCTGAGGCCAGGGTCCCCGATTCCTTGAACTCCTCGGGGAGGAGGGGTGCTTTCAGGTCATGGTAAGAGCTAAGGGACAAGGACTGACTGCTTTCACACGGACCACTGTGGCCTCCTGAACCAAAGTGACCTTGGGCCATGTCACTAGCTCATGTTGGCCTTGAAAAAGAAGTGATGGAGTGACATTTTTCTGGGGCTCACTCTCAGGCCTATTTCAGTGCTTTCCAGGGAGACCTGGGCAGGGCCCATTAAGTGCAGCACAGAGCAAGCTGCGGGGTCTCTGGGATTTTGTCCAGCGGAGCTTCTATTCCCATCAGTGGTGACCCCTCAAGTCACAGACAAGTGCATGGAGCCATGGAAGGGACTTGGAGAAACATGACCTGTCTCTTTTGTACTGGCCTCCAGGCTTTGGCCTAGTTTAGGTTTGCATCTACATCTTTACTTTTCACAGTAGACAACATCTTTTATATTTAGCCCAAGTTATCTAAACTCGGGACCCCGAGGTGCCGGGTATTTTACCTGGACATTGAATCCTCACGTACATCCAGCCATCTACTCCTGTTGTTAGAAATACGTGCATATGTGCCTGCTAAGTCGCTTCACTTGTGTCCAACTCTGTGATGCCGTGGACTGTAGCCCACCAAGCTCCTCTGACCATGGGATTCTCCAGGCAAGAACCGTGGAGTGGGTTGCTGTGCCCTCCTGCAGGGGATCTTCCCAACCTAGGGATCGACTGCTGTTTGAAATGCAGCATATGCTAGTTCCCTTTGTGTTTAGTTACTCTGGTTAAGCAAAAGTCAACCTGAAATGCACTTTTCCTTTGAAAATTGGCCTCATTTCCTCCTCTGAGGAAGTGTTTTAAGCCTAGCATAAACAGGAAAAATTAATCTCTGTGTTTAAATTATAACAAGCGGTGTCACCTAGTTACCGGTTTATCAATGAGTTGAGCAAGCTGGTACTGATGTGATCTTCTGATGGGCGGGGGGGAGGGGGATGGTGGTGTCCCGCAGAGCTGAGCAAGCAGGCCAGGCCCCCCGAGGGCTCAAGGATGGGGAAACCCTGCCCTGCCTGCTGAGAGTGACCCCTCGACCCCTACCAGGACAGCATGTCCTTGAAAACAGCTCACAGAGGCACTGCGTTGTCTCTTGCCTTTGACTTTGTTAAGTGTCGGCTTTCTCCCCTTTCATTGTCTGATTGCTGCTCCAGGAGTATTTTATACAAAACGCGTCAGCTTTGCAGAGGGAGCGAGGGCGGGCGGGCAGGGCTCACAGGGTCACTGGGCTCTCTCCTGGGCATCCTCGCGTCTTGTTTCGAGGGCTTGGAAGTCCTTGTTTCCCCCTTGGAGAAGGGGGTGGGTGGCATCAGTCCCCCCTTTGTGGTGGCATTGTGAAACAGGGACGGGCCGCCCTGGCTGCCACCTTCCCAGTCGTGTGGGTGGTCCACTGGTGGCCCGCAGCCCTGTGCTCCCTGGTGTCCATGGATTCCCTTCTCAAGAGCACGAGAGGACTGGGTATTTTCGTGGATTCATGAAGTTGCCTATGTATTTCCCGAATCCTCCTCTGCTATCATCCTTTTTGGGAGAATGGGAAATGATAGCCTTCTCAATCCCCTCCCAGCAAAATGATACCTTCTGATTTATCTTCAACATATTATCAACTCTAAAGAGTCATCGGGCCAGGGCAAGGGTAGCATGTAAGTGCTGTCATGTCCTTAGGGTGCTTTGATGTGGGATTTGTGTCCCAGGTGGTCAGATGCTGGTACCTCCCCCGTGCCAGGCTCCTCTTCCCTGGCCCCTGTCCTTTTTGTCATCCACCGCTATTTTCTCTTAAGGCGTTGCATTGTGATTAAAGATGCTGGGAAAGATTGAGGGCAGGAGGAGGAGGGGACGACAGAGGTTGAGATGGCTGGATGGCATCACCAACTCAATGGACATGGGTTTGGGTGGACTCTGGGAGTTGGTGATGGACAGGGAGGCCTGGTGTGCTGCGGTTCATGGGGTTGCAAAGAATCGGACATGACTGAGTGACTGAACTGAACTGAACTGTGAATTAAAAACTGCTCATTCATTGAAATGGATTTTGTGAAGACTTCTAAAAACGTACAAGATGTGAAGATGTACGAGATATAGCATGACTCACGCATCTGTTGCTTTTCTAGGTTTGTGGGTAACGTTGAAATTACTTCCTGGAGATATCCATCAAATTAGAAAAGAGTTTCCTCATTTGGTGGACAGGACCACAGCAGTGGCTCGGAAGACGGGCTTCCCAGAGATCATCATGCCTGGTAAGAAAGGATGAATCCTTTGGTCCTTCTGTGCATGTGTTGGATACAGCTGCATTGGGAGTGTTTGTGTAGCTTGTCACAAAGAGAGATATGTGCATGGGAACTTAGGCAAGCAGAGAGTGGAGCGTGCAAAGCCCAGCGTGGTGGTGGGTCATTCCTGCAGACAGGACTGCGGTCAGAGTGACAGCTAACCAGGGATCAGGCCCAGGGGAGGAGTTCTCTCTTGGCTATATTAGTCATAATCTTGGAGCACTCGTGTGGAGCGACTCCTGGTGATACAGTAACAGGGACAACAGGACAGAATGAGCATCGGACAAAGACCCAACCCTGAGACCTCCGGTGATTTCTGTCGCTGGCTGGGAAAACGCCACCACGATCACAAGCAAACCCACTGCTGTTCTGCGTTCGGTTGTCGCCCAAATCAAGATGCCTGCCATTTGTCTTCTGCCCGCCTTGTCTGGAAGGGAAGGATGGGTGTTTGACATCCCATTTACCCTGGCTGAAAGCATGGAGAGTGTTTGGCTGGTGATACTTAGTGATGTGGTAGAGGGTGATCAGGCAGGGGACCTTTCGGAGAGCCTCTGCAGAATTCCCTTTTTGGCTCCAAGGAATGGACTGATGATGATGGTGGGGCAGGCTTACAGTGATGTCCCCGGGTCTGTCCTGTGATACCTAACAGCGTTTGAATTGTCCAGAACATGTTCACAATGAAGGGAGTACAGTTTGTGTAAATATACCCTAATATGTTCCAAGTTTTGAAAATAGCCCTCTGGGTCGGTTATGGGTTAAAGGACTCTTTGCCACAGTGGTCCACCACCCTGAACCCCTCCCCCCCGACAGGCCTCAGCTGTGAGTGTGTAGGCTGGTGTCACACTCTTTGTTGTGTGTCTCACCTCTGCCCCTCCGTGGCCCTGGGCAAGTTACCCCATCTCTCTGAGCTGTGTTTCCGCCTCTCAGGCAGGAGAACAATAATGATTCCTACCTGGAGATCTGGTTGGAGTTAGGATGCTTTAGAGCTTAAGTATCAGAAAGCATGAGACCAACTCAAACAGCCTCACCCTAGGGTATTTGCCGGTCGTGTGACTGAGGAAGAGAGACAGAGTCTGCTGCCGGGTCAGCCTGGACCGCCAGCTGTGGTTCTCTGCACCGTCTCCTTTGCAACTTGAATTTATCCTCTGGGGAAGGGTCAGGGCGGCACCCATCTTCTTCCCAAATCCCAGTGTCCTGAAGCAGATGACATGCTTTCCACCCAGTGCTTCCAAACAGGGAGACTGATCGTCATCTGAGCCGCCTGCTTAGGTCCCCTGGGGACCCTGACCAGTGACAGGTCGGGGTAGGGGCAGGTGCATGTCGGCCACTGGGACTTCTGGGAGGGGGCAGCTCCTCCCGAAGACAAGGGTTGAATGAGGGAGACAGGGACACTGTCTGGATGGACAGCTGATCAAAAGGAGGAAGGAGGAGCAGAAAGGGACAGCCGACATGAATAAACATATGGGTGAACATACGGGTTCCATACAGCCGATCGGGTGAACATACAGGTTCCATGAGGAAGCCTGTGATGTTTACACCTGGTTCCCACTCAGTGTGTGTTAGTTATCACGCCAGTACCGCCCCCATCCAACCATGGTTAAGCTTATTAAACTGATAATGAGATCCCATATTAAGCTTAATCTGTGATATTTACAATATGACTTCAGTTTCCAAATAATATTCATATTACTCATCAGATTCGATGTCATGAGATCTTGGGAAGCCTATGAATCTTTATCCCTGATATCTGTGGGACACTTTTTGGTTTGCAGATAATGTTGCCATTAATTACCTAGCTTGATCCTCAAAAGGATCTTGGAAGCCTACACATGGCTGTTGAACTAATTCCCATCATGATTAAGCCACAGCCTCAAGTCACATGGCTAATGAACAGTGGAAATGAGGCCAAACCACCCTGTGGTCAGCGCTTGCTTGTGGCCCCTGGTGCAGGGCTTTGCTGTAGGTTCACAGGGAAGAGCTGGTCACTCAGGTCCTTCAAAGTTATCACTTTGTTTATTTTAGGGCATTTCAGGGACATGTTACCTCTGTCCCTCTGGGCGATTGTGGCTCATTGTCAACACTGTTAAATTGATAGGAAAAGACATCTAACGTCGGCTAGATGGAGTGTTAGCCAGTCTCACCTGTATAGGAGGAAAGCGTGACACACAGCACGTTTAGAGACGATGGGACAGCTATTGCTTGTAGAAGTTGTCTGCTCTGTACACAGCTAACGAATTTGGACTTCTAGTGGACATACCGTTTACGTGGGGATTTGAGATGCAGATTTATACATGAGGACAGCGTCGTTGACATCAGGAGCCCTTGTGTGCACAAGGGTGCTTCAGAGTTATCGCTTTGTTTATTTTAAGGGCATTTCAGGGGCATGTTCTTTCTACTCCCTCTATCTCTTCAAGTGATGGGAAACCTGGGAAACTTCTAGTTCACACTGGTTATGTCTCCCTTACGATTGACAGACTTAAAGAGTAAGTCTAAACCTCTCAGATAATCTCCTAATAGGTTTGTGGGGAAACTGTACAGCTGACCATTGTTCTGGCTTGTTCTGTGTGCTGAGTTGGCGCTTGGGGTTCCTGCAGTGAGCAAGCCTGGCTTGAGGGACTCACTTATGTTCTCTGGGGCTGAGGGATGCTGAGAGGCTGGGAGCATCTTACCCTTAGTGGGGGGTGTGTTCACTCAGATCCCTGCGTTAAGCCTGGTAGAACCTGTGCCATCCAGTCACACATGTGTTTATGGAGACACGCGTCTCCTTTGCACAGTGGGAGAGCTGGCCGTGCCACCATTGTCCCTGCTTCTCACACCTTCTCGTGGCCCGCTGGAAATCCCGGGGTCCTTAGGAAGGATCCTGGTGGGGAGCACAGTTGTCCCCTGAGCTAAGAAGGTGGCTGGAGGCTTGGCTGGGCTCCCTTAGTCTGCTTCCAGCTCCTTCCTCCCCAGAATGAGAGCCCGGGAGCCATGGCTAAGACACTCTCATGAGTGCCCATTAGGGATGCTGACCTCCTTATGGGATTTTACTTCTGGCCTGGAGCAAGAATCTCTAGGCTGATCGGAGGAGGAGACTCTGAGGTTCAGCCACCCTGCTCCCCAGCACATGCTGCTTCTCTGGCTGCTGAAGCCCTGTGTGAAGCTGTTGTAGCCCTTTTTCATGATGGCCTTGGTGCTCTGATAGAATTTTCAGGTGGAGAGATTGTGCAGACCACATGCCTTATAGGTAAGGTGGTTTAGTGGTGAGTAGCCCTGAAGGTTAAGCGACTTGTCTGAGGTCACACAGCAAGGAAATCAAATCTGAATATTCATTGGAAGGACTGATGCTGAAGCGTCAATACTTTGGCCACCTGATGTGAAAAGCAGACTCACTGGACAAGACCCTGATGCTGGGAACAATTGAGGGCAGAAGAAGAGGGTGACAGAGGATGAGATAGTTGGTTGGCATCACTGACTCGATGGATATGCG
Organism: Okapia johnstoni; assembly: GCA_024291935.2. Taxonomy (NCBI): domain Eukaryota; kingdom Metazoa; phylum Chordata; class Mammalia; order Artiodactyla; family Giraffidae; genus Okapia; species Okapia johnstoni. The sequence continues at coordinate 83,164,092 of CM044318.1, forward strand.
TTTGGGTGGACTCCGGGAGTTGGTGATGGACAGGGAGGCCTGGCGCGCTGCAGTCCATGATGTCACAAAGAGTCGCACACGACTTGGGGACTGAACAGCAGCAACCTGGACCTGCAGCCTTGCCTCCTCCCCGGCCCTGTGTGCCATCCTTCTGAACTTCTCCGTGGTCAGCATCAGTGATCGCAGCCCTGCTTCCTTCCAGCAGCTGCTGTGGCAGTGGTAGCCACCCATAGGGATTATTACAATGATGACTTTTAAACGAAAGCTTAATTTAATAGTCGGATACATTAAAAGCCAGAATAGAGCCATCTAAAAAGCAAAAGAAAAACAAGAAACCAGCGGGATTTTTTTTTTCCTTCTGGGATCCTCGTTCTTTGCCCAGAGCAGGTCGTTTGCCACTCTTGACAGAAACCTTGCCCGTGTTCCCCGGGGGAGGGAAGTTGTGTCAGACGTGGGAGGCGGCCAGACAGACGGCAGAGCAGCCTTCAGAGGGTACCCGTGCCTCTCTAAATCATGCTGCTAACGAAGCTTGCAGAGTTTTCCCAATCGGACCCGTACCAGGGGCTTCGTGTGTTCTCAGCTGGAGGAAGCGTCTTGAGCTCATCTGTTGCGTGTGTGTGGTCGTATATTTTTTCTTTTGCACAATTTAAGGCCCATCCCACTTTCAAACGTCTGAGTCTTTTCTTCTGCTCCCTGTGGCCTCGTTCAGAATCCGGACAGCTGCCTACCAGGAGGAGAGACAATCCTTTGCAGAAAGTTTCTTGACCCATCCCTAGTCCCCGATCCTGGGTGTCAACTCAGGACATTGGCCTGTGGTTCAAATGCTGCTCTTTGTTCAGCTCCTTAGTGGAATGGAAAGGAGGCCAATGTTGCTGCTGATCCTCGGGGTGCTGGCTGCTGGGACTCAGAGGACAAGGGCTGCTGATGTGGGTCGCAGGGGGCCATGGATGCTGAGGGTTGGGGTGAGGGTCGGGTCAGTGCAAACCCACTGACGGCATCCGAGCTGCTCTGGGCATAGGCTGCCCAGAGTATAGGAGCCCACTGCCCATGAGAAGCCCCAAGCAGATAATTGGAGGCTGAGACATTTTGTTCTTTCTTGCAAGTCTTACGGTGATGATGAAAATTGCCTTTGTCATGCTATTAAATGCGGAGACTATTTTGTAGAAAATACTTCATAATCACCTAATACAGTATTTATGATACTCTGCTCAGAGAGACTGTGAGTTAGTTTGGCAAAAGTCACGGTTACACGATGAATAATGGATTGGTTTCAAAGGTGTAATTTTTCCCCCCAGGTGATGTTCGAAATGATATCTATGTAACATTAGTTCAAGGAGATTTTGATAAAGGAAGCAAGACGACAGCTAAGAATGTCGAAGTTACGGTGTCTGTTTACGATGAAGATGGAAAACGGCTGGAGGTATTTGTTGTTGCAAAGCTGAAGCTGTGGTGTTGGAGCCTTACCTCCCTCGTGTGAGCCTTGCCTCTGCTTCGGAGCCAGTCTTATTTCCCGGGAAGAATGTTTGCCTTTTCTTCCTTTTCCCTTGCCCAAAAGGGCTGGTTTCCACTGGGTCCTGCAACCGGCCGGTCTCTGGATGTCCCTGGGGTCCTGACCACCTTTGCCAAATCCCTCCTGGGCCCCTGCTTGCCAGCGTAAACCCAAGGCTTGGAGGGCGAGCGGCTACACTAGATGTTCAGATACTGTCATTAGTACCTTTTGAGGCTGGAGGAAACCGAGGTCCAGAGAAATCAATCAACTTGACCGAGGTTAGAGAGCCCGTGAGAGGTGGAACTCGGACTGGAATTGAGGCCTCTGACCTTGTGCTTTACTGGGTGGTGGTCACAGAGACCTCCTCCAGTGTGGTCACGGCAGCCTGCAGGTGTCCTGGGAGGGACTTGGAGACCATGGCCTCTGAGGACTGGAGGCTGAGCCCAAGCAGAAGTCCCTGCCAGCTGCCTCTCTGGACCATGGCTGCATCCTGGGCTTCCTGGGGCCCATGTGGCCCAGAGCAGGGTCCTGCGGGTACCCCAGAGGCTCGGCTCTGCCTGGAGGGGGGTGCATCCTTTCTCTCTGGGTGGCTGATATCCAGTGGCCCTGCCCTGCCATCTCTCTGGAAACAGGCCATGCTGCCCCTGGGCTTAATGGTGTCTCCTTAGAGTCGAGTGATCAGTGCCTGTGGTGGAGGAAGGGGATGGAGAACTGTCAGCTACAGATCAAAAAGATCTGTAGCACTTTTCTCCAGCCACCAAGAGGCAGGTGTTTCCTGCAGGTCAGGGTGAATGTTACTAGGGGTACGGAGGATGGAGGACAGTAGCATCTCCAGACCGTGTGGCCATTAAGATCTCAGATGTCTGCGAGCAGGGTTTTCTGCTGGCCACTGGCCCCAGCCTGACCCGTCCTTCCGTCACTGGGGAGGCGTGTTCTGTGGGCTCCGGGGTTGTTGACGTTCCTGGGGCGCCCCCGCTCCTTCTCCTGGCTCATCTAACAGAGCCGGAAGGAGGAGATGGATGCAGTGTCAGGCTCTACGAGGGCTGATGCGAACTCTTTATGCTTCTTTTAAAGCATGTGATTTTCCCGGGCGCTGGTGATGAAGCGATTTCAGAGTACAAGTCGGTGATTTACTACCAAGTGAAACAGCCACGCTGGTTTGAGACGGTTAAGGTATGGCCCTGTTCTCCCACGGGGTGGGTTATGAGATGCTCATTTGTATCCCGAGGACGTCGCCCCCTTGCACCCCCTCCCCCCTCCCCAGGGCTGCCTGCCAGTGGGTACCCTCTGCCAGCCCCGGGGCGCTTTCAACAAAGTCGTTCAAGAAGGTTGCTGAGGAACCTTGCTGGTGTTTCTTGGAATTTACATTTACTCTCATCTCCTTTTGGACGTAGAAGCAAGACTTTCCTGGAGACAAATGACAGAGGCCTTTACAGGCAGCTGTTGTCTGTCTCTTCTCGGGTCTGTTTTATGTAAGGTGTGCTGTCTTTACAGCAAATGGAAAAAAAAAATAGAGGTGATAGTACATGGAGGACATCACTGGGAATATGGATCCTGTTCCCTCAACTGTGATGCCCCGAGGTTCTAGCGCAGCCCCCCAACACCCCCGCCCAGCCCACCATGAACCAGCCCACACTCCACGGGCTTGAGTACTGGGACACCAGGCCAGTGGTCGGCTCTGAATACAAACATTAGCTATGAGATTATGGACACTCTTGGCTTAAAGGCAGCATGTATTGGGTCTTTTTCCTTTTACTCTAAGTCCTGGAAGAACAGCCTTCTTGCTGCAGCCAAGGCCGGTCTCCACAGTTACGAGGGAATACAGGTACCTCCAAATCGGGGCTAAAAACATAAATGGCAACTTAAAAAAAAAAATAGACTCTTCACTGTGAGGATCAGCACATTAAAAAAAAAAAAACTCCGCTACCTCTTCCAGTCCACGTGGCATCCTGGACAGGATTATCTGGTGTAAATTTTCAAAGGGCATTTGCCTTTGGGAAGATCACGGAGGGGATGAAGTGTACAGGATCGTCACTCTGTGGGGTAGAAGTGTGTGGAGTGTTCCATGATGTCTCAGCAGAATGAAGCTGATTGCTGGGGAAGATGCCGTAAAGGTGCCGACTTTCCCTGTTTATCCCGCAGGTGGCCATCCCCATCGAGGACGTGAACCGCAGTCACCTCCGGTTTACCTTCCGACACAGATCATCCCAGGACTGTGAGTAGCCAGATGCTTCGTTAGCTCGTGTTTATTGTGTATTTATTCTGGATTGTTCTAGACAGTGGTTACCGTAACACAGAGAGGTCTTGACACTCCAGCTCCGTGTCCAGGTGAACACAGTCCTGTGAAGTACTGTCCACTCAGGTTGAGCTGCTCCTGGAGATCTTCATTTTCTTCTCGAGTTTGTCCAGTGACGTGCCCTTCCTTCCTACTCTACCCTTGGGTTTCGTCTTTCCCATTTGTTTTGTGGTCCTGTCCCATCTGTCAGAAAATCGCTGAGCTGTAACAGACAGATTTCACAAATTGCTTTTAATGCTGTTTGTGCTGAAAATCTTGAGCTCTCCCTGGCTTTGCTGGTGGTCACTGGTGTCTGGAACTCAGGCTGACCTTTTCTCGCCGGTGTTGGCATAGCCTTGGACATGATGCCAAGACTTTGGGAGGAAAGAACGGTTGTTCGCATCACTCACCTTCCAGAAGGATTTAGCATCGAAGGTGAAGTGTGTCTCATCGCATGTGTTGAACTTGTTGTCTGCTAAGGATGTAGCCCTCTGTTAGCCACCAAGTTCAAAGTACAAGGGGAAGATGCACTGCTGCCCTTTGAGGGCTGCATCTGTCTGGCCGTCAGCTAAGATTTGGGAGCTCGAGTGATGCTACAGTTGTATATGTAGTAGCATCACGGGAAGGGTGCCTCGGTGGGTGTGTTTATCATCTACAACCCTGTGGAGACCAGAGCCACTCAGGTGGGGGGTCCTCAGCCCTGGCTCTGTGTATCTTTCCAAATATCTCAGCCTGAGGAGGGAATTCCCAGGGGTAATTGATGACCAGGCGAAGTGGAAGCTGCCCTCCCCTTGGCACAATGCTGAGCACAGAATCAGGTCAGTTCAGTCACTCAGTCGTGTCCAACTCCTTGCGACCCCATGAACCGCAGCACGCCAGGCCTCCCTGTCCATCACCAACTCCTAGAGTTTACTCAAACTCATGTCCATTGAGTCAGTGACGCCATCCAACCATCTCATCCTCTGCCACCCCCTTCTCCTCCCGCTTTCAATCTTTCCCAGCATCAGGGTCTTTTCCAGTGAATCACTTCTTTGCATCAGGTGGCCGAAGAATTGGAGTGTCAGCTTCAACATCAGTCCTTCCAATGAATATTCAGGACTGATCTCCTTTAGGATGGACTGGTTGGATCTCCTTGCAGTCCAAGGGACTCTCAAGAGACTTCTCTAACACCGCAGTTCAAAAGCATCAATTCTTCGGCGCTCAGCTTTTTTATACTCCAACTCTCACATCCATACATGACTACTGGGAAAACCACAGCCATGACTAGATGGACCTTAGCCAAGTCTTGGAGGCTGTGGTGGGCTCTGCACCCAGCACAGTGGAAATCGTGGTGGTGGGGGACAGGTACTGCAGAGGAGGCAAGGGTGGGGAGCCCTGCTGCAGGGCAGGCAGAGCTCTCGAATGCACAGAGGACTTATCACAGAAGCACTCTCCCCCTTTAGAACACCATCATTCCCCCTAATTAATAGAGTAGACTAGGGCAGAGGGATCTCTTCGGTAGCATTTTAATTTCCCAAATCCTTGTTTTCCTTGTCAGTTTTAAGTACTCATTACAGACAAGATGCTGTCACGATACATTTGCATAATTAATGAAGTCTCCCTGGCCACAGCTGATGGGGTTGGGGGAACATATGGAGCATAGCAAGTGTGATGATGATGAAGTCTGTGGGCTACCCTAGCGACATGGGTCATGGGGGCCTTGACTGCCGCCTTGTCTGCAGATGCTCTGGGGCAGAAATGGGGAGAGCTGAGGCCACACTGCACCCCTTCCCTACTGTCCCCAGCAAAACATGTTGCTTTACCCCTTCTGGAAGCAGGTGACGGGGTTTCTCACGCAGGGATCTGTCCTTGGGATTGCTGGGAAAGTTTGGTGCTGGTATGTGAGTGGTCTAACGCTGTTCTGCAACTTATTAGCAATTCCAGATGCATCAGTTGATGTTTTCTGTGGATGCGGGCAGATGTGTGCCTTCTGAGGCCAGCCTCCTAGGAATTTTCCTTCTTTGTAGGGGATCTGGCTGGGTGGGCAGCCCTGCCTGCCCTCTGGGGCATGAGGTCTTCTGTGACTCCTGACGTGTAAATGTGTTGTCTTCCTCGTCATGGCTGCTAATGAACATGTGATAAATGCAGTCCATTCCTGATGTGAAGAGGCAGAGTATTAATAATTTAAAGATGTGCTATTAAATTCTGTTCTACTTAATAGTGGGGCTGGGGGAAGCCATGTGCTGGCAGGTGTGGTCACGTGTCTTGAACCACGGCTGATTTCACAGAGATGTACTTTAATGTTTTTCATGTCTGCCCAAACTTAGAACCTGATGGCTCAGATAGAAAAGAGCCCGCCTGCCATGCGGGAGGCCTGGATTTGATCCCTGAGTTGGGAAGATCCCCTGGAGGAGGGTGTGGCAACCCACTCCAGTATTCTTGGCTGGAGAATCCCACGGACACAGGAGCCTGTTGGGCTACAGTCCGTGGGGTCTCAGAGTCGGACACAACTGAGCGACTCAGCACAGCACAAACTTGGAAGGATCTCTTCCTTTTCTGTTGAACACTGAGAAGTTTTATGTTTCGAGAACCCTTTCACAGAGTTATTTTTTGATTCTTAGGGTGCATGTATCTTGCTTTTACCTGTCATTTTGTCTTTGGTTAGTCAATCATTCACGCATCTAATTAGCTAGCATTTGTTGAGCACCTATTATATTCCAGGAATGCAAAGATCAATGAGATATAGTATCTCATGCAGTGATGTCCTAGAGGAAGTATCTTGAACCTCTGACTCAAGGTGGGCAGATGTATTGCTCTTGGACCTGTGTTGTTTCATCTCCAAAAATAGAATCTGGGATCTATAATTTTAAAGGTATTTTCTAGCCTTGAACTCAACAGTTCCATGCTGTGTTCAGCTTGCATCTCAGAAAATTCATCACAAATCCATTTCTTCAGCCCAGAGTCCTCATCCGTGTCTACCTGATCGGGCCCCTGCCCACCCTGGAGCCCGCACTCCCCTCTGCTCACCAGCCACACTGGCTGTCAGCCCCATGCAAGCCAGGCCGCTCCTATTTAGGGCCTCTGTATTTGGCCATCTCTTTTCCTGCAGGGTTTACATCTTGGGTCATACGTAGTCCATCTTCTCAGAGAGACCTTTCTGACCATCCAGCTGGGCTGTCCCTGTTCCTATCATAACGCTTTAACAAGCTCCCAACTTTTGTTCTCTTTGTTATCTGAAAGAACTTTTTTGTTGGCGTCTCACCAACTAGAACAAATGTTTATTGAGTATCTGATATATAGCAGGCACTACGTTACACACTGGGGAAATAGTGAAAAAATACACAACTTTACTTTCATGGGAAAATCCAGTGGATGAAGTTAATGATAAATTTTCACACATACACACACACACACTTGCACACACACACTCAGCGCACGCACACACGTGCACACACACAGAGTACAGCCTTGGTAATCTGGTAGTGATAGGGACTTGTTGTAATCTGCTGGGGCAGCCACAGGAAAATACCATAGACTGGGTGACTAAACAGTGGAGATTTCCACAGTTCTGCAAGCTGCAAGTCTGAGCTCAGGGTGCCAGTGTGGTAGGGTCTGGGGAGAACCCTCTCCCAGGTTACAGACGGCCACCTTCTTGCTGTGAGCTCACATGGGGGAGGATAGAGCTGGTATCTGTTCCCTTTCTTATAAGGGCCCCCATTCTATGGGGTCAGGGCCTCACCTGTATGATCAGTCAACCTTGAGACCGTCCTTTTCGGCCTTTTCTCCAGTACAACCTTGCAGGGATTAGGTTTCAGCCTAACAAAACAAAACCTAACAGTTCAGCTCCTGGCCATGGTGAAGACCGATCAGTTGAGTGCCAGGTGTGACCAGGGTCTGCATTGGCTCTTCTGGGCAAGCTGGTCACTTCCAAGCAGGTGACTCCTTGGTGGAAACTTGAATGAAATGAAGAACTGAATCTCCCACGCTGATTTTGGGGGAAGAACGTCCTCACCATAGAGGATGAAATTTCACGTTCAGGCGTGTAGTCCACCTGTGACTTACGTTAGTGGAGGGTCCGAGGTGCGCGTCTATCTGTTTTGATTTTCCGTGTTGACCGTCTGTTTTCTCAGGGAAGGATTTGCCCCTTATAGTGGTCACTTGTGATGGCCTGTGTGTTCTGCTCTGTTTATCTGTGAATCCCTGTGCTGCAAACACCATCTTCACTGTTAGCTCTTTCCAGTTACTCTTGGCTTTCCGTATTGCAGACTTCCCTCCATGTTCCCCTTCAAAAGTACCCTCCTCCTCCTGCTCCTTTACTCCAGATTCCGTTTTGAACTTCTATGAGGAAACTAACACTGCTCTGAATTTACAGAGTAGTTGGAGCACGAGGATCCCTTTGTGATATGTGAATGTTGTCTTCATCTCCACGTGTTTCTTTCCTTTAACACCTGTCAAAGTTTTGTAATTTTTTTAGAAAGGCAGCTCTCGTGGCATTTTATGATGTTATTTTTGTCGTGATGGCTGTTGAAAATGATTATTGATCTCTGTTGCAGCTAAGGACAAATCTGAGAAAATATTCGCCCTCGCTTTTGTAAAGCTCATGCGCTACGATGGGACCACCCTGAGGGACGGGGAGCATGATCTTATTGTCTACAAGGTACGCTCTTTTTTCTGTTGGTGTGATGCTGTTGATGTTGACCGCTTCAAGCCTCTTTGGGTTTCCTGGCCTGAGCGGACGTCTCCCGTCTTTGTGGCAACAATGCTCTCTAGCAACTTCTAATTCTGAAAATGAACATTTCAGACGACCAGCTTTTTAGCTTTCCCTAAGGGGAGATGTTTGTTTTAGTTGCTAAGTCACGTCTGACTCTTTGCGAACCCATGGACTGTAGCCTGCCAGGCTCCTCTGTCAATGGGATTCTCCAGGCAAGAATACTAGATCGGTTGCCATTTCCTTCTCCAGGGGATCTTCCTGACCCAGAGATCGAACCTGCATCCCTTACATCTCTTGCATTGGCATGCAGGTTCTTTACCACTAGAGTCACCTGGGAAGCCCATAATAACACATTAGATTCTGTTTAAAAAAATGCTCTGTGAGTGTGAATTCATCTAGAGGGACAAGGGAAATATTAAAAATAAGCAATTTAGCACAGGGTCTCTGTTCAATATTATGGCTGTTTTTTCCTATTATTATTATTTTTGGCTGTGCAGCATGTGGGATCTTATTTTTCTGACCAGAGATTAAACCCATGCCCCCTGCAGTGGAAGCGAGGTGTCTTAACCTCTGAGTCACTGGGAAAGTCCCCTGCTCAATATTATATAGCAAATTAGTTGGGAAAATAACTTATACAAGAATAGACACATGTAGATGTATCACTGTAGGCTTCCTGGTGGCTCAGTGGTAAAGAATCTACTTTTAGTGCAGTAGATGCAGGTTCAATCCCTGGGTTGGGAAGATCCCCTAGAGAATAAAATGGCATCCCACTCCAGTATTCTTCTTGGAAAATCCCATGGACAGAGGAGCCTGGTGAGGTACAGTGCATGAGGTCGCAAAAGAGTCGGACACAGCTTAGTGACTGAACAACAACAGTATGTATAACTGGATCACTTGTTGTGTACCTATAAGTAGCACAAGATTATCAGTCAACTATCCTCCAATGTAAAACATTAAAAAAATAAAACAAACTATTTAGGAAATAATAGAAAACAAATATCATGATGGTTCAAAGGATTAAGGATCACAAGGGGGTAGGAAAAAATTGCCTGGTGCCATGAGTCGCGTGTGACCTGTTGCGGTGTTAAACCCGCAGGCGGAAGCGAAGAAGCTGGAGGACGCAGGCACATACCTGAGCCTGCCCTCCACCAAGGCCGAGCTGGAGGAGAAGGGCCACTCGGCCACAGGCAAGAGCATGCAGAGCCTCGGGAGCTGCACCATCAGCAAGGACTCCTTTCAGATCTCCACGCTCGTGTGCTCCACCAAGCTGACCCAGAACGGTGGGTGTCGGGGGTGCAAACCGGCACGCCTCTCCGCACGTTTTCTCCTTCCCTCCCCTCTCTCTCGTGCTCCCTGCCGATTGCAGGAGGCTTCCCCAGGTGCCGGAATCCTACCTGTGAGCCCTTCATCGCTCTTGCTGGCCTGTGGGGATGCTGATGACGGGGGAAAGAGGGTGGGGCTGACATCCCTTCTGCTTTGAAACGCACATTCTGATTTTACCCTAAGGATGAACCTCAAAGTGATGGATTTACTTTTTCTTAAAAAAATATCCATCTATGTATCTAGATACCTTTTTGTCTGGCTGCCCCGAATCTTAGTTGCCACATGTGGGATCTAGTTCCCTGACCAGGAATTGAACCCAGGTCCCCTGCATTGAGAGTGCCGAGTCTCAGCCACTGAACCACTGGAGATGTCCCTGAATATACTTTTGAAAAAGAATTTTGGCCAAGGGAAGGTAGCGTAGGATAAAGGAAAGTCAGCACAAGTGGGAGTCAGACCAATGCCCCAGGCTTGAGCCCTGGGAATGACCTTGAACTCGGGTCCCCAAGCTCGTGTTCCTCATCTGTGTCCTGGTTATAATGCCTGTCTCCTAGGGCTCTCTGAGGGCCATGGGAGGTGTAGGGTGTGAGGCTCCACCCTCTTGGGCCTTCCCCTCTCCCCTCTGCTCATTGAAATAATTACCAGTTACCTTTAGTTTTAAAAGTTGCTGTTGATGACATTTCTAGTCCCCCCTGACAGGAAGATAAGGTGCCCCTTGCCGACACACTCACCCCAAAGCATGGTCTTAAGGCAGCATCAGATGGTGCCTGGCATCCCCACTCCGGCAGCGAGGCTCCACATCCTTATCCTCACTGCTCACAGCCTCCCTGCAGCATGGCCACCCGGCCAGGGGCCCCTTCTGATTCAGAGCACACCGTCTGGTTGAAGCAGAGACCCCTCTGCACAGATCCTACACTGAAAAATCCAGCTTCCCGAATTCGACTGTCTCATAGCTGTGCTGGGAAACGTCATGCTCTCTTGAAAGTCAGCTTGAAAATCCAGTTTTTCCCTCTTAGCCACCCAATATGGATTTTGATTATTAATGTCTGTTGCTGTCATGAATTGTGTCCCGGGGGGTTTTCCTTAAAGCTGGGGCCCAAGGGACACTCATTGGACTTTAACAGGATAATCAGGGGCCAAAAGTAGCCCCATCTTCTGGAAGCCCCTGCTTGGTAGCAGAGGGTGCGCTGGTGTGGGGTGTGTGGGCCCCATTCAGACTTTCCCTGCCTGCTGTCTCCGCCTGGTTGTGCTGGGGTCTGCAAGCCATGTTCTCTCACCATTTGTCTCACGTAAATTTGGACCGGCTGCGGGGTGGGGGGTGGGAGGATGTGTGGCGGAGAGTAGCATGTCACTCAGGTGCTTGAAGGCCACTTGGATACATCTTTCTAACAATACCTTCTTATCATGGTTTGCCTGGCGCATTTTGAATTCTCCCACCCTGGGGTCGTGCTCTGAGCAGGTGAAAACCCTGCCTGGGGGCATTGGATTCCCTGAATGCATGGGGAAGGTAGGTTATGTGCAGGTGGCTTGCAAGTTTAATTCCCCGGGAAAGATGCCATCCGCAGGTTGGGCGCTGGTTTGAAACTGGGTTATAGCGAGGATGACCCCATAGGTCAGATGTCACCCTGGATACAGCCTTCACAGTTCACTCGCCTGATGACCGAGGTCCCCAACCTTATTGGCAGCAGGGACCAGTTTTGTGAAAGACAGTTTTTCCATGGACTGGGTGGTAGAGGGCTGGGTGGGGTGGTTTTGGGGTGATTCAAGCACATAGCATTTATTGTGCACTTTATTTCTGTGATTGTTACATCAGCTCCACCTCAGATCATCAGGCATCAGATTCCAGAGGTTGGAGACCCCTATTCTAGAGCCTCTTTGGACTCAGAGCAGCCTCTCTGATGGAGTACCTCAGCTTCTGGTGTGTCGTGCCATCTTTGCTACATAATAAGCCACCCTCTTACCTATGGGTCATATTCCAGAAGCATGTTTGGAAGCTGTTATTTGCAATTTGAATATGTTTCCTCTTAAACAGTATTCTGAATAGCAGGTAGGTGGGGCCCACCCACAGAATCCTCCTTAACCTGCATGTCCCTTGAGAAGAGGACTGTGAACCAGGACATCCTCAAGGTATTAAGTCACAGTAATTTCCCAGGGAGATGTGTCTCACCGTCTCTGACTTACTAACTCGTCGAGTTCCACCAGTCTCAGGGTAGTCCCCTGCCTGGGACTGAGGGCAGGGCACCCTGGTTTCCGCAGCAGCTGTTGCCGGGCAACCAGGAAATCTCAGTTCTCAGCGATGCAGCTTACCGAAAGCCAGGGGGACCCTGCTTTCGTTGTTCATTTCACACCAGCCAGCAATGCCTCTTTTCGGGATGGTGGCGTGTCAGGCGTGTGCGAGATGGAGTTGCCCCAGCTGGCATTGAGTCCCAGATTCTCATTTGAGGTAGTCATTTTTCCCCGAGACTGTGATTTGTTCCTGTGAAGGTCCAATACTTAGGGAAAAGGGTTGGCTGCGTTACTCATCGAGATTTGTGTGAAACCTCTCTGTTCTCAGCGTTAAGCTGGATGCTATGGGGGAGAGGAAGCAAAGCGGGAGGTGTGGTTCCTCTCCTGAATCAGCTCACTGCCGAGTGAGAAAGAGAGAGTCATTACAGGCCAGACTGCCGTGGCTGCTGGGGGCTGAGAGAGGGCAGGGAGGGCTGGGCACCTAGGGAGCTGGTCCAGCTCCCTCTCCTCAAAGGTGTTCTCAGAAAGATACAGCTGGGCCAGTTAGCAGTGGACAGACACCTTTGAGGAGGGGGAGCTTGGCCAGCCCCCTAGATCCCTGCCCTCTCTGACCTCTCTGATTCCCCAATATCTCAAGGGCTTCCCTTGTGGCTCAGGTGGTAAAGAATCTGCCTGCAGTTCAGGAGACTTGGGTTCCAACTCTAGGTCTGGAAGATCCCCTGGAGCAGGGAATGGCAACCCATTCCAGTATTCTTGCCTAGAGAATTCCATAGACAGAGGAGCCTGGGTGGCTACAGTCCATAGAGTTGCAAAGAGTTGGACACGACTGAGTGACTAACATGATGATCTTTCTCAAAAGTATAGCATAGAGGTGAACCTCAGCCTCCCTCTAATCCAAAGTGCCTCAAACTTTGCTTGAATGGATCCAGATTATTAACTAGCCTCTGTTTAAAAACAAAAAAATTGCTGGTAATTCTTATGAAGTAGAAAGCTCCCTTAACCCCCAGGCTGAGAGCATGACTGAGCAGGATGTAGCCTTTCTCATGCCTTCCCTTTTGATTAGAAATCAAAATGTGTTAGCTTTCTTGATGAATCACTAAAATGTTCATCTCTTTGATGGATGCCTGCTGCAGGTCTTCCTGCCGGGCATCATGCTAAGTGCGTTTTCCACGTCTTACTATTTAATTCTTGCACCAACCCTGTGACTCAGGGAATCACGCACCCATTGTTCAGATAGGAAAACTGAGGTGAAGGTACTTGTCCAAGGTCATATAGCAGTTGTTGTTGCTGTTGAGTTGCGCAGTCATGTCCGACTCTTTGTGACCCCATGGACTGCAGCACGTCAGGCTTCCTTGACCTTCATCATATCCAGGAACTTCCTCAAACCCATGTCCATTGAGTAGGTGATGCCATCCAACCATCTCATCCTATGTCGTCCCCTTCTCCTCCTGCCTTTAATCTTTCCCAGCATCAGGGTCTTTTCTAATGAGTCAGTTCTTCGCATCAGGTGGCCAAAGTATTGGAGCTTTAGCTTCAGCATCAGTCCCTCCAATGAATATTCAGGATTGATTTCCTTTAGGAATAACTGGTTTGATCTCCTTGCTGTCCAAGGGATTCTGAAGAGTCTTTTCCAACACCACAGTTCAAAAGCATCAATTCTTCAGCACTCAGCCCTCCCCAACTCTCAGCGTGGCCCAACTGATGCTTAAATCTATGCTTTTTATATTCCAAATACACTAGGATGTCCCTGCATTTTCCTGTTTGTAACTCTTACCTTCAACACCTGTACTTGGGTAAGGTCATATAAATGAGAACGTGTGTTTGGTGCTTATCACCTATATGCCTTTTATGTGGTTTGATCTTTATGGGCTTTCCCTCATCACTCAGATGGTAATGCAGGAGACCTGGGTTTGATCCCTGGGTTGAGAAGATCCCCTGGAGGAGGGCATGGCTTCCTACTCCAGTGTTCTTGCCTGGGAAACCCCAAGGACAGAGGAGGTTGGAAGGCTACATGGGATTGCAAAGAGTCTGACATGACTGAGCGACTAACACTTTCACATCCTTAAATTATAATTGTTGTCTTGTGCTCCCTGAAATTCTACCCTATTGCTAAAATTATGTTTTCTTTTCAGTATTGATTAGGGTTTTTCTTATAGAGACAGTGTCTGTAGCAGAAGTTCATTCCTGATGAGCATCAACAGTACATTAGATATGTTTTGCTAATTGTGTTTTTTTCATGTAATGGGATATTAGTATGACTTCAAGTGAGAGTTGTGTAGGCTTACGTCTTTTCCTAGAGATGTTTTGAAGTCTGTCTTCATGCCTTAAACAAAATCATTTGTCAACATTGTCTTCCACATTTAGTCTGCAAAAATCAATGCATTCAACTTGTAGTTTTTCTATTAGGAAATAAGCATAAAGACTCATGGAAAGGCCCAGCCTTGGTGAGGACGACAGGCTCAGTACAGCAGTGGCCAGCGTTCCTTTCTCCTTCAGGGACTGTCCCCTTGCATTCTCAGTACTGCATTTGAGTTGGTTATTTTATATTGCATGCCCAGGCACTCAGTCATGTCTGACTCTTTGCGACCCCTTGGACTGTGGCTCGCCAGGCTCCTCTGTCCATGGGATTTCCCAGGCAAGAATACTGGAGTGGGTTGCCGTTTCCTCCTCCGGGGGATCTTCCCAACCCAAGGATTGAACCCACATCTCCTGCATCTCCCACATTGAGGTGGTTTCTTTACTGCTGAGCCGTCGTGGAAGCCCTTATTTTATGTTATTTTAGCTTAAAAAGTAAGAGTCTTATTCTCAAGCAGGGAATAACCGCTGGGGAGAAGCCGCCAGGAGTGGCCTTGCAGGCCTGCTGCTGCTCCGATTTGCCTTCTTGTAGGTGGAAAGGCTAGTCTTTCACGGGCTCCCAGCTGCCTTTCTGAAGCTTTTGTTTGTAAATCATTTCATGGTAAATGTAGTTGAAAGTAATGAATTCAGCTGCACTGGGCATCAAGGATGCCTCTAGAAAGTATTGAAATATTTAGCTGGCGAACATTTCCGAATAGACCTGGCTTTTCTGTTCAAAAAATGATGTTGGAGACCTGATGTGATGGGTGCATGAGGGAGACCAGGTCCTTGCTGGGAGGAACTGATTGTCTTTTCCTGTTTCCAGTGGACCTGCTGGGGCTCCTGAAGTGGCGATCCAACACCAACCTGCTGCAACAGAACCTGAGGCAGCTGATGAAGGTGGACGGTGGAGAGGTGGTGAAGGTAATGTGGGCCCCACGCTGTTTGGTTGTCCTAAAGTGTATGAACAGATGTAGGTGCGGCCTCCCAAGACAGTAGAGCTGCGCCTCCAAGGAAGAGAGACAGAGCCTGCTGCCAGGTCAGCCTGGACCGCTAGCTGTGGTTCTCTGCACCGTCTCCTTTGCAACTTGACTTTATCCTCTGGGGAAGGGTCAGGCCGGCACCCATCTTCTTCCCAAATCCCAGTGTCCTGAAGCAGATGACATGGGTTCGGTTTCACATTGTGGTAGGAAAGCAGGTCACATGAATTATTTGGTTCCTCAATGCAAATCGAAGGGATGCCCACACCTTGCTGTAGTCTTTTGAGTGTGCAGTAGCATCATGTCAGAAAAGCTAGGTACGATATAAACTGGGTAACTGGGTAACCAACAGCGACCTTGTGTACAGCACAGGGGACTAAGCTCATTATTTGATAAAAACCTGTGCTGGAAAAGAATCTAAAAAACAATATATAGTACATAATATATTAGAATATATTCTATATAATGTATTATAATAGGTACAATGTATAATAAATATATAATATGTATATTTATATGTACATGGATATATATGTATGACTGAACCACTGTGCTGTACCCTTGAAACTAACACATTGTAAATAAACTATCCTTCAATAAAAGCAACCCCCCCGATAAACCTTCCAAAATTTAAAAAAATCATGTCCATACCTTAATTAAAAAATACCTTGTTGAGAGAAATGCTGTCACCCGACTCGTCAGTGATTGATAATCCTTTTGCAGTAGTCATATCAGAGATCACTGATCACATTACCACCACAAATATAGCAGTGAAGAAGCTGGAAATATTGTGAGAATTATCAAAATGTGACCCAGAGACACCGAGTGAGTGAGTGCTCTTGGAAAAATGGGGCCGATAAACTTGCTGGATCCAGGGTTGTCACAAGCCTCGGATTGGTAAAAACCAGAAATACCTGCCACGTGCGATGAAGCGAGGCCTGCTGCAGCGGGGTTCTGGCTCCAACCCCTTAAACCACCAGCATCTCCGGGATGCTGACAGGCACTCTAGGAGGACAGAGTCCTTCTTGGACCCTGGTCAGGGAGGGTGGCCTGGCTTCACTGTGATGGGAACGGTCTTTAGAATCAGCTGAGTCTAGGGCTCTGGGGTCTCTTCCAGTGGGTCCTCGCTGTGGAGCTGCCATAGGTTAAATAACCTCATTTAATCCTCGCTTTCCTTGCTGTAGCCTGTGTCTTTGTTGGGCTTCCCTGGTGGCTCAGACAGTAAATAATCTGCCTGCAATGCAGGAGACCCGGGTTCAATCCCTGGGCTGGGAAGATCCCTTGGAGAAGGGAATGGCCACCCACTCTAGTATTCTTGCCTGGAGAATTCTAAGGATAGAGGAGGAGCCTGACAGACTCCAGTCCATGGGGTCACAGAGTCGGACACGACTAAGCGACTAACACACACCCTTTCCCTGCTGTAAAATGGACAGAGCCAGAGTGCCTTGTTCAGATGATCGTTGTGGAGGTTGCCTAAGGTTCTGGCCCTGGGAGATGGTCCAAGAGTGTCCTGATTTATCCTCATCACTGTCCTGCCATCCTTGTCACCCTTAACCCTGGCTCTCGACTTACCCAGAAGCTCTTTCATCAATGTGGAGAACGGCATGATGTGTCCGTGAAGTCGCAGTCCTCAGTCTTAGCTGCTTTCCTCCCCGGCAGTCTTGGTTTATTTCTTAGCCTCGCACAGAGCAGGCTCTGGAGCAATGTTGGGTGCCCTCCTGAATCTTCATCTGAGATTGGACAGTCAGGTGGTTATGATCGGAGGTCCCTTGAAATGCTCAAGTTTGGTCCTTGTTGGCGGGTTTGGTATTTTCTTCAGTCTCTCCTTGTCTCCCGTCTGCTTGGTGACTCCTCCTTGTACGGAAGGCAGTGCCCGTCCGTGGCCACTGGGCTTCACCGGGGCTGGTGGCAGCAGGCTGGCCCCCCACCTCGTGGTTGCTCCTGAGCAGGGTCCCCGCAGCCAGGTCTGTGCTGCTGCCTTAGTCCTGTACCCTCTGTGAGAGATGCTTGTGGAGGGAGACAACCTTATCTCTCTAAAAATTAATTACTTAAAATGGTCTTAATGAAACAGCAGTGTGGTTAACTTCAGTATAAATTAATTTGGTGGCATCGCTCTCCTAAATTCATTGTACAACCATTCAAACATATCCTCGCTAATCTTGAAAGTTTAATCATCTTTTCCCAGCCCTTGTCTTCTTGTCCTGGCTTGGACAATGTTAATTGTATTTTAAACTTCCCCAGGTTCTATGAATTCCCTAATTCAGATGAAAACTGGCTGAATAACTTAACAGCACTTCTTTAAAAGACCCACAGTTAATGAAATTGTGTCCTCTTTCATTTTTTCGGCCCCTGTATCACATCAGGAATTACTTGTATTTCTGTTGAACTTTTGTTACACTCACTGACCAGGGAAAATCTAGAACCATCTGGTTTTATTGCCTTCCTCTGTTCCTTTTAGCTGGTCTATTATCATCTCCTATTGTTCATCCCTGGAGATGATTTTTCACTTCTCTTGTGACCCTTCCTGTGTTCACTGAAACTGCTCAGGCCTGAAGGACCTGTCTGGCCCTTACCTGCTTTGCCTGAGTATTCTTTCTCATCACCAGCATGTCTTAATACCCTTAGGCCTAGAGGTGAGAATGGACTCATCTAAGGACCACATGGGGGTCCCAGCCTGCATGGGGCTGCTTTCCATTATATGGAAGAACACTTATAGGCTGTTGGTCTTATTCCACTGATTTAAGACCTCCCTTTTGTGTATTTGTAACTTTTTTCTTAAGATTTTTTTTTTTTTTTTTTGATGTGTACCATTTTTTTGGAAACTCTTTAGAGGAATTAAAGAACCTCTTGATGAGGGTGAAAGAGGAGAATGAAAAAGCCGGCTTGAAATTCACCATTAGAAAAACTAAGACCATGGCATTCAGTCCCATCACTTCGTGGCAAGTAGAGCGGGAGACAGTGGAAGCAGTGGCAGATTTTCTTTTCTTGGGGTCCAAAATCAATGAGGACAGTGACTGCAGCCACGAAATTAAAAGGCACTTGCTCCTTGGAAGAAAAGCTATGACAAATCTAGACAGTGTATTAGAAAGCAGAGACATCACTTTGCTGACAAAGATCCGTATAGTCAAAACTATGGTTCTTCCAATAGTCATGGACAGATGTGAGAGTTGGGCCATAAAGAAGACTGAGCGCCAAACAATTGACTTATTTGAATTGGGGTGCTGGAGAAGACACTTGAGAGTCCGTTGGAGAGCAAGGAGATCAAAGGAGTCAATCCTAAAGGAAATCAACTCTGAATATTCATTGGAAAGACTGATGCTGAAGCTGAAGCTCCAATACTTTGGCCACCTGATGCAGAGAGTCAACTTATTGGACAAGACCCTGATGCTGGGAAAGATTGAGGGCAGAAGGAGAAGGGAGATGCAGAGGACGAGATGATTAGATGGCATCACTGATTCAATGGCCATGAATTCGTGCAAACTCTGGGAGACAGCGGAGGACAGGGAGGACTGGTGTGCTGCAGTCCATGTGGTCACACAGTTGGACACTGCTTAGCAACTGAACCACAGCAACATTTTTAGAGTCTTTATTGAATTTATTACACTATTTCTTCTGTTTTGTGTTTCGGTTTTTTGGTCTCAAGGCATGTGTGATCTGAGTTCCCTGATCAGGGATTGAGCCTGCACCCTGTATTGGAAGAGGAGGTCTTAACCACTGGACTACCAGAGAAGTCCCTGTGTATTTGTAACTTTTACTAGAAAGATGACATTGCCTGATAGATGGTTGAAAGTATTTGCTCACTTGGAAAAAGTGACATTGCTTGAAGAAAATATTTGCTCATATGAAAATGGTGATCGCGGTCTTTGGTGGATGGTCTTGGAGAGAGGGCAGGAGGCAAAAGCAGCCCTTTCGTGGCCTTGTGTGATGGCCCACCCTCAGGACATGCCTGTCCCTGCACTGCTGCAGCTCCCCAGGCCCCACCCCCTGTTTCTGCGTCATTCATTAGGGTGGGGCGGGTGGACCTATTTCCTTGAACTGTGCCAAGCCAGGGCTTGGCACCTGGGGAGTCTCTTGGCAGGAACATTGGGCTATTAGCAGATGGTGTCAAGTTTTGACCTTTGCGAAGCTTTTGCAATCTGAAAATGATGGGAAATGATACAAAAGTAATGAAGGTGGTGCAGGCTTAAATAATTATGGAGTTGACAGAACCATGGATGTCTAGACCAGAATGCCTCTTGGCCCGGCTGGTTTCATTCCCCTGCCCATTTGTATGTGACACTTCCCGGCATGGAATAGGGGGTCAGAGGCACAGTGGAACAGAATGAGGATTTTATGCCTGACGGGTCTCAGATTGCTTACTAGGTCTAGGAGCTTGTCTTCTCTTGGGAAAAAGAGCTTTGTTAGTTGCTCAGTCGTGTCTGACTCTTTGCGATCCCATGGACTGCAGCCCTCTAGGCTCCTCTGTCCATGGACTTCTCCAGGCAAGAATACTGGAGTGGGTAGCCATTCCTTTCTCCAAGGGATCTTCCAGACCCAGGGAGCCATCCCAGGTCTTCCGCATTACAGGCTGATTCTTTACCATCTGAGCCACCAGGAAAGAGCTGTGGGACCCTGAGTTTGCAAGCTTCCACAGCTTACGGGGGCTAGCGGGTGAGCTCTGGCTGGAGGGCAGAACCTTGTGTTTGGTTTCTCAGTCTCGAGATCCTCTGGGACATAGAACCCCTGTTCTGTGTGTGGGCTGAGCAATCAAGGGAGACTCACACAGGTCCAGGGATCTCACACAGCCACTCCTCTGTCCTAGCTGTGGGACTGTCTCACTTACTCCTTGTGTTTTTAATAACCACATGATTGAGCTGTAATTCACATACCAGAAAACACCGTTTTAATTCATACAATTCACTGGTTTTCAGTATATCCACAGAGTTGTGCAACTGCCTGAACAATCTCATTTCAGAACATTTCCATCACCAGAAAAAGAAACCCTATACCTGTTGGCCATCACTCCACTCAACTTGCAACCAGCTGTCATTTAGATTTGACTATTCCAGCTACTTTATGTAAATTGAATGACAATATAGAACATTTTTTCTCATTGACTTTCTTTTTCTTAGTACAGTGCTTTCAAGGCAGGTGGTGGCATGTATCAGAACTTCATTCCTTTTTATGTTTAAATAATAAATGCTGCACTGTATGGATATGCCAAAGTTTATGGGATTTCCCAGGTGGCGCTAGTGGTAAAGAACCTGCCTGCCAACGCAGAAGACAAAAGAGACAAGGGTTCAATCCTTGGGTCAGGAAGATCCGCTGGAGGAGGAAATGGCCACCCACTCCAGTATTCTTGCCTGCAGAATCCCATGGACAGTGAGCCTGGCAGGCTACAGTTCATGGGGTTGCAAAGAGTCAGACACAACTGAGGTGACTTAGCCTGCAAGCATTCCATTCATCAGTTTATCCATTCATGTGGTGATGGACACTTGGGTTGTTTCCACATTTAGACCATGGTGAATAAAGCTACTCTGAATATTTCATACCCAGGAATGAGATTGTTGAGTCACATGGTAAATCTACATTTAACCCTTTGATAGATTGTCAGTCTGTTTTCCAAAGCCATTGCCTCGTTCTGCATTTCTACCAGCTTATATATCAGGGCTCGTTTCTCTCGGCCTTTCTCGTGTTTAACTGTTGTCCATCTGTTTGATGATAGTCACCGTACTCTGGGTGAAGTAATATCTCACCCTGGTTTCAATGTGCAGATACATAGTGACTGATGATGAATGTATACATACTTCATTCCCTTGTATGGGCACTAGTTCACTGTATGGTCAGGAGTCCACTGTATGGCATTTTGCCCTACCCCACCAACAGGGAACTCATTACTTCCAGTGTAGTCTTTTTAGTTCATCTTATACTTCTTTCTAGAGAGAATAGGGGTAGGATTTCTAGTGTGACATAACTTTGAAGCCTCTTAATTTTTTCAAAATTATGTTCATAATATTTTGTCATTCTATGCTATAATATTTATTTGGTGACATAATAGGCTATAAAAGGATTTCTAAATTACTGTTAAATAGATTAAGCACTTCCTGGCCCTCTCCTCTGTATCCCAGTTTCAGAATCACATAGTTCTTCAGTCCTTGCACCTGTGTTTGCAGAAGATCCTTTATTAAAGTAGAAATTTGTTCCTCTGTGGCTTCTGTCCACTCACTAGCTCAGGTCCCACTCAGGGTGAATGGGATAAGTCAGATTCAGTTTTCCCAGGGTTGCTGTTGAGCTCCTGGTCTTGGTGAAAACCAGGAGAAGGGTTGGAGAGGTCCCATGGAGGGTTGGGGGATGAGCTCTGTGCATTTCCTTGCTGCACATCCTCTGCTTAACTTAGAGTGGCATGTCTTTGTTCTGAATTCACTCATCTCAGATTTTTGTCATGTTCATATAGTGGCTGCAAAAAATCCCCAAAGTTCATAGCTTGGTAGGTGCTATTCGGGAAAGCTGGGTGTTGGGAGTTCTGCCAACGGTAATCGGCTGGGGAGAGTTGGTGAGTTTGTATCATCTGTTGACCTTTTGTGTCCCTCCAGTTCCTCCAGGACACCTTGGATGCCCTCTTCAACATCATGATGGAGAACTCGGAGAGCGAGACCTTTGATACATTAGTGTTTGATGCTCTGGTAAGAGACCTTGACTTTGTATCTGCTCAGAAATTACGGGGCTTTCATGTTGCAACCTTTGAAGCTGGGGCGGGAGCCATCACAATAACCTTGAAAGTGTTTTCAGGTGTAAACCCAATCAAAGCAAATGAACTGAGAGGTAGAAAGTTTCTGGCAATGTAACGCTGTAGTTAGGCAAATGTAATAGGTAGCGGAAGAAGAGGTAAACTGGCTGACCAGCCTGTGTCTGAAAATGTTAGCGCTCAGTTGACTCACACAGGGGTGCAGGCAATTCAGCTGAAGATTCCAAAATGGTTTGCATTTCTTTTGCTAATGAAAATATTAATTTAACAGGTATTTATCATTGGACTAATTGCTGATAGAAAATTTCAGCATTTTAATCCTGTTTTGGAAACCTACATTAAGAAACACTTTAGTGCAACCTTAGCCTACACGTAAGTTCTTTTTTGTTGTTTTAAAACCAGTTCTTCCACCATTCCATGTTCTATGCATGGGAAGGATGCTCAGGGATGGAGCATTGGGATGACCCAGAGGGATGGGAAGGGGAGGGAGGTGGGAGGAGGGTTCGGGAGGGGGAGCACATGTGAACCCATGGCTGATTCATGTCAATGTATGGCAAAAACTACCACAATATTGTAAAGTAATTAGCCCCCAACTAAAATAAATAAATTAAAAATAAATAAATAAATAAAACCAGTTCTTCTTTTTGTATTTTTGTTAAGACTTTTCCGTATACTTTTGCCTGTGGTTCTAAATTTCCCTTCCCCAGTGGTGAGTTTACTGGGATCATTTTTATTACTGTTTTCCTCTTAACAGACCTAAAAATCTTGTTGGAAAAGATAGGTGATGCATTATAGGATTATGGAATAAGTTCTTGTTCTTCTCTATACCTTTCTTTTGTCTTTGAGTTGTTCCCTCTATGTTTGATGAAATGGATATATGGATACAGAGTGCTCGCCACACTGCAGCTTCCTCACAGCCATTTGATGAATGAATCAATGGATGGGGTCTTGCCTTGAGAGTATTGGTTATTTAGTGTGAATATTAACAAAATTCAGTCTTGTACTTTTCAATCTATTTTTTCTCTCTTTATTTTTTAAGGTTGCAGGTGATTTGTTTATTTTTGTTCTGCTGGATCAAGCTGGATAAAATAATTTTTTTTCTTTTAAAGTGGTTTAGTTATTCAGTGATGTTTAAAGAGCCAGAATGTTAATGTTGTTCAGATAAAACATCTGTGGGTTTGGCAATTATTTTTAAACTTCATCTGGATATTGGCTTTTAATACTCCTGCATTTCTTTCTTTTTTAAAATTTTTTCTTTACATAGTCGTTCTTATTGAAGCGGCATTGATTTGCAAGGTGGTGTTAGTTTCAGGCTTACACCAGAGTGCTTCAGTTATGTGTGTGTGTGTGTGTGTGTGTGTGTGTGTATAATATAGACATATATTCTTTTCAGATTCTTTTTGCTCTTTAAAGAGCTCCTCTCCTTTGTTCCAGTTACAGCTTCAGCTCTAACTAACTTGGATTCTTACTCCCCACCCAGCTGTTCTCCACTCACCCAGCTGCTCCCTACCTGGGCCCCTGTCGGGTCTAGTAGGGCTCCCAGGGGATGGTGTGAAGCCTGGTGTCAAGGCCACAACCCTGGGACTTGCTGGCTCGACTTATGTTACCATTCTGTCACTTGTAAGTTTAGGTTGCTTAGCGTCTGTGAGTTTTAGCCTTCTCATCTGTACAATAGCATGGTTGTAGGTTTGCTTGAGAATTTTAATGAGTTCTTAACATGTCAAGTGTTTGGAATAATCCGTGGCACTTAGCACCAAGCAGTAGTTAGATTTTGTTATTATTAGAATTATTAGGGCGAGTTCCTCGTTCTCTCACAGTGGGATTTATTGGCACTGATTCAGACGTTTTCTTTGTGAGCTGCAGTGAAAAGGAAAAGTTTAATATTTTAAAGAACATTTCACTTAGATTCATTAGAAATGATTCCCTTTTAGGGCCATGAACTTGAATTGAAGTTCGCATCTGTGTCTTGACCCTACTTAGGTCAGAACCTGTTGCCCCTGGCTGCGGGAACTCCAAGTCAGCAGGCCTGTCCCTGAGTCTTGGATTCTTCTGTATCTGCTCGAGTGTTTGTTTATTGCAGGGCTGCTGGTGGAGCCCCACGTGGGCAGGAAGCAGGGGTGTCTTTAGGCACATGGGCAAGCTGTGACAAGCCTGGTGCTTGCTGGCTAATCAATGTTTGTTTAAGACATTCTGTTCTCTCAGTGGAGAAGCCCAGTTGGCCTGCGCTTTGGAGGGTTCCCTGCAGACTGCTGGTCGGGTGGCACCATCTCGCTGTAAGAACCAGAAGGAGCTGTGCAGGGTTCGTGGGGGTGGCCTGTGCGCTGCTCTGGGTCCTGTGTGACCTCCTCCTGTGTCACCTTCACCATCCACCTTTACTGAAACTGGGCCAAACAGCTCTTCTCAGATTAGACTTTTTACTTTCATTTTAGAAAGTCAGAACGGCGGTAAGGTCACCATGCTGCAGTCCAGGTCTCCTTTCTGGCGTCCCCTTGTCCTTATTTTCAAAGGGGGAAGCAAACCTGGGGAGCGTTGGGCAGGTTATCCATGGAAGACACGAAAAGTACTGTCTTACTGTTAAATTACAGTGGGATGGAGCCGAGAAGCCGTATCCTCTCGTTCAGTCTGTCATCTGCAGAAAAGGCAATTTTAATTTCGGAAAATAAGTGTTCTTATCTTGTTTTGACAAACCAGCAACCCCAAGTGGTTCTGCAGCCGTTGGAATCTGAGCATTTTCACCTTGAAATGCCAGAGGAGATAATTGAGGTTCACGCAGTTCTAACGCAATCAGGAAGGCTGCTTCTGCCCTAATGAAGTGTTTGCATCCTTCTCCAGCCCAGGGGACATTCTAGTACCAAGCGCCATCACAGACAGTCTCTCCCATCCCCCGCGTTGCGGGGAGGCAGGCAGGGGCTTAGGTTAGATTCCTGTCCAGGCAGTTTCTTTACCTCTTTCCTTTGATAAATGTTGAGATCTGGAGCCTTTCTTTGCAAACAACTCCGAGAGAAGAAATTAAAGAAGACTAGAGGCAATGGGTGTTACTTCTTAGCCTTCTAAGTCACAGAGCAGGGGCTCCCTGCATGGGTGGTTCATGGGGCAGTGACCTGGGCTGGTCCAAGTGAGGAGGGAGGGAGGTGTCAGCTTTGGGGACAGTTTTTCCTGAAAACCAGCAGGACGTGCTCCTTCTGTGCACAGATCTGCCTTTCCCGGAGCTGGTTCGGGCCTCCTCCCCACTGACCCGACGCTCCATCTGGTCTGCTCCTTTCGCCTAGTACCCAGCAGTTTGGTCGTATAGTTACAAGTGGTGGGACGGATGTGGATTCGGGTCCTGTGACTTCCTGATTTATTTTCTGATTCTGGGTCATGCTTTTTTGCAAATCATTCCTTTTTGTTCTTTCCTTTGGCTGAACTATTGGAAGGATTTCCAAAATCTATTTCTATGGAATGAATGTGAAAAGTGAAAGTGTCGGTCGGTCAGTTGTGTTTGACTCTTTGCGACCCCATGGACTGTAGCCCACCAGGCTCCTCTGTCCATGGGATTCTCTGCATGAGAATACTGGAGTGGATAGTCATTCCTCTGTCCAGATGGAATGTATATTCCTTGGGATATCAATAGGGTTTGATGTGTGGGCCCATCAGTTTGGGAAAGTATGTTAAACTGGGTGAAACAGGTTTTATGCCAGCACTTGAGAGGCTCTGCCAGGCCTCAAGAACCATCACAAGATGTGTGAAGGTAGATACTTTCCCAGGATTGGAGCCAGGGGAACCTAAGGGGAGAGGGTCTTTCTGGCCTTGCTACTTCAGGACACACTGCCAGGAAGGCTCCTGTGATAGCGTCATGAGGGTTCTTGAGTTCTGCAGCTTGATCAGTGTTAGAAATGATTTCACATCCACTCAGTCGCCCAAAAGCCTTTTTATTGTGATTTATCAGTAAAATCGTTACTCTTAGGTTCTTCCGAGGTGGTCCACAAGCCAAGTTTCAGTTGCTCTTATGCGTGACTTGTAATAATCTCAGATAACAAACTGGTACACACTGGCTCACAACTTAATGAGAAATGCTGTCAGTACCCTGGCAGGTTGTTTTTTTTCTTGATGAATATTTAAAAGCCAGAAGAAATTCTTGTTGATTACTGAAAATGTTAGGGGGTGGAGAAGTTTGGTTTGGGGGTTATTTTGTTGGTTGTTGGCATATAGGTTTTACATATGTTGCTAGTTTTTAAAGTTACGATGTAGCCCAGTGCACCAAAAGCTGAAAATGTGCTGAAGTTATTTAATTATTCCCTTATGATTTAACAGGCTTGACTTGAAGATCATCGTTGTGAACAGTGATTATTAGTTTATGGGCCAGTAGTTGGCTTCATGGTAGAGCACCTGACTGCCAATGCAGGAGACATGAGTTCAGTCTCTGGGCTGGGAAGATCCCCTGGAGGAGGAAACGGCAATCCACTCCAGTATTCTTGCCTGGGAAATCCCATGGAGAGAGGAACCTGGCGAGCAACAGACCATGGGGTCTTAAAGAGTCAGACATGACTGAGCACACGGGCATAGCGGTAGAAAATGTAGACATTTGGACAGAATTAAAAACTGATTATTACTCTTACTGCTGCTATCATTTGAAAATAGCACTCAATTAAGAAAAAAAGAGCATTATGGTTGTCAAGCAAACCCCTTCGATTTTGTCATTGAGCATTGGGAACGCTAGATCACCCGCCTAGTCCTGGGCTTCTCCATCTGCAAATTAGGGGTAAAACCGAACGCTTGTCTTACAGTGTTGCTGTGGAGAATAAATTATATAATACTCTTAAATGCTTAGGAAGACATCTAAAACTTAGAAAGTGCTTGTTAAACGCTCAGATCTCACTCCTCTGAGAGTTGTTTTATGGGTCACTTTTAATCTGTTTCGAACACATTTCACAAATATGCGCATACTGATAAATTGTGAACCCAGCTAAAAAGAACCCAATACCCACTTGTGTATTTCTGCCCCAGTTAAGAAACGAGATACTATAGTCGTCTGAACTTGTTGATGTGTGTTTTTGTTACTAACAGGAAGCTGACGAAAGTTTTGCGGAACTACGTGGACAATGCCGAGAAGCCGGGAATAAGTGACCAGCTGTATAAAGCCATGAAGGCTTTAGAGTACATCTTCAAGTTCATCGTGCGCTCCCGGATCCTGTTCAACCAGTGCGTGGCCCCGTGCCGGCTCTCCAGAGGGCTGGGGAGGAGACCCTTTTCTTCCTTCCTTCCTTCCCCCGCCTCGTTCTTCTTTGCCTTTCTCTCCTCCTCCCTTCCTTCCCCTGCGGTCTAGCAGAACACAGCAGTAACAGACAGCAGTTCTGGGCTGGAGCTGTCCACGGTCACCCTAACTGCTCCCCAGTGGAGTAAAAGGCAAGCTCTCTGAGTCTGAGTCTCGAGCCCTGAGTCTGAACCGTGTGCCTGTGAGTCGAACGTTGTCTCCTGAAAGCGTTGGTATTTTTTCTGAGGCAGTACAGACTGAACACCCAGAGTTCTGCAGTTCTTTTCAGTGTTATTTCACAGAGGAAAAAGCCCCTTGAGAACACACAAAATTAAAACGAACAGGCCACAACAACAGTAAGAAACAGCAAGGTGAATCAACTCCCTTGGGAAGACGGTGGGGCTTCCGCCCTCTTTCCTTCAACTAGAATCATGTTTTGCTTCTAGAGAGAGATTCCTCCACACGAAGTGGCCGTGTGCATGGACATTCAGTGTTTTAACTTAGGGATGTGTTTCACGTATTATCTGGGCAAACTTAGGAGTTGCTTTTGAACTTTAAAGTGGATTGGGGTATTTCTGATCCACTTTAAAATAATGACTCATCATTTTATAGAGAACATTAGTGTTTTTTCCTAGATGTCTGTAGATGAAAGAACGGGGCTAAAATAAATGAGCTTTCAGTTGGTCCACAGTGTTTAGCTCTGAATGAAGAGAGGAGAAGCAGGGTAGATGGGCTGTTGGGGCGCTGAAGCTGACTCCCGCTCTGCTGTTTGTGAGGCGCCTGCTTTGGGTGCCCTGCAGTGCGTGATGCTGGTTCATGTCGGTTATCGGAGGGCGATGCTCTTGTGTGAGTCCTAAACACAGAGATGGAGTTTAAGAATCAATGTCCCTCTGATTCACAGAATACATGTCACCTTTAAAAGCACAGCCCTCTTAAAACATTATCAGTGAATATGGGGAATTGAGGGAGCGTGGACGCATGTTGGTACCTCCTTACTGACTCTTCACTTTGTTGGCCTACAGTCGGCTTTCCAGAAGGACCAGCGAGAGGGGGGTGGTATTCACAGTCCAGTGTCATGTACCCAGTGGGGCACATAAGCCAGAGGAGCAGGTGACTGTGTGTAGAGCTGTAAGAGTCACAAACGGGGTGGTGCCCCCCTTGGTCAGTGGTCACAGCCCCAGTGTTACTGGACAAGGATGGCCTGTGCTGTGTTCTCTCTGTGGTTCCTGTGATTCCAGACCCATGGTTTGAGGCCATCATGCTCTGCCCCTTGACTGAAGAATACACTCTTACTTTGCTTTTTGTGGATAGGTGTGAATCTTGATGAGGGTCATGACACTTTCTGTGTCTGTCAGGGTCAAACCTGTCGATGATTTTCTCACTGTCAAGGTGTGAAAGATGACTAAGAAAGCAGGGTTTTTTGTTTTTTTGTCTTTTCCTGTATTTTACCATATTTTTCAGTAAAATTGTTTCTATAAAAATGAACTTTTTGGAAGCCTCTGTCTTGCTTTTAGGGGCTTCTCTGGTGGCTCAGATGGTAAAGAATCTGCCTGAAATGTGGGACACCTGGGTTTGATCCCTGGGTCAGGAAGATCCCCTGGGGAAGGGAACGGCTACCCACTCCAGTATTCTTGCCTGGAGAATCCCATGGACAGAGGAGCCTGGTGGGCTACAGTCCATAGAGTTGCAAAGAGTCAGACAAAATCTTGCTTTTATATATGTCCCACTAATTTTAAGTCTTTGATTACTCTAAAATAAAGTCAACACTAAGGTAAGAGGATGAGCTTGAAAGAGCGGAACAATCAGGTGGTATGGATTATATCATGTTTTATTTGAAAAAATTTTCATCATGTACAACTTGTGATCAGTATGGCCCTGGGTCAGGGATTCACTGATGCCCGCCATCTCCTTTTCAAACACACTGCTGATTTTCCTTCCCATTCAGAGATTAATAATGAAAAGAAAGGTATGTTCAAGGTCAATGTGTTCCTGCTATGTTGTAAGTGCTATAATCTTTTACAAAATAATGCTGCTTAGAAAAGATTGGGGTCACCCAAGTGGACCAGTGGCAAATTGTTTCTCTCTGTCTCTCCTTAATCTCTTTCAGCCTGAAAATACAAATGGCATGAGATCTTACGATCTTGGTCTTGTAAATAGCACTGAGTTTGATTGATCTTCTAGAGCTTAGCGATATGATTGGCTACATGTTACAGAAACAGATGAGGTTCACTTTTTTCCCCACATGGCATGGAACCCAGAGTAAGAGTCTGGAGCTTGTGCCCTTGGTTTCTGGATACTTATTTCAGGTCCTTGGCTCCTTCTATCTCTCTGCCCCACTGTCCTTAGGAATCTCTGTCTCATGGCCCCAAGTGGCTCCTGCCCCTCCTGGTGTCAGGACCTCACTCCAGGCTGCAGAGAAGGGAAGGTGGGCATCAACAGCTCTTTAACATTGTCCCCAATGCCCGAAATGGGTCGTGTGCTTCCCTCTCATTGGCCAGAGTATGTCACATGACCACCCCTTGTTTGGATGCAAGGGAGGTGGGAAAGAATTTATTGATGCTTTCAACAAAATCAGATTTCCTTTAGTAAAGTAGTGAAGGAGAAGTATATATTGAATGGGCATTGACACTCTTTCTCATACCTTTAACCAGGAATTCCTGTTACCTGCCAGTGTAATATCCCTAACTTATCTCAGGTTAGTAATGCAGGGCAGTGAGTACAGGCTCAGTCCCGTCCAACTCTTTGCAACCTCCTGGACTGTAGCCCGCCAGGCTCCTCTGTCCGTGTAATTTTATAGGTAATAATAGTGGAGTGGGTTGCATTTCCTATTCCAGAGGCCCTTCCTGACCCAGGTATCAAACATGCATCTCCTGCATTGGCACAGGGATTCTTTACCACTGCGCCACCTGGGAAGTCCGAGTCCCAGCTTTGTAAATCCTATGTAATTAGGTCCCTGAGAGCCTTTCTTCCCCATTAGTTGTGGAATCAGTCTGTGAGACTCCTGTCTCCACTCTCTCTTTGACTTTAAGCCATTGAGCCCTATGATGCCCTAAGTGTGATTCAGTCCTGTTGTGTCATACAGAAATGGAGTGGAATACTGAACAGATCCTTGCCCGTGACCTCGGCAGTGTTTTATGTTTGGATATCCTTAGGAATGCCTTTGTTTTGGCCCTCGGCTGCACGGTGTTGGCAGAGACCTTGGTCCTGGTGCCAGCGTTTTTCCTGGAGTTGGGGGAGCCAGGCCTGGTCCCCAGCTGAGTCTGTCTACTGGGTTCACGTGTTTGTCAAGAGCTGAGACTGTTCAGGACAAAAAGTGCCAAGAGTTGAGAAGGCCGGTAGAGCAGTTGCCAGAAGACTTCACGAACCTTCCAGGATCCTTGTCCTGACACCCCTAACCTCATCTCACCAGATACTGTCCCACCAGAATCCTTCCTTTCCAAGAGCCTAATGGGCTTTGGAGCCCTGACTGTCCCAGACTTTTAAAGTATATTGACCTCAGTTTCTCTCTAATTTCTTAAATGTGTATCTTGGCCGCCTGTATGATTCTTGAGGGCGGACAAGGACATATGTTCCTCTTGGAACCTAGAACACAGTTGTAGCTGCATTGTATAGATATGATAGTACTTAAATTTGAAATCGGTAGTCTGAGATTTCTGAGAAGAATCTATGATAGGAAAAAAAATCATGATGTTGAAATCACAGACATGGAGCTAAAGTCTCTTAATTGTTTCTTGTCCTCAAATACCCTCCACCCCGAGACCCATTTTGGTAGTCTTCATTGTCTTCTCAAAGCATTACACTGACATGAAGTAATATTCCTATTGTGTATATACTGTTTAGGGAAAAAGCTGTCCTGTGTCCCACCCAGTTTTCTGGGATGTTTGATTCATAACAAGTTCTGAGCAACTCTGACGCATGGTTTTTTCAGGGGTGAGGAGAAAGCAAACTCAGGTTCCCGTTTTCTTACCTGCAAAGCATCTATTACCTTGGGAGAAAAACAATTGTGCCCACAGCTGGAATCAAGTGTGTTTTTCTATTTGCAGTTGAAATAAACTTCTGAGGTCTTCTGCTTTTCTTCTCCTTTCAAACAGGTATGCTGTGTTTTCACATAAAGTAGTAGCTTTGTAAAATTCCACGTTAATTGACAGTATCTATTCTTCTGAAGAAGGAAGGGGTGAAACGTTGGAGATGAAGATATTGAAACTAATCCTTGTCACCCCACTTGCTTTCTCACTATACAAATCCATACTTTTTTTGTCTGTTTGTTTAGAAATGAGAACAGCATTTTTGAAACTCTGGTCCAAAGACATTTGGTTCTTGGGGAGCCCATGGAGAGGTTCCTGACAGCCAGGGGCACTTCTGCGCTGTGCCTGTGTTTCCTGTGTGGGTGGATCACATTAGCTGGAGAGCCAGGAAGCAGACGCTGCCTGCACCAGACTGTCTGAATCCAATCACTGAAGCTAGTTCTGGCTGACTTCTTCTGTCTTCTGCTGCTTCTTGAGTGTTTGCCTGTCTCACCTGGCGTTCACTTCCTGAATAATTAGTCATTCATCACGATGAAGTTGTAGATCTGTCATTTTGCTGTCCTTTCCTCAGCCACAAATGTAGGATGTAGTTAATAAACAAAGGTCAAGCCATTCCTTGTTAATGGATACTTCACAGAATTTAAATGGAGCAGGGTGCGATGACTAGGTTTTCCTGTTTATTTACCAGTCGCCATCTGAATCCTCTTCTCTCACCCACCTCAGTGTGGGTCAAGCAGGCGACTCTTGGTTTATTTGTCCCTAGAGACCTCGCTTTCATTACAGAAAGGAGCTCCAGAGGGCTTGCTGTAAAATACTACCACATACATCTTTTAAATGGTGGTTGGCAGCAGAGAAATTAATAATTAAATGTTCATTCTTGAGGGATTCCTAGTGGAATATTAAATATAAGAAAGACTCATTAATTGTACCTTGTAGATTTTGAAGCTGTATTATTGGGGGCATGCAGATTTAGAACTGTGATCTCTTTGTTGTGAACTTACTGCTTAATGTGAAAATGTTCCCTTTATCTTTTGGTTAGTCTTTTCACGGAATACCATTTCCCATTCTTTTACTTTCAACCTTTCTCTGTTCTAATATTAAGGTGTGTGTCTTATACACAACATAGAGCTGGTTTTTTATTTTATCCAGTCTAAAAATCCTTTTAATTTACTAGTTAGTTCATTTATATATAATACACTTGAGTAACATTGGGTTTATATCAACTGTTTTTCCATTAATTTTGTTTTGCTCATCTATATTATGCTTTTTTCTGCCTTCTTTGTACTAATCAAAGTTTTCTTTTCATCGTCCCATTTTTCTCTCTTGTGTGTTATTATTGTCATGCATTTCAAGTCTACATATATCTTAAACTTCGTAGAGCATCGCTGTTACTGTTTTGTGTAGTTGGCTTTCATTCGACACGTATTACACTTATCGTTGTTTTTCCATCTTTCCTTTAATTTTATGCTTCTCTATAGAATTATTTTCCTTCAGTGCAGAGAAATCATATAACATTTCTTTTGGTATAAGTCTGATGCAGGTTTTATTTTATGAAGGTTGTTGGTTTCATCTTTGTTTTTGAAGGATGTTTTCATTTAATATACAATTCTAGATTGACAGCTATTTTCTCCTTCTAGGTGTTATTTTCTCTTTTGGTTTCCATCATTTCTGGTGAGAAGTCAGCTTTCAGACTTACTGCTACATCTTTGAAGCTAATGGTGTCTTTAAAAACTTTTTTCTAGCTATGTTTGCAACTTTTCTCTTCTCTTCTGTGGTTATTAGCAGTTTTACTATGGATTGCATAGGAATGGTTTGCTTTTTATCTACCGTATGTTGGATTCTGAGAGCTTCTTGAATTTTGGATTGTTGCCTGTATTAGTTTCAACAAATTCGTGGCCATTCTCTCTTCTAATGTTGCATTTGTCACATCGTACCTGTCATTTTCTTCTGTAACTTCAATCACATGTATCTTAGCTCTCTTCAATATGTCCTACATCTCTCTAGCACGCATTTCTGTGTTTTCTGTCTCTTCTGTTTATTTTCCTGTTGATTGTCTTCCATTTCACTGATTCTGTTTATAACACTGTCTAATCTCAATTTTACCCATATAATGAATTCTATATTTTAGATATTGTATTTTCATTTCAGTGTTTTCATATTTTTTTTATACATTCATTTTTCTACAAGAAATTTTTTTATCTTGCCTTCTGTTTTCTCCATCTCTCTATTTTCCGTATTTCCAGTTTTCTGTGTTTTCCATCTTTTCTGTTTTACAGTATAATGCTATAATGCTTGTATTTATTTTGATATTCGTGGGACAGGATGTAACTACTTACTACAATATCTTGATCACCTGTGGATCTGTTTTTGTTGTCTTCTTTCTTCTTTGATTTGGCCACATGGTCAGGTATTTTGCTGTGTTTAGTAACTTGTTTGAATATGGGACTGTGAATATATATAACTGTCAAAGCTCCAGGTGATGGGATCTTCTTCTAGAGAGGACTGATCTCTTCTAGGCAGAGAAAGTGGGACTAAACCCTTAGGCTACAGAGACTGTGTGTAGCCTTTGTAAGCCTCAGTCTTATGCGGCTTTCCTTTGGTTTTCCAGGGCTTTCAATTGAGAGTCTGCTGTGTTATCTGGGCCCTTCTCCCTGGCATTTTTCAAACTGAGTTCTTTATCTCTGGAGACTGATAAAAACTCTACTTTGCTTTACAGATGATTTCAGTTTGGTTTTCAGTCCCCTGCCCCATTGAGCCTTAGGAATTGGCAGATACACTGGGGCAGAGGGGGTGGTGGAGAATGGCTGAGTATATGCTATAAATTTCCCCAGATATTTGCACCAGTCTGCCAAACAGTGCTTAATTTTACCAGCAGGCAGAAGTTACTGACTTCATAAGTGTCATTGTTGGGTACTGTTTATACAAGCCCCTCTTTGAAAGCCTTTTGCAAAACAGATACACTAGGTTGCAATTTCCCATTTTAGACAGACTTTGTCTCCTTACAATGGAACTCATTTAAATATAAGATTACCTCTAGGGTAATTAATTATCACTTAGTTTACAAAATTTTCCATTGTACACAAGTTTTCAGGTATGGTATACTTTTAATTAGGCAGAAAACTAGTCTATATTAATAAAACATCTGTGTTGCAGCATTTTAAAATGCAAATGTATTGGTTTTTAGTAACACGGCAGCTTGAAGTATCTGCTAATAAATTATTTATAGATGAAACTTATTTACAATTAGCAACATGTATTTGCATGCATGGAACCAATGTGCCACTTCTTTATTATCCATTTATTGAA
The DNA here is from genome assembly GCA_024291935.2 of Okapia johnstoni. Classification (NCBI taxonomy): domain Eukaryota; kingdom Metazoa; phylum Chordata; class Mammalia; order Artiodactyla; family Giraffidae; genus Okapia; species Okapia johnstoni. The sequence goes on from CM044318.1 coordinate 83,198,694, forward strand.
TATTTTCTACCTTTTGAATGTTTTCCCAGAACCGCCAATTCTATGATACAAGAATATGGTTCAATGATAATATATAGTATCATTACTCTGAAATCAAGTAATTTTGCATTTATTCTTATAGTGTCATTTTCGAATGGTTCTGAAATCACATTCAACTTAGTTGTCTTTGTGATCGTCTATTATGTGACATTATGGGTTTGAGACACACGGGTGGGATATACACTGAAATGTTAATAATGGGATCTCTGTGGGGCAACATTAAAGCTGGATTTCTCCCTTCTTCCTTCCTCTCTCTCCTCCTTCCCCTTTCTCTGCTTCCCTCCCTTTTTGTTACATTTCTCTGGTTTTCAAACTTGTAGAATGTGTTATGTCACAAGATAAAGGGCAATAAATAGAGTGATTGAAAATCAGCTTCTTCAGCATGGAGGCAGATCTTCCTAGCTGAGTGGTCCAGATTATACCCTCACTGCCAAGTCCTCTCCCATGTTCCATGGACGCTGAGGACGTTCTGTCACATTCTAAGTTGCTAGCCAAGCCGCACCTTTAATGTCTGCAGACGCGGGGGCAGAAAGCGGCCGTGTGCCCTGCACCTGCCCACATGTCCGTGTGTTCCTTTGCACCTTTAATGTCTGCAGACGTGGGGGCAGAAAGCGGCCGTGTGCCCCGCGCCTGCCCCACATGTCCGTGTGTTCCTTTGCACCTTTAATGTCTGCAGACGCGGGGGCAGAAAGCGGCCGTGTGCCCCGCGCCTTCCCCACATGTCCGTGTGTTCCTTTGCACCTTTAATGTCTGCAGACGCGGGGGTAGAAAGCGGCCGTGTGCCCCGCGCCTGCCCCACATGTCCGTGTGTTCCTTTGCACCTTTAATGTCTGCAGACGCGGGGGCAGAAAGCGGCCATGTGCCCTGCGCCTGCCCACATGTCCGTGTGTTCCTTTGCAGGCTCTATGAGAGCAAAGGAGAGGCCGATTTCGTGGAGTCCCTGGTGCAGCTCTTCCGGTCCATCTGCGATATGATGAGCAGCGTGTCGGACCAGACCGTCCGGGTGAAGGTAGGCCCTCAGTTGCGCAGCGCCGAGCGTGCAGGCCGTTCTTAGACGCAGGGCTCCCCGTGGGCCCACAAAAGCAGGGACTGCGCGTCCTACTGAATCTGGACTTGAGCAGAAGGCCCAGGAGTGGCTCTGCCATGACCGTGGTGCCTGTAATGGGATTTTCTTTGTTTCCTCTGTAGCTGCTCTTGAATTTTGCTAAGATTGCTCTTGTTCTTTTGTTTTTCTTTAATTAAATTTAATTGTTAAAATTTGGCTGCGCCGCTCAGCATGTGGGATCTTAGCTCCCCAACCAGGGGTTGAATGCGTGCCCCCTGCGGTGGAAGCGTGGAGTCTTACCCGCTGGACCGCCAGGGAGGGCCCTCCCGCTGCTCTTTGTTTCTCGGTGGGGAGAGGGTCTCAAAAGTTTCCTGCATGGAAGGGTGGGGAAGGGGATGAGAACAATGTTTTTGTGTCCGTTGTCAGGGCATCTCAGGATCTGAGCAGGAGTGGGAGGCTGGGGCTGTAGGTGCCCCTCCCGCCAGACCTCAGGCGAAGCTGTGCCCATAGTGATACATCTTCGTCCTCCAGCGAGTCAGGATCCAGCTTTCCCACCGTCCTGCTCTTCTCGTCACCTCATTATCTGCTCTTGCCCTGTGGTCCTTTGGGATAAAGCTGCCTTTATTCCAAAGGTGGGGTCTGGGTGGTCTTCAGGACACGCTAGGGGTAGAGGTTTCAGGTGGCAGGGCATGGGGGGAAGCCCACAGATCACCCCAGAGCCCTCACACTCGCTAGCATCCCCCTTTCTGGAAGTTTCCATGTGGCTGACTTACTGCAGAAGAAGCCACGTAGTCTGCGTGTGCTGCCCGTGCCAATCCTTTCCGAGGACAAGACTCTTCCAAACAATCAATTCGTAGCTTTCATTCCACGGCTCCCTGTAGCCTGCTGTGTTCTCCCTTTCCTCTTGGAATGTTCTTTTAATGTGTCATTTCAAAAAGCATCTTTATGGCTATTGTCTTAAAACTGTTATGGGAAAGCGATTTCCCAGCTTTTAAGTCTCGAGCAAAGACGTCCGTGCGCTCAGGTGTGTGTCACGCTGGTGTGACCGGGGAGCCAGCGTCACTCAGTGTGAAGCGCCATCACGATCCCTCCATCTCAGAGGTGATGCTGCTGTCTGCAGGCGCTGTGGTCCCTCAGTATCACTTCTGTCTTGATGTAGAGCTGGTGGTCCACAGAGAAAGCTGGGTGGTGCCTATTCTCAAGTTGTGGCTTAATTATTTTGGCAACTTACTGCCTGAAAGTGAAAGTCGCTCAGTTGTGTCTGACGTTTTGGCGACCCCATGGACAGTAGCCCACCAGGCTCCTCTGTCCATGGAATTCTCCAGGCAAGAATACTGGAGTGGGTGGCCATGCCCTTCTTCACAGAATCTTCCCAACCCAGGGATTGAACCTGGGTCTCCTACATTGCGGACAGATTCTTTACCATCTGAGCCACCAGGGAAGTCCAACTTACTGCCTAAAGCTGCCTTATTGATCTGAGGTTAAAATTAACAGTGTGTTTGGTACATTTACTCCTAAATCCTGTGGCATTTTGGAAAAAACAGAGGCTGGGAGTCTAAGAATAGATACAAATGACAGGAAGTTTTGAGCCCAGAAATTCTTTTAGATTTCTAAATATACTGTTAGATTATTAACTTTGACTGGGCTTGACTTGTGTCTGCCCACCTCCCTGGATGTCAAGACATTTAGTAACTGTAGACTTGGAAGTCCTTCCTTTGGTGGGTGTTTTATTATAAGACACAGTGAATTCAGTGACGTTTGTGTGTTGATGCAAACCTTGCATCTGCAAGACAGATGACTGAGTGTCATGTGAAATGTTGCCACCCTTCTGCTAATTTTGTATTTTGTTCTTTCACAATAGGAAATAGAAGCTTTCTCAGCTTCTCAAAGTTAAGGATTCCCATCATGGGATCCTGTTTTCCTGTAGTTTTAACTTTCTAAGTTTTGCTCTGTGGAAATGGAAATACAATTGTGAGTCATCTTATGTAGAGGAATTATGAAAAAAGACTTTCTTGGGGGTTAAACTTTGTTTCCCGGGGTGGCTCTGGTTGGCTGTTTTGATCTTGGAGGTGATCTGCAGGCACCCATTTGTGAGGAGGTCAGCATGGTCCATGCCTTCCTGGTGTCGTTCAGGGTGACTTGATGTGACCGCTCTGAGCACCCTGCTGTCACCTTCTCAGAACTGAAGCCACCGCTGACACCCACCTTCTGGATTCAGGTTAGCGTTTACATCTCAGTAAAGGGAGAGGCAAGAGAAGATTCAGATCATAATAACTTCAGGAAACACACAGAATCCGTGTGGCAGTTTCAACATATATTTAGTCTAGAACCTTCTGTCTGCACATCAGATTGGCCCTTTCACCTGCCCACAGCCATCCCCAGACTTCCTCAGCAGGTGCTTCGGGGAGCCCTCTTGGCCATCACACCTCCCCGTGTGCTCCTCCCCGTGAGCCGATCCTTGTACCTGTGACCAGTGTCTTCTGCTTCTGTTCTCTGCTCTACCCCCACGCGGCCACTGTCTGCCTCTCCTCCAGGTATGACCCAATGACCCTTCACCTGTGGCCTCTCCAAGCCAGACGTGGTCATTGCTTTCTCTTCCTTTGCTCACCACGATCGTGACTACCCTGAACCACTGGGTGTTAGGTGCTCAGTTACTCTGGATGACATTATGGCAGCCCCTCTCCGTACCCCCTACTCCCTCAGTGCTGTACCTGACCATCTTGTTCCCTGACTGTATTTCAGCGTTTCCCTGAAACTCACATCTGCCGCTGGCCTTTTTCTCAGGAAGTTGTGATGTTCTCCAGCTGCCTGGAGAAATGGGTCAGATTCCAGTTTCTGCTGTTGAGAAACCTTCACAGTCAATCCAGTCAACTCTCCTAGCCTTTGGATCTTAGAGATGCAAGTAGAGCATCCCTCTGGATGCCCAGAAGCCCCTGGAAGGATGGATTCCAACAGTGGCCAGAAAGAAGCATGAACCCCAAGGGTCAGAGCAGCCACAGCTGATGTTCACTGATCACTTGCTATTCAGAGTGCTTTCTTATCTTTATCATCTTGTGTGATCCTTAAGAGTAACCGTATTCCATGGGTACGGTCATGGAATTTAGATGAAGCCTCCTAGAGCTATTAATGAACTTGCCCAAAGTCATGGGACTGGGTGTAGGGATGACGGAGGCCCAGATTGCCTAGTTCCAGAGCCAGATTCCATTCCTCTAGAGAGTGTCTGTCCCTGGGCACCAGTGATCCCATGGATCAGAAACAGGACCCGTGACGGACCGTCCACATCGACAGACAGCAGGTCTGGATCAGATCCTCTAGGGCTGTGAAGGCATTAGCTTCATTCCCCATGGAGCTTTTCATTGAAATGGATGTGTCCTATTTTTTTTTTTTTTTTGAGTAAAGCAAATAAAAAACTTTGACACTGTGCCCAGAAGTCAGGTTTGTCTGAAGAAGGCCGTTCAGTGGGGCTGGTCTTGAGGTTTCTTGGAGGTTGGGGTCGCAGTGATGGCCTCCTCCTTCATGTTGATTGCAGGGGCTTCTGTTTCTTTACCACTCATGGGTCTCAGCGCTAGATTTGGGGCGTTTGGGGTGTAGCCATCAGGATTAACACAAGCACTGACATTTTAACTCCAGTCCACAAATCTTACAGCTCTGTGGAATTATCCTAGGAAAGACTACCCTGCAAACTGGCCACAGTCTGCCTAGAGAATTCTAGAACCTTCTATTGAGGGTGACAGTGACCCTCATCCACAGTAAAAAATGCATTGCTGTGTATGTGGTGTGTGTGTGAAGCTGAAAAGTCTTCCATGAGGCAGTTCTTACCCCTTATCCCATGTGATGTATTCTGGCATTTTCTATTCTATTCTGGTATCCTTTAGTCTATTCTGAACTAATGTATTTCACTAAAAAAAATTGCTGGTTGACAGGCGCTAAATTTATTTCCTAAAGAGCAAGTGTATCTCAACCCACATTTGAAAAACACTGTTCTTCACCATTCTTTCTATTTCTTCCGCCGTCTCTCCTGTTTGGTTTAGTGTGAAATATTATTAGTTTTCTGTGTGTCTTCTATCGTCAGGTCAAGGCACAGGTTCCTGGTGCTCAGTGAATTTCCCTCCCAGCATGTAGTCTGGACTGGGGTGAGGATGGATTGAATTTGAGGCCCCTGAGCTGAGCTGGGCACACAGACACGTGAGACTTTGCCTTCCTTCCAAGGGGTTGTTCCTGGGGTACCAGCTTCCTCGTCTCTTGCCTTTCTCACTACTGGTGGTCCCACGTCTGCCTGGCCTTCTCTAGAAGGAAGTGTGTTGGACATAAGCTGTACTGTCACAGTAGTAAATGCAGTTGTGGGATGATCTTTGCCCTCATTTCCTTAAAAATTAATATCTGGACTTGAACTACACATACTTATCTTCTATTTTATCTAAAATTTTTCCTTATCAGGAGTTTTGGCTGCTTTATGTCCATTTCTAAACTAACATCTGGGGTTCATAACTGCTTCTCACAAATTTGTAAGTTTCCAATATTTTTGTCCTCTGAAAAACTCTCTGAATGTCTTAGATCATGATTGTGCTTGCTCAGTTGTGTCAGACTCCTTGTGACCCCATGGACTGTAGCCTGCCAGGCTCTTCTGTCCATGGAATTTTCCAGGCAAGAATACTGGAGGGGGTTGACATTTCCTCCTCCAGGGGATCTTCCAGACCCAGGGATTGAACCCACGTTTCTTGAGTCTCCTGCATTGGCAGATGCATTGGCTCTTTACCACTAGAGTCATCTGGGAAGTCCAGGAATGATGACAAACAAATAATACTATTTCCTTGCAGATGAGAAACTCAGGTTTCACAGGTAGCTGCTGACCTGTTCAGGGCCTCTGCTCTAGTAATAGCAGCTCCCCCTTGGCCTCTATTTCCCGAACCCCTCTGTCTTCCACTTCATGTGCTGAATTCAAGATTTCTATAAGGATGTGAAGTCTTACCAGTTCCCCTATACAAATCAGGGATTTGTTGTGTCCTTGAGCTCAGTATAAATGTAAAATGTGATCTTCTTAGAAAAGTGGAAAATGCCAAAAAGTCAATTAAGAAAAATAAGACTCACTTGTCTTCTCACTGCCCGTAAATTACAGTGTTAGCATGTTTTTCTTGTTAATTGTGGGCTTTTCCTCCTTACTTAGTATCATCATATGTCTATGATGATGTATGAGATTACATATATGATATATGTGTACAGATATTTACATATACTGTGAATGTTTATATATACATGCTTTTACAACTTGCCTTTTATCCACATACATTTACATATATCCTTTAGTATTTCTGAAGAACATCTATTCATTTATTGATTAAATTGGAGGATAATTGCTTTACAATGTTGTGTGAGTCTCCATCGCACAGCAATAGGAAGGAGCCATAAGTATACATATCTCCCCTCCCTCTGGGAGCCTCCCCAGCCTCCTGCTCTGGGTCATCACAGAGCATGGAGCTGAGTGAGCTTCCTGTGCTATACTGAAGCTTCCCACTAGCAAGCTATTTTATACATGGTCATGTATATATGCCAATTTGCAACTCTCTCAATTTGTCACATCTTCCCTTTCCCCCACTGTGCCCGCCATGAAGAACATCTTTTTTAAGGTTATATTACTTCATGGTTGTATCACAGGTTATTCTACTTGTTTTCTGCTATAGTTGGGCACTTAGACTGTTTCTAGCTTTCCTTTCCATTAACAGTGCCTCGGTAACCTCCCTGGCAGGCCCTTTCTCTATGGCAAAGAGCTTGTTCTGTCTGGTTAGCTGGGCCCATCCAGATTTCCAAATGCCCTCAAGTTCTATGAAGTCGGGAGCAGAGCTGTCAGAACTCGCTGCCCACCCGGTGAATCTCTGCCTTTCTCACCTGGGCAGTTGTGTTCCATGTGATTGCCTGCCCTTCGCGCTAGAACCCTGGTTCTGTCTGGGATTCCACTCCTCCTCTGCTTTGTGAGACTGAGGGACTGGACTGCAGTGTTGGTTGTCCCGGGAGCTATTTGATCCTAAGGAGTCACCTGCTTTCGTAACCTTGGTGTCTCGGTGCAGGATTGGTGGCCGAATCAGGTAAGGAGATGAGAGTTTTGCTGAGTCCAGTTCCATTAGCTCAGATGATTCTGGGCCCCAAGGAAGCCAGCCAGTGGGATATGGGAACCGTCATAATTGTTGTTCAGTCACTAATTTGTGTCTGAGTCTTTGTGACCTCATGGACTACAGGACGCTGGGCTTCTCTGTGCTTCACTATCTCCTCGAGTTTGCTCAGATTTATGTTCATTGAGTCAGTGATGCTATCTAACCATCTCACCTTCTACCACCCCCTTCTCCTTTTGCCTTCAGTCTTTCCCAGCGTCAGGGTCTTGTCTAATGAGTTGGCTCTTTGCATCAGGTAACCAAAGTATTGAAGCTTCAGCTTCAGCATCAGTTCTTCCAATGAATATTCAGGGTTGATTTCCTTTGGGATTAACTGGTTGGATCTCCTTGCTGTGTAAGGGACTCTCAGGAGTCTTCTCCAGCACCACAATTTGAAAGCATCAATTCTTTGGCACTCAGCTTTCTTCATAGTCCAACTCTCGCATCCATACATGACTACTGGAAAGACCATAGCTTTTACTATATGGACCTTTGTTGGCAAAGTGATGTCTCTGCTTTTTAATATGCTGTCTAGATTTGTCATAGCTTTCCTTCCAAGGGGCAACCATCAGAGATAAGGATGTATTCTAAATAAATGAGCATCAGAGCCACGCTGACCCTGGGACCATAGCTGTCTGGGCCCCAGAGGGGCTAGAGCTGCTCAACTCCCATTGTGTGTACACACATCACCAGGAGGTCTTGTGAAAATGCAGATTCACTTTCAGTCCTTCCCGGGAGGGCTGCTGGTGTTGATCCCTGGCCATTCTTGAAGGTGGGCGTGGCCAGGACTCACGTGCAGAGGACCATCCTGGCTGCCCTGCAGTAGAGTGGGGGGGTGGGGGGGGGAGTCTGGGCAGATGCTGATAGTCTCCTGCAGGCTGTCTTCACTGGGTACCAGCCCTCTGCTGCCCGATGTTCTAGATTACTAAGTCATGGGACCCGTGCATGAGAGTTTTCAGAATTACAACCCAGATAAAGTTCACTTTACCCCCTTTTATCATTATTTCATGATCTCCTTTTTGGTTGACTTTCTACCCAAGTTATGGTGCACATGTGTGAGCGTTTTTTATATCAGTTGTTACAACATAGGTACAGTTTGCTTTACTCCATTTTTTATCATTGTATCACGAGGGCCTTTCCATATTAATGAGTAGTTATAATCATAATGGCTCTATATTAGCTCGGAACACATGCCTGAATTGATGTGCGTCCGTTTGCTTAATCAAATGATTTTTCATCGTCCTAATTTTTCTATTGTTGAATACTGGGATTTTTGCTTTTAGCATTTTAAGCCTGTAGTAAATGATTTCATTGAGAAGTAGTTGGTGGCATTGATCTTTCCTTTAATTTTGTGATGAATTTCCTCCGTGTTGGTTACTACGTGTTCCTACCTCTGTCGGAGGACCAGCCTTTGATTTGAGATTGCAGAATTCCAGGCCCTTCCCAGCCACCTATCCTGTCCCCTGGGTGATGCTCACTGGTGGAAAAGTGCTCCTTTTTAGTTCTTGGCTTCAGTGCTCAGGCCCTTGAAGTGATTGCCTTCTCCTTGCCCTTGCCCTTGGCTTTCAGGGGTCTCTCCCCTAGTTCCCCTCATCTGCACTCTCTGCCTCCTGTGCGTCCTCCTGCCATCAGACCAGACACAACCCCACCCTCTTCTCCTTCCACCATTGCAGTCAGGGTTTACTCAGTGCTCTGTGAAACTGAGCAGGTCTCATGGATGGCTTTATGTGTAGCGCATCTAATTTATTTACTCATTTGTTTCAAAAATTCATTTACTCATATGTTCGTTCTATGTGCCAAGCACTGGGCACACAGCATATATGACACAGATGTGGGCTCTGTCCTCATGGTGATTACATTTAAGTCAGTGAGACAGATATAAATTAAATCACCCTACCCATACATGTGTAGTTGTATGGTTTTAAGCACAGCATAGACATGAATCTCTAATTTGATATTGTAATGAGTCCTTCTGAGGGAAGTAAGGGGTAGAATGACAAGGCATATCAGGGGATGGGGAGAGTTGGTTGGGGTGGGAGGTTGTTTCAAGGAAGGTTTCAAGAGTGAAAGAAGCACTAGGTGGCGGAACAAGTCCTGGGTAGAAGAGCAGACTCGAAAGTCTTTGCTGCTTTCAAGGACTGGCCATAATATGAGCAGTTGTGGGTGGACAGATGGATAGTGAGACCAGCGGGCAAGATGTTGGGAGAGCGTAGAGAAGCCAGTGGGGGCATGTCGGGGCAGAGCCCTGTGGTCCTGCTCAGGATCTGTGGACGCCACAGGAGAGGTCATGCTCAGGCCTGACTTAGCTTCTCAAAGGGCCATTTGGCTGCTGTCTACAGAATGGATGGGGGCAGCAGTGATAAGGTGAGAGGCTGACATCATGTCTGGGTGATCGGTCATGCATGGGGCTGGACTACAGTGAGGTCCTCTCCCTTGGACTCTTGACACCTGGGGCCCATCCTTCTTGGCTGTGGGGCTATCTTGTGCACCAGAGATGTTTAGCAGAATCTCTGGCCTCTACACACTATATGCAGTCTCTTGAATGACGACCAGAGATGTGTCTGGGCATTGCTAAGTGTCTCCTAGGGTTGGGGTTGGGGGCAAAATGGCCTATGGCTGAGACATTGGGTTCCTGGATTGGTGACGAGTGTTGAGAGAGAGGTTGAGACTTGCTGGTGTTGTTTACAGACTGTGGTGGTGACTCTGATGTGGGGGGTGAGAAAAAGCAGGGGAGGTGTCATCCTCTCCCAAATCTTTGGCTTAAGCTACTGTGTGGTGGAGAGACAGGGCTCCCTTGGTGGCACAGTGGTCAAGAATCTGCCTGCCGCCGCAGGAGATGCAGGAGACGCAGATTTGATCTTTGGGTCAGGAAGATCTCCTGGAGGAGAAAATGGCCACCCACCCCAGTATTCTTGCCTGGAGAATCCCATGGACAGAGGAGCCTGGCGGGCTGCAGTCCATGAGGTCTCGAAGAGTCAGACACGACTGAGCATGCAGGCATGATGGAGAGACATCTTAAATGGATGAAGATTCTACAATATGTAGACGTTGAGTGTGGGCTTCTCCTGAGACCCTGATTAAAAGTTCTCTCTTTCTGAGAGCCGCTGTGTTAGTAACTCTGCCTGACTCCATTGTGGGAAACGGGTTCCTGGGCAGCCTTCATGTGCTGATAACTTATTTACATGCTATTGTGTGGGTATCCCCCTGCCATTTCTAGCTGCACGACCATCGTTTAGGACTGACCTCTCATTTTCTGATTCTCTTTAGGCAATGATCAGACTCTACCCCTTGTCTCCTATCTCCTTAGTGGTGCTGCTGACTGGGTGGCTGGAGGTGTTTATGTAAATACAGAACCTGTTGCTGTTAGATGCTTGGTTCCCTAACATAATATAGGAAAGTACCAAACCCAGACTCCTGTAGGCTTTGGAGAGATCTTATCTGATGCTTCTGTTCCGGTGGATTAGGGACCAAGAGATAATCTGAATCCCTTCCATTTGGGGAGCACTCTTCCTCATCAGAACCTTTCCGTGCATATCATCGCCTGTGATGCTCCCAGCGCCGCCATGCTGCCCAATCAAAGTGATAACCAGAAGGCATCAGAAAGGGAGGGGAGAAAACATGATCACATAAAGTCACTGCAGTTACAAAGCAGAGTCATTGACGGAGACATTTAGAGCCCAGGTCCACTGACTCTTCCCTGGGATTTTCACACTGCTGCTGCCCCATGGGGCTCCTTCTGAGATTTTTGTTCTAGGAAAGATGAGGGAGTTTTAAGTAGAGTCTAAAGCGGTCTGACCCATCGAAACCTAGGTCTCCTAGTAAAATGAAGACACAGGGTCTACTGTGCACTTTGCCTGTGGACTGCTTCTTATACTTGAACGTGTTTGTGGGTTCTTCCTGAGTTTCTGTGGATGGTAGCCCCTTTTAATTGCAAATAGCATAAACCTCAAACAAGAGCTAAATAAGTGGCAAGATATTCCAGTTCTTGGGTAAGAAGACTAAATATGGTTAAGGTGTCGGGTCTTTCCAACTTGATCTGTAGACTCCATGTCATCCCAAGTCAAAAATTCCAGCAAGTTACCATATCGCTGTTGACAAGTTGATTCTAAAGGGACACCAGAAGCAGAAGTCCCAGAACATTCCACTCTGTACTGAAGGAGAACATCAGAGAACTGACACTCTGTGACTTCGGGTCTTACTGGAAAGCTGCAGTAGTCTGAATGTATAAACTCAATTCATATTCACTTCAGAAAGAAGGACAGTAACTAATTCATGTCATTGGGTAGGTCAAGGCTTTGTTCATGACTGTGCCCGGGGAGGGGCTGAAAGACATATTCGCTTTTGGAGACTTTCTTGGTGGTTCAGTGGTTGTCTCCATGCTTCCACTGCAGAGGGCCTGGGTTCAATCTCTGGTCGGGGAACTAAGATTCCACATGCCATGTAGAGTGCCTCCCTCCCGCCCTCACCACCCAGAAGAAAAGAAATCCTTGCTCTTGGCTCAGTGGCTTCCCAGGTGGCTCAGTGATATAGAATCCACCTTCCCATGAAGGAGACCCAGGTTTGATCCCTGGGTCAGGAAGATCCCCTGGAGTAGGAAATGGCAACCCACTCCAGTATTCTTGCCTGGGAAATCCCATAGGCAGAGGAGGCTGGCGGGCTGTAGTTCATGGGGTCACAAAGAGTCAGACACAACTGAGCTGCTGAGCACGCATGCACACTGGCTCAGCACTCTCCTCTCTCTATTTGAGGGAAGAGTGGCCACCACTAATCCGAGGCTTGTATTTTTTTCTCTCTATTTATAATCCTAGAGGACCCAGATTGACTGTCTAGCTTTTCAAGGCTAAAATTATCTTCAGAAAGACCCCTCATTAACCTTCCTCCTGTAAAGGAGGGACCATCTCTGGAAGGAAAACGCTCAAGGAGGTTGAAAGAGAAGTAGAGGCTTCCTGCTGCAAAGAGTGGAGAGAGAGGGATAAAGCAGCCAGCAGGGGGGTTGACCTGACATTGGTGGGTGTAGCTGAAGCCAATGCTAATTTGTGACTTTGTGAAATGGTTTCTGTAGCTATTCTCCAGACCTGTCTACTGGGCTGATGGAAAGGGTACTTAAAGTGTTCATTTAGGTTTGATGTTCCAACCTGCATGCCAAGCAGCCCAAGCTGAGACCTGAGGAGACCAGCCCTTAAATATGCCCAGGAAGAATTTTACTGAGAAACGAGTTGGCTAGTGCTAGAGCGTTAGAAAGTATGAAAAAATAAAATTCATAATTGAGCTTAAAAAATCATCAGCTCCATTGTATCAGATAATTTCAAAGTTTTAAAGCCATTTTTCAGAACTTTATGATGGAATAAATGACTTTCGTGTGTGTATGGATGAAATCTTGGACTAGATGTTGAGTTTTAAAAGCGCTTAAGTAGTTAACATTGGGATGTAGTTAATATGGGAGCTGGGGAGTGGGAAGTTCACATCCGGGCCTGGGGAATCCCGTGGACAGAGGAGCCTGGTGGGCTACGGTCCATAGGGTCACAAAGAAGTTGGACACAACTGAAGCGACTTAGCATTCACGCAAAGTCACATCTGAGTTTTTTCAGGAATTTACGCAGGGATAGAGTTGTCCTGTGGAGAAGGGAATGACAACCCACTCCAGTATTCTTACGTGGAGAATCCGATGGAGTCTGGCAACCCCCCTGCTGGCTGCTTTATCCCTCTCTCTCCACTCTTTGCAGCAGGAAGCCTCTACTTCTCTTTCAACCTCCTTGAGCATTTTCCTTCCAGAGATGGTCCCTCCTTTACAGGAGGAAGGTTAATGAGGGGTCTTTCTGAAGATAATTTTAGCCTTGAAAAGCTAGACAGTCAATCTGGGTCCTCTAGGATTATAAATAGAGAGAAAAAAATACAAGAGGAGTCTGGCAGGCAACAGTCCATGGGGTCACAAGAGTCAGACATGACTTAGTGACTAAACCATAACCAGAGTTGTCCTGGGAGGGAGGACCAGTCCTTGATTTCCCCTTCTTCAGCCCATGGCTTTTCTGCGATATCCTCAAATCAGCTTATAAATTACACTGTAAACTTTAGAATCCTGTGCCAGGCAGGACACTTTTGATGAGAAGCTGAGCAGTATTATTCTCTATGAACTGTGAATGTGACAGTTTTATAATTCAAGGAGAATTATTTTTCCCTTGGGAAATCCTACATATCCAATACGGTACATTGAATTAGGGGCACGGTAAAGGAAAGAAAAGGCTATAAAAGGCATATCTTATTAAAATAAAGCAGGTTTCATTCTTGCCTGTGTAACCTTTAGATACAGTGATTGATTCTTAGTTAGACTTGCTAATTTTTTTCTGAAGCATAAATTGTCTTCTCTCCAATGTGATTAAGGAAGAGCAGCACTTCTCATCATCTGATTAAATAAAATGTAACTAAAGTGCAATTAATTTTTGAAAATAAGATTTTCATAGAATTCCAGGAAATACACATTGTGGCATTACACATTTTATAGGGTCACCACTCACGATTAAGTACAGAGGTGCTATGACTGAGAAATTAGGTGACCACCAAGTCCTTTCATTATTTTTCTTTTAAATGATTCATTTCAAGTTAAAAAAAAATACTATTCTTGCTGCTGTTTGTCAGGTGGATCATATGGTTAGTTCCTCGTGGGTCGTGACTCTAGTGATGTGTTCCCATCAATGCGCCCTTCAAGGGAGCAGCATTGTGGCTCCACCCCCTTGACAATCACTTTGCTGATTTATGTGGTCTACCAGTTGGCCCCTTCTTTTTCCTGCCATATTTTTTCAGGACATGAAGACAAACCACTGGTTCAGCAGAGTTCCATGTTATAAGATTTATTTACTGCAGTTTCCCCTTTGGGTGTGTCTCAGATGTGTGCCAGGTACTTACCCCTTCTCATTTTCTATGTTCCTACAATTTCCTCTGCAATCAGAGGTACCCCCAGGGCAGCCAGCAGCACTGTGTTGTAGTGAGGTGGGGTGGGAGCTGAGTGTTTTTTGTACTTCAGTGTTAAAACTTTGCCTAGCACACAATCTTGAGTCAACAGAAATTATAGGACTATTTTTAAATGAAAATTTCATTTATTTTGATTGCTTCTCAAAGACAGGTAACAAAAAAAGAGTCAAGTCCTCTAAAATAACACGCATAAATCTCCTGCTGTGAGATTACTCACTGTCAGCCCCTTGGTCATGATCTTGTCTGAATTCTTTCTGTTTCTGTAAGGATTATGCATGTGATTTCCAATAAGCCGGTGATAAATACCTGGCCAGTGCCGTTGTTCCCTGCTTGGTTTCCTCACACAGTGTGTTTGAACTTCTTCTCACAGAGTAGGTGACACCATCCTGTTGACAGAGAGACTTGCTGGTTGGACCAAACCAGATCCAACGAGACGTCCCTGGTCGTCCAGTGGTTGAGACTCTGCCTTTTCATGCAGGGGGTGCAAGTTCCTGGTCGAGAGGCTAAGATCCCTATGCCTTGGTACCAAAAAAGACTGAAACATTAAATGACACAAGCAATACTGTAACAAATTCAACAAAGACCTTAAAAGTAGTTCACGTCAAAAAATACTCTTAAAAAAAAAAAGGAATTAATTGATGTTACATGACACCAAAAAGCTCAACCAAAATAATCAGCAGTGATCATTAAGGAAAAGCAAAGAACCAGAAAGCAGGGGTCTTGGGGTAAACCTCAACAGGGACCTTGAAATTTAAGGCCTAAGGCAGTGTCCCTGCTGCTGGTGTGGGGAGGGTGCGCAGGGGTGTTTCTGCGGCTCTGCAGCAGCCCTGGTTCTCCCTAGTGACCTCCAGGCCCCGGAGGCCCTTGCATTTCCCCTGGCCCGCTTAGTGGTCCTGGGGATGACTCTGCTGCCTGCTCCACCTGGGCCCTGCCTCTCCAAATGGGCCCGGCCCCGCCCACTGCAATCCAGCCCCACCCACTGTTCCCAGCCACGCCCCTGCCCTCAGCCCCGCCCACTGCCCCATAGCTGGCTTCCGCATCTTCCTCCTGGTCCTGTGGCTTTCTTGTTTCTTCTTGGGGGCATTACAAGTTGAGATTGCTCCTGCTTGTTTCTCTGTGGGCACAGAACTTCTTCAAAGACTCCAGTACTTTCCTCTCTGCCTTTTTGCCTGGAGTCTTAGCACGTTTGGAGTCAGATAGGTGCCTGTAGCCTGTGTGTCCACAGTATGGATGGACCTGGTGCCTCTGTTAGGAGTGGACGGGAGGATTAATCTTGGGGAAGAAAATGTTTCGGTAACTTAAACATCTGTGTGGTGTTTGCCTGATATTTATTAAGTTTTTACTGAGAAAACAACCATGAGTGATTCTCTGGATCTGCTTTACGTGTGATCTTTATGATGTTATTGTCAGATTTAGTATTTTAATATGCATGTGCTTTTGACACGAATGCAAAGATGGTGTCGATTGGATTGCTTGACTTTATATTGTCATTGTTCAGTCTCTCAGTCTTGTCTGACTCTTTGCGACCCCGTGGACTGCACAGCACACCAAGCTTCCCTGTCCATCACCAACTCCTGGAGCTTGCTCAAACTCATGTCCATTGAGTTGGTGATGCCATCCAACCATCTCATCCTCTGTTGTCCCCTTCTCCTTCTGCCTTCAATCTTTCCCAGCATCAGGGTCTTTTCTAATGAGTTGGCTTTTTCCATCACATGGCCAAAGTTTTGGAGCTTCAGCTTCAGCATCAGTTCTTCCAATGAATATTCAGGACTGATTTCCTTTAGGATTGACTGGTTTGATCTCCTTGCAATCCAAGGGACTCTCAAGAGTCTTCTCCAGCACCACAGTTCAAAAGCATTGGTTCTTTGGCACTCAGTCTTCATTATGGTTCAACTCTCACATCCATACCTGACTACTGGAAAAACCATAGCTTTGACTAGACAGACCTTTGTTGGCAAAGTAATGTCTCTGCTTTTAATATGCTGTCTAGGTTGGTCATAGTTTTTCTTCCAAGGAGCAAGCGTCTTTTAATTTCATGGCTGCAGTCACCATCTGCAGTGATTTTGGAGCCCAAGAAAATAAATTCTGGCACTGCTTATGTTGTTTCCTCATCTGTTTGCCATGAAATGATGGGACCAGATGCCACGGTCTTCGTTTTTTGAATGTTGAGTTTTAGGTCAACTTTTTCAGTCTTCTCTTTCACTTTCATCAAGAGGTTCTTCGGTTCCTCTTTGCTTTCTACCATAAGGGTGTTGTCATCTATATACCTGAAATTATTGATATTAATAGTTCATTAAATTCTCATTTGGTGCCAGTTGTGGATTCGTACTAGTCCAAGGCTATGAGGAATATACACAGAAAGGTGTAACTTGCTGTCTGCAGTTTAAGGAAGCAGTTCATGTGTGCACATGAGCTTAGTCGTGTCCGACTCTGCAACCCCATGGACTATAGCCTGCCAGCCTCTGTCCATGAGATTCTCCAGGTGAGAATACTGCTGTGGGTGCCATTTCCTTCTCCAAGGGATCTTCTTGTCCCAGTGATCAAACCTGCATCTCCTTCATTGGCAGATGGGTTTTTTACTAGCTGACTCACCAGGGAAGCCCGAGGAAAGCAGATATTTTGATACCCCAGAATAGGTAACAGATGAGGTGGTGTGTTATTGCAACACTGGGTATCCAGATAGGAGCCTGCAGGCCAGACAAGGACCCAGAGAAAGTGGAGGTGGCCTAAGATCACCAGATAAGGCATGATCAGAGCAGGCAGGACTGGCTCAGAGCTCTAAGTGTTGGAGGGAGTAGAGATGGGTGAGTATTCCAGAGAGGGGGCAGAGGGTGATAATGGGAGGGAGAAGGAGAAGAAGGAGATTGTGGAGATGGCAGGAATGATGGTTTTTAGGGAATACAGCATCCCAGGAGCCGAGTGCTGAGCCTCCTTGGGAGCAGGGGCTTAGGCAGCCGTGGTCCCATCCCAGGGCCTCAGAGCTGAGAAGATGAATGTGGTCCTGTTCTGATAACCAGACAGTTATCTCTGAGATTCTGAACTGACTCCCTCAGCACTGCCATATAGATTTATTTTTTAATCTAAAATTGCACTTTTAGAAAAGGCCAGGATTTCCCAAGGAAGCAATAGAGGTAAATAAAAAAAATGGACCCCACAAGGGTCTCTCAGTATGAAAATTACACAAGTTCTTAGAAATTTTACCTCAGAGAATTCTTTGTTCGTTCTTTTAGTTGTGTCATGGGATACTTTTTTTCCATTTGTATTTTTAAGTAATATATGTTTTTAATTGGAAAAAAAAAGTTTCCCTGGAATCTTGTACGTCCCCTTTCAGAGTTTGTGACTCTCACCGAGAGCCCTACCAGGGACTGGTGACCGTCTGTCCAGGGAAGCCACTGGGGTGTGTAGGCAAGACTCCTGCCTTTCACCCAGGGTGCTCCCTTCACCTGGAGAGGTTATGTCCTGTGTATGTGACATGAGCCTCTTGATGAAGGTGAAAGAGGAGAGTAGAAAAACTGGCTTAAAACTCAGCTTTCATAAAATGAAGATCATGGCATCTGGTCCCATCACTTCATGGCTAATACATGAGGAAACATGGAAACCGTGGCTAGAAAATCACTGCAGATGGGACTGCAGCCGAGAAATTAAAAGACGCTTCTCCTTGGAAGAAACTCTATGACCAACCTGGACAGCATATTAAAAAGCAGAGACATTACTTTGCCGACAAAGGTCCTATAGCCAAAGCTATGATTTTTTCCAGTAGTCGTGTATGGATGTGAGAGTTGGACCATAAAGAAAGCTGAGCACCGAAGAATTGATGCTTTTGAGCTATGGTGTTGGAGAAGACTCTTGAGAGTCCCTTGGACTGCAAGGAGATCAAACCAGTCCATCCTGAAGGAGATCGGTCCTGAATATTCATTGGAAGGACTGATGCTGAAGCTGAAGCTCCAATACTTTGCCCACCTGATGTGAAGAGCTGACTCATTGGAAAAGACTCTGATGCTGGACAGGATTGAGGGCAGGAGGAGAAGGGGATGGCAGAGGATGAGATGGTTGGATGGCATCACCAACTCAATGGACATAAATTTGAGCGAACTTCAGGAGATGATGAAGGACAGGGAAGCCTGGCGTGCTGCAGTCCATGGGGTCGTGAAGAGTTGGGCACAGCTTAGTGACTGAACAACATCAATGTGAAATGTGTTTATAGAAAATCACAACCATTTCCCAAGTGTGTCATCTTTGCTAGAGGATGTGACATGTCATGTCATGATTGTTTTTTTTTTTCATTTCAAAAAAACATGTCAGGACAGTACAAATGAAAACACATGACATGTTCTGATTCATCATGTGATGTGAAGATGTCTCTGTGCTCCGTCTTCATTGCTTCTTGGCTCCCCTCCCTGTCCCAGACCTTTGCAGCCTATCAGCCTGCCCTGCAGGCTTTTTGCTCTCCTTTTCTGCCACCAACTTCCACACTGCCAAGCCTTTCCCTTCTTAGTGGAGTGGAGAGAACACTGCCTTAGGAGGAGAAACTATTTCACCCAGAAAATGGTAGAAGCTGTGTTATTGAGGCATGAAGATTTAGACAGTTTCTCATGTATTAGGCTACACACCCTTTCTGTGTATGAGCTATTTGCGTAGAATAGCTTCCTTATCCTTTTATTTTCAACCTTTCTTTGTTCTTTTTTTTATCTAGTTTTCCTCAGCCTGAAACCTTTGTCTTTTATTTGGAGTATTCAATCTACTTACTTTTTTTTTTCGTTTTGTTTACAATCCTTTAATCAAAAGCTGAATTTTAAATTGAGGTATAATTCATATACGTTGAAATGCACAAATGTGATGTGTCCAGCTTACTCTGGTTTTGAGAAATGATTGCGTCATGTAACCCACACCTCCATCAAAATAAAGAACTTCCCGCCACCGGTTTGTACACTGGGTGTGTTGACTGATGGTCTTGGGTGCATTTCTGTTTTTCTCTCTGCAATCTGAACCTCTCAATCCCATTCGCCTCAGCAGCTTTGGTTCCTTTAAACAGAAACTTTTTAAAAACCATTTTAAAAAAATTAAAGTGTATATTAATTTGCAATGTTCTACATGTTTCAGATTTACAGCATAGTGGTTCAGCTATACATGTATGCGTGCGTGCTAAATCGCTTCAGTAGTGTCTGACTCTTTGCGACCCTTTGGACTTTAGCCCGCCAGGCTCCTCTGTCCACGGGATTCTCCAGCCAAGAATACTGGAGTGGGTTGCCATGCCCTCCTCCAGGGGATCTTCCCGACCCAGGGACCCAGCCCATGTCTCTTAAATCTCCTGCATTGGCAGGTGGTTTCTTTACCGCTAGCACTACCTGGGAAGCCCATATGTGTTCTTTTACAGATTCTTTTCCATTATAGACTGTTGCGAGATACTGAATATAGTTCCCTGTGCTATACAGTAGATCCTTCTTGTTTATCTATTTTATGTATAGAGGTGTGGATATGTAAATCCCAGTCTTCTAATTCCCTTTGTTAACTGTATGGTTTCTATATTGTGAATTTATTTCTCTTCACTTCTGAGTTTTCTTGTTCCATCTGTAAAATAAAGAAAAAGGGTTTAGCCTATGCTCTCAGGTTCTGTCTGCATTTCCAGCCTGTGATCTTCTCTCCAGAAATGACCACCTCTTTAAATTGGACCATGAACACCAAAGCAAACTTTGCATAGGCTGAAAGGTCAAATACCATCATCAGCTTGCATTGGGGCATATTTTTTTTCAAGTGTATACGGACATGGTTGTTTAAAAGAAGTCAGTTGAGTGTGTAATGCAGTAGTCAGTCCTTTAGAAATGCTTTGTCTTTGTATTTTAAACTAATCATAGCTCTAAAATTACTATACCAGTTGTGCAATATTTAAAAGCTTTTGCCTAGCTCATGTTTTTTGACACTGGTAAGTTCAGTGGAGCAAAGTCTCATTCACACCCCACTCATGCATAATTTTGGATAAGTAAGGCAGTGCTGGGCTGCCATTCACCTCTTCCAGCAGGAAAATGAAGCTTTGCCAGACGAATCCGTATTGTGATTGGGATTAAGTCCCTGATGGTTGGCGTATACCTCCCCAGAGGATAGCATCTTTTTAGGTACGGCAGTGTACATTAGTCCTCAACTCTTCTTTCCACCTGATTTCTACCAAGGACTTTAGAAGTGATAAACTCTAGGTCCTCCTCCAGCTCAGAAGTTCTGAGTTCTTCCCAGTATCATGCTGGCAAGAAACTGGTACATTAGCTTTCTTTGAAAACTTGAAAATGATAGCAATTTCATTTTTGGATAAGTTGCCCTTCTTCCCTCAGACTATCTCTTAGCCCCCTGCTTCCTGTCCCCACTTCCAGAGTTTGATTGATACTTGCTTTTGTATTATAATTGCTAGTTAATGTCTAACCATTCCGAGGGGTTCTTCCCTGCAGCTCTATTCCACAGATAAGAAAATGTTGCATCATCTGGAGTGTCGGGTTGGGTAGTCATTGCCCTCTGGGTTATCTGGCCCTGCTGACTCATGCATCTCACAGAGTTGAACATGCATTTCTTGCTGCAAGGAACCCTGAGTAGGTCCTTACGATTCTACATCATCGTTCACGTGGAGTCTGTCTCTACCAGCCTGTCTTCCACGCTAGGCTGTTACAAATCAGTTTTATTTTTTCTGTGTTTGAATTTGGAGTTTCCTACCCAATAATTTAATATTTTTAAAATGACACCGTTGGTCTTTGATTTGTCATGAGCGAGGATAGAGTTAGCCAGCATGAAATTTGCTGCTCTCCCCTTCACCCTCCCAGAATCTACTCATTAGCTCATAATTGTTTTCATAACCTCCTCGGAGTCTGGTGTGATCTTACTTTTGGCCCTCTGTGACCCCCCCAAGGTAGTTAAATGGGGTTTTGCTCTCTCTATGAATTAAACATGTCATCTCTATTTGAAATGTTCCTGAACCCATGGTGCTATATTTTGGCAAAGTAAATACTATTTTCAGAGAATTTGCAATCCATCTGTTTATATTTCCTTTTATTAGGAGATATAATGATCTGATGAGGTGTGAGTAGGATGATCTGATGAGGCATGAGCCATGAGCATTGTTCACTTTGGAAGAAGTGACTGCTTGCGGATTTGCAGTCTATATGTGTGACAATCCCTGCTTGCTGATTTGCACTTGCGTGGACCCTTTTTGTTCATTTAAGACTTCTTGCCTTGAGAGGCAGTTACTGACTTTGCACACTGCTTCCTGGGCCCCAGGGCTGAGAAAGAGTGTGTCCCTGGGAGCTCTTCCCACAATAGACCAATCCCAAGGGTCAGCATGGGTCTTTCCTCTCTTCACTCGTCTTTTGATTTCTTCCATCTCTTTTCTGGTGCTCTCTGTGCTGGTCCGTGGAGCTAGCACTGGTCGCTACCTTGTCAGGGAGAACTGCTTCAATAGCCTTGTGAACTTCCTGGCCTGAATCCAAGACTCGGAGGACACGCGTGTGTGCCTGTGTGCTGGGTCAGAATGTCCGTGTCCGTGTCTGCCCAGGTTTGGCATGCACCGAGCAGGACAGATGGAGGCTTATGTGGGAGAATAAGAAGTGACAGCAGCTGTCTGGCAAGAGTGGAAGGAGCTGGAACGTGCCCGGGGCATTGGTCCCCTCCGCGCCCCGCAGTCCACTCCTGACCGGCTCTGAGCCCTTGCCATTCCTCCTCCTCCGTTGCTGCCCTGTGGCCTCAGACAGGACCGCTCACTGCCTGGCCGTGCTGCGCTTTTGCTTGTCTCTGAGTCTTTGCACGCAGAGCTCTCTTCCTGGCATGCATGCTCCCCTCGCCTCCCCCCGGGGACCCGACGGTCAGTCTCTGAAAGCTGGTGCTGCAGCCACTGGTACCAGTTTGTCCTGGCCTCCCGTGCTTCCTGCCAGTGTCCTCTGCAAGACTCGACATTTTTATTAAACCTCGGCCATCAGATGTGTTGGCAATCGTTGGTCGCATATCATGCTTGTCCTGCAGATCAAGACTTCCACTGAGCTCTGGCCTGGCACCTTACAAACACATAAACTGGACGTTAGAGAATTTCTCAGAAAGCAAACCTGCTGCTGGTGTCCACGGAGATGTAAAACACCTGGTGCCGTCACCTGGGACACCTCCAGACGCGCTGAGCATCCTAGCTTCCTCCGCGGTCCCTCTTTCTCTAGCATGCCCTGTGCCTGCCTCGCACCTCTCACCGCCTTCTTCATGTTGACTCCTGACCTCACTGCTTGGACCTGACACACCCTTTGGCTATTACAGGAGGAGTTAATGACAGCATCAACACGCTAACTGAGCTTCGTAGTGAGGAAGTATGCTTCCTGTTGGTAGACAATAAAGCAGAGTGGAATAATTTGAATTCTTTATAATGGATATGATTATAAATGACATCCCTATTTGCTCATAGAAAAGGCTAAATGGAAGATGATTAGTGAATCCTGTTTTCCGTTTTTCCTAAGGTGATCTCTTAATCTTCCAGATTCCTATGATACAGAGAAGAAAGGAATAAGCCCATTAAAAGTTACTTAAAATTTTTATGAAGCTGCTTAAAGCTTTAGAACTGAGTGATTTTTCTGTCCCTTTATTATGTTGTGACATAGGAGAAAATAAAGCATAGACGTCCATCCCTTTGTACTTTGTTAACCTGGTGATAGTGTTCTTAGATGTTTTACTGATCACGATATCAGGTTACTGGTACTTGTCATAAGCAGAATGGTGAGTCTTTAGATTTAACAAATATTTTTCCTCTTTTGCTATATTGCCACCAGAAAAAATCAGTATTCTTAATGAATCTAAATCTTTCCAAATCCCATTCATAGTCCATCCCTGGGTATCTGCAGAGAATTAGCTCCAGAAACCCCCTCAGGTATTAAAATTCTGTGGCTGCTAAAAGTTTCTTCCTTGTGTAAAATGGTGTAGTGTTTGCATATAACCTAAGCAGATCCTCCTGTATAATTTAAATCATCTCTAGATTACTTGTAATACCTAATACAATGTAAATGCTATGTCAACATTTGTTAGGGTGCAGCACATTCAAGTTTTGCTTTTTGGAGCTTTCTGTATTTTTTTGTGTCTGTGTGCTAAGTCACTTCAGTCGTGCCCGGCTCTTTGTGACCCCATGGACTGTAGCCTGCCAAGTTCTTCTATCCAAGGGGCTCTCCAGGCAAGAATACTGGAGTGGGTTGCCATGCGCTCCTTCAGGGGATCTTCCTTTTTGTCCTGTTGTCTGATGACTAAATAATGCTATGCTTTTAAAGCTCCTTTATCCTCTTTGTCCTTAAATTCTTCACCCAGTGGTCTCCTGGCCATGCTGTGGATGTTTCATCACTTATAGATGACTAACTCTTCATTGGCGTGTGAATGTTACACATTGCAGCTGGGAGGATAATGTATAAAGCCATGTTTAAAATGATTAAGAAATGTATTTATCTGTGGCCGTGCTGGGTCTTCGCTGCTGCATGGGCTTTCTCGAGTTGTGGCAGGTGGGGGCTCCTCTTCAGGTGCAGCACGCAGGCTGAGCACGGGCTCTCGGCACACGGGCTTCAGGAATTGTGGCTCCTGGGCTCTAGAGCGCTGGCTCAGTCGTTGTGGTGCGCAGACTTAGTTGTTTCGCATGAGGAGTCTTCCTGGACCAGCAACAGAACCCCTGGGCAGTGCACAGGCAGGCAGATTCTTCACCACTGGCCCACCAGGGAAGTCCTGTATAAAGTCACTTTGAGCTAAATGTGTATGTTCTCTGCTGCATCCCTTGGGTTGGGGAGACGTCTGGTTACCTTCTTACCATTAATTCTGTCTTCATTTTTTGTTAGGGAAAGACATCTGATCCAAAGCCCCTCTCTGAGCAGCATGTCGAAATGTTAAATTTGATCATCATGTAGAAGACCCTCTCCCTGGAGGGACCTGGGAGCATAATGGGGTTGGGGCTGTTATCCTCACAATGTCCAACAGCTTCCCTTTGGGAACCTAAATGGGAAACTACACCTGCTGTTAATGGTCCTGTAGGTGCAGTGTTCAGTTCAGCACAGCAGAGCTGTCTTCCTGAGATGGGAGGGCAAAGAGCCCACTTGTTGTTAACTGTATCATACGCCAGAGAGACCAGAACACAAGTTACTGTCTCCCAGGATGTTAGTTTGCCCTGGATTTTGTTGGGTCTCCATGAGGATTTCCATGTTCAAGGGGTAGACCTCACACGTACAGTAGATTTTCTGTGCAAAGTGCATCCATCCCCAGGCTACTTCCTGGTGCCCTCCTGCCATACCCATCAGGAGGACACAATCTTGAAATAGTGAAGAAAAGGTAATTAGAGGATTCTGCAAAAGAACGTTGACCAGAGGCATTTGACCTCATGAAAGAGTGGGGAGGTGGGAGCCTGGGGCAGCACTGAGACCCCTTTAGCCCAAGTTGGAATGGAAACTAGCAAGTCTCTGCCTTTTGATTCCTGGCTTGTTCATCATCCTTTGATCCCCTCTCTGCATATTAACCCCTGTCTACCCTGTCTAATCAGCTATGATTCTTAACCCATCCCACCGAGCCCTGGACTCTTAAGAGTGTAGAAAGTGAAGGTAGAAGTGAAAGATGCTCAGTCGTGTTCGACTCTTTGCAACCCCATGGGCTGTAGTCCGTGGAATTCTCTAGGCCAGAGTAATGGAGTGGGTAGCCTTCGAGCAGCCTGAGATTTGGGGAAGGTTTGGTGGAAAAGAGGGAGGTTAAGAACCCTTGTTACTCTTGACCTTTTTTACTATGTGGCCTCCAGGATAGTTTTGTACAATAGCAGAATTTGATGGGACAGTTATAAAAAATTGCCACAGATCAAAAAATTACATTCGCTGGATTTTTGAGCCCTTGTGTCCCAGGCCATATTCTAGGCAGGGAGATCTGTGTTGGTGGTCACGATGTGGAGGAGGGGGTGTATACAAAGCTGCATTGCATTCTAATCAGGGGCAGAGAACTGAGTTAGTGATAAACAACAATAAAACTGGCTTATAGAACTGGCTTAGTGATAAACAATAAAAATCGGCTGTTCTGTACCTGCTTCTACGTAAGTCAGGCCCTCCTGACTTTCCTAGAGAAGGAGGGCCCCAATCTCATAATAGGAAACAGGTCTAAATTTTTAAAATATTTGGCTATTTTAAAGCCCTTTCTTTATGTCCATTTTCCTTCTTTTGTCACTGTCTAGTGGGTGCTTCCCTTGTGGCATCAGCTGGTAAAGAATCCGCCTGCAGTGCAGGAGACCTGGGTTCGATCCGTGGGTTGGGAAGATCCCCTGGAGAAGGGAAAGGCTACCCACTCCAGGATTCTGGCCTGGAGAATTCCATGGACTGTATAGTCTATGGGGTCGCAAAGAGTCTTACACGACTGAGCAACTTTCAGAAAGAAAGAAAGTGGGGGCACAGTGGTGGGTCACCTTAGGGTGCTCACAGGTCTTTAGGACTTTTGAATTCAGAACTCTTTCTACCAAAGTCTTCCTTTCTGTTCCCCAGATCTTACCCCAAGCTACTATGTCCCTCTTTTGTTTTTAAAAAAGCATTCTGGTGATGTTATTCACACATGCATCCATTCAACAAGTGTTTGTCAGCCCCAGCTTAAGGCCAGATAATATGAAGATGCTGAGGATGCAGAAAAATCAGAGGGTGTCGGCTCAAGAGGTCCTGAGCGAGTGAGGGGTTGTAAGGGGACCCCAGTGAGAAGGACCAGGGCCCCTGCAGTCCTGGGATGTGGGGAAGTTAAAGGAAATTGCTGTGTGGTCCTACAAACTGGATTTTGAGAGGTCCCCACATTCAGGAAGAGGAGCCCAGCCTGTTCTCCTCAATGTCACAGCCCCTCTATCTGCACCCCACAATTGCCTCCCAATCCTTGACGTTAAGTAATATTCTAAGAACCTGTAACTTCTTTCTCATTATTTTGTTTTAAAAAATACTAAACTACATTAGCCAGAAACCTTGATGCTATTTTGCCATATTTTTACGGGTTACCTGATAGAATTTTTTTGAGATTGGATCCAAGTACTGCATTTTGGACTCTTTTGTTGACTATGATGGCTACTCCGTTTCTTCTAAGGGATTCCTGCCAACAGTAGTAGATATAATGGTCATCTGAGTTAAATTCACCCATTCCAGTCCATCTTAGTTCACTGATTCCTAGAATGTCGATGTTCACTCTTGTCATCTCCTGTTTGACCACTTCCAGTTTGCCCTGATTCATGGACCTAACATTCCAGGTTCCTATGCAATATTGCTCTTTACAGCATCAAATCTTGCTTCTATCACCAGTCACATCCACAACTGGGTGCTGTTTTTGCTTTGGCTCCATCCCTTCATTCTTTCTGGAGTTATTTCTCCACTGATCTCCAGTAGCATATTGGGCACCTACCGACCTAGGGAGTTCATCTTTCAGTGTCCTATCTGTTTGCCTTTTCATACTGTTCATGGGGTTCTCAAGGCAAGAATACTGAAGTGGTTTGCCATTCCCTTCTCCAGTGGACCACATTCTGTCAGACCTCTCCACCATGACCTGTCCGTCTTGGGTGGCCCCACACAGCATGGCTTAGTTTCATTGAGTTTGACGAGGCTGTGGTCCATGTGATCAGATTGGCTAGTTGTCCTTGACTATAGTTTCAGCCTGTCTGCCTCCTGACCCCCTCTCTCAGTGCCCACCGTCTTATCTGGGTTTCCCTTACCTTGGACACGGGTTCTCCCTTGATGGCTGCTCCAACAAAGTGCAGCCGCCGCCCTTTACCCCTGACTCCTGGTAGCTCCTTTCAGCTGCTGCCCCTGACCTGAGGCGCAGCGTAGCTCCTCTCGGCCACTGACTTCGGGACCCTGGAGTACAGAATGAAGCAGGGCAAAAGCTAATAGAGTTCTGCCATGAGAACGCACTGGTCATAGCAAACACCCTCTTCCAACAACACAAGAGAAGACTCTACACATGGACATCACCAGATGGTCAACACCGTAATCAGATTGATTATATTCTTTGTAGCCAAAGATGGAGAAGCTCTATACAGTCGGCAAAAACAAGACCGGGAGCTGACTGTGGATCAGATCATGAACTGCTTACTGCCAAATTCAGACTGAAATTGAAGAAAGTGGAGAAAACCACTAGACCATTCAGGTATGACCTAAATCAAATCCCTTATGACTATACAATAGAAGTGAGAAATAGATTTAAAGGACTAGATCTGATAGACAGAATACCTGATGAACTATGGATGGAGGTTCGTGACATTGTACAGGAGACAGGAATCAAGACCATCCCCAAGAAAAAGAAACGCAAAAAAGCAAAATGGCTGTCTGAGGAGGCCTTACCAATAGCTGTGAAAAGACTGGAAGCAAAAAGCAAAGGAGAAAAGGAAAGATGTACCCATTTGAATGCAGAGTTCCAAAGAATAGCAAGGAGAGATAAGAAAGCCTTCCTCAGTGATCAGTGCCAAGAAATAGAGGAAAACAATAGAACGGTAAAGACTAGAGATCTTTTCAAGCAAATTAGAGATACCAAGGGAACATTTCATGCAAAGATGGGCTCTATAAAGGTCAGAAATGGACCCAAGAGAAGCAGAAGATATTAAGAAGAGGCAGCAAGAATACACAGAAGAACTGTACAAAAAAGATCTTCATAACCCAGATAATCATGATGATGTGATCACTCACCTAGAGCCAGACATCCTGGAATGTGAAGTCAAGTTGGCCTTAGGAAGCATCGCTACGAACAAAGCTAGTGGAGGTGATGGAATTCCAGTTGAGCTATTTCAAATCCTGAAAGATGACGCTGTGAAAGTGCTGCACTCGATATGCCAACAAATTTGGAAAACTCAGCAGTGGCCACAGGACTGAAAAAGGGTCAGTTTTCATCCCAATCCCAAAGAAAAGCAATGTCAAAGAATGCTCAAACTACCGCACAATTGCACTCATCTCACATGCTAGTAAAGTAATGCTAAAAAATTCTCCAAGCCAGGCTTCAGCAATATGTGAAATTCCAGATGCTCAAACTGGTTTTAGAAAAGGCAGAGGAGCCAGAGATCAAATTGCCAACATCCTCTGGATCATCGAAAAAGCAAGAGAGTTCCAGAAAAACATCTATTTCTGCTTTATTGACTATGCCAAAGCCTTTGACTGTGTGGATCACAATAAACTGTGGAAAATCCTGAAAGAGATGGGAATACAAGACCACCTGACCTGCCTCTTGAGAAACCTGTATGCAGGTCAGGAAGCAACAGTTAGAACTGGACATGGAACAACAGACTGGTTCGAAATAGGAAAAGGAGTATGTCAAGGCTGTATATTGTCACCCTGCTTATTTAACTTATATGCAGAGTACATCATGAGAAACACTGGGCTGAAGGAAGCACAAGCTGGAATCAAGATTGCTTGGAGAAATATCAATAACCTCAGATATGCAGATGATACCATCCTTATGGCAGAAAGTGAAAAAGAACTAAAGAGCCTCCTGATGAAAGTGAAAGAGGAGAGTGAAAAAGTTGGCTTAAAGCTCAACATTCAGAAAACTAGATCATGGCATCCAGTCCCATCACTTCATGGGAGATAGATGGGGAAACAGTGGAAATAGTGGCTGACTATTTTTCTGCACTCCAAGATCACTGCAGATGGTGACTGCAGCCATGAAATTAAAAGATGCTTACTCCTTGGAAGGAAAGTTATGACCAATCTAGATAGCATATTAAAAAGCAGAGACATTACTTTGCCAACAAAGGTCCGTCTAGTCAAGGCTATGGTTTTTCCAGTGGTCATGTATGGATGTGAGAGTTGGACTATAAAGAAAGCTGAGAGCTGAGGAATTGATGCTTTTGAACTGTGGTGTTGGAGAAGACTCTTGAGAGTCCCTTGGACAGCAAGGAGATCCAACCAGTCCATCCTCAAGGAGATCAGTCCTGGGTGTTCATTGGAAGGACTGATGTTGAAGCTGAAACTCCAATAGTTTGGCCACCTCATGCAAAGAGCTGACTCATTTGAAAAGACCCTGATGCTGGGAAAGATTGAAGGCAGGAGGAGAAGGGGATGACAGAGAATGAGATGGCTGGATGGCATCATCAACTCGATGGACATGGGTTTGGGTGGATTCAGGGAGTTGGTGATGGACAAGGAGGCATGGCGTGCTGTGGTTCATGGGGTCACAAAGAGTCGGACACGACTGAGCGACTGACCTGAACTGACCTGAACCTGAACTGATAGAATGGGTAGAAGAGAAGCAAAGGAGTTTAGCACATTTGCCGTTTTCTGCTAGCGTGAACTCAAATGTTGTCATCATGATAAAGCCTTTTAAAGGTCATTTAGAAAATAGAGTAATTGGTTGCATTGCAGAGATCATGAAAGGTCATGAATATGTACATAACGTGTAAATTTAAAACATGAAACTGCTGATTTTATATAAATCGGGACGTGTGGCTTGGGAACAAATTTATTGTGGTTCATAAAGAGTCCTGTATTGCAAACGTTTTAGATTGGTGTAAAATGATGACCAAAAATGGTGATGATTAAGACACTGATATCAAAGAGGTAAGTAAAAAGTTACCAAGAAATTATGGAATAATTTCTTGAAATCTGAGAGTGGACAGAAAATATTTCTAAAGTGATATTTGTATATTGTGATATTATTGCATATAGGAGTGCATAGTTTAATTAATGAAATATTATAATTAGATACTTGATTTTTATCCCTATCTGTAAAAGTATATATATTTGTACTGGCCACAATTTGAAGTTGTCTCATTTGAAAATGAGGGACTGTCTTACATGCAGGGTCAGCTGACTCATAGGAAGTTTCACACTGCCGGGTAGGTGGGAGTGGATACAGCAGGAGATGTTCACGGTGGACTCCAGAAGCCTCCAGAAAGTGAAGGAACATGGTTTGGATGGAAGGACAACCACCCCTAGAGCACTGGCCATTGGGTAGGGACTCGATCTGATACGTAGTTAGATTCACAGGATGCTTGCCAGCGTTGTCAGAGTTTTCAGAAGATGTGCTTGTCATTTCCCCAGCTGCTCACAGAAACACCTTCTCCATTGGATGCTGAGAAGCTCTGTGGTATTGACAGCATCAAATAAGGCAGATCATTGCTTTGTCACATTTATCCTGGTGTTGATCAAGTCCCCGAAATGCATGCTGGGATTCAATTCATGGTGCTCATGGGGGTGGGGGAGAGAAGGGAATTGCTCGGTAGACCCATCTTGGGGAGAGGTGGGGCTGGTCCCTGAAGATGTTAGGATGTATTGTGGTTGAGGGGCGGGAGTGTAATTCTTCTCTTGCACTTGCTTTTGTATTTGGGCTTCTCAGGTGGCGCTACTGGTGAAGAACCCGCTTGCCAATGCAGGAGACATTAAGAGACGTGGATTCAATCCCTGGGTTGGGAAGATCCCCTAGAGGAGAGCATGGCAACCCACTCCAGTATTCTTGCCTGGAAAATCCCATGGACAGAGGAGCCTGGCGGGTTACAGTCCATGGGGTCACACAGAGTCAGTCAGACACAACTGAAGCAGCTTAGCACACATGCACACACACACGCTTTTGTATTTAATTTCAAAGTTTTCTCTAGTTCACTCTAAACCATCCTTTACAAATGCCAAGTGAAAGCTTAGCAGGTTTTCTATTAATATTTTGATGGTGGCACTTATAAGTGTAATTGTAAAATTCATTCCAAATTTTATTTAACTTGATAACCAGTTAGCCACCATCAAGTGCCTCAGATGTTTTTCATGGGTGCTCACTCTTCCAGAAACCGTCAAAGGTTGACCAGGGGTGGGCTTGAGGGGGCTTCTTGAATGTGAAGACAGTGAAGGAACATTAATTTGCAGACTTCATTCCCAAGAAACATTGCCGCCTCCCTCTCTTTCTCAAGGGTTCTTTGGGGTTTGGGATCACAGCCAAGCTGTTGAGAGGTTCATCTGATGAAATCAAGTGGCACTAGAGAGCTAAAAATTTGCATCATTTAGCGCCATCTGTGTTAACTAGATCCAAAATAATTTTGGTATTCATCGGTCATTAAAAGAGATAAATGACTTTTGATTATCAATACAAATGTTGGGCAAAATGGGGAGTCTCATCTTGAGCTTTTTTCTTCACAGCTTTATTTTTATACACTATTGTGTTTGTCAAATTCCAGACCTTTGAAGACCCAGAGCCGAAATCATTTCATTTTCTCTGATGATCATGTCATTGTATTTTCCAATAAATGTCATTATTTTCTTGCAGTTGCTTTTGTATTTAATTCCAAAGTTTTCTCTAGTTCACTCTAAACCATCCTTTACAAATGCCAAGTGAAAGCTAGCAGGTTTTCTGTTTTGATGGCAGCAATTATAAGTGTAATTGTAGAATTCATTCCAAATTTTATTTAACTTGATGACCAGTTAGCTGCCGTCAAGTGCCTCAGATTTCATTTATCACCTGTCCAGACACACTGCGGAGTCTTCAGATAACAAACCTACACAAACTGAAGGTTGGTGCTTTTGTCCTTTTCATTCCTTATTGCACTGTTTTCTTTGCTATTTTCTCTACCCTCAGTCCATTTTGGAAGCCAGCACGGTCTTCTTCTGGAGCAAAATACCATCTTTTTCATGATTGCAAATGAGGATGTCCCTCCCACGTCTGTTAAACATACCCCTCAAAAATCATTAGAAGCTGTTAACGTGGCTACTGTTTATGTTTACGGTAAATGTCTCAACATTGCTTTTTTGATTTTGCCCTGGCTTTATGTCTTTCTATGAACTCTTGTTTCGGTTCAAATGGATCTATCATTCCTGTTACTGCATCTGAAAGTAACAGCGATTATGGTGCTTGCGATTTATTTGAACTGTACCTAGGAAAGAAGACATGAGAGGGACATCTCATTTCTTTTAGCATCGCCTGGAAAAATGGATTTGAAGCCAGGTTTGAGGGTAGTCAGTTGAAGTGAATTTGTGTTGCCTTTTCCCGTGACTCTCATGTTTAATTGCATCCACTTCAGAGGTCTTCAGGCCTGAAACAGACTGTCCACTGAGTGGTCAAAGATGGCACCTTCCTCCAGAGTCAGAGCTATTCAAAAGGAAAGCCCTGTGCTTGACAGTTTTCTTCCCGAGGGTTCAAGAGCTTTGCTGAGCATCCTAGTGACTCAATCAGTTGGAGCAGGGGTGCTTGCCTTTGTAAACGGGTTGAGCACTTATTGGTTTTCCCCTTTTATTAATTTAGTGTGTGATTACTGAGCACCAGTCTCTTCTGGTCCACCATTCTTTCTCGAGTGTCCTGTCGGGTGAGGAGAAGGGCAGGGGCCAGGATGACCAGCAGAACTAGGCAAGAGCCTTCCCATCCTGTTGAGCTTGGTCCAAGGGGTCCAGGTGAGTCCATGCAGGGCTCTGATGGAGATGTGCCAGAGGTGTGTCAGTCCCGTGTCCACAGAAAACCAGAATTAGTAGGATATATATATATTTCTACAACTTTTAGATTTAGGTTTGGCTGTGCTGAGTCTTTGTTGCTGCATGCGCTGCTCTCTAGTTGCGGTGAGTGGGGACTCTTCTCTGGTTGTGGTGCACAGGCATCTCATTGCAGTGGCTTCTGTTGGGGGGCATGGGCTCTGGGGCTCACGGGCTTAGTTGCCCTGCGGCATGTGGGATCTTCCCAGACCAGGGATCCAACCTGTGTCCCCTGCGTTGGCAAGCCAACTCCTAACCACTGGACCACAGGCAAGTCCCAGCAGGGTATATTAATATATTCGTGAATTGCAAGGAATTTGCTTACATGACCATGGGGTCGCCTAGGCAAGTCTGAAGTCTGTAGGGTGGGCTGGAAACTCTGGGACATGAGCTGATGCTGTGGTCCTCGGGGTGACGTCTCCCTTCCTCTGGGAAGCCCCAGTTCTGTTCTTCACATCTTTCAGCTTTTTGGGTCCAGCTCACCCAGCTTACCCAGAATGGTCTCCTTTGCATCAAGTCACCTGATTGGAGTTAATCATCATGTCTGCCAATTTCCTTCACGGGACACCTGGATTGATTGACAGCCAGGTGCTATATAGCCTGGCCAGATGGACAAATCGGTGGCATTCACAGAAGGTCATGGTCCTGCTCGCCCTGGTCTTGGAGTTGGGTTGTGTGTGTAGCTGAAGCAAGGCTGGATGCCCAGTGCTGGACTGTCTCAGCTTCCCGGTCAGGGGCTCAGTGAGTGAGTCAGGGAGCAGGGGGTGATAGATGCCAAGGGGAGGATGGGGGACCACCTGGCTTTCTCAGGAACCTGGAAAGAGAGAAATGTGGCTGGAATGTGGCTGGGGGATAGATAAATCATTGGGGAGTGGCCAGGCTATGGCTGTCTCTTGTGTTCGGGAAAGAAGCCAGAACTTGGGCATCTTGGGGTTCCAGGTCCCTGAAGGTGCTCAAGAGAGGGGACCGAGCCAGGCTGGCCCACCTGGTGGGTGTCTGCAGTGGCGGAAGCCATATCTACAGAGAGCTCTGCAGGCTCTGCTGGGCTATAAAGGACGTGGGCACCATCTCCCTGCCCTCCCAGGAAAAGCCCCCAATCGGCATCTTTTGGGGAGCCGTGCAGGGCTGTGGGTGCCTCGACCTGGTGGAGGAGGCCCTGAGCAACGCGGATGCAGATGGCGGAGTGGGCAGGAGGGAGAACCTTCCAGCCCACTTGTTGGGAGGTGGCCTGGGCACAGCAGGAGGTGGAATTGGACACAGGCAGGCGGCTCAGAGGGTAAAGCGTCTACCTGCAATGTGGGAGACCTGGGTTCGATCCCTGGGTCAGGAAGATCCCCTGGAGAAGAAAAAATGGCAACCCACTCCAGTACTCTTGCCTAGACAATCCCATGGATGGAGGAGCCTGGCAAGCTACAGTTCATGAGGTTGCAAAGAGTAGGACACAACTGAGCGACTTCACTAGTCCCAGTTGGTGGGGGCTCCTGAGCCGGTGTGGAGGGCGGCAGAGGGCTGGTGAGCAGACCCAGAGGGCAGAAGGGCCCTGTGTGCAGAGGGGCCGTCTCTCTTGGTCTGCCCTTCCGTCGTCCTCAGAGCATCCTTGTGTGCCTGCTCTGTGCGCCGTTACAGCCCCCGGGCCAGCTCTTCAGGTGCTGGCATCCAGATGACGTCTGCTCCTGGGTGGGGTTGGCGTCGCTCTCTAGAACATCAGCCGGGCAGCAGTGTGCTCGGGGTTTCGTTCTCTGTCTTGTCCAGCAGCCAGCAGGAACTAGACAGAACTGCCCCACCCCACCATGACCACCTTTTCTACTTCCTTCCTCCGGTGTGCCGCGACCTGTCTCGCATGCCAGGTGCTGGGAGCCTTATGGTGAATTCAGTCATGGATAGAAGCACACTCTGTGGCCTCAGGACGCCGAGTCTGATGTTTCATAACCCGTGGGCTCTAATCGCCAGGACTGATTCCCCAGGGACCTGCAGAGGCGCCGTTGTCAGAGGCAAGGGCGCCAGCGGTCTGTATGTGGTCATGATGGGAGCTTGTATGCTCTGCGGCTGGGGTGGGGATGGTTGGAGAAGGTACTTTTGAAAGAATGCGTTTGTTGGCAGATTTTGAGCTTTCCCCACTTTCTTTCAAAAGTGGTTTTGTCTGTGCTCTATGGTGAACAATTTATAACAATGAGAATGCCATTAAGTAGAGGAAAAAACATCTTTTAATAAACAAGTACATTTGCACAAAGAAGGGAGAAGAGGTAACAGTATGTTTGGGCTGAATTGTGTAGCAAGCAAATCCATATTGGAAGCTCTATTCTGAGTCCCTCCGAGTATGACTGTATTTGGAGATAAAGCTTTTAGGGAGGCAGTTAAGGGGAAGTGAGGTAGTTAGGGTGGCCGTGTTCCCGCATGTCCTTGTGAGAGGAGGGAATTGAGCCATGGACAGGGACTTCCCTGGTGGTCCAGTGGTTGAGCCTTCGCCTTCCAATGCTGGGGGGGGGGGGTGGGGGTTCAATTCCTGGTTGGGAAGTTAAGATCTCACATGCCCTGGGGCCAGAAAACCAAATGTAGAACAGAAGCAGCACTGTAACAAATTCAGTAGACTTTACAAATGGTCCACATCAAAAAAAAAAATCTTTAAAAAAAAAAGTCATGGACACATAGGAAAACCATGGGGAGGAGGAAGTTGTCTACAAGCCAAGGGGGAGCCCAGCTGCGGGCATCTGGGTCTGGGGCTCCTGGAAGTTACCTGGCCCATGGGTGCTCTGACATCCCTGTTAACTCACCCCTGTAACCGCAAGTCCTGATGAGTTTCCTGAGCTTGGTTTTGACCTCCTAGCCTCCTCCTCACCCTGATTCACCCGCTGCTCAGGGGAAGGGATCTTGCCGAAGTGGCCAGAGCGTGATCCAGGCCCTTGACCCTCTTCTCCTGGAAACAGCCCTGCTGAGGTTTCCGTTGTCCTCTGGGCTCCACCCGCTTTGGTCTCTCTGTGACTTTCTCCTCCCATGCCTGTTCCTCTGGGCCCATGGAGCCCTGTGCTGGGGCCCCGTCACCTCTGAGCCCCTGTGTTCCTGGAGCAGGCCCACCAGCTCCTCCCCGTCCCCCTCTTCCATGCAGACAGAAGGACAGATGGGCCCACGGCTTCCTCAGCTGTCCCCTTCCTTGCCGGCTGGTCGCAGCCCTCCTCCTGATTTTCTGCTTTCATGTTCCTTCCATTCCTCTGTTCTTATCTCAGCACCCCCACCCCCCATGGCACCATGCTTCCAGTTCTGGGGAACCTCAGGAAAAATGAGGAGTCAGGCGCCCCGCATCTAAGACTCTAGGAGAGTAAACCCCGGCCAGGGGAGCAGGCTGCCTGCGTCCCGGCATCAGGCCGGGCCTGCCTTTCCAGGCCAGGGGATGGTTGGGTGAGAGGCCAGGGCGGCCGTGGGGGTAAGGGGCGGGCGGGCGAGCAGGGGACCGGACACTCGGGTCTCCAGGAGAGACGTCACCCCAAGCTGGTGTCTGGTATAGCCATAATTAGTCTTCCCGACCAACTTTTCCTTTGGAGAAGAAGAGACTGACCTGTGGAAATATTTTTAATTACCTAACCCCGAGCTTTTCTTTGTATGAGCAGCATTGATAAAAACCCCCCTTTCTCTGCCTCTGAGTACATTTTTACAGAGTTCTTAATTTGGACGCGCGTGGTTTAAATCCTCTGACCTGCGTCGTCACTGTTTGCCGAGACGCAGCTATGGAAGAGTCTATAGAAGGGGTCTCCGGGGTGACATTTCAGGACAATGGTTGGTGTTGGGATGTCTGCGTGCCTCTCCTTTCTGGTTTCCATGGACTTCTGCTTTGGCAGATTATCTTACATTTTGCTTTAATTAAAATGCTGATGGTGGCTTGCTTCAGGCGAGATGTGGCTTTCCTGGTGAACCAGGCAGTGACATTGGAGTCATCATTGCGGTGACTAATTTCATGCCTCCTTTTAGAGGAAGGTTGAGGCACCCTGCTGTTTGCAGGGTGCTGGTCTGTCTCGGCTGGAAACCATCGTGAGGGTCAGTCCCCCGTGTCCCGGCTCGAGGGACAGACAGTGCCTGTGAAGCACTGAGTAAAGAGCAGTCCCGTGTGCCATTTGTAGTCGGTGGGGGTGGGGTGGGGAACAGCACCTTCTGTTCTTTTTATTTTCAATTAGTTTTCTGGTGGCAAAATGTACATAGGTAAAATTTACCATCTTAGCCATTTAAAGGCCATCACTGAGTACATTCATGATACTGTGAAACCGTCACCACTATCTGATTCCCGTGCATTTTCACCACCCAGAAGGAAACCCATTACAGTCACTCCCTGTTACCCCCTCCCTCAGCCCCTGGCCATCTCTCATCTGTTTTCTGTCTCTAAGAATGTGACTATTTTGGATATGTCATGTAGGTGACACAGTGAAGTGTGTCGCCTCTTAGGTCTGGCTTCTTTTTTTTAATTTTATTGGATTTTGGTTAGTATTGGGGTATAATTTTTACTGGAGTAATGTTGTGTTAGTTTCTGCAGTACCGCAAAGTGAATCAGCTATACATATACATATATCCCCTTTTTTTTGATTTCCTTCCAATGTAGGTCAGCACAAAGCACTGAGTAGGGTCCCCTATGCTCTGCAGTAGGTTCTCATTGGTTATCTGTGATACAGTCATGGTTGTTCAGTCACCAGGTCATGTCCGACTCTTCGCTACCCCATGGACTGCAGCAGGCCAGGCCTCCCTGTCCCTCATCATCTCCTGGAGTTTTGCCCAAGTTCATGCCATTGCATTGGTGATGCCGTCCAACCATCTCATCCTCTGTTGCCCTCTTCTTCCGCCCTCAATCTTTCCCATCATCAGGGTCTTTTCCAGTGAGTTGATTGTTCGCATCAGGTGGCCAAACTGTTGAAGCTTTAGCTTCAGCATCAGTCCTTCCAATGAGTATTCAGGGTTGATTTCCTTTAAGATTGACTGGTTCAATCTCCTTGCTGTCCAAGGGACTCTCCAAAGTCTTCTCCAGCACCACAGTTTGAAAGCATCAATTCTTCGGCGCTCTGCCTTCTTTACGTACGGTCCAGCTCTCACAACCGTAAGTGACTGCTGGAAAGACGATGGCCTTTACTGTGTGGACCTCTTTTATCCATAGTATTCATGTCAGTCATGTATGCATGTTGCAGTCTCCCGGTTCATCCCAGCCCTCCCCCGACCTTGGTGTCCATATGTTTGTTTTCTACATCTGCTTGTCTCTTGGCTTCTCAGTATATTTGCGAGGTTCATCTGTACTGTAGCCTGTGTCCGCACTTCTGTCAGTTTTATGGCAGAATCGTATTCCATTTTATGAACAGGCTGCTTTTAGTGTGCCCATTCATCAGCTGATGGACACTAGTTGTTCTCCCTGTTTGACTGTTGTGAACCCTCCTGCTATGAACGTTCTGCTACAAGGTTTTCTTGGAACACCTGTTTTTTTTCTTCAGAAAGAGAGTTGAGAGTGGACTGATGGGTCATACGGTAATTCTCTTTAATTCCTTGAGAAATGGGCATGTCTTTTTCTTGTATGAACTCCTGAATTACACATGCAAGCTGATGTGGAAAGGTGCCCCCTCCTTTTTTATGTGAAACCTTTTTCTCTAGCGCAAATGCAGGGCCGTCTTTTATGTTTTCGGATATCTAGGATCTTCACTGAGATTCGAGGCCCAAGGGTTCAAGTTCACGCAGCGTTTTTCCCTGAGCAGGAGAGGGGGTGTCCGGAACGAAGAGAAGGAGGACATGTGAGGTCAGAGTCACGGGACAGCAAATCAATCTGGAGAAGTTAGAAATCACAACAGATATATTTTTCCAGGAGGGCTTCCTGTCGGCATTCTTAATCAAAGATGGCAACATCAGTATTATTTACAACCTCCTAAATTGTGGAACCTGTGACATGGGAGGGCCCCTGGGCTGAGAAGACTTGAACCCTGTCTTCCAGGAAATGATTGAGCACTGGCCATGCATCAGAGCTCTTCCTTGCAGGTTCCCATTTAATTCTCACAAGATTCGTCCTCTGGGAGAAACCGAGAGAAATCAATACTGCCGTACCCCGGGGTTCAGGGGCCAACTTTGGGATAAAAGGAGCAGATTGAGGGATACAGCTATGGTGTATCTCTTGGCTCTGGATTGCCTTATTTAAATGTAAATCCCTTCAACTTAAATAAAGCTAGAGTTTGTCCTCCTTGGTCACCCTAGGCATATTTCAGGTACTCTAGACACGTGTATTGAGTGGCTCTTACATTGAACAGAGCAGCTTAGGTTGTGTCCATCATTGCAGGAAGTTCTCTTGGACAGGGCTGGTGAGACCATAAATACTGGAGTGACCACAGCGGTAATACTGGTGTGCTGGAGAGGCCGGTGGGGAAGGATGTGTCAGTTTTCAAGCCTGGAAAGCTGGAATCCTGGCTCTGTCATCCCCGGTCAAGGCCTGTCCCTCCCCCCGCTGGTGGGGGCTGGGTGCTCGGACCTGCTGCTCTTTGTGTCAGTCAAAGTGAGGGGTCTCAGACTCTTGCCCGTGCACGGTTTATCCCTCTGAGAGTGATCAGCATGAGCGTTGACGGTAAATGCTGATAGACGTCTGCAGTAATGGACGCTGTTATGTCATCCAAGCAGCATTTTGGTTTACTGGAAAATCATTTTAATTTTATTTTGCAAAACTGTCGGTTGGAGACAGATGGAAAATAAAAGTCCCTTTCGTCTTTCACCTCAGGGAGCGGGAGAAGTCTGTTCCTTTGGTCCTGGGATGGGAAGTGCCTTCGTTCCCCAGCACGGCCTTAAGAAATGAGCACAGTCTGGATGGCTTAAAGCTTCGGAAATGTGTTCTCTCGTGCTCCTGGAGGCATCTGCAGGGCCATGTTCTCTCTGAAGACTCTGAGGGAGTGTCTTTCTCTCTTCTCCTCCAGCATATGGTGGTGGTGGTGGTGGAGTCGCTAAGTTGTGTCCGACTCTCTGTGGCCCCATGGACTGTAGCCCACCAGGCTCCTCTGTCCGTGGGATTTCCCAGGCAAGAATACTGGACTGAGTCGCCATTTCCTTTTCCAGGGGATCTTCCTGACCCAGTGATGAAAGCCACATCTCCTACATTGGCAGGAGGGTTCTTTACTACTGAGCCACCTGGGAAGCCCAGTGAATAAACAATCCTGATCTAGTGTGCTCTCATCTTGATTTGATTTCAGCTGCCTAGTCCCTGTTTCTAAGTAAGTTTGCTTCTGTGGTCCCAGAGGTTAGCAGTGGGACATGCATGTTTTGTTGAGGTGTGGACATAGTTCCACCCACTATGGGCTGGTTTGTGCCCTGGGTACAAGGCAGCCAGTGTGTGCAGGGCATGGGCTTAGGGCGGGAGTGGAAGGGAGGGCCTGGCTCCGAGTGTCAGGCCCTTGTTTATTTCATGGTTTCCTCTCTTTCTACGAGAGGACTTTTTTCACCTGTTTGGCTGCATCTGATGCTGAGTGTCTCCACAGCCTTGACCGTCACCTCTAATGGTTTTTCTGGGGTTAGTTGGGGTAGACTGGGGCTTGGGAGCAGTGGGAGGTGCTGGGAGGGTGGAGGGGGTCAGGCTCCCTCCTGCATCCTGCCTTCTCTGCTGGACCCCTTGGCTCACCCGCCTACGTTCCTCCAAGTCTCCATCGTGAGAGTCTTCAGTCCATGAGTAGAATACAAGGGTGACGTGTTGTATCCCTCAGTCACTGCTTTCCAAACTGCCTCACTGTGGTGCCAGCCCTTAAGATGCTCTGAACGGACCATTTTCCTCTCTGAATTTCAAGTGTGTTTCAGAGAATCGCCATCATTTGAAAGGCATGCTTTGCTTCCTGGAAACTGTCTAGACAGGTAACCAATTTTCACCAATTTGGAGGCGGCGGAGGCCTGTTCAAAGGATCGCCCCCTTCTTGCTGGGCCTCCTTGCTATATGGCTATGCTGGTAAAAAGGGGAAAAAAAGGTTCATAATTTAATTCAGATTTGTTCATGCTGAGATTCCGGTAAGACTCCTCTGTTTGGCTTGAGTCAGTTCCTAGCAAATGGGTTTTAGGAGGCTGGGGAGAGCACAGTGGCTCCAAAGAAGCAGGCTTTGTTCTGGAAGGTGCCAGTGGGTCCCCTTCTCTTTCTCTTGCCTTGTGCTTCGTGCTGCGTGGTGCTGCCGCTTGGTCCCAGCTCTGGGGACCCCTGTGCGCGCTGAGCATCTCAGCCTGGCCTCACTTCCTGAGTGCGGGTGGCTCCCCTGGCCCTTTGTTGCCTTCTAGTTCCTTCCGTCCTTGACCAAACTCTTCTGGGGTCCCGCGTGCCCAGAATGGGGGAACCAGGCTGAAACAGGTGCAGGAGCTTTTGCCAGTAGTGAGTCTTAACCGCTGACAGGAGGGAGATGGGGCAGAGCGGTGCAGCACGTGAGCCCCTGCTTCCCCACGGTCTCCGTCCACGGGCGCATCCGTGTGCAGTGCAGACGGGACCAGCTCCTCCCTCCAGAGACCCGGGTCTGGCCAGACTGCCCGAAGGACTGAGGGCTTCTGCCCACTGGGGGCCGTTTGTGATGCCGTCACACAGGAGGGGGGCTCCTGTCTAACCGGGTGGTTCTTAACCAGGGGCTGTTTGGGAAAGTCAGGGACATCATTTGATTGTGACAGTGAGTCTCTCCGTGTATGTGTGGGCATGTGCTGTGTAAGGTTACCTGACATTTGAGGGGCAGGAGCCAGGGGTCGTAAAAGTGCTCCTGCCCAGTGAAAATGACCTGTGAGAAGCATGGTGAGACCTTTCCTCGCTGTGGATTCTCCAGGGGAGGCATAACAGACTCTTTATCTGCTTCATTTTAATTCTAATAAAAGCAAGGTAACATGCAATTTACTATCTAAACAGTTTTAAAGTGTACAGTTCAATGGTGTAACTATATTCACTAGATCTCTAGAAGGTTTTCATCTTGCAATACCTAAAACTCTGTCAGCATTAGAAACCACCCCCCGCTCCCCAGCCCCCGCCCCTGGCCACCACACTCCTGTTGGTTCCTGTGAGTTTGCTTTAGATATAAGTGGAATCATACAGCCCTTGACTTTTTGTATTGGCTTATTTCACGTAGCATGATGTCCCTCAAGTTCATCTATTTAGTAGCGTGCATCAGAATCGCCTTTGTTTTTGAGGCTGGCTTATGTTTCATGGTGAATATCAACACATTTTCTTTGTTCATTCTTCTGTTGATGGATGTTTGCATTGCTTCCACCTCTTGGCAGTTGTGTATAAGGCTGCAGTGAGTAGGAGTGTCTATGTATCTTCCATACTCTGTTTCCATTCTTTTGAATAAATACCCAGGATGGGATTGTTGGATCATATGGCAGTTCTCAAAAGTCTTCTCCAGCACCACAATTCAAAAGAATCGGTTCTTTGGTGCTCAGTCTTCTTTATGGTCCAGCTCTCACATCTGTACATGATTACTGGAAAAACCATAGCTTTGACTATATGGACCTTTGTCGGCAAAGTGATGTCTCTGAAGATGTGTAAGAGATCAAACCAGTCAATTCAAAGGAAATCAACCCCAAATATTCACTGGGAAGGGCTAATGCTGAAGCTGAAGCTCCAATACTTTGGCCACCTGATATGAAGAGCTGACTCATTGGAAAAAACCCTGATGCTGGGAAAGATTGAGGTTAGGAGGGGAAAGGGGCAACAGAGCATTAGATGATTGGATGGCATCATCAACTCAAAAGACATTAGTTTGAGCAAACTCTGGGAGATAATGAAGGACAAGGAAGCCTGGTATGCTGCAGTCCACGGGGTCTCAAAGAATTGGACATGACTTAGCATCTGAACAACAACAATATGGTAGCTCTAGTTTTAATTTTTTGAGAGCTTCCATACTGTTATCCTTAATGGCTGTACCATTTCCATTCCCATCAACAGTGCACAAGGGTTTCAGTGTGTTTGCCCATACCTGCTATTTTCAGTTTTTTGATAGTAGCCATTTTGATGGATGTGAAGTAGCATCTCATTGAAGCTAATTTGCACTAATGGTTAGTGATGTTAACCATCATTTCATGACTATTGGCCATAACAAATAGATTTTTAAGAGTAGGAGCTTGCATTGGGTTCACTGAAGAATGCTTTCCTCATTAACTTTTTGGTTTGGACTTTGTGATAGTTAAACCTGAAACTGCTCCATGAATCACTCCTCTAGTGATTTCCTCTGACTGCTCACTTGTCATTAAGATTGCATGAACTGACGCGTTGGTGTTCGAGATGGGGAATGCTATTTGAAAGACCAGAGTCTGCTTCAAGGAAGCTTGGTTACAAAAAGAAGAGGTATTTTTAGATTTAAGACACAGAAGATGTAGGTGGTCCTGATTGAATGCAGTAAGGAACAGAAGTAGTCCCTGTCACTGTCTTTCTTTTTGTTCTGGATTCTTACGTGTCTAACTGTGGCTCAGAGTGTCACATTCTTGAATCTCTCCAACGTGTTTCCATCATTTAGCTGCATGAAACCATCATGTCCAGTCATCTGCTCTGTTTAATTTATTCCGTATGAAAGATGCAAGCTCTGGTCCAGGGGCACTTCTTGGCTAAACTGGTCTTACTACACTTATCTGTATCAGGAAAGTTTAAAAAAACAGAACTCATGGTTTCACAACCTTGAGGAAGGAAAGTGTGGTCAGAACTGAATCAAACGGACAGAAAACACACTGAAACCAAAGAACTAGAGAGAAAGAAATGAAACGCATAGAAGAGCTATGAAACAGCAGGAAATGCTTCAAGTTTGCTAATTGCTTCTGAGCCTGGTTCTTCTGAGCCTCTTTGGTCATGTCCCACATCTTCCAAAGATGGAACGTTGAAGTCTGAAAGGAGAGTTTGTGGACTGTATGTATTTTAACTTAAAACCTCCAAATGGAATCATTTTTATGCATATTCTGTAGAAATATGTAAATTAATAATTGCTTCATACATTA
Source organism: Okapia johnstoni (assembly GCA_024291935.2). NCBI lineage: Eukaryota > Metazoa > Chordata > Mammalia > Artiodactyla > Giraffidae > Okapia > Okapia johnstoni. Next base: position 83,242,220 of record CM044318.1, read on the forward strand.
TTCAAGAAAAACTTATTTTGTATCACCGATAGCTCTTGTAATCTTATATAAAGATATGCTAATGGGTTTAATTAAAATAATTATACTGAATAATGTAGCCTGAACTTTACCCTAAAATAGTGTCTATTAATCATCATCAGTAGTAATATTTTTAGACAGAGAGACACTTTCAACGTTAAACCAATACTAGATGGAAAATACATTTTTTTGTTTTGTTTTACAGTTTGGATTAAGTTGGCATCCTCATGAGATGCATGACAATTAAATTTGATTAGAGAAGAGTATAGAATGTAATTTCTTTAACCTGAAGTATTTTAGTTAGCAAACTTTAAGCATTTCCTGCCGTTTCATAGTTCTTCTATGCGTTTCATTTCTTTCTCTCTAGGACTTTGGTTTCAGCGTGTTTTCCATCCATTTGATTCAGTTCTGACCATACTTTGCTTCCTCAGAGTTGTGATACCATGAGTTCTTTTTTTTTTAAACTTTAAACTATACTTTATTGCTCCCCTTCTCAGAGATGGTTCTCTCTCTCTGTCTTTTAAATTGTATAATTAATTCACATTGTTGTGTTAGTTTCAGGTGTACAGCATAGGGATTCAGTTGTACACACACACATGCATATATATGTATGTATATTCTTTTTCAGATTCTTTTCCGTGTAGGTTATTATAGGATACTGAGTGTAGTTCCTTGTGTTCTAAAGCCCTTATTGTTGATCTGCTTTATACATAGTAGTGTGCTGGTCCCGAATTCCTAAATGGCGCCTCCCTCATCCTCTTGGTAACTACACATTTGCTTTCTGTGAGTCTATTTTTGTTTTGTAAGTAAGTTCTTTTGTATCAGGCTTCCCTAGTGGCTCAAGTAATAAAGAATCTGCCTGCAAGGCAGGAGACCCGGCTTCAATCCCTGGGTCAGAAAGAGCCCCTGGAGAAGGAATGGCAGTGCACTCCGGGATTCTCGCCCAGAGAATCCCCCGGTCAGAAGCCTGGTGGGCTACAGTCCGTGGGGTCACAACGAGTCGGACGCGACTGAATGACTAACACTTTTCGCTTTCTCTTGTGTCATTTCGTTTTAGATTCCAGACGTAAATGACCTTCTCTGTCTGACTTACTTCAGCTGATGTGACCATGTCCAGGTCCATTCATGCTGCTGCAGATGGCATGGTTTCATTTTCTTATTGATGAATAATATTCCATTATGGATATGCACCACGTCCTCTTTATGCATTCGTCTGGTGATGGGCATCTAGGTTGCTTCCATGTCTGGCTCTTGTGAATAGCGCTGCAGTGAACAGTAGTGTGCATGCATCTTTTTGGGTTAGAGTTTTTTTATCTGTATAAATGCCCAGGAGTGGGATTCCTGGATTTTACGGTGAGTCTGGGGATACCATAAGTTCTTGATTGCCTGGATGTTAAGTGAGGATGCTGATATTAAGAGGGACACTCAGCAACTTGCTTCTCTTTTAAATGCAAGTGTTATAGGAAGAGGGACCCCTTCCAGGGCCCCAAACTGGGCTCTTGTCTAACACTCAGAAATGAATTATCCTAGGAGACACATGTGTTAACAAAGAGATAGATATTATTGGGAAAGGGTGCCCGGGGGGAGAGTGGTGGGGTAAGGGAACCCAGGAGAGCAGCTCTGCCACGTGGCTCACAGTCTCGGGTTTTATGGTGATGGGATTAGTTTCCGGGTTGTCTTCAGCCAATCATTCTGACTCAGAGTCCTTCCTGGTGGTGCACGCCTTGTTCAGCCAAGATGGACGCCAGAGAGAAGGATTCTGGGAGGTGGTCAGACATGCGGCGTCTCCTTCTAACCTTTCCTGAACTCTTCCGGTGGGTGGTGGCTTATCAGTTCCGTGTTCCTTACAGGACCTCCTGTCGTAAGACAACTCATGCGAATGGTTACTGTGGTGCCTGGCCGGGGTGGACGTTTCAGTCCGTGTGCTTCGCCTGACATAAGTAGAAATAGCTTTGCCACCGGCTCCCATTTTCTTTCTTGGATCTCTATGTGTCTTGCAGCCTTTCAGTCCCTGCTCAGTGGTGCGGGGAGCCCTATTATGGGTTTTGGTGGAAATTAACAGCTTTACCTAAAGCCTTCATGTGCCCAAGTGTGCAGGCGATTCAAGTGTGCGCTCTCCGCGTGTCAGTGGGTCATTGTTTTCACCTGTGTTTGAGGCCCAAATACATTTAGAATTAGAGTCCCTCCTCATGTGGACAGATCAAAGCCTTACCAAGTTCAAAGAGAAATGCCAGCCAGAGCTTAAGCTGCCATTTCCTTAATTTAGGTACATTTAAAGTCAAATCTGAAGGAATAAACTTCCTTAGAAAGCAAACATGGATACGTTCAATGACGACTTAAAAAGCAGGAGACCAATACACAAAGCTGAAGACAGTGAATTCCTCTCCTTCCCTCTCCTGTGCTGGTCTCTGTGCCTGCTTAGGCCCCATCCCGGGGGTGTGTTCTCCCAGGTGACGTGGTCCCTGGCTCACGCCCTCAGAGGGGATGGAGGAAGAGACCCTCCTCCAAGCTCAGCCCTGTGTCTTGGGCACATCCCGGAGGCCCCGTCCCCTCCGTGCTCCTCACCCTCAGGGAACTGAGGCTGCCCCTCCGATGGCCTCCGGGGCCTGGTGGTTGCTGCCATGCTGGGGTCCTGGCCTCTCCCTTCCCGTTCAGAACAGCATTCTGAGCAAGACTTTGTTTAAAAAGAAACCGATTTACCAAAAGCGATGCAAAGAAAACAGCAGCAGAAAAGAGACCTCCCCAGGGCTCCGTATTCCTATTATCCTGTCTGTCTCTGAGAGTTGGCAAATGACTCTACACATTATTTACCACTTTAATCAGGACTTTATAAAGGCAAGTTTTCACTGAATGGAGAGTTTTGCACGTTGAAGAAGTTTTCTTTTTTTTTGATGCGGACCATTTTTTGAAAGTCTTAATTGAGTTTGTTAGGATGTTGCTTCTGTTTTTTGTCTTGGATTTTTAGGTCCTGAGGCATGTGTGTGTCTTAGCTCCCCCAACTATGGATTGAACCCACATGCCCTGCCTTGGAAGGTGAAGTCTTAACCACTGGACAGCCAGGGAAGGCCCCGTGAAGTTTTGTGTGTTCACGTTTGCACACAGCCACAGACTCTCTGGTCTCCACACCCGGCGGTGGCCCTGGCTGTTGTCTGTGAGCACTTGTGATGAGTTAGGGGTGTCCCATCATCTCTGAGGGGACCCTCCACTCTCCTGACAGTCTTTGGAGGCCGCCCCATTAACCACTACTAACCTGCATCCTTTCCCACTGGGAGGTATCCGGAAAGCCCTCTTCCTGAGTCCACACAGTATGTGGCATAGGTGACAGCTTGGCCCGGAGCCCGCGTCCTTGTCCAGGGTGGGGCCCCAGCTCCTGGTGTCGGCTGCCTGCCTCCCTGTCCTGTCTGCACTGGGGACTTCTGTTTCTGGAGGCATCTTCTGCGGGTGAGATTCCTCCCAACCGCCTCCGTCACATGCAGGAGCCCCGCCTTATCTTCCTGGAGCTCACGTCTCAAGGGGCTCTCACAGCTGAAGCCCCACGCACTTGAAAGAGACCTGGATTCAGTGAAGCAGCCAGACTCCACCGAGGAGACCAGAGCCTTTTTCTGCAGGTGCAAGCAGAAACCCAGACACTTAGAGATCTCATCAAAGAACCAGTATTTGAACTGGGCAAAGCAAAGCTGGCTGGGCCCTTAGTGAGAGTGGGCGATGGCGTGTGCTTTTTCAGGAGACCTGGGCTGCCCGGTGTGGAGGTGAGGGGAACCTCAGGGTTCGCCCTGCCTCTTCTGGCAGCTGGTCAGCCTGGAGGAGATATACTGCGTGTATCAGCTGACATGGCCCATTTCTGTGCATGGAAAGCAGAGAAGTAGAGAGTCTTGAAGATGAAGGTGCTTTTGTGCAAAGCTCTGTCAGTCAGTGGAGCTTCCCTGGTGGCTCAGGGGTAAAGGATCTGCCTGCCAAAGCAGGAGACCCGAGAGACGCAGGTTCAACCCCTGGGTCAGGAAGATGCCCTGGTGGAGGAAATGGCAACCCACTCCAGTATTCTCGCCTGGAAAATCCTATGGACAGAGGAGCCTGGGGGACTACAGTCCATGGGGCCGCAAAGATTTGGACATGGCTAAGCAACTATGCTGGGCTGGAAGAAACACAAGCTGGAATCAAGATTGCCGGGAGAAATATCAATAACCTCAGATATGCAGATGACACCACTCTAATGGCAGAAAGTGAAGAAGAACTAAAGAGCCTCTTGAGGAAAGTGAAAGAGGAGAGTGAAAAAGTTGGCTTAAAGCTCAACATTCAGAAAACTAAGATCATGGCATCTGATCCCATCACTTCATGGGAAATAGATGGGGAAACAGTGCAAATAGTGTCAGACTTTATTTTTTTGGGCTCCAAAATCACTGCTGATGGTGACTGCAGCCATGAAATTAAAAGACGCTTACTCCTTGGAAAGAAGGTTATGACCAACCTAGAGAGCATATTGAAAAGCAGAGACATTACTCTGCCAACAAAGGTCTGTCTAGTCAAGGCTATAGTTTTTCCAGTAGTCACCTATGGATGTGAGAGTTGGACGGTGAAGAAAGCTGAGCGCCGAAGAATTGATGCTTTTGAGCTGTGGTGTTGGAGAAGACTCTTGAGAGTCCCTTGGACTGCAAGGAGATCCAACCAGTCCATCCTAAAGTAGATCAGTCCTGGGTGTTCATTGGAAGGACTGATGTTGAAGCGAAACTCCAACACTTTGGCCACCTGAGGTGAAGAGTTGACTCATTGGAAAAGACCCTGATGCTGGGAAGGATTGGGGGCAGGAGGAGAAGGGGACGACAGAGGATGAGATGGCTGGATGGCATCACCGACTCGACGGACATGGGTTTGGGTGGACTCCGGGAGTTGGTGATGGACAGGGAGGCCTGGCGTGCTGCAATTCATGGGGTCGCAAAGAGTCGGACACGACTGAGCGACTGAACTGAACTGAACTGAAGCAACTAAACAACTGTCAGTTAGTGAGTCCTGGGGGTTCTACTGTGTCCAGGGTCCTCGGGCGGACCACAGCCGTGGGGCCCTGGTCTGGGGGAGACAGACACACGGCCCATTGAGTAATATTTCTGGACGCCTAACCTGGAATCCGGAGAAGGCAATGGCAACCCACTCCAGTACTCTTGCTTGGAAAATCTCATGGACGGAGGAGCCTGTTGGGCTGCCATCTATGGGGTCGCACAGAGTCAGACACGACTGAAACGACTTAGCAGCAGCAGCAGCAATCTGGAATCTGTGTGCCTTGGAGAAAACTATGGTAAGCTAAGGACCTAGAAGTCACCAAGGTAACTCTGTTTGGGGGCAAGGACAGGAGTGATGGAAACAGTGACCCAAGAAGAGGGAACAGCATAGACACAGCCTTGGAGCTAGCAGAGGGGCCTGGGACAGGGGGGAGACTGGAAGAGGCTCCACGTAGTTGCAGAGGGTTCTGCAGGTAGAGTTGGAGGCCGCTGACCAGGACAGCTGGGGAGGAGGTGGGCCCAAGGCCTCGGAGGCCGCTGGGCGGTCAGGAGCAGGGCAGTACCACCCACGGATGTCAGTTAGATTTGCCTCTTGGGAAGCTGCTCTGGCTGTGAGTGGGCCGTGACCTTGAGGGGCTCAGAGTGCCGCAGGGAGCTCCCTTGGGAGAGGGTGGCTTCCTGAAAGAGGGAGACAGAAGTGGCCTGGACCAGGGTGGGAGCTCTAAGAATGGAGAAAGCAGTAAAGGCAGGGAGTGTGGAATAATGAGGATCCGCCAGGCTCTGTGATTGGTCAGAAGTGGGTTGTGGGGAAGACAGACCAGCCTGAGGCTGAGGTCCAGGGGTTTCAGGTTGCACTGCCCTGAGCCTGGAGCACCAGGGCGTAGGGTGGGGTCTCATCTGAAGCAGGGGGTTTGCAGCCTCTGTGAGCGGCCAAACCCAGTGGCCGCTGGGTGTGTTTGTGTGTGTGTGATGCTCAGCAGAGAGGTGACCACAGGGACGGACACTAGGAGTCAAGCTGGATGAAGGGGGTTCTCCTGGGGGGTATGTGGACAGAGGCCAAAACTCTAGAACAGGACAGCTAGGACACCCACCTTTAAGGGAGGGGCGGGGGACAAGGAAGATGGCTGCCCTGGGAGGTGAGGGGTCACAGCAGTGTCACAGGGAGGTCACCTGGGGGCGGGCCTGGCGTCCCAGGGGCCTGGGCGGGAATGGAGGTGGGGTGGGGGCTGAGTCCATCTGCTGAGGGCGGGTGTGGGGAGCCTGCGGGGCGGTGGGACTGAGCCCTCAGCTTGGGAACCGTCTGTGCAGGGCAGGGAGGTGCGGGGCTTGGGGCTCTGGGTGGTTTCAGGGTGCGCACACATGTGAGGGGAAGGGGCTGCTGGGTGAGAACCGGGCCCCTGGAGAGCGCAGGGCGGGAAATGCAGGAGGCCCTTGAGCAGATGGTGGGGCGGGGGGTCCTCTCCGTGGGTCCGGCTGCTGCCTCCCTTCTCCTGGAGGCAAAGGCAGAGACGGGTGTCAGGGTTCTGGTTTCCCCTAAAGGCAGAGGTGAGCTGAGCGGGGAGGGGCTGGGATCCTGGGCTGGAGGAGAGAGGAGAGAGGCTGAAGTGGTCACCATGGCAAAGCGAAGGGTGGCATGGAGCCCAGGACCACCGGAGATGGGGAACTCGAGATGGGGTGCAGAGGAGACCCCCTCCTGCCTTCACGTCATTCCGTCTGCCCGTCTTTGTTGCGTTCTCCAGAACCGATGTGGGTTTGTGTCCCTCTCTGGTCTCTCTAATCCTCAAGAACTGTGGGACCGTGACGTCCCTAGGATGCAGGTCACTCGGCAGGATGCCCTGTTAACCAGGATTTGGGAGTCACAGCGGGTCCAGTCCTCCCTCTGTGGGCGTCGCTGTGACGTCAGGTGGCAGAGCCCTCGAGAGTCTGGTTAATGTGGTGCCCGGGAGCCCTGGGCAGCCGAAGGTGGACCACGAAGGCCTGTCTTGTTTGCCGCTGTCTGTTGGTCCTTGTGAGCTGGTATTTATCGCCTGCTGCAGGCAGAGACTGCTCCGTGGGGTTCAGGATGAAGAGTGTGATGCCAATGGGTCCTCGCCCCCCGGGGACCCTCACGAACTAGGCAAGGCAGTTTCAGGCCTGAGTGGTCAGCTGTGCAAACGTTTATTATTAAATGTCACAATAAGTATCTTTCAGTTTTTCAAAGCAACTCCGAAGTAGTTGAAGCAGAACTTCAGAAACAGGAATGAAATTGTTTCCATTTAAAGTTCTTTTCAGAAGGCACACGGACTTCAGTGGTTGCAGCACATGGGCTCAGTAGTTGCAACTCCCAGGCTCTAGAACACAGGCTCAGCAGTTGTGGTGCACAGGCTTAGTGGCTCTGAGACATGTGGGATCTTCCCGGACCAAAGATTGAGCCCGTGTCTCCTGCACTGGCAGGTGGCTTCTTCTCCGCTGAGCCACCAGGGAAGCCCTGTAGTGCAGACTGACAGATAAACTTGGCTTCCCTGTCCTTGAGCATCTTGACTATGGAGCATGGAAGCTTTTGTGGGGTGGTTTCACTCTTAGCCTGGAGATGGGCAGACTGGCTCCACAACATGGCAAACAGCTTCACTTTTTCATCTGTGAAAGGCGTTGGTGGTAGACCTCTCTTGTTTGGCCGTGCTGAGGGCTTATGGAGAGGCAAGCTCCTAGAGAAGTGCCTGGCAGTTACAGAAAATTCACAGGTGACACCAGAGGAAACCTGAACTCATCTTTGAAGTTACTTGAATCTGACCACTTAACTCTTGGACACCAGTGTTAAGAAGTCCAAGAGTCTCTCAGGCATTTTTCATGGCTATCCCTCCAGTTAATATAGTTTTATTCATTTAAAAATATAAGGCGTAGGTTGCACATAGTCATAGAGGAGAGTTCCACCCGCCCCTTGCCTTCTTCTGTCCTTCACTAGGGATAAGCTCTCCCCCAGACTCCATCCCCGGGAAAGCCCCTGAGGTGTGCTCCCTCCCTCTAGTTGTGCCTTTTGTAGAATGTTGTAAAAAGTGGAATCAATTTGGAGCTTTGAGTTTGTCTTACGTCTCAGAATGCATTTGCGGTTCATCCACGGCACGTGTAGTAGCGCCTTGGTGTTTTTCGGACTGAGCAGTGTTCCACTGTAGGGACTCACCTCTTGAGGACATTTACATTGCTTCTGGTTTTTGACAATTTCAAGTAATTGTAAACATTCAGATATGAGGTTTTGTGTGAACCTGAGTTTGCATTTCCCTGGGGTCATGCTCAGGAGTGTGATTGCTGGGCCACATGGGGGGTGCTTTCTCAAACTTGCTGATCCAGTTTGCTTTCAGGCCTGTAGCATCTGCAGAAAGCACATGATACGGTCAGACTTTTTTGTTTTATATTTTGGCTTAGCAATTCTAGTAGATGTTGGTGGTATCTCTTTGTGGTTTGCATTTGCATTTCCTTGGTGACTAGTGATGCTGAGTAGCTTGTCACGTACCTATTTGTCATCCATGGATCTTCTTTGTAAAAAGTGTCTCTTCAAATCATTGGCCTATTTTGGGCGGAAGATTGCTTTCTTATTATCGAGTTTTAAGAATTTTGTATATGGTGGATATAAATCTTTATCAGATGTGTGATTTGCAGTTATTTTCTAGTGTGTGGTTCATCTGTTGTTATCTCAGCAGAAGTTCTTTCGGAGAGCAGAAATTCTTTATTTTGATGACAAATAATTTTAATTTGTTTTTCTTTTATGGATTATGCTCTTGTTGCCATGTGAAAGAAATCTTTGCTTAGCCCAAATTCACAAGCATCTTCTTCCATTTTATAGTTTTTAGAGTAGAAGATCTATGGATCTAAGTTCCATTTAAAGTGAATTTTTATATAGGGAGTGAGGTATGGAAGGAGTTTCATTTGGTGCTGGAGGAGGGGGTGCTTTGCTGCAAATCAGTTGACCACATATACTCAGGGTATTCTTTTTAAAATGGGTTTCCGCCTACTTGCTTTTGGAAAACAATGCTGACAACTGTTTTTGGTAATAGGTGTGGCACTGTCTGTTCATCCAGTGCTCTTTTCAATTAGATTCTGAGCTTTATTGCAGCCCCTGGAGGTATTTGGATGAACATTGTTTCCCTCCATTTTGTTCAGGAAGGGGGTGCTCAGCCTGACAGAAAGAGTCCTTTAGAGTGACAGGCTGGGGTAGGGGGCAATCCCAGCCAGGGTCAGGACTCTAAAATTCCAGGACTTTTCCCCAACCAGGTATAAATGATGGACACTGAGGCTCTGGCTTCCCACCAAACTGGATATATTTTTTCCCCCACCAAACTGAATTTTAATTCTAGCTCAGCTCAGTACTAACTGTGTGATCAGGGGCAAAGTCATTAACATCCCCGTTGTCAGTTACCTTGCCTTCCAACACCGCTAACTCCCTGTAGGATTTATGTTGAAAGTATATAAGGATTTAGCACAGTGCAGGGGCTTCCCAGGTGGCTCAGTGGTAAAGAATCCACCTGCCAATGCAGGAGAGATGGGTTCAGTCCCTGGGCCAAGAAGATCCCCTGGAGGAGGAAATGGCAACCTGCCTAGAAAATCCCACAGACAGAGAAACCTGGTGGGCTGCAGTCCATGTGGGTGCACAGAGTCAGATACGACTTAATGACTGAAACAGCAGCAGCAGCATAGTGCAGGGCGTGTATTAGGACCTATTGTTACCATCACTTTGTTTTTTGAAAGTATAGGTTTCCTAGAAGATATGGAATATGAATATGGGAGATAAAGTTACTAAAGAAGAAACAGAATGATTCCAAGTTAAGAGACGTAGATATACAGACAGTCATTTTTGGAATGGAATAAAGACAATCACTGTAATTGTCGACAGTGTGAGGGCTGCAGTCAATCTGATGGCTTGAGGGCACAGGTATTCTTTTGCTATAACTTCCTTAGAGTTAAGGAGAAAGTCACATAAAAGCTTATTAGCGCAGTATAGGCATTCATTGGCAACCCACTCCAGTACTCTTGCTTGGAGAATTCTGTGGACAGAGGAGCCTGACCGGCTGCAATCCATGGGGGTCGCAAAAAGTCGGACACAACTGAGCGACTAACTTTCAACTTTCACTTCTCAGGCATTCAGTAAGCAAGCAAAGAATATTGGTTTTAGCTAATGCTGCCATTATTATTATGTGTCAGGATAACCATGTAACAAATCTCCATTGTTTGTGGATCAGAGGCTTTTTATTACCCCCTCTATTTTTGTTGTATTTAACCATCAGCTTCTCATCTGGAAAGTGTTGCCTTCCTGATATGTCTCTGGTTCTTCATAGTGATTGCAACTTTGTATTCACATTTGCCAAACTGTACGATGCCTAGTGTTCTTCTCTGTTCTTGCTTTGCAGGGGGCAGCGCTGAAATACTTGCCAGCTATTGTCAACGATGTGAAATTGGTATTTGATCCCAAAGAGCTCAGGTAAGGAAGCAAGGAAGCACCCAGGGCGAAGGCTTCCCACGTACCATGCTTGGCCTCCTTTGTAGCACTTTAGTTCATGGGATGCCCAGGGTTCTGGCTCATGTCCATGTAGGTCAGTGCCCTGGATCCTTCTGGAACATGTTCTAACTCATTATGTCTTTATGTGAAAAAGGAATCACCTATCAACAGTCACAATAGTTTCTTTAGAAGATTAATTTTAGCTTCACACATAAATAATACAAATTTGGAATTTTGCATCCTTTAGAGTTGAAGATTCAATACGTGGTTCTTGGGTTTGGGTTTTGTTTTCAGCACCTAAATGTTTTGACACAGGAACTTTAATATTCGTGTCTCACCTCCTCCACACAGCTTCTCTCCTGTGGGTTCCTGACCGAGAGCAGTGAACCTCAGCCAGAGGAGCCAGAGGTTGTCAGTTCAGGTTATACTAAAAGCAAAACCAAACCAAAAAAAACTCCAGGCAAGCTGGACATTGGCTGTCAGACCTCGGAGTCACGCTGGGGATGGAATGCTTCTTTTCACCTTTCATGTTGCCACCATCACTGTCTAAGCCCAGTCTCAAGTGTATACCTTGCAGATGTCACTGTGTTTGGAAAAGAGGTGTCGTGAGCAAGTGGATACATGGCCTCTGTGATCCCAGACATCACAGCACGGTCCTCGTCTGATCCTTGATTGGATTTTCTTAAAATTAATTAATTTATTGTAATTGGAAGCTAATTACTTTACAGTATTGTAGTGGTTTTTGCCATACACTGACGTGAATCAGCCATGGGTGTACATATGTTCCCCATCCCCTCACAAATCTCTCGTGTCAGTGCCAGTTCTAGCTTAACAGGAGCTCGATGAGAAAAGGAGGAACACATGGGCCCTTGGGCACCGTGTCTGCCCGCTTGGGTCTCTGCGCGCCTGGCTCTCAGTCACCACTGTCCAGGCAACAGCAGCCCCAGTGGGTCCCGGGACTTGCTGAATGTTGGGCTCCTTCCCAGATCTTCTGAATTAGAAATTGCGGTGGGGTCCAGCCATTTGGGTTCAAAGATCCCTCCAGGTGCTTCCAATGAATGCTCCTGTTTGAGAACCTCAGGTATGGAGAAAACAGGATGAACGGGAGCTGAGGTTGGGTGGGCCGTGGCCTCACTCTGGGCCTGTCTTCCTGAGGCTCAGGGGCCAGGCCTTCACTCATTACAGGGGTGACGTCCATGTTCACAGCTGGTGCGTGTACCTTGTGCCTGGAGACACCCCCCTTCCCCAGGACCAGTGCCATCTGCTCTTGGGCCCTTGACTCTTTCTGCCTGCGTGGGTTCCTCTTCAATGACATTGAAAATCATGGATGTGTTTTTCCCTCTTTAGAAGATTGAGTCACGTTGTGATGATACAGAAGAAATCACAGAGGAGAATCACTCAAAGTTATAATGATTCCATGATGATCTGGATCCTTCTGGTTTTCTTTTGTGCATGCACGTGTGCACATGCAAACACACACACACACCCCCGTACACCTCTAAATGAATTCAGCATTACATGTTTTAGTTTAGAATAGACTTCCTGCACTGAGGACACCTTGCTTTCCCATATCACAAAGGAGACTTCTACACCATTACCATAATCTAACATCAGAACAGTTTCATCACCCCAGTAAGATTCCTCATGCCCGTGAAGAGTCACTGCCCACTCCCACTCCAGTGCTTGGCAACCACTAATCTTTCTGCATGTATAGGTTTGCCTTTTCTGGGCATTTCATATAAATAAAGCTATACAATATGTGGCCTTTTGTGACAGTCTGCTTTCACTTAGTGTAATGTGTTCAAGGTCTGTGAATGTTGGAAATTCATTTTTTTTAATGGGTGAAATGTTTATCCATTCATCAGTTGATAGACATCTGGGTTTTTCCATTTTTCACGTGCAATGGATAACGTTACTTTGATTCATGCACAGGGCTTTGTGTGGAAATATATTTTCATTTCTTTTGCGTATACACCTAGAGGTGGAAATGCTGGGTCCAATGGTAACTATGGTAACGTTTTCAGGAACTGCCAGACAGTATTCCAAAGTGGCTACACCATGTTGCATCCCCACCAGCATGGTATGAGGATACCAGTTCTTTCACATCCTGGCCAACACGTGGTATTGGTGGTCTTTTGAATTATGGCCATTTTAGTGGGTGTGAAATGAAAAATAACATCATAAAGCATCTTTCTTTTGGGTGAGAGTTTGGTCCATATTATATAATAGGCCTCATTCAATCCTGGTGGCATTTAATGACCATTCAATGAGCTCACGTCTCAGTGCGGTCTGGTACGCTGTTGGATCATTTTGCAGTGTATCCTTCAACTCTCTCACTTGGGTTTTCCCTTTTACAGCAAAATGTTTACTGATTTCATCCTAAATGTTCCCGTGGGTTTGCTGACCATTCAGAAGCTGTATTGCTTGATTGAAATAATTCACAGTGACCTCTTCACACAGCATGGTGAGTGAAACCCTGAGAATCACCAAATTGTCACATTAATCATTGTCTGGAGACCTTGCCCCTTCTGAATTCTGTCTTTGTCAAAAGGAGTGGGGAGGTTGCCCCCAATTAAAACAGCTCCGTTACAAGAAAGGAAGATTTAGCCCTTGCCAGAGAATGGTAATTGACATCTACTGTACGTAATAGATCATAGAGAAATGAAGGCCAATCTTCATAGTTTGGAATTTAGGTGTATACCAAGGCCCTCGGATAATCAGCATACACTGTAGCCTTTAAGATGTGTGATTATCTATCCTGGGGAGGCAATCACTGACTTCCATTGAGATGATTGCAATGAAAAGTTTCAAATTTTCTTCCAACACAGAAGTAATGGTTCTGTCTTAGCCTGAACTTAGCATTTTGTGACAGGGCTTCCTCAAACCCTGAACAAAGGAGAAGGAATTTGAATGATTCCTCAACTCATTTATCCCGAGGACACTTTGTATTTCCACATGTTATCTCCCTACCTTTTTTTATTAATCACTTTCTTTCTGTTTGGACAGACTGAATTAATATTTTACACTTGTCAAGAAGTTTTATTGAAAGCTTAAGACCTTTGCATAATCTCACGGCCTTCCTCATTTATTGGAGGTAGACGGGAAAACTGTTGAATGACATTCTGATGGAATGGCATACATTTTTTTCTGTTCCATTTCTGTCCAGCTGGAATCCAGAGGAATCATTCAAATGCTTTCTCCTTTGCGCAGGGTTTGAGGAAGCCCTGTCACAAAATGCAAAGTTCAGGCTAAGACAGAACCATTACTTTTATGTTGAAAGAAAACTTCCCTTTCATTTTCTTCTGTCCTTATGTGTGGTGTCGTTCCAAAGACGAGCAGCTCAGCTCCCCGTGGGGAACTCAGTGTGTGTCTGGTTAATCCTTTGTACCATCTGGACTACTGGGCCCTAAGTTTTTAATCTTACTTCTTGATTTAACTTTATACAATTCACTGTAGTCTATACTTACAGCTAAGGCTTAGGGTAAGAGGAAATGTTAAGACTTCATCTGAGTGGGAGTGTTTTCCTGGAGAAAGCGCATGAAACCAAGAAGTGAGTGGCTTTCTGCAGCCCTTCCAAACATCATTCTCTATTTGTCACTTGCATAAAAGAAAGTCAACTCTGTCACCGTTGCTTGTGACTCAAAGCTCACACATCTCCTTAAGCCAGGAATCCCGACTGTCCCTATTTCAAGCTCTCCTTGGAAGGCTAGGTATTGAATTGCTCATTCTTCAGGTGTTACTAAAGCTTGGGGACTCTTTGGGGCCTTGGCGGGCATGGTGGTAGAGGTGATTGTGAAGATGCAGCCTCATTGTTTCTTTCCATGTCAGCTAAACTTGATGCCACAGCAGGTAAAATGCCCTGAAAGTTTTATATCTGGGTCTTATTAGGTAGATTACTAATATCTCTTCTTCCAACCATCCAACCCTAAGACACAAAAACACACACACCTCCGCCGTTATTACCATCACCTTTACTAAATTAACAATTGTCAAAAAGTAACAATTATTAAGGATTAACTCTACTTGGCTTTTACTGAGTATTGTTATAGGGAAGACCTTCTTGAAGACAAATGACAAATATTTCAAAATTTCTGTTGAAAACTCTTGTCCCACATGCCAAATGAATGAGGTCCTTTTGAATAAGAACCTAAGGCATAAATGGTTCAGTTAAACATACTAAAATAGATCTTCTTTTAAGAATGTATTTCAGGGAAGTGTTTTCTTCTGTAGAAACTCACACATGTTTTTTCAGCTAGTAGATAGCTCGAAGGCAGCCTTAGTGTCTGTTTCTGAGAATTATGTCAGTCTGTGTGTTTGGCGCTTGTTCTCTTCACTGTCCTCAATTCCTGCTTTCGTTCTTGTTTTTAAGTCTTTTTTTTTTAAACCTTAGACTGCCTTAAATCTTAATCATGCAGCGTAAAAATAAATATTTAGCTTTGTTTGACAGGGAATTACCAGGATATATCATGTTTTAGTGGAGAAGGCAATGGCACCCCACTTCAGTACTCTTGCCTGGAAAATCCCACAGACGGAGGATTTTCTGTCCATGGAGTCGCTAAGAGTTGGACCTGACTGAGCGACTTCACTTTCACTTTTCCCTTTCATGCACTGGAGAAGGAAATGGCAGCCCACTCCAGTGTTCTTGCCTGGAGAATCCCAGGGACGGGGGAGCCTGGTGGGCTGCCGTCTATGGGGTCGCACTGAGTCGGACACGACTGAAGCGACTTAGCAGCAGCAGCAGCAGCAGCAGCATATTTTAGAATTATCAACTTAGTATCTTTCTAGATATTACAAAGGTTGTAATTTAATCTCAATAGCCAGATGTACCCAAGGTAGTGAATGAGATTGTAGGAAATAAATGAATCCAGAATTATTATGGGTAATGATGAATGAGCCAAAATTAACCCATAGCTTCATGTCTTACAGGCAGCTCTAGAACTGTCCCATTAGTAGACGATGTCTGAGCCATAATTGGCTCCCCAAATGTGCTTCCAGACGCTCGCCGGCTGCCTGGAAGCATTTCAGAACGTGCTGTCTAATGTAAAAATGGCCCCATGTACAGGCTTTGAATTTTCAGAATCTTTCTGGGTAAAGACAGCAAAGACAATCTTGATTTTTCTCACCTCAGGCTCCCTGCATCTTCGGAGTTACCAAGAACCATCTTAACTCCTGTCAGGAAAGATTTAACACTGGGAATCTTCCGGTTGGTCTGTTCTTACAGTGTCATTACTTGTGCAAAATATTCTGTGCCACATTTGGTATAAATATTTAAAGGCAAGCCATTTTCTGATGAGCTATGATGGCTGTGAGTGTCTTCCCTTGTTCCATTTCTTGTTAATTTGTAAAAAATGGAGTTGTCCATGTCCTCTTTGCTGATCCAAGTGGAATCACTCAAACTAGCTCCCTTTGTGTCTAGATTTTTAGAATGCATTCTGACCAGATTCAGCAGCGCAAGCTGCTGATTGTGCTGGACATTCCTGAGTTTTGGCAAAGACGGTTGTGTTTGGCTTGAACCGATCTGGACATCACAGGCACCGTCGCTGCCATCTGTTCACAGCTGTACCAGTTGCAGTGTTCCTTCTGAGTCAGGTCCTTGCAGCTCCTGTTACCTCCGTATCCTCTACCCTGATCTGAAGGAAATTGGAGTTCTTTACAGAGCTGTCCTTCCCACTACTCATTAACAATTGCCATCCCTAGAAGACTATACCTCCTTGGCAGAACAGAGGATGTATTCTGCATTGTAGATGCAAGGGTGGCTGTGGATTTGAGTTCTGGCGTCTGTATTGGGGAAACAGAGCTCGTAATGTAGAAATCTCCACCTAGTATAAAAAGGCTATTCAGAAGCTAGAGCGTGGACCTGGCCATCCTGTGTGTTGGCTGCAGTAGATGATTGATGGCATCAGTGTCTCACCCCCTCCGGAGACCTCGAGAACTTGGAGCTCAGGGTTGGCTGTCGGCCACATCTGCCTTTCCTCTATGTTCTGCCTGTCTTCCTTTGCTTTGTTTACAAAAGAAAATGAATGACTGGCTTGCATCATTTCTTCTATAAATGATTTTGTGTGTGTGTTAGTCACTCAGTTGTATCCAACTCTTTTGTGACCCCATGGACTGTAGCCCGCCAAGCTCCTCTCTCCATGGGATTCTCCAGGCAAGAATACTGGAATGAGTTGCCATTCCCTTCTCCAGGAGATCTTTCCAACCCACGGATCGAACCTGGGTCTCCTGCATTGCAGGCAGATCCTTTACTGTCTGAGCCACCAGGGTGGTGATTTTGCTTCCTCACTATTAAAGAACTACGTGTTTCTGAGCTCTTTTCTGTAATGAGGGCAGGCAGCTTATGAGAGGATTGTGAGCGTGTGTGGCCTTTGTGATCAGATTGCCTGCATTCACATCCTACCTCTGTGACCTGCTAACTCAGTGACCTCTGCTAAGTTACCTTCCAGGCTTCAGTTTCTCCAGCTGCCCTTTTCTTCTTGCCAAGATTACATTACTGGAAGACTGATACATGTATGATACTGAGATTTGCACTCAGCATATAACGCACATTCAATAAATGTTCGGCATGTCTCTTCATTTTTGTTAAAGATTTGGTATAAAAATAGCAGATGAGACCTTGTCCTTGTTGAGGAAGGCATTATCGAGTGAAATACATGATGAAAGAAAATTGGTGAAACAAATAGACTCAGATCAAATACTGAAAGGGATTAAATAGCGTGCTTCCCCTGAGAGGTGCTAGATCACTGTGCAGAGAACACCCCAGACATGCGGCCCCACGGCTCCTCGTGTCGCCTTCCACAGCGTGTGCTCATTGCCGGGTTTTCATTCTTGGCTCGCTTGTTGTCTGTGGTCCTTCCTTAAAATGAGAGGTCTTTGAGCATGGCCCTGTTATTTTTCTATTGCTGCTGCCTAGAACAAGGCCTTCAAGCCAGTTCATATATGAACTGAGAACTTCCAAATGCACAAGCTGGGTTTAGAAAAAGCAGAGGAACCAAAGATCAAATTGCCAACATTCATTGGATCATAGAGAAAACAACAGAATTCCAGAAAAACCTCTACTTCTGCATCATTGACTACGGGAAAGCCTTTGACTGTGTGGATCACAACAAATGGTGGAAAATTTTTAAAGAGATGGGAATACCAGACCACCTTAGCTGTCTCCTGAGTATGTGGTCAAGAAGCAACAGTTAGAAACAGACATGGAAAAATGGACTGGTTCAAAACTGGGAAAGAAGTATGACATGACTGTATATTGTTACCCTGCTTATTTAAATGCTATGCAGAGTTCATCATGTGAAATGCCAGGTTGGATGAATCCCATCCTGGGTAGCTCAGCTGGTAAAGCCTGCAAAACAGGAGACCCCCATCCCATCCCTGGGATGGGAAGATCCACTGGAGAAGGGATAGGCTATCCACTCTGGTATTCTTGAACTTCCCTGGTGGCTCAGCTGGTAAAGAATTAGCCTGCAATGCAGGAGACCTGGGTTCGATCCCTGGGTTGGGAAGATCCCCTGGAGAAGGGAACGGCTACCCACTCCAGTATTCTGGCCTGGAGAATTCCATGGACTGTGTAGTCCATGGGGTCCCAAAGAATTGGACACGACTGAGTGACTTTCACATAAATCACAGGCTGAAATTAAGATTGCTAGGAGAAATATCAACAACCTCAGATATGCAGCTTATACCACCCTAATGGCAGAAAGTGAAGAGGAACTAAAGAGTGTCTTGATGAAGGTGAAAGAGGAAAGTGAAAAAGGTGGCTAGAAACTCAACACTGAAAAAACTAAGATCATGGTACCTGGTCCCATCCCTTCATGGCAGATAGAAAGGCAAAAATTGGAAGCACTGGCAGATTTTATTTCCTTGGTCTCCCAAATCACTGCAGTTGGTGACTGCAGCCATAAACTTAAAAGACCCTTGCTCCTTGGAAGGAAAGCTATGACTAACCTAGACAGTGGATTAAAAAGCAAAGATAACACTTGCCAACAAAGTTCTGTATAGTCAAAGCTGTGGTTTTTCCACTAGTCATGTATAGATTTGAGAGTTGTACCATACTGAATGTTGACAGCTAAAGAATTGTTGCTTTCTAATTGTGGTGCTAGAGAAGACTCTTGAGAATCCCATGGACTGCAAGGATATCAAAGAAGTCAATCCTAAAGGAAATCAATCCTGAATATTCACTGGAAGGACTAATGCTGAAGCTGAAGCTCCAGCCGACTCATTGGAAAAGACCCTGATGCTGGGGAAGATTGAAGGCAAAATCAGAAGGTGGTGGTCGAGGATGAAATGGTTGGGTGGCATCATTGGCTCAGTGGATATGAGTTTGAGCAAACTCTGAGATAGTGGAGGACAGAGGCGCCTGCTGTGCTAGTCCATGGAGTTGCAAGAATTCGGACATGATTTAGGGAGTGAACAACAGCAACAAAACAAGGCTTGGCTCATGATGCATATTTATTGAATGTTCACGTCCAGCATGTCTTTCCCTGGGGAGCAGTGCAGAGAAGAAAGCATGGCATGCATGGAGGGTTCGCTTGCTCTAAGGGAGGGGAAGTCCTGCGTTTGCATGGGGAAGGTGGCCTTCTCTCCCTGTCTGGGCTCTGAGTGGGTTGATCACGGAGTAGGGAGGACCTGTCTTTAAGGAGAAGTAACAGAAGGAGAGAAGGAAGAGGGTGAGAGACTTGAGATACAGAGGGTCATCTGTCAGCAGTTGTATAAAATTAAGATCATGGTCTTTTTGCTTCTGATTTTATTATTTCCCTGTTTTGTGGAAAGAACAAGTTCAACAAGGGACAGTTCAGGATGCCTGTTTGTTAAGATTACAGAAAAACTTGAACATACGGGAAAATGAGCAGAGTGTAATAGTGAATGCCTATGTACCCCTCACTGGGCTTCAAATGCTATTAGGTCATAGTCCTGTTTTTATATCTATGCTCTTCCCCTAGATATTTGTATTTTTAAATATATTTTATTGAAATATAGTTGATTTACAGTGTTGTTCATTGCTACTGTACAGCCAAATGTTTCAGTTATACACATACACATACACATTTGTTGTTGTTCAGTCGCTCAGTCGTGTCTGACTCTTTGTGACCGCACGGGCTGCAGCACGCCAGGGTCCTCTCTCCTTCACTGTCTTTTTCATGTTCTTTTCCATTATGGTTTATTCCCAGAATATTGCATATAGTTCCCTGTGCTATACAGTAGGACTTTGTAGTCGACCCATTCTATGTCTAATAGCTTGCATCTGCTCATCCCAAATTCATCCCAACTAATCCCAATCATAGACAACATGTTAAAAAGCAGAGACATTACTTTGCCAGCAAAGGTCCATCTAGTCAAGGCTATGGTTTTTCCAGTGGTCATGTATGAATGTGAGAGCTGGACCATAAAGAAAGCTGAGCACTGAAGAACTGATGCTTTTGAACTGTGGTGTTGGAGAAGACTCTTGAGAGTCCCTTGGACTGCAAGGAGATCCAACCAGTCCATCCTAAAGGAGATCAGTCCTGGGTGTTCACTGGAAGGGCTGATGTTGAAGCTGAAACTCCAATACTTTGGCCACCTGATGTGAAGAACTGACTCACTGGAAAAGACCCTGATGGTGAGAAAGATTGAAGGCGGGAGGAAAAGGGGACGACAGAGGATGAGATGGTTGGATGGCATCACCGACTCGATGGATATGAGTTTGAGTAAGCTCCGGGAGTTGGTGATGGACATTGAGGCCTGGCGTCCTGCGGTTCATGGGGTCACAAAGAGTCAGACACAACTGAGTGACTGAACTGAACTGAACTGACTGAATCCCAATCCATTTCTCCCCCTCCCCCAGATAGGTTGAGGGAAATCCTAGCCTTCACAGTGTTTCAGGAGGGTGTATTTTCAAATGTGAGCTTGTAGTCAGAGTAGACGGCATTGTTTCAGAAGAGGGAGGATGTGCGGAGGGGCTGGTCCCTGTGCTGATGTCCAGAACCCACCTGGGCTGTTCCCACTCCTTGTCCCTGGCTGAGGGGAAGGGCTCGGGCTCTTTATTCTGCCCTGTGTGGACAGCCGGGTCATGGGCAGGAATGGCTCCAAGCATTGTCTAGAGATGTGATCTGACTACTTGAAAGCTGGTTAGATAGATTAAGTGCTTCACAAAAAGGTAACTCTTCCAAATAATCTGTGGCATGGAGTGAGCAGACTTTTAAATCAAGTTAAAATAGAAGGAAAGGTCAAAGCTTCATCCTTTGTATATTTGTAGCTTTGTTCCCATGTGATTACATAGTTGCCCACCTATCTGACAAAAGCTATGAAGATTAAATCTTCAATCCTATTATAGAAATGAAAGGTTTCAGTGTAATTAAATTAACATAAACACGAGGACACCATGGTTTGGGATTTATGCTGACAAAAATATTTCGCATTAATGTTATAGAAACTGGAATAAAAGAAATCAAGCTGAGATAGCATTGACTTAAATTTGTCAAGCACATTGGGCATACTTGCAAAAAGCTGAAGTGGGAGACATTCTATTACCCACATGGGCTCCTTTCTGCTGCGCTTCTGCACCTGAGACCCGAGGAAAGCTCATTCCAGTAACGCTGAATTTCCTTGCCTTTCAGGATCTAGTGTTTCTATATTCTCATATTGAAAGTGACAGAAATAACTGACAGATTTCCTTTCAGTTCATTTCAGTTCAGTCACTCAATCATGTCCGACTCTTTCCAACCCCATGGACTGCAGCACGCCAGGCTTCCTTGTCCATCTCCAACTCCTGGAACTTGCTCAAGCTCACATTCATTTAGTCGGTGATGCCATCCAACCATCTCATCCTCTGTCGTCCTCTTCTCCTCCCGCCTTCAATCTTTCCCAGCATCAGGGTCTTTTCCAAAAAGTCAGTTCTTCACATCAGGTGGCCAAAGTATTAGAGCTTCAACTTCAGCATCAGTCCTTCCAATGAATATTCAGGACTGATCTCCTTTAGGATGGACTGGTTGGATCTCCTTGCAGTCCAAGGGACTCTCAAGAGTCTTCTCCAACACCACAGTTCAAAAGCATCCATTCTTTGGCGCTCAGCTTTCTTTATGATCCAGCTCTCACATTCATACATGACTATAGGAAAAACCATAGCTTTAACTAGATGGACCTTGTTGGCAAAGTAATGTCTCTGCTTTTAAATATACTGTCTAGGTTCGTCATAGCTTTTCTTCCAAGGAGCAAGTGTCTTTTAATCTCATGGCTGCAGTTACCATCTGCAGTGATTTTGGAGCCCAAGAAAGTAAAGTCTGTCAGTGTTTTCATTGTTCACCCATCTATTTGCCATGAAATGATGGGACCGGATGCCATGATCTTCATTTTTTGAATGTTGAGCTTTAAGTCAGTTTTTTCACTCCCCTCTCTCACTTTCAAGAGTCTCTTTAGTTCCTCTTCGATTTCTGCCATAAGGGTGGTGTCATCTGAATATCTGAGGTTATTGATATTTCTCCCAGCAATCTTGATTCTAGCTTGTGCTTCATCCAGCCCAGTGTTTCTCATGATGTACTCTGCATATAAGTTAAATAAGCAGGGTGACAGTGTACAGCCTTGATGTACTCCTTCCCCAATTTGGAATCAGTCTGTTGTTCCATGTCTGGTTCTAACTGTTGATACTTGAACTACATACATATTTCTCAGGAGGCAGGTAAGGTGGTCTGGTATTCCTATCTCTTTAAGAATTTTCCACAGTTTGTTGTGGTCCATAGAGTCAAAGGCTTTGGTGTAATCAATAAAGCAGAGGTGGATCTTTTTCTGGAATTCTCTTGCTTTTTCTATGATCCAGTGGATGTTGGCAATTTGATCTCTGGTTCCCATGCCTTTTCTAAATCCAGCTTGAATATCTGAAAGTTCTCGGTTCACATACTGTTGAAGCCTTGCTTGGAGAATTTTGACCGTAACTTTGCTATCATGTGAGATGAGTGCACTTGTGCAGCAGTTTGAATATTCTTTGGCATTGCCTTTCTTTGGGATTGGAATGGAAACTGACCTTTTCCAGTCCTGTGGCCACTGCTGAGTTTTCCAAATTCGCTGGCATATTGAGTGCAGCACTTTCACAGCATCATCTTTTAGGATTTGAGATAGCTCAGATGGAATTCTATCACGTCTACTAGCTTTGTTCATAGTGATGCTTTGTAACACCAACTTGACTTCACATTCCAGGGTGTCTAGCTCTAGGTGAGTGATTACACCATTGTGGTTATCTGGATCATGAAGATCTTTTTTGTGTAGTTCTTCCGTGTATTCTTGCCACCTCTTCTTAATATCTTCTGCTTCTGTTAGGTCCATACCATTTCTGTGCTTCATTTTGCCCTTTCAACTTTGCATGAAATGTTCCCTTGGTATCTCTAATTTTCTTGAAGCGATCTCTAGTCTTTTCCATTGTATTGTTTTCCTCTATCTCTTTGCATTGAGCCCTTAGAAAGTCTTTCGTATCTCTCCTTGCCATTCTTTGAAACTCTGCATTCAGATGGGAATATCTTTCCTTTTCTCCTTTACCTTTTGATTTTCTTCTTTTCTTAGCTATTTGTAAGGCCTGCTGAGACAACATGGTCCACTAGAGAAGGGAACGCTAAATCACTTCAGTATTCTTGCTTTGAGAACCCCATGAACTGTATTTCCTTTAGAACTTACATATACTCACCTTGTGTCATAAGTTGTTTTTGCAGGGTAGTAAGGTTTGAGAATAAAGATTTGGACACTTAGTTGGAAGACTATCTCTTTCTAGTATTGATAGTAATTTGGCTTAATACTCTTGGTGAATTACTTTGGTTTTAACTTACTATTCATTGGGACCCCTTTGTTTGTTTGTATTTTTCTCTCTGATGTTTGAAATCCTGCAGTGAGGAGGAATGGAAAATGTTTCATTCCCTCTTTCTCTGGCCATTCCTGTGGCTCTGTCCTTCAATATAACAAATAGGCTCCTTTTAGACAGTGTTCATCAGCCTTGTAAAACTTTATTTGTCTTTCATTTTTGAACAATACAGAGCTTCTTTAAAATGTAGGCCTAGAGAGCTTAAAAATTATATCCCTCATTCTTATTTTCAGGTGATTTAGTCTCCCAGTTATCCAGCAGAGATGAGAACATTAGTTACAGCAACCCTTGAAAATCTGAGGGCAAAGACTCAGATGCCTAGTGGGACTACTAGTAGGAATTATTGAGTTCAGACTTCTAGACTGTTTTCATTGTCATTCCATCCAAAATAGAAAATTTATGTCTCTAAAATATTACCCTGTTAATCAGTTTGTCATGCTTTAAATCTTAGAAAGGGAAACTGTTTTTTTAATACAGACCTGTAGTAAAATATACCTTCTTGATGCTTTGGATCCATAAACAAATCTCAAAAGAGATTTCTCTTCATTGAGAGGGATTTTAAAACCAGAACCACTCTGTCGTAGCTTTGTTAACTTGACGGATGTTGCACAAAAAGAAAAATTGGGGTTGCTAGCGTTGTATGTGACAGTTACTTAATGTACTACTTGTGTAGCTTTCTGGAATACTTTAATTAGATAGTTGTGCTGAAGACTTCTAATGAACATTACCAGCTGTGAAACCCAAAGACTAATTTCTTAAATAATGATGGAATATAAATATAATTTTCTCCTTTTTTTCATGCCCTGGGAAAATTTTAATCTTTATCTGTGACATACTGCACTTTTTTTCATCCCTATGTCACACTATAGATTTCATTGTATGTGTTCTTGAAAACATCACTTGTTAAAACAGGGCAGCCTTTTAGAAGTGGTTTAATGAATCTGGGAGGGTGAACTCAATTTCAGTTTCTTAATTATATCCATTTAAATTCCATTATAATTTGTTGAGCACCTACCATGTGCTCAAGACTGTTGGTGAGCAAGTTTGAGTCCTCTGAGAGGTTTCAGAGCCATTTAAAAATATTTAATTGGAAAAGAGTAATTTTCTTAATTTGCAGATAACCACCCAGGAGTTAACTGGCAAGTTGTACTCTGTAAGCAACATCCCAGGCAGGGAGCTGTCCACCACTGTGGTGCTGATTAAGGACTTTTCTTGTTACAAATCCATTACCTACTCTTAACCTGATTCACATCCACTGGTTGAGTAATGCATTCTGAAAACTGAATTCACTTCAAATGCCATATGGAACAAGATAAAATACAAGTATGTGAATAAATAAGCACATAAATGGATGAAACATAAGCCATGTAATGTTGTGCTCGTGTGCTTATGGAGTTTTCATAGCCTTCTCTCTCTCTTTCTGTGTGATTAAATTGGTGGTGTCAAGTTCCTCAGGGTGTAGTTGGTCTAACCTTTGTCGATAGTCTATTGGTTCCCTGTTCTTCGCTCACGTCTGAGTGAACTTCTGTCCCTGTTGCTTGATATTATTGGCACAAGGAGCAGTCTTAGAAGAGGCCACTTGATTGTCCGTTATCCAGTCATGCTCACAGTGGCACTAGACTCTCATGTTGCCTACAGAAACTTGCCCAGGACAGTTGGAGGATCCTCAGGTCAGCCTGCAGTCTCCTAGGTTCTCTTTTGAGATGCTGTTTTTTTTTGTGTGTTGCATAAACTCCTCCCTGAGGGCATAGTCCTTCCCTCAAGATGGAGGGGACAGATCATAAGGTTTGGACATTGCTTCTTAACCATATAGCTCATCGCTGGGGCAACCGGTAGAGGAGTGTGTGCTGGGCTGCATGGGCCAAGACCTACATTCTTGGTTCCCTTCACACACTTGGGTAAATGAAGGCACACAACTCCCCAGCCCCATTTTTCTGTCTGTTTCCTCATCTTCCACATGGTGAGGTTCTGCCCAAGGACTGGCAAGCCTATACCATTCCTCTCAAATGTCCTAAGATACCTCCTTGATGCATTTCTATCTAGAGAACAAATTCCTGGTCTGACCAGTACTTTACACACTATCTTCCCTGGCATTTTGTTTGAGTCTTACTAATATTTTCATCTTCTTTTTTTTTTTTTTTTTTGGTCTGCTTTTAAATGGGACTCATTTGCGATTTTTCTCCAGTGATTCTTCTTTCATTTGACAAAGTATTTATTATTATAATATGAATTTGCTGAAGAATTGATGCTTTTAAATTGTGGTTCTGGAGAAGACCAGAAGTCTCCTGGACCGCAAGGAGATCAAACCAGTAGATCCTAAAGGAAATCAACTGTGAATATGCATTGGAAGGATTGTTGCTGAAGCTCCAATATGTTGCCTACCTGATGTGAAGAGCTGACTCATTGGAAAAGACCCTGGTGCTGGGGAATATTTAAGGCAGAAGGGGAAGGGAGCAGCAGAGGATGAGATGGGTAGATAGTGTCACCAACTCAGTGGGCATGAGCTTGGGCAGCTCTGGGAGACGTTGGAAGACAGGGAAGCCTAGTGTGCTGCAGTCCATGGGATCACAAAGAGCCAGACATGACTTAGTGCCTGAACAACAACAACATAATACCAATGAATGGTTACTCTCTATGATTACACTTCTCCAAACTGAGGGATACAAAATATCTGCTACACCTCTCCCTTCTTTAAAAGATGACACAGTTTTTACGAGGCCCTTTGGCTTCAGCCAGAAGACATATCTTGGACCAACTTCTTTTTCTCTTGTTTTACAGTCTATATCTTGTCCTGTTCCCTTCCAGTTGTCAAGATACTTTTAATTGCCCTGCCACTCTTTCAGTTGAAGTTTTGTGACATTGGGTGCCTCAGAGCTGACAGGCAGATTATCTTATTTCCGATTATTTCAGCACTTGGCCAAGTGGTGCTGAGAATCCTCTGACCGGAATACCAACGAAGGGACTGCCTGTTGGTAGGAACAGAAACACAGAGAGGGCAGTTATATTTACGTCATTTCACAGCCCAAGATCTAAAGTTCACAAAGCGAAACTGATACGCTTAGGGTTACTTGATGTGAATTTACCATCCTGGTATTGCTAATGATCACAACTTAGTTCAAGTGAATTACAATGATTCTCGGAAAAATTTAATCTGCATTAGACAGGTAAAGTTACCCGAATCATACATGTTTACATACATGTGTACATGCATAGTCATCTGGCTTCAGGATCAGACATCTAATTCTAGTTCAGCTGCTGCCTGGTCCCTACACTAGCTGCTTGTCCCCACGTCTATACAACTGGGACATGAATAGATTGCTCCTGTGATCCCTTCCATTGCTGGCTCTGTGTTCCACATTTTTGGCACTGGAAGATTTGTATAGAGGGAGAGAGTTATTTGAACAAATTGAATCATGTGGGTACAGAGTTCTTAGATTGTTGAAAAATCGAATGATTGTCTGAAAAAGATGGATAGCAAGCATCCCCCGTTTATATGACTCTCACTGTTTAATTCTCATTAAAAGTGTTCGTCTGGATCTTAGTTCTGTGTAACAGGCTCAAGGTTATTAAATGCACTTTATGGATCATTTATTTAATGTGACCAAACTAAAAATTAAGAAGCACATTATTCAGTGTTCACAAAATGAATGTTTTAAACGGACAGATTCATTCTCGTATTTGCATCCTGCTTTGATGTAGAGCTGTAATGGAGTTATAGACGGATATTCTCCTTGGACATTTATAAGCTGATGATGCCTGTTGAATACCATTTATAAAGATTAATATTTTTTGCTCTGTGCCCATTACCAGAGCATTAATCATCATGGCTTCAGCCTGCACAGCTGAGAATGAGCAGATGTCACATTATTGCTGTCTGTAATCAGAGTGGATCACACTGGGGAAGGGGGTGTGGGAGGCTGGCTGGTATGTTGCAGGGCTCTGATCCCCATGGCTGATTTGCGAGGGGTCTGGGCCCAGGGCTGCCTGTGCCTTCCTGGCTGTCTGGGCGGGGCTGTCAGCATTCACTCTGTGCATGGCAGAGAAAAGCCAGGACAACTGTGCTGCCAGGTTTTGGCTCGCTTGTAGGTCAGCTCTATGCCTTGACGCAGATTAACAGGCGTTGATGAGGCCTGCAGTCACGTCCGTGTGAAGACGATCCGCCAGGAGAAAGCTGTGGCCTTGACTCTCCTTCTAGAGATGAACACTAGTTCATTAAAATGAGAAATCGCACAGGAGGCCTCCAACATCTGCTTCCTAGCACACTCACAGACTGCGCTGTCCAACAGAGATAGAATGCCAGCTACATACGCAATTTATAATTTTATACAGTCCACACTAAAAAAAAAAAAGTACAAGGCAGTTGGTGAAATTAATTTTAATAATATATTTCATCTGAAATATGTCAACATGACCTTGATCTAAATATTACAAATGGCATGTTTCACACTCTTTTTTTTTTTTTTTATAGGAACTCTCTAAAATCCAGTGTGGTTTTTACATGCATATCATATCTCAGTTTGAATGCTGTATTTTCATCACAGACTCTCGATCTGTATTTTTCACATTTAATAAAATTCACCACAGGAAAGGAGATTCATATATATATGCTGGTCCATCGTTCCAAATAGTTGTTTGCAAGAACTGAATCAGGTGTCCATTTTTTACATTTAAGTTAAAAAGTTAAATGTAAAAAATTACATGAAATTAACTAAAGTTGAAAATTCTACTCATCAGTGGAAGTAGCTGTATTTCAAGGGCTCACTGGCTACCCTATTGACTAACAAACTTGAAGGCAGGAGTTTTCGCTGTGTACTTTGTTGGAAAAGCTGACTTTGCGGAATAATATTATTTCCGTTGGTTTTATTGACAGCTACCCTTGACTGAATGCCGACTACTTGCCAGATACGCACATTACATCATTTGATTCTCACAGTAAGCCTGAAGGGTTAACAGTAGCCTGCCCATTTCAGAGAAGGACAATTAAGCCTTCAAGAGTTGAACTAACTTGCCCAAGATTCAAGGCAAAGAGTGAGAAAGGTAGATATTACTATTTTCTTATGTGCGTGGGTAAACAGAACTTTAATCAGACCAAAAGGCTTTTCCAAAATTGATTAGACTGTTAGTCCCAAACTCCCAATTTATCCCTCCCCTCTTCCTTCCCTTTGTCAACTATAAATTTGTTTTCTATGATTGTGAGTCTTGGGATTAACAGAAACGCACTTTCATATATAAAATAGATAAATAGTCACGACCTACTGTATAACACAGGAAACTATAGTCAATATCTAATAATAACCTGTAACGGAAAAGAATCTGAAAATGTTTAGATATATGTATACTGAATCACTTTGCTGTACACCTGAAGCTAACACATCATTGTAAACCAACTCTCAGTTCAGTTCAGTCACTCAGTCGTGTCCAACTTTTTGTGACCCCATGGACTGCATCATGCCAGGCTTCCCTGTCCATCACCAACTCCAGGAGCTTGCTCAAACTCATGTCCATTGAGTCAGCGATGCCATCCAACCATCTCATCCTCTGTCGTCCCCTTCTCCTCCTGCCTTCAATCCTTCCCAGCATCAGGGTCTTTTCTAAGGAGTCAGTTCTTCGCTTCAGATGGCCAAAGTATTAGAGCTTCAGCATCAGTCCTTCCAATGAATATTCAGGACTGATTTCCTTTAGGATTGACTGGTTTGATCTCCTTCCTGTCCAATGGATTCTCAAGAGTCTTCTCCAATACCACAGTTCAAAAGCATCAATTCTTCAGCGCTCATCTTTCTTTATAGTCCAACTCTCACATCCATACATGAATACTGGAAAAACCATAGCTTTGACTAAACAGACCTTTGTTGGTAAAGTAATGTCTCTGCTTTTTAATATGCTATCTAGGTTTGTCATAGCTTTTCTTCAAAGGAGCAAGCGTCTTTTGATTTCATGTCCGCAGTCACCATCTGCAGTGATTTTGGAGCCCAAGGAAATAAAATCTGTCACTGTTTCCATTGTTTCCCCATTTATTTGCCATGAATTTATGGGACCGGATGCCATGATGTTTAGTTTTAAGCCAGCTCTTTCACTCTCCTCTTTCACCTCCATCAAGAGGCTCTTTAGTTCCTCTTCACTTTCTGCCATAAGGCTGGTGTCATCTGCTTATCTGAAGTTATTGCTATTTCTCCTGGCAATCTTGATTCCAGCTTGTGGTTCATCCAGCCTAGAATTTCGCATGTTGTACCCTGTATATACATTAAATAAATAAACTGGTGATGGAAGTAAAGTCTGATGCTGTAAAGAACAATATTGTAGAGGAACCTGTAATATTAGGTCCATGAATCAAGGTAAATTGGAAGTGGTCAAACCAGAAATAGCAAGAGTGAACACTGACATTTTAGGAATCAGTGAACTAAGATGGACTGGAATGGGTGAATTTAATTCAGATGACCATTATATCTACTACTGTGGGCAAGAATCCCTTAGAAGAAATGGAGTAGCCATCATAATCAACAAAAGAATCTAAAATGCAGTACTTGGGTGCAATCTCAAAAATGACAGAATGATCTCTGTTCATTTCCAAGGCCAGCCATTTGGTATCACAGTAATCCAAGTCTATGCCCCAACCACTAATGCCGAAGAAGCTGAATTTGAATGGTTCTATGAAGACCTACAAGACCTCCTAGAACTAATACCAAAAAAAGACGTCCTTTTCATCATAGGGGACTTGACTCTACTTTAGTGAAAAAGCAAACAAACAAAATCAAATAGACTGACCTAGGTTCCTAGGCTTCAGTCATGTATTGATCACAGCTTTTTTCCATGTGATGATTTGTGGGTAGTTGGTTTAAAATGTGTTTTCTTGATTTCAGTATTTGTTTGGTCGATTGTTTTTCTTTTTTTCCTTTGAGTGGGGAGATTGTCAGCTTCACAGGACATCCATTCTGAACAAAGTGCGACTACAGGCCCCGATCATGCTGTAGAAATGGTATTCTATTCATGGAGAAGGTTACTGGGGTCACCGATTTGAAACAGTCAGAATATGATGGGGGATTCCTTTCCTTGACTGAGAGATACATGTCTGATGCTTTAAAACTGTTCATTGCAGGTGTGAGTGTGTGGGTGTGTGGGTGTGGGTGGGTGGGTGCAGGAGTGGTTGTGTGGGAGGGTACCTTCCTCTATGCTCCTGATGTTTTGACTCAGAAAAATTTTCAGGATCTTTAGTGTTATTGCAACCTTGGTCCCACCACTTCTTGAGAAAGCTGAAAGAAGTGTAAATGCAGCGTCAGGGGTGTCCTTTGTAAAATGAGGTTCATTTTGCTTTGGGTGGGGAGGGCTGCTGGGTGGCTGGGGCGGCACCAGGAAGCAGACCTGCTTCTCACTGCAGACCATCTCCTGTGATCCTCTGCACCTGTAGTCACAGGAAACCCAGATCAGCACTCCTGTGTGTGAGCACATGCACGCACACACACACGCAAATGCATGGGCACGTGAGCCCGAGCACTGCTGTTGGGATCGGCTTGGACACTCTCCCATGCAGCTGAGTCCCCAGAGAGGCAGGTGGGATCTTGCAGTGATGGCTTTGTCCCGATGTCTTCTGAGGATGGGACAGGACGGCCCTTGGCTGCACGTCCTTGCTCGGCACCTAAAACAAGCAGAGCACTGGGCTCAACCGTGAAAAGGACTGTGGGCCGGAGTCCTGTGTGGCTGTCTTGTTGGGAAGAGGGCGCATCTCCACCTAAGCACGTGCGTGCCTGCTCACACATGCCCACACACGTGCAGGAAGTCACATGCACACAGACAAACATGCACGTCTATGGTCAGGGCTCAGGGCATGTTCCGGGGCTCCTCCCGTGGATAAGAGGCAGACCTCTCCTAACAGAGACTGTTCTAGGAGGGACAAGCAGGTCACAGAGACGGTCTTAGATCCCAACGGTCTGAGACCTGGCACTGGAGGCCCACCTGTCCCCAGGTCTGTCGGGGGCCTGGGCTGGGGCCTGCTAGTCACGGGTCACCAGGAACATGGATCTGTGAGCTTGGGCTGCTTCCAGCTGTGGTCCTCACAGCCACTGCAGGACCTGGGATGTTGCTCTTCTTCCTGGGGAGGCCTGGGTCATGCTTCTGAAGGTGCTGCCGTCCTGTGACCCTCTGTCCTTGGAGGCCTGCAGGAGATGCCTGGTGTGGTCCGTGCACCTGTAAGGAAGTCCCAGACCGGTGGCCACTCCCTCCCGGTGATCTGGTCCTGTTATGGGTGTGTGATCAGGGGCCGGTGGTGGTCCTCTGGACAGGAGTGTTGGACTCTCCCAAAGTCCTGCTCGTGTGGTCTTGTTTCATCCTCTCGGTGAGGTAGGCTTATCCCCATGGCCCCCTTTATCTTGACCAGCCAGAGGGGGGTGGCAGTGATAAGGTTAGAACCACAGTTATCCTATGATGTTGAAAACATCCCATGTGTGTTCTCTAGTATCCCTCGACATTATGGACACATGAAGGGTTGTAACAAGTGGATTTTTATGTTCTTAGAAACTAACAGAATGAAAGTCTTTAAACATGACTAAATGGCAGCAAAATGTCTAAAATTTGGTCCTTTTTCCTCAAAAGAGGCTGGGTAATAAACGAGCAAAGCTATCACAGAGCTCTGGGCTGGGTGGCTGGTGGGCATTTGTGCCAGGAGCCAGGAATGGTTGATGGCATCTCTCCCAGCAGAAGATGGACAGGACAGCCATCCCTTCCCTCACCCTGGAGTGATTCTGACAGATGACACCAACACACTTGATTATTTGGAGGACGGTGAAGTCCACACTGGCCTGTCTGGCATGACAGATACGTGGGGCCTTAGGCATGGACTGCGCCAGGGCCTCTGGGTTGCCAGAGTCTGAGGAGCCATTTCAGCCATCTCTGAGTCCAGAGCTGTGTTCCCCTGATTTTCTAGGATCATTTGTGCACACAGCCCTGCTGCCCCGCTGGCCTGGCAAGTCCACCCGGCCTTCTGCTGCTGTGGGGTCCCTCCCAAGCTTGGCTTTGCTCAGCCTCTGAGGTCATGTTTTCCTTGGTCGTGTGGTCAGCACTTGTCTCTGCCTGCTCAGCTTCTCGTGGCTCTTCCTTCTCCACCTACTTGGAAATTAGACTTCTCTCCAGAACAGTGGTGGCAGTGTTGGGGATGACCTTATGGCCGGGGGGGCCGAGGGCTTATCTGCTGAGGGTGATCATCATACTGGTGATGTGTTTCAGGTGGGAGGGCAGGGGGACTCCAGCCGGAGATGTGCCACTTGGACCTTGAGGATGAACGCAGGCAGGTCTGGACTCAGACAGCTTGGCCGAGGGCCCTGCCCTGCCCCTTGGGTTCTGGGAGCTGGAGTGTAGCCCTTCACTGGATGTTGTGTTGCAGTTAAGGTCAGCAGAGCTACTGCAGGTGAGTGCAACTTGTGAACTTCAGGATTTTGTAGTAAGACATTGGATTTGGGATACCTCTGGAGTTCGTATGTGCAATGGGTCAGCATTTTGGGCAGCTGTAGGTTCAGGCTGGATCCACTGCCATGAGGTCATCTTGTGGCCTGTCCCTTGGACTGGCTTTGTCCTGGGGTGGCTCTCTGATGCCTGTGCCCTCTCCTACGCTGGAGGCCTACCTCAGCTTTGGAGCACTTCTGTCATGAGTTCAAGGGGTGGTGACATTTAGGAGAGATGCTTTCTGCGGGGCCGGGCGTTCACCACTGACATTGTAGGAAGGGCTGGGTGGGAAGAGGAAGGAATCGTGTGATGGCCCCTGACGTCCAGGAGCCATGACGAGGAGAGTCTGTCCTGGTCCCCATGCGAGAGAGCCTTCTCCTTATGCTGTGCTCTCGTGCCCTGCCCGCCTGCGATTCCTGACATCATAGTCAGCCACGCCCACCCGGCCTCTGCCCAGAAGATGCTCAGCCCTTTAGCATCTCTGACTTAACCTCTGCCTAAGTACTTGCTGGGTTCCCTGGTGGCTCAGTGGTAAAGAACCCACCTGACAGTGCAGGAGAGGCAGGTTTGATCCCTGTCCTGGGAAGATGCCCTGGAGGAAGAAATGGCAGCCCACTCCAGTATTCTTGCCTGGGAGATCCCGTGAACATAGGAGCCTGGTGGGCCACAGTCCATGGGGTCCCCAAGAGTTGGACACAACTTAGTGATTGAGCACGCACATCAAGTGTGGATTCCCGTAATGGTGACATCAGCAAGCAAATGCATGTATTCATATATTCTTTGGAGAAAACTCTGTCTGGAAACATGGAGTTGTGATCAGTTTCTTTTCTGTGGATTAAATCAAAATGGAGCTTGAAAAAGCCTTAGCATGAGCTTCCTACCTGCAGCCCCCTGGAAGGTGGAGGAGCAGAAGGCTGTGGGCTGTTTCTGCATCTCCCTGTCTGACCTCCCTCCCTCCTCAATCCCTAGGTCTTCTTTACCGCACGTGTGTATTAGTCACTCAGTCATGTCCAACTCTTTGTGACCCCGTGGACTGTAGCCTGGCAGGCTCCTCTGTCCATGGGGTTTCCCAGGCAAGAATACTGGAATGGGTAACCATTTCCTCCTCCAGAGGATCTTCCCGACCGGGGGATCAAATCCAAGTCTCCTGCATTGCAGGCAGATTCTTTACCGTCTGAGGCACCAGGGAAGCCCCTACTTCTTGGCAAAATCTCCTAAGCAGGTCTCTGCATACTATTAGGAACATTTCCAATGTTTGCAGGCTCATTTTTTTATATATTAAAAAAACTCAGAAAACATTAATGCAAAAACATGCTTTTATGTATCATTAACACTGGAAGTCCTAAGATGTAAAATTCTAAAAACAAGCGCAAGATGTTTAATGTTTCCAAGCTCTGCTGTCTTTTCTCTCGTGCTCCGCATTTTAAAGCGAATGACAGTGGCTGAGCTTGTTTCACTATCAGAACTGGTGTTGTCAGCAGATCGCTCACATTGGAGGGTGGATGTGCTGGAGTTCAATGGGATTCCCCAACAGGAAGAGACAATTAGTAATCAACATTTCATCTCCAATCTTATTTGTGTCTAGTTCGTTATTTTTCTTTGATTTTTCTGAGCATCCTTTCCATGGTCCTATCTAAAAACCAAATGAAAACCCAAATTGTCTTTGATCCTTAGACGCCAGCACCCCTTCCTTTCAGAGCTGTGCTTCCGGAGCTGTATCTGCACTCCTAGTTTTGTCTTGTCGTCCCACCCCAGGAAGCCGTCTTGAGTAGGACTGTGTGCTTTCAGTCGCCACATCCCAGGGATGTTCTTTTGGATCCGTTCTTGCCACACGCTGGCCACCTGCCCTCCCTCGGTTTGGGTGACGTCACTCATCTCTGCGTCATCCCACACTGCTGCTCGTTCCATCTCCTGTTCTGATACCAACCTCCTGACTGCCGCTCCTAGCACTCCCTTCTCCTTCTCCATACTCCTCTTTAATGGTCTTACTCACACACTTGGCATTTATTACCGTCTAAGAGCTGTTGCTTCTTTGGTTCATGAGACTGGAGATCTCTAAGGTTTAGAAACCTCTGTTTATGTGCCTACTAGGTGGAGCTACTTGAATATCCAACAGGCAACTCAAACGCAACTTGTCCAAAACTAAACCTTGATCCTTTTCTCCTGCCTTAGATACCCTTCTGTTCCCAGGTTCCTCTCCTTGGATGGCGTCACAGCCTGCCTTGGGTGGCTCATCAAGGAGTCATGTTGGACTGGGTGTCATATTTGACTCTCATTTAGCCCCTGGCCTCCTCTCCAGTTTATCACTGGCCACTGTGTTCAGCCTGCCTCCAGTGTGCTTTTGTTCAGGCCTCTTCTTTCAAACTTACCGCTGTAGCAGGAGGTCAGTTCAGTTCAGTTGCTCAGTCCTGTCCGACTCTTTGTGACCCCTGTGGACTGCAGCACACACCAGGCTTCCGTGTCCATCACCAACTCCTGGAGCTTGCTCAAACTCATGTCCATCAAGTTCGTGATGCCATCCAACCATCTCGTCCTCTGTCGTCAGCAGGAGGTCAGGCTTTTCCTAGTTTTTGCTTGGACTATTGCAGTAGCTAACTAGCCAGTTCCATGCCTCCCATCTGCACTTCACTACCTGGGTGCCATCACAGAGGCTCTCTCTGGCCTTTTGTATTATCACATCCCTTCCCCATCAGCCTCTTCCAATTCTCCATGCTTTTCCATCTCACCCATCCTGTTCGTGATGAAACTTGACTGCCCGTCTGGCCTTTTATTCTGCTTCTCCTCTCCCCACCCTCCTGAACTTTGCCTGTGGCTCTGTGAATATGTCATCTGCTCCCTAGGATTGCCCGCCCTACGAGGGAAATTCTAATGCTTCTTCCCAGCAGGTGAATGTACTGCGTCCTGAAGGAGGCCTTCCTAACTTTCACCTGCAAGGTCAATACCTGCTCCCCACCACTCCCTCCCTCATTAGCCCAGGGGTCTAGGAGGCTGGGGATGAGGGGTAGGGCCCTTCACCAGTATCTACGTCACATCATAACAGCAAGTACCTGTCCAGAGCATCTCACCTGTGGCAGGCCCAGGCCTTCATGCCTAAACTTGCAGGAGGACATTGTGCCTAAAACCTGTGAGTCACTACTGCCAGTGTGTCCATGTTAGAGATGAGGAATCCTGGGCTTGGAGAGGTAACCAGCTTAGCCCAAGATTACCCTGCAAGGAAAACAGCAGAATTTAAACTCACACAACCTCACTCCAGAGCCTGAGCTCTCAGCCCTCTGCAGACTGTCCTCTGCAAGTGTGAGCTTAGCAGAAAGTTGTCCCTGAGCAAGTAAACATTAGGTGCGGAAGTTAGTGAGTTGTGAACTGGCCAAGCTCAGGAACGTTGGGAGGTGTGTGGAAGCAGAAAGGAACCGTGCTCTAGTCCCCCTAGGAAACAACAATACATTAGGTGCGGAAGTTAGTGAGTTGTGAACTGGCCATGCTCAGGAACGTTGGGAGGTGTGTGGAAGCAGAAAGGAACCGTGCTCTAGTCCTCCTAGGAAACAACAAGAATAGGTGCAATTCAAATCATTTGTGTTTTAACAAGTAGAGCTTTTAAAGTGGCCAATCAGTAAATTCATAGTTTGGCACAGAAAACTAGTTAAAATCGCTGCATGCTTGTTTGCATTTGTATCGACGTGCATACCATGGGATATATGTGAATATGTACCTATATGCATGTGTTTGTTAATTGTCATCTTATATTTATACGGTGACAACACAGACAAGCGTGCACATGTGAGTGTGTGTGTGTGAATTATTTGATAAGAAAACAAGTGATTTCCGCCCAGTCGGCTGGTCTGACCCCCTCCAGATGTCAGTTTCACATTACAGAGAGGGTAAGTGCAACGTGCCCTGTCACAAGTTAGGAAAACAAGCTTCTAGCAAACAGAGTTGCATCTTGGTGGGTCTCCTGCTGATTGGTAACCCGGTGTCCCCTGCAGACTGCAGAGAGATCCTGCTTCCCATGATGACAGATCAGCTAAAGTACCATCTGGAGAGACAAGAAGATCTGGAGGCCTGCTGCCAACTGCTCAGCAACATCCTTGAGGTTCTGTACCGGAAGGACGTGGTGAGTAACCGTGGGGTTGCCTCCGTGGACCCCGCGGCAAGTGTGGGCCTATGATCCTCCTGAGACCTGGCCTCGACGGACCGAATCACATTTGATTCATTTAAAAAAGAACGGCCTGAATTTTAAGGGTTACCCTTTCTTTCTCTTTGGGCCTTCCCTGGTGGCTCTAATGGTAAAGTATCTGCCTGCAATACAGGAGACCCTGGTTCAATCCTTGGGTCAGGAAGATTCCCTGGAGAAGGGAATGGCAACCCACTCCAGTATTCTTGCCTGGAGAATCCCATGGACAGAGGAGCGAGCGTGGCGGTCTACAGTCCATGGGGTCACAAAGAGTCAGACACGACTGAGCAACTAACACCTTTCTCTTTTTCTCTGTAGAGTTGCATCCTCAAATTATTTTTTATTTATGTATAAAGCTTGATGGGGCTTCCCCAGTGGTAAAGAATCCTCCTGCCAATGCAGGAGGTGCAGGCACATGGGTTTGATCCCTCGGTTGGGAGGATCGCCTGGAGGAGGAAATGGCAACCCACTCCAGTCTTCTTGCCTGGGAAATCCTATGGACAGAGGAGCCTGGCGGGCTACAGTCCATGGTGTCGCAAAGAGTCAGACACGACTGAGCGACTGAGCAGCAAAGCATGATGATTGTATTATCATGTGCGTCTTTCCACATTAAAGATACTGTTCTGTTTCCTATGACTTCTCAGCTCAGTGACTCCCAAGACTGGGATTTGATATTTAAGGTCAGAGGCTTTGATGTTAAGAATTAGAAACAAACAGAGGCAGGCTAATTGCCTACTTTCCTTCAATCATTATTTTTAATAAATAATACTTAGTATTATTATTTTATACATGAGCATAGTTGTTGTTGCTTTAAGTCAGTGGTGCTTCTGAGAATTTTGAGAGCAGTTCTCTGCCCCTTTTTGCAGGTTCCTTTCCGTATAGGCATTTTTTCCTGTGCTTTCTTTGATGTTTCTTTTTTTAAATGGTATTTTCTTTTGCATTTCTCAATTGTATGCTTATTCCTCTGACCTTTTTGTCTTAATAAAAAGCTGGCCCAAGCACATGTGGAAACATCTGACTCTCTGCTCCCCGACCCCATTGTACCTACCATATGCATTTGTGCACATGTATGTGCACATGTAAAGTCACTGGTTCTCCAGCTGTGTCTGGACAGCTGTACAGAGCCATGTCTGTCTCTGCCTTTAGCAGTGGCCAGATGAAGGTTTTTAAGTTAGCAGGGCTTGTTCTTAGCTCTCCCCCATGCAGCCTCTGGACAACTCCCCAGTCCAAACACATGCGCACCCAGACACACACGGTCCTGTCCTGCCCCCTTCTTTGCTGCACCTGCTTATCTTCCCAAAGTCTGGATGGTGTGCTTGAAAAGAGCTTGAGTTAGTTCTCTGAGACTGTGGCTATGTCCACCCTTCCCAGGCTTTGCCTTTGAAAGCTCTTGCAAGCCTTAACCCAAAGGTCAGCCTTCAATCATCCCAGTCCGGGCCTTTTGAGAAATGCTCAACATCGCTCATTATTAGAGAAATGCAAATGAAAACTACAATGAAGATATTGCTTCACATCAGTCATCAGAACGGCCATGTCAAGAAATCTACAAACAGCAAATGCTGGGGAGGCTTTGGAGAAAGGGGAGCCCTCCTACGTGGTTGGTGGGAATGCACATTGATACAGCCACTATGGAGAACAGTATGGAGAGTTCTTCAAAACTAAGAATGAAACTACCATATGACTCAACAACCCCACTGCTGCTGCTGCTGCTGCTGCTGCTGAGTCGCTTCAGTCATGTCCGACTCTGTGCGACCCCATAGACAGCAGCCCACCAGGCTCCTCCATCCCTGGGATTCTCCAGGCAAGAATACTGGAGTGGGGTGCCATTTCCTCCTCCAGTGCATGAAAGGGAAAAGTGAAAGTGAAATCACTCAGTCGTGTCCGACTCTTCGTGACCCCATGGGCTTCAGCCTACCAGGCTCCTCTGTCCATGGGGTTTGCCAGGCAAGAGTACTGGGATGGGGTGCCATTGCCTTCTCTGAACAACTGCACTACTAGGCATATACTCTGAGGAAACCATAATTTAAAAAGACACATGTACCCCAGAGTTCATTGTAGCACTATTTACAACAGCTTGAACATGGAAATAACCTAGATGTCCATTGACAGATGAATGGATAAAGAAACTGTGGTATATATATATACAATGGGATATTGTTCAGCCATAGAAAGGAACACATTTGATTCAGTTCTAGTGAGGTGGATGAACTTGGAACCTGTGATACAGAGTGAAGTTAGTCGGAAGTGGGAAAAACAGATATCGTGTATTAATGCATAAGTATGGAATCTAGAAACAATGGTGCCGATGAAACTAGTTGCAGGGCAGGAATAGAGACTCAGACCTAGAGTACAGATTTGTGGACAGAGAGGGGGAGGGGACAGATGGAGAGGTAGTGTGGACACATGCATTAGCACGTGTAAAGTAGACAGCCAGTGGGAATTTGCTGTATGACTCAGGAACTCAAACCGGGGCTCTGTGACCACCTAGAGGGGTGGGATGGGATGGGAGGTGGGAGGGGGGTTCAAGCGTGAGGGGACATATGCATACATGGCTGATTCACATTGTTTTATAGCAAAACCCAACACCATATTGTAAAGCAATTAGCCTCCAATTAAAAACAGTTCAGTTCAGTTCAGTCGCTCAGTCGTGTCTGACTCTTTGCGACCCCATGGATTGCAGCACGCCAGGCCTCTCTGTCCATCACCAACTCCCGTAGTCTACCCAAACCCATGTCCATCGAGTCGGTGATGCCATCCAACCATCTCATCCTCTGTCGTCCCCTTCTCCTCCCGCCCTCAATCCTACCCAGCATCAGGGTCTTTTCCAATGAGTCAACTCTCCACATGAGGTGGCCAAAGTATTGGAGTTTCAGCTTCAACATCAGTCCTTCCAATGAACACCCAGGATTGATCTCCTTTAGGATGGATTGATGGGATCT
Organism: Okapia johnstoni; assembly: GCA_024291935.2. NCBI lineage: Eukaryota > Metazoa > Chordata > Mammalia > Artiodactyla > Giraffidae > Okapia > Okapia johnstoni. Next base: position 83,282,049 of record CM044318.1, read on the forward strand.
CCTTGCAGTCCAAGGGACTCTCAAGAGTCTTCTCCAACACCACAGTTCAAAAGCATCAATTCTACGGCGCTCAGCTTTCTTCACCGTCCAACTCTCACATCCATACATGACCACTGGAAAAACCATAGCCTTGACTAGACAGACTTTTGTTTGTCCAATTAAAAACAGAAAAGAGTGAAAAAAAAAAAAAAGATTGTAAGGGAAAAGTTGTAAGGCCAAGACTTATAGCCGAGGCAGTGCCTGCCTGGCCTGTGCAGAGCGCCTGGAAAACCAGTTTAAACACGTTTAGAGTTCATGAAGAAGAATCAACAGTCCCATCACACACGAGACTCAGGAGCACACTTCTACTGATAGGAGATGCTCCAGCATGCTGAATTTTAGGTGTTGTGCTAAGGTGATATTTAAACATTCGATTCTATGCAAGCATACCCACATTATTGGCATCTGACATGCAGCGTGAGCTATATGGTTGTTATCTGCCGGTCTCTGTGTACAAATGGGCAAGTGTCTTTTGAAAGCTAATTGGTGAGCTAATCAGGGATCATAAACATTATATTGTTTAAACAGATTTGCTTTTATTTTTAAGGTTTGCTTCAATTAAATTACTGTGATTATATAACATTACCATTAATGGGCTATAATTAATAAAACGCCTTGAGTTTTCTTTGTGAAGGCTTTTGCCTGTGACAAGGGCCATTTTTCATCTCGTTAAGGGTTGTAATTGATTTACTCTTTACAGGGTAAATAGATTCCGTGACAGCCGCGGGGCTGGCATGTTAATGACTGTCTCAGGTGTTGGTTCACACGCGTGTGTCTCCTGCAGGGCCCGACTCAGAGGCACGTCCAGATCATCATGGAGAAGCTTCTCCGGACCGTGAACCGAACCGTCATCTCCATGGGGCGGGACTCGGAACTCATCGTAAGTGCTCGGTGACACACGCGTGGGGTCTCACTGTGGCTGAGAGCATCTTTCCCGGGAAAGTCATTCACTCTCAGGCTTGAAAATCCACATGGTCCTCTTGCACCAGCCTTTTGAAACTGTCTCTTACTACAATATAGCAAGCAGTTGCAATGCATTTATTTACAGCCTAGTAGGTTAAGTGGGCTCATTTTCCATGATTCTAGAAGCAAGTGTCAGAGGTGAAGAGCAAGCACACCCACGTTTTGTAGACGGAGGGTTTGGGTCTAGTTTTGTGGTTGCTAGCTTCTAGCAAAGCGTGTTTGTTTTCTTCTAAGTTCCCATACTCCAGGCAGTTGCTTTCAACATATTTACACTGAAGATCCCATTAATAAAATTTTATGAAGGGCCTTAAAAAGTAATTGAGGCACTCTGAGTTAGCTATTTTATTTCTTCTTTAATGTATTGTAGATGTTCCTCTTACACAGATACAAAGCATGGGATCTATTCTTTTGCTCACGGTTTTTACCAATAACATTAGCTGTCTTTCAAGTTTTGATTTTTCCCAGAGTTTGCCACCATCATGATTCTTAAATTTGGTTTCATGGGCAAAAGATGCATTTGTAGGTCTCATTTAATTTCTTTCATTTCTAGTATGTATTACCATTTAACTAAGTTTGATGGCTCCTATTTCAAAAAAATCACTTTCCTAATTAAGGAACAAAAAAAATCCAGTTAGAGTTTTCCCTGGCAGTCAGACTAAGCACACTGGTCTCCCTTGGGTGAGTTTAGTTCTGTCTGCATAGCCTGGGCATGGATCAGTATGGGGACCCATCGGTTTCCTTCAGACATAAAGCAGGAACGAGGCACTGGGCTTGTGTTGGTCTCTGGGGCTGCGTCACAGTGAAGGATGTGGCGTGTGGTTTTGGATGCATCACAGAGAATAATCGCTGCCTTTGTATGTTTCCATGCAGTAAAATTGTCTAGTTTATGTGTCTGAGTTTTACCACAGGTTGTGTGCAGATTTTCCTTTCTAAGGTATATCTCTTTTAGGTTTAAACTATAACATGTATAAATTAAGGATTTTTCCTTGTAAATTGAAGTTATTTACCATGGACTCTTCCATTATCCTGTAAACCTCACTTGCTTCTTTATGCTCTTCATCATTATTACTCTTCTTTCCTGTAAACTGGAAATGCTTTCGTATAGGTCAGTGGAGGGTGAGCCCCATGGAGGAAGACTTGGGGTGGCTGCAGAGGCACCCCAGGGTCCCAGTGTTCCTGTTTTGGGGTTGTGCCCTGGGTGCCCCTGGGATACTCTGTCATAGTGGAACTCAAGAGGGCTTTAAGTAGAATGAAGGATGTGTGGCTAGAAGCTGACCTGAGTTTGGTGTCGTTGTGCTGAGACCTCTGTGGGAATGACATTCTGGCCGTCACGGAATCACAGTGAGTGTGTGATGGGCAGTCTTGGTGGGCGGATGGGGGAGGTGGCTGGCGTGGTGGCCAGTGAGCAGGTGAGACGGTCCTGTCTCCAATTAGCAGTGTGTTCACTCGGATCACAGCCCACTGGCCAGCAGTTACACTGGGGAGAGGAGGGCAGGGAGGACACTCACAGCAGCTTGGACGGGACCTTGGGATGTGGGAAGATTGTAAGACACACTCACAGCTCAAGCTGAGGACCTAGTCCGGATCTTGCAGGCAGAGCATGGTGACTTCTCAGACCATGTGGTCCAGGGGGCCTTTGGGAAATTTCCCATGTCTCAGGCACAGCGATAACAGTGATGATATAATAGCTGCTCCTCCTCGAGCACTGCTGTGTGTGCCCAGTTCAGTTCAGCTCAGGCACTCAGTCGGGTCCGACTCTTTGTGACCCCATGGACTGCAGCACACCAGGCCTCCCTGTCCATCATCAGCTCCTGGAGTTTACTCAAACTCGAGTAACTCAAACCATCAAGTCGGTGATTCCATCCAACCATCTCATCCTCTGTCGTCCCCTTCTCCTCCTGCCCTCAATCTTTCCCAGCATCAGGGTCTTTTCCAATGAGTCAGTTCTTCGCATCTGTGTGTGCTGGGCACTGGTTAATGCACAGGAGAGCCTCGCTTAATCCTCCCCTTCCTTGTGCATAGGCCCCTGCAGAAATGCCCTGCAGGGAGGTGGGAAATGGCCCCAGACCCACAGCTGGCACGGCAGGGCTCGTGGGGAGCCCTGGTTTGGCACCTGAGCTGGCTTTCTTTGGTCTCTTCTGGAAGACTGAGATCCGTGATCCTCATCTCAGCGGTGGACCAGAAGGTCCCCAGGAGGACTCTGAGTTCCTCCTGGATCCGCATCCTTGTTCGGCGGGAAGTAAACACTTTGCTGTTGGCTGCCTTCAGTCACATCCATGGACCACGTGCCAGGATGTCCTGGAGGGAGAAGGGGCCAGACCATGGATTGGCAGCCGCTTTCCTGAAGGGCTTGGAGGGACACCTGTGTCCTATGGAATCCTTGCGGGTTCCTGGGAAGAGCCCTTGCACTGTCAACCAGGGGGGCAGGACCCAAGCAGATCTGGGCAGACCCAGGCTCTGTCTGACCTTATCTGCAGCCTTGCTCCTATGGCACAGGTGGCGGGGGTTCAGGGCACTATTGGGGGGTCAGTGGGGATGGAGTAGAGCAAGCTGCCCACACAGAGGCTCATCGCCCCCGCCTAGCCCGTCTCCAGAAGAAGTCTCCAGAAGCAGGAAGAGGACTTAGGTCCTAACCTGACTCTTCCCAATTCCCACATCTCTAATGTGTATACAAGGAGCCCAGATATTCTTTCCCTTAAAATGAATTAAGCTGTCAGGGAAGGACTCTCAAAAAAAGAAAAACCCCAAATCTGAATATCCTATAGTTATTTCATGAGTGGTGACAGCGTCACGATGTTTGCAGAAAGGACATTCACCATTTCCAACTGGAGATGCTCAGGAAGCTCTTTTGGGGGCCAGGGGGCCACGAGTCCACTTTGTGACAGCCACGGAGAGGTGAGACTGAAAGGCTGCCCGGCTCGGGGAGCTGGGCTTTGCTCTGCCCATCGGCTCCCGTGCAGATTTGTGCAGCGGCTTCTTAAGGTCACTGTCGTTGCTCTGTGAATTTAGATGAGAAGAGGATCCAGGGGGAAAAAATATCCCTGACAAGATGGACAAAAAATACTTCATCAGGGGCCCTTCTAGAGTGGGAAACAAGCAGCATGCTGTTTATCGGCCTGCCCGGGGTCAGCTGTGCCATCCTCGGTGTGACACAGCGATTCCAGGACTTATGTGTCTGCTCCCGTGTGAATCGGCTCACCGATTCTGCATGATCGCTGAAGATGGACCTAAAAAACCCAAGTGATTTAAAAAGTTTTAAACAGCTATGCTTCACTTAATGATTTATTTCATGATATTGTCAACAGTGATAGTAGACGTGTGACCTCTGTTTCCATCAGAATTATTCATCAGCTAGGGATGCTGTTGTGGCCTGGCGGTTTCCCCTTCTATTCATATACGGGACTGAGAACTGGGGAACTTCACACGTTATTCACTAAGCTGTGATGTACAGCCTAAGCCTTTTCTTTTGTCTATATCTGTGGTATCTTATAAACACCATGCAGTGGGTTATATATCACTTGTTTTTGTTTCTTTTATACCTTTCAAATTTGTATTTGAAATGGGCTGTTGGAACGCATCTCAGGCAGAGGATAAAAATATGCCGTGGACCAGATGCCTTTTTGACAAGGAAACTCCATTTGGCAAGTTAAGGGTTGTAGATGGCTTGGATGTCGACCATGGGCCCTAACACAGAAGACTTGCAGTATCTGACCACCGAATTAAGATGCCATTTTATCTTTATTCCAGGATTGTCTGATGCTGTATAATAGTGGGTTGAAATGCTGAGTTTAACACTGTCTGATTTCAGATTTGATTTTTCTCTTAGTCTTTTAAACGGTTTCTAGGCTGACAGCGCTCAGCATCTCCCTTGGTCATTGTGTTCGGTTCTGAGCAGGGGCCCTGGGGGCTTAGGTGCTCTTGTCTGGTGGGCAGGTGGCCTGACCACTTATGTGGTGGGCGACATGGGTACCCTGACCCTCCCGCAGGACCCCCGGACAAACACAGCCCGTGTCTTTGTTGGAATAAGTGCTGTAAACAAAACTGGGTTGAGAGCAGAGAGGATAATACCCATGACTGTTCCTTCTCCTGGGATGTTAGCCACTGCTGCTGCTTTCAGATGATCAGATCTACATTCCGTTATTGGGTCCTTTAAAAATGTAATTGAGTGAGGACTTGTAAAGAGTTTTTCTGTGGCCTGGATACACACCAGAAGACTGAAAATTACTAATTCACTAACATGAGAATGTGGGCCTCTTCAAAAGAAAGATTCCCCTGGAAAACTGACAGAAGTAGGCTTAGCAAAGGGCAAATTCTGCCTGCATTCACCTCTTGCTCTTGTGACCACCGGACCTCCTCATTGCCTGGACTCAAGTGATGGAAGAAGTTCTTTTGTTTCCACTCTGAGAACCAGCTGTAGGGGTCGCTGATGGGTGCGGTGTTTCCTTGTGACAGTAGCACCAATGATAGGGAAGATGCTGTTAGTGAAAACCCACGGCTTTCTTTGAGCCTGTGTGATCTACAAGGACCTGACACGCTTCTGCATTTAAAAACTACTGTAAGAGACGTGGTCTCCCCCTGCATGGAGCCCCTTTACCAAGATTATCACCAAGACTTTTGACAAAGACGTTCTGTCCCCATGCACGCACATTCATTTTGCGATATCTGTTCTAATGGGCTTTATGTATGAATGTGCTTTTAACAAAGTGCGGATCTTAACCTTGCTTCGCAGAAGAAAACGATACCTTATAAAAGTTTCAAATGGACAGTATCTGCTTTTTCTATGTGAGTATTACAAAAAGTGTCTCTAACGTGTGTGTTAATAAATCTACTCAGAAAACACCTGACTCACAGAAAATCATCCTGACGTGGGTACACGTATGAGTTGTGATGACTTTATCAATTCATTCCCGTTCGTTATTGTACAGCAGTGTCCCCTGCCTTTCTCACAGTCCCGTGGCCCTCCTATTGTTTCAAGCTTGGTTACTGACTATAGATTTGTTGCTGAGGAAATAAAGATCACGTCATTCCCTGGGTAAAATATGCTGTGAGATTCTTGCATATTCATCCCAAACTGTATCTTAAGTTAATTACTGAGTTACTTAAAAGGCAGTATACAGCTTGCACCTGAGCGTCTCACCTGTCAGAATGTTTGTTGCACATAATATCACGATCAGTTACCACCAATTCACAAAATGCGATGTTGTTTCTGAATTGTGTAGCTCTTCTCTTCTGCTCAATAAATGGGTTGTTCCCTTATCCCATGCCAAGTGTGCCAATGATAGAGATTTTCTAGATAAAAGGAGACATATCGGTGTGGAAGGCAGCTGCTGTGACCTTTAGGTGACATGTAATCATGTCAAATTTTACTCGCTGATAAAAATGCCCCCGAAGAACCATTCCAGCTTTGGTGGGCTTTGTAAATACATTGCGTCCTCACAGACAGCATGGAATGGAGAGGTTCATGGCCTGTCTCTCATTCTTGTTCTCGCTGTCTTCAGTGAGAAGCACAAAGCAAGCACTTGAATTGAATGGTGCGTCTTCTGAGTTGGAACTGAGGTGGTGTATCTCAGATCCGCCTTGCCTATGGTGGTACCCAAGGAGAACGGCTTTGCGAGGCGTGCGCATTGTTACCATCTGAGACTGGAGTCAGCCTTGTGTGGGTTCATGAACAATGATGCCGTGACTGCCACACCTCAGGTCTCCATGGCAACGGACATCTCGGCAACCTCGTGGGATGGGGGAAACTTCTGCCAACTTCTTGTGCCCTTTCCAAGAGAGCAAGGTTTTCCCACATCTTGATTTCCCCCGATCATACTCCACTTGGGGGGTCGTCTGAGACTGAAGGACCATATGCAGCGGCCTGGGACCGCTCCATGGAGGCTAGTCACACACTTCTAGCGTGATGGGGGCACCTGCGTGCAGAATGTCTTGAATCTGGTTATCGATGAGAGAGGACCTGTGGGGCAGCACAGGGTGAGCACGTGTGTGAGTGGTGTGTGGCTCACAGATGACTGTCGAGTGTGATTTGGAGTTTCCCCAGGTGCTCCGGGCATGGAGTCTTCCTCCCCATCCTGACTCCATCCTAACCCCTTCGTTGCCCAGAGGCACTTGTGAGGGCAGTGGGGGCCTTCTGTCTCACCCCATCCTTGCGAGTGGACTTTGTTATGGCAGAGCCTGCGAAAGTGGGTGGTGACTCTCCTCTCCTAGGTTGCCAGGGTGCCTTTTGCCTTTTGCCAGCTTGGGCTGGTCTTCATGGGAGAGGCAGGGTGCTCAGCCCAATGGAGGTGCTGGTCTCCCATCCTGGGGATGAGGAAGAAGGGAAGGAGATGGCCAGTTTCCTGCAGCTGGGGACTTGCTGGGTGGATGATCTAGAATCTGCCTTGGTGGGGGGGGCAGGGGGATGATAGGATTTGCCCTGGAAATACCAGTGAGGTCAGTTGTCTCTGAGGTTCTTCAAAAATTAGACCTACTGTGTGTGGTGCCCTTTGATCTTAAAAGCCATCACATCCTCCTGGCAGCTGAAGCCCGTGCCAGCGGGTATGGCCTGGTCAACTTAGTCTGAGCTGGATTCCAGCCCTGCCCCTGCCAGGCCAGGCTGTAGGCAGTGCCCACACCCTATGAATTTTCTCCTCTTCTGAAGACTGTAGTTCTCTTCAGCCTGAACACCCTTCCTTCATTATTATTTCCTTAGATGAATGGCTTCTCTTTTCCCAGACTATTGAGACTATGAAATAAGTTTAATAGCCGCACAAAACGTGACCTTTGATTTTTTTTATTTAAAAATTAATAAAGAACTTAGTGACAAGTATAATAATTTAATCTCTATACGTAATGCCAAGTGTACATCTACATATGAGGGAACACAGTACTTTTTACCTTGGTTTTGTATCAAAGATTTTACCTAAATCTTTCTAAGAGAAGAGTCATCACCTGTGAGTGACACGTTGCAGTCATGAAATGAGATTGAAAATATTTGTTTCCTATTCTGAAGATAACTTCATTTTAAGATAGGAATTCATTTATCTTCAGTTTCCTTTTAGATTCTGAAAATGTTTTTTTTTTTTTTTTTCTTTTTTTTTTTTTTTTTTGGTCTAGACTGCTTTCAGACAGTGATGTTACTTTGTTTACGAGGCTGTCCTCTTGTTTAGACAGAATTATGGTACTAAGCAGAAAGCTGCTAACACCCTTATTTCAATTCACTGAGACAGTCAGGATTCTGAAAACACAAGGAGAGATAACTTGTTGCAAACGTGTTTTTATAACTTTAGTTAAAAACAGTATAAAATACATGAAACACATGTTTTTCAAATTTTATCTCTACACGAAACAATTGCACTTCCTTCATGGTATATGATAAATTTAACTCAGTCTTCTCCTTACACAAAAATATTTCTCAGTTCTATTAAGTGATATTCTAGGATTCATATCCTCATGTATCGATTCCACAAAAGATGCATGGTTTTTCTTTTAATTAAAGCGCCCGTCTGCGAGACAGCTGGAGCAACCCCCAGAGAAGGCTTACACGAGACGCTCCTCTCACCCTTTGCTTTTTCAAGCCCACTAAGGTCCTTGTAGAGTCAGAACACTTAGAACAAAAAATAGATTTGCTATTGGGTCAGAAGGAAAGTGTATGGCAAGGAATAGCTCCAATCTGAGAGATGCAGGTGGATCCTTTTTCCAAGGTTGACCACTCTGTTGGCATCTGATCAATAAGGTGTGCGTGTGAGCATGAGATTAGATAAGAAACAGTTGGACAGAGACTAGGAGACTCGGTTTCCTTGTACGTTCACAAACAACTCAAAATTGAAGTTGTACCCCCCCCCAAAAAAAGGCAAAAGAAGATGCCTACCTCCTGTTGTGAAAAGCCAAAACTGATAGACAGAGTCATTAATAGAGTAGGGGCTTTTGATTTCTATAAAAAGGTAGGTGCAAGAGAATGAGTGAGAAAATAAAGGGGCAGCTTTGTATTGCGGTGCGATCAAAAGAGAGCTTGAAGTGTCAGATTTATTTAGAAAAGACCTACAAACATTTGATTCACAGCTTTCCCCTAGGTATCGTCATTAGTACCGCTCACTAATAGGTTAAATGTTGGTGACATTAAGGTGGTTTATCGGTAGCCGCTAAACTAAGCACACGGTTTCTCTTTGAGATGGTCAGATCTTCCCCAGCTGTTATGAAGCATAACGAATGGTATCAAACATCTGGCTCGGCTTTCGTGATGAACAGCGTCTCAGAGATTGATCCACAGAAACACTTTCCGGTGGCAGAGAATGCCTGTGATTTATCGGTGACTATAATCCACTATGTATCTCTCTGTGCGTTTTCAAATTCTTGCCGGGATCTATCATTTGGCCTTTGGGTACCAAAAGATTAAAGAATGAGATCTATGAAAGCTTAGTGTCCGAGAGCGCTGACCCTGTCAACTTTCAGTAATTAAAAGCATGTCCTGACTTTGGGGGACTCCTGGCTGCTGCTGGCCATTTGGAGAAGGAGCAGAAAGCATGTCGCCGGTCTGGAGATGAAGGAGATGCTGAATTTGAGGTGTCAGTGTGACACTGAGATGTGACTTGGCTTAGCGCTACAGCACATGAAGGCAAATATACATATAGTCACATTTTAGAGATTATTCATGGTCTCCGACCACTTGAAAAAAATTGTGCTTTCTCTGGAATTTGATGTGCTGAAAATTGCACTCGCACGCCCCCCTCCCCCCTCCCCCCCGGCTTATTTGCAAAATTAAATGTAGAAATGAAGTCCTTTGCAAACATAAGGGCTACTTTTTCTTCTCAGTATTTAAAAAAAATAAAGGCTTGAAAATAACTATGAGTTTTTGCTGTGTTACAGAGTGACAGCCTGCCATTCTGCAGGTTGATAACCTAATCCTTGCTGATCTGGGGGTGGGGGCATAGCATTTTTAGGTCTCACCTTTGATGGTGTGTTAGGTTTCGTTTCCGATTTTACATCCCACATCCCCGAACTGCAAAGACAGCTGGCAAGGTATGACCTGCACTCCCTTGCCTCTGTGAGCTGATCTGTCACAAAGGCCTTTTTGGTAAGCAGGGGGAGAACTGGGTGGTGCCCGGCCCACCACCGTTCACTCCATCCTATTCATTTTGGAAAAGGGTTTACTTTGAACTCCAGTGGGTTTTCAAGACAGGCCTTCAGACTCCAAACACCGTGAGTGTTAAAGGAACCAGAGTTTCCACCGTCCGTGCTTTTTAGATTCAGTTTTGGATTTTTGCTTGGGAGTTGAGGAGTACGTCTCCTGAGTGTAAGGCGAAGGTGCGACCTGAGTTTCCTCGAACGGATGAAGTTTCCGCAGAACTGGCTGGAGTTTGTCTTCCTGCTGCTTGAAATCTAGCTCCACACTAGAAAGCAAAGAGAGGGAAGGATTTAGTGGCTCAGTCTTTCCTATCTGAAGAGCTCCCTTAGTGCAAGCAGACTTTGGTGCCACCCCACCTGCGTAATGATTGATTGGAGGATGTTCATGATGTCATTTTATGGCTCAGCGTTAAGCAATTGGCAAGAATATGTTGGAGCTCTCAGTCATTATGAACTGTCTCCAAAAAGTTCACTTTCTTCTTAAAATAATTTACTTAGCATTCATTGCAAACCTCTGAAGCTTTATTGGTGTACACAGTTGGTGTGAAAGCATAGACTGTTTGTTGAAACCAGAAATGTGACAGGTGAGTAACCTTTTGGCTTATCAATGGACTGCATACATGTGCTTCATGGAATAAAGAGTTAAGCAAAAATATAGAGTGTTTAGGGGTCATCTTAGTACGTTTATACCAGGTGCTTGGAAGCTCTATGCAGCTTTTCACAAGGTCAGAGTAATCCATTCATCTCACCTGAAATGGTCCTTAAGTGACATGACCTTGGCTTCTAGGCTCCTTTGCAAAATCTCATCTGCTTGAAAAAGTGGCAAGAACCCAAATATCCAAAAATGTGTGTTTTGTCAAGTCAACACCATTGAATGTCACTCATTTGTTCTCAAAGAGGTTTTTTTTTTTTTTTGGCAAAAAACATAGTAATCGGTGAAAGTGACGTAGAATTGTAATTACATGGCTGAAGCAATGTGCAAACAGGTAGCCACAGGAAAGGACATTCACCAGTAGTGATAGTGTTTGTGTTAGAACAACAGGATTAAAGCGGATTTTTAAGTGTATCTTGTTTGTTATGAAATTTCTCCTAATAATGCTGCAGCTTGCCTGGAGTCCTCCCATCTCTCCATGGCTTTGGAAAGGACCGCTGTGGACCCCCTAACTTTGGGTAGGACCCCCTGCTCCAGTGTCACTCTCCAGTGGTCAGCCAAGGGGCGATGGGCCCGGCTCCCTTCTGCTTTCCTCGCCTTAACCCTTATAACTTGAACTTGGGTGCTGTGTTAACCAGGCCTCCGGAGACCACTGCACTGTGCTCCTTCCTTCCCTGTCTGCTCTGGGTGCCCGTCGAAATGTCAGTAGATTTCAGTACAGGCTCAGCAGTGATGATAATACATGAGCTCATAACATTTTATATCCAGTGGAACCGTAAACCATTTATAAACATGATATTCTATTGATTTAGAGAACCATTAATCCTAGCCACATTTTGACATTTTGGAAAGACAAAACAGCAAAGCTGTATTATCTGGAGCTTTAAAAACAAGTTCAAGACCCATCTAATGGACCGTTTGATGCTTTAAATCCACTGTTGCATTTTTCTTATCATCAAAGACTATATTAGTGAAAAATTAAAAACACCATCAGAGAAGTTTATGACTAGTTTTCTGTCTGCTCCCAAAACAATGATTTCTTTCCCCTTCATTTCAAGTGGCCTGTTTGCATTATGCTGCAGTTTATAGGAAATAGACTAAAACCCCGTGAACTCATGACCTGCTAGTCTAGAACAGGGGTTGATGGAGGTTTGGTTTCTCTTGGGGACAGTTGTGAAAAGTGCAAACCTCAGGACATGCTGCCTTTGTGAAACAAGAGCCTCAGCTATTGTTTCAGTGGGAAGAACAAGGATTTTCATCGTGGCTTTCCCAGTTGATGCTGCGGCGGGGGTTGGGGACAGGGGAGCTCAGATAAACCCCTTCACCTCTTTAAGGTTCAGTTCCCTTCACTTGAAGGGGTATAATAATGACTGTCCTGATATCTCACTGAAACAGGATAAGGATCCCCCCGTACTGTCTCCCTTGAAAAATAAAAATTTCCTAAACTATAAGATGTGATTCAAATATTATTTCCTCTTATCATCTGTTGGTCACTAATTGCATAACGGCAACAGCCTATGAAAGTATTCTTCAACTTGGACATTTAACAGAGAAAACAAGAACCTTGCCAATGAGTCTGTAAGATATTATGGTATCCAATATGGTAGCGTGGGTACAAAAGAGTCGTTTTGTCAAGGCTGGTATTTGTCAAGGTTTAGTATTGAAAGCGTGTTCTCCAGATCATAACCATCTCAATAGGCCCAGATAGGTTTTGTGTTATTAGATCAGAGGGCGGGTGCTAGCATTTCCTGGGCCAACGGTACCATTCTGGTACCTGTAATTATTGAATTCCCATTAAGCATCTACAGTGGGAATCCTGTTATTAACCAATTTATCACACCGCAGAACCATGTAATCACAGCATAATCTAATCTGAGTTCTTGTTAACAAGATGACTCGACTTCATCTGTCAGTTGATTCCTGTCTGTAGTCCCTCGTGACCGAGAAGCTGCCATCCAGAGCAGCTTTCTCTGTGCAGGGAGTGACCTTGAGCCCGGCACCTCCCTCTCCGTCTGTCACCCCAAGTGACCACACGCCTGCTTGTCAGGTGCCAGGCAAACTGGAGCGCCGTGCCGTGCTGCCAGGTTGGAATGATGTGAAGGGCTCAGTCCAGGGGGGCTTTTCTCGTTTAGGAGGGAGCTCACCGACTCACCGGGGTGAGTCAAAAGCAGACAGCTGGCTGGACAGGGCGGTGGCTGAAGGCTAATCATCTGGCTGACTCTAGCTGACACAGAGCAAAGGTCCCTTCAGTCTCAGCGGCCAAATGGCCAGGATAAAGTAGCACCTGCTGCTCCGGTTCGCTCAGAGGACTTGGACGGAAGCCAGCGGTGGGCATTCTAGGGCACTTGGGCTGTGTGCCCAGAACGCCTCTTTCCGTGCCCATTCCTCCCTGTTTAACATAGTGAGCGGTCCAGATGGGGCCTTTGGGGGTGGGGATGGGGGCACCACCTGCCGGAGGGGCAGTGGCCCTCGCTTTGGGTTTGGAGCCTGATCAGATGGCGCTGCCTGGGTGAGCGGCGGTGGTGGTGGCCATGACTGTCCTGGAGCCAGTGTGTGGGGGCGCCGTATTGCTTTCTCCCCAGCCTGGAGCACGTGTCTTGGCTCGGGGGCGGCTCCCATCCTTACCCCTCTGTCCCCAGACACACAGGGCCTTCTGACCTTCTAGCACCTTCTGAAAGGTCCCCCAGAACCGTCCTTTCTTCTTCCTCTGCACCCTCTACAGATGACACATGATTATGAATTTGGCTCCGTATCATTTTGTCTCCATCCCCTGAACGGAGCGGCGTGGATGCCGCCCGTCTCTGCCCCCAGCACCTACAGCAGGGCCCGAACCGTGGCAGCCGCCTGTGTGATGTTTACTGAATTAACACATGAGCCTTAAAAGACAAATCCCATTGCAGCTTTCATCCCAGTTGCCCTGGGCTGCTCTGTCTTGGTGGATGATATTGGAAGTGCCCCCTGACTCTTACCCCCAGCGAGCCGCCTCCTTGTAAAGATAACCAGGGCTTCTCCCCCAGGCAGTGGCGCTGGAGTCCTCTCCCAGTGGAATCTGTGGCCAGGCTCCCCTCCATCAGAACCTAATTGAAGAAGATTCTGAAACTTCTGTTGCAGATCCACACCAGGATCTGTTCAGAGCCTGCTGCCTCCACTTCCACTCCTGACGTCCTCTTTTCTGGAAGAGTCTGCAGTAAGATCTTAGGGTGGGTGGGGTCTGAGGGTGCACTGGCTGGTGGCCAGCTGTGCTCTGTGAAGGAGATCCTGGAAGGGTCTTTTGAGTCTCTTCCCACTTGCCCTGTGGGCTAGAGACCCTGGTGCAGCTTTCTGCAGGATGTTGTGTCTGAGCTCCATCAAGGGTGACGTGTGTCCACCGTGTGGTGTGACGTGCCTCCCCAGCTCCAGCTCAGAGACGCATCCCCCAGTTGACCAGGCAGAGGAGGGTGGTGGTGTTCCAAGTCTGACCTCTGGGGCTCTCCTCATCTCTTAGGATTCCACGGGGGGGTTGCACAGCTTCCTGACACCTCCTGGGTCTCGGGGTCCAGCCACACGCGAGGCAGGGGCTGCTGGTGGTGCCACCCGACTCCCGCAGGCGAGATCTCGTGTCTGTGATGGGCTGTCGAGCGGGTGCACACAGCAGGCTGAACGCTCATGCCTCCAGAGGATAAGCAGTCTGGAAGAAGTCCTGACTCAGGCCTTTCTGAGCCAGAGTGTGAAGGGGCTGGAGCCAGGCCAGCCTCACCTAACCTGGGTGCTCTCTCCTTTGGTCCTGAGTTCAAAGGCAGCCTGCAGATTGTGCTGGGTGATCCAGGAGTGGTCCATGGACTGTTTACAAGATATGAACCCCTGGGATCTTTTAGTATTTACCTTTTATATCTCTTCTTTCCCTGCCTGTGTCCACCCAGCCAAACGCGCGTGCTGAGAGCTGAGTGGGCAGTGAAGCCGTGCTGTCCGACATGCCCATGAAAGCCTATGGCCACGTGATGTATGATTAAAGCCACGGGACACACACTTCACATCTTTGGTTAGTCTTTTTCTCTTGAAAATGGAAGTTTTACGTATAGGGACTTCACTTACAGAATTATCCCTCTGTCCATATCCAAGGAAATAAAAATCTGCTCTGGACTTCCAGCCGCTCTGGCCGCTAACCTGGGCTTTGTTATCCTCCCGGTGTCTCTGCCGGGCTTGTAGTAACGCTTCTCCCCACAACGTCACGCGATTCTGCAGAGGATCGTGGTCCCGGCGTCTCTGCAGATGCGCTGGTGTCTGCTGCTCCTATAAATACCCGAGCCCTGCCACCGTTCCCTAAGCAAGCTGCTGCCTGCTCCTCGAGTTAATTTAAGGGGAAATGGACATACAGCATCCTTTTCTCCAGCCCCCCTGGGGGTAGCTGTGAAGAGTCAAGAGCAGGCAAGTTTGGCTCCCAGGCACTTGTGTGTGTCCTGGACTGGAAGAAAACCTGAAATCTCTTGACTTGACAGTGTCGGCAGGGGTCGGTGGGCTGCAGAGTGGAGGCCTCCGTTTTTCATTCTCTTTGCATCAGATTACAGAGCCGCCGGGGCTCTGTGCAGCTCTGACTGACTCACGCTCTGCCACTGTGGATACATCATCCCACCCTCAGGGACTGGAGCTTCCTGGGCTGGGAAGTGATGGTGGAGATGCCCCCACTGCCAGGGGGCTCCTTGGAGCCACCAAATTTGCATGGAAACTGGGGCAAGCCCAGGGCAGCCAGCTCCCTGGGGTGTGGGAAGGCTGTAATCAGTGAGTCTGGGTGGGACAGACAGTGTCCCCAGAATATGATATATCAAGTCTGATAGCACCATGGAGGACACAGCGTTGTTCAGAGGAAGCTGAAGGTCAGGCCCTCCCCTTTGCAGGCCAGGTGGAGCAGGCAAGTCACTTTTCACTTCTGGGCACTGGTTTACATACATGACCACGGCTGTGCCTTTAGGGAGTAGACGAACCAGGACCCAAGACAGCCATCCTCCTCCACATCACATGACTCCTGGCAGGCCCCATCCAGCCGGCATGTCCAGAATAGCCTTGTTTCCCCAGCCTGCTGCTCCGTCCTTCCCAGACTCAGCCGGCGAGCTGGGCACCTTGGGGTCTGGCTGGACGTGCCCTTCCTGCCCGCTCCCATCTGCTGGGTCTGGGGCAGCCCCTCTCAGCAAGCTCCAGGGACTCCTCTGCCCCCGCAGACCTTCAGCTCTTTTCACTTTGGCCGCAGAAACAGCCATCCAGTGTGAATTCTCTCCATCTCTCTCCCATCCTAACCCGATTTCCAAGTACCTGAGCCAGCTCAGGGAAACCTGAAACTCCTTGACTGTTCATCCTTTCCACCTAGGTCACCATTGCCTCTTCCTTCCATGGATGTTCTAGACCCATCACATATACCTGCCCCCTCCCTGTCCTGTTCAAACCCCTCTGGACCAACTTCTGAGGGTCTCTGCACACGTTCACCAGAGCACTTCTGGCTCATGTTGGATCGTAGCTCCTTTTCTGAGTTCTGTGAACTCATCGAGAGATAGGCCATGTTGACGTCAGTGCTGTCTGTGGTGCCTTTAATACTGTGACAGGCTCAGCACAGAATCTTGGTTTACTGAGATAAAATGATGACCTAAACCCATATCCTATCACTTCCATTCTCGGCAGAATGCTGTGCTTTGTTGCCTGGTTATAACATTCATTAAAATGGACAGACGGGGACTTCCCTGCCACTTCAGTGGTTAATATTTCACCTTCCAATGCAGGCGATGCAGGTTTGGTCCCTGGTCGTGGAGCTAGGATCCATCCCACGTTCCTCTTGGGTCAAAAACACCAAAATGTAAAATGGAAGCAATATTGTAACAAGTTCAATACTTTAAAATGGTCTACATCACGAAATAATCTTTAAAACAAAACAAAAAAAATCTTTAAAAAGTGAAAGTATGTACACAGAACATGCCCATAAGTTATATACCTGTTATATGTATATGGATCTCATTCTGATAGTTTCCAATATTAAGACTATGAACATAGAAGTGATTCATTATAATGAACCTCTTCTGCCACCACTCTCACACACAGTAGGTGCATGATAAAAGTTTACAGAATCACTGTAAGATTTAAAATACCAGAAATAAATGAGTATTCAATAATATTAATACCCGAACTATAAGATCTATCCCCTTTTCATGATATCCTATGGCAAAGAAATTATGGATATAAAAAGCAAAACAGTAGCAGGTTATGCTAGCTATAAATTATACTTTGAAATAGCCAAAATTAGAGTTAGACAGTGACCTTTCTGAATGCACCTTGGTATGTGTCCTGCCCACACAGAATAGGCATTCCTTTTAGGCTTGGCTGAAGCCCCACCATTGGTATCTTTCTTATCTGTGACTTCCTCTGGAGCAGAAAGACTGATCTACCCCCCATGCTGCGTCTAACTGTTCAAATCTGAGGGCTGGCCAGGGGCAGAGGGATGAGGGAACTGTGTTTGAGCCTCCCATCATTTCGAGCCACAGAGAGGTCAAAGCAGAAAGACTGAATCCCGTTTGTAACCTCCGCCCATAACCATTTCTTGGGTAAGAAAGGGGCCAGATCACTAACAAGAGTGTCATGTGTGTCAAGCATAACAGAGGCCACACTCCTAGCGAGTCATCAAGATCAGAGATTGTATTTAGAAGGGGTGGATAATTATTAAATGTGGACTGCCAATCTGCTGCTGTTCCTGGCCTCAACAAAGAGCGCACATTTTTAATTAAAAAAAAAAAGGAACAAACATCTTTAGGCAGGACATGGATTATAACGGCAGTTAAAAGGAGAGAACACAGGACTCTCCAAAATCATTTGCAGTGAGTCCTGCAGGTGCCAGGGCTGAAGCACCCAGCCAGGTGACCTGAGTCGGGATGGCCGAGATCTTGGCCATCACCTTGTCTTCTGTTCTGATCCTGAGCATGGATAGTCTGCTGCCCAGAGAAGAATGCCTTCTTGGGGTAACAGTGCTTGAGCTAACATGCAAAGCAACCCAAATCTTCTAAGCCTCTCGAGTTGAAGATGCGTTCAGGAGCTCCCTGTATTCTGACATGATCAGAGAGAGCCAAGATATGGACTGGTGACAGCTCTCAGCAGATGGACCTGAAGAACATTAGCTTCTGGTGTCACCAGTGACCAGCCTGAAGTCCTGGGCTCCCCACTGCTCTCCAGAGATGCGATGTCTGTGGGACCAGTACCTTCAGGAGGCTGATGGGGGAGAAGTATCAGCTGAGTGACCCCTGCAAACTGTAGGTGGTTTCTCTTGTCATTGAGTCACCCAGGAACTTTACATGTTCATTGCTTTAAGGACTGGATGCTATATTTACCCCAAAGGAAAATGTCCATGGTCGTCTAAAAAATGAATTACACTGATTTGCTCATGACACTAACAACGTAACCCCTTCACACTGTTTTGGACATAGATGACTACCTCATTAATTTTGACTTTTGAGGGTCTTAAGAGGAGGGCTGTCAGTATAATTAGCCTTTCTCTGCTGAATACATTTTAACTAATTGCTTTACAAATAATATGTTGAGATGAGTAATCAGTTTTCAATTTTACAGCTGTAATCAGTTACACATTAGAATTTTTGATACTAAAGGTTAGTAAAATGTCACTAAAGATACTAAAACCTAATCCTTACATACTGGGGAAAAAGAAATGGAATTCTAATAGAACAGACAAAGCTTGGATTACTGGCTTGGGGAATTTTCAGGGAGAATTTTGAGGTTTGTTAAATCATTCTTTTTTTTTTTCTCACTTTTAATTTACTTTATTAAAACACATTTCCTTACATCAGAGCAACATCACCTAAGGTATTATATTATCCAGGGAAATCTTTTCTGTCATCTCTTCCTGCCCCATCACTCACTGTAAATTCTAGGGAAGAGCACTAAGTATTAGACAAAAGGCTAATTTCCTCCACATCAGTGCATGTTGTTTAAGAACTTAATATGCACAAGTGGTGGTAATTGAAGCAGGCCTGGGAAGCCACTTCCACTAAGAGATAATCACTAAATGACAAAGACGGCAAAGATTCCACTCCAAGTGGGCTCTGGACAGGCCAGTGCTGGCCCCAGTTCTGCATACAAATGCAATTACCTCTCTTA
Organism: Okapia johnstoni; assembly: GCA_024291935.2. Classification (NCBI taxonomy): domain Eukaryota; kingdom Metazoa; phylum Chordata; class Mammalia; order Artiodactyla; family Giraffidae; genus Okapia; species Okapia johnstoni. The sequence continues at coordinate 83,300,926 of CM044318.1, forward strand.
ACAATAAGACTTCATTAGTCTCCAGACATCCAGTTGTGCTGACTGCCCTGATGGCGGGCCACCCTCACCAGCTCCCTTTTTGCAACACTCTGGGATCAGTGACATTTCCAGGCACATTTTATGTGGAATCTTTGCAGCCTTCTATTTTATGTTCTTATAGATGATGCAATGACTTTCCATCGATGATTTGAGAAAATGCAAACTGTTAATTCTGTGAAATCCTTGTTCAGTATCATAAAATGAGAGTATTTTTCTCATCTTTCCTGAAATCCTCCAGTCTCTTTGGAAAAGACCTTGCAGAATCTGGGAGCCTCTTTGATAAGCAATTAAAGATTGCAGTGCACTGGAAAGTTCCCTAGCTGCTGTAAGGATGAATGCTATGTGCTAGCCGCAGCCCTCCCCTTCCATCCTTGGAAATGCTCTGGCTGTTTATCTCCTTGGATCCTTCTGGTTGTTTCTAACCCTCTGGCTTGGGAGATGGGGGAGGTGTTCTAGCTCTAGACCCGCTCTAATGTGGTGCCCCTCCAAGATGGTCCTGTCTCCTGTGAGTCCGCCACCCCCCACTGGAGCTTCCTGGTTTCCTTCGGCTCCCGGTCCTCTGCCTTTCTTCACTGTGTCCGTGGCCCTCACCTTTGGAACAGAATGTTCCCCGTTGCCACTGCTCTATTGTTATAGGGAGCTTATGGTAGGGGTTCTGTGGGGTTGTCTTCAGTCAGCTCACCAGTTCCTCCAGTCTCCTGTTGTCCAGGGCCAAGCCCATCATTTCCTGGGAGTTCCATGAAAAATGCTTGCTGAAGAAATGCATACAAACATTGAATGGAAGGGACTCGAGTATTTTATCAAAATGGTAGTTTGAAATTTTGTCTATGCTTGACCATCATCAATTGCTCATATCACAAGATGAAAATATGATATAGACAACAGGGCATCCTGCAAGCTGCCTCCCTCTGGGGTGCTGAAAACAAAGTGACCCGCAGACCAGCAGCATTCCCTTCCCTTTGGGTGCTGAGTACGCCCAGAAATTCACTGCATAATTAATAGTGTCACTCGAGGTCAGCTGTGCAGTGGCCCTGAGGTTACAGAGAGGAAGCAGGTGTGGGCAGCCTCCTCCGGAAGGTATTGATGGTAGGAATTCTAACACTTTACAGGAAGATTTGAAATTCTGGTAAAGCTTCTACTTAATTAATCATCATCATCATCATCATTATCTTTTAAATCTCGCTTTCATTCCCCCAAAGCCTTTAAATTGAGGCTAGCAGAGGCTCTCCTCATCACAATGCACACATTTGAATTCAGGCCATTTTGTTGTGGTATTATTTTACAAATTTACCACTTCAGTTAAGCAGAGGAAATGGTATGTTGCATTGTTCCTTTTTGAAACAGAATCTGAACAAAGGATGAGTCATCAGTTAGCATGACTCATCAGATTAGTCTGACAAGAGACTTACCAAGATAGGGTGGGTACAAAGCATTTCAACTGCTTATGAGCAAAGATTATATTAGTAATTTATCCTTCAAACATTTTCTGAAATAATTACAGCCTATTTTGACAGGGAATATGAATGATAAGTCAGAAAAAGTTTTACTACAGAAAACTAAAACTTGTATCTCTTGTTATCTTGTTTCATGCTGAGATGGTCTTCAATTAGAATTTCACGATTGGTCCAGATCACAATGGAAGAAATGTCATTTTAGGGGAAAAAAAATGTCTTGCCAACCACCTCCATATTCCCAGGGATGGAAGACGTCGCTTTGGAGGTTTGGGGTTTCAGCATCTAGGAAGCAGAACAAACCCATTGCCCAAGGATGGAGGCTTGGCTTTGTGTAAATTGATTTGCCAATATAGGAATGGATGTTTTCAGTTGAGAAATGCCTGTGAATGCCCAGACTTTTATCTTCAAGTAGACTTTCTGTTGGGTTTCCCAGGTGGCTCTGTGGTAAAAAATCTGCCTTCAGTGTAGGAGATGACAGTTTGATCCCTGGATCTTCCAAGGGAAGATCCCCTGGAGAAGGAAACAGCACCCCACTCCAGTATTCTTGCCTGGGAAATCCCATGGACAGAGGAGCCTGGTGGCCTACATTCCATGGGGTGTCAAAGAGTCAGACACGACTGAGCGACTAAACAACAACATAGTTTCTGTTGAGGGTCTCAGATCCATCCATTTCGTTATTGTAGATCACTGATTCATGGGATTTCAGAGCTAGAAAGGACCTACCTGACCCCTTCCGGCAATCCTACAGGACTTAGAAATCTAACAGACACCCCTCCAAAGACCGAGGATGGCAGCTGAGCCCTAACCTCTTGGGGGCCCCCTATCTAAGCTTTCGTCCCAGGCAGGTTGATGTCTCCAGCCTTTTGCTTGCGGTCCTGGTGGCCCCCTTTCCCCTGAAATTGCTTCAAGATCTTTTGTCCCTTTTTTTCCCCTCCATCTCCTGTATATTTCCATGGCAGACTTGTTGTTTTACAGAGAAATACGTATCCCTGGCAGAGGCACGCATTTATTCAAGGGCTGTGTTGCTGAATATGCAGGCAGGCGGCTGCATCTTGGACACGACCCCCTTTGCGTGTCCCTGGGCCAAGTGTTACTGGCAACACAGTGGATCCTTACATGGCTCGGAGAGAGTAATTGGTTTTCAGGTGAAAAGCAATGTGTAAATACAAGATAGGCGGGGTCAAATTCATTGACCTCCAGGGCTCTGGGCCTGCCAGTAAGCAGGTATGACAAATTGCAACAAGGAGAGACTGGCAGCTCTGAGGACCCCTCATGTTCACCCAGGCTCTGAGACAACCACAGGCTGTGGCATTTGAGAAGATCTTCATTTTGAAACTCCTTTCACCTATTCAGTCCTGAGATGCCACAGGCATCCTATGGGAAGGACTCGGAAGAGCAGCAGAGATGATGGTCCGGGGGCTCCTAGAGTGTTCCTGAAGTCTAGGGTGTAGGCCCTGGTAGCTGAGGACCTGGCTGCCGGAGCCAGGCATGGAGCCAACTGCAGAGACTCTGAGCTGGAACATGTTCCCTTCCGATGGCCTCATCTCTACAGAGGTACTTGCCGGAATTGATGGGCCTATTGCAATTTCTTCCATGAGAAAAGAGGCCCTTCTTTCTTAAAGCCTTTGCAATTTGGACAGTTCCTCTGGCTCACCTCTGAGATGTCTGCCTGCCCAACTGCAGTGCAGCAGGGTCACCTGGACAGGTGAGTCCTTCTGCCCTATTGAGTTCTGGATGCTTTTCTGTCAAAGAAACCTCTGTTCTTCAGGAAGCACTTGACATTTGAGGATTGAGTCACAGGGCTGATGAACACGAAGACATCATCTGGCTCAATCCCCCCTTGCTCCACAATCGCCATGCTTTTTTGGCAAAAGAGAACTATGAGGGAAGGTTCCTATTTGGGTGTGTCAACAGCTGCCGGTTACCAGTCTTGTATCAGTCTTTGGTGCTCTGATGGCAGTATAAGAACTGGATTAGCCACCACCACTGTGCCCCCCCCGGGACAGTGTTGCCGCCCACCTGGGGCTGGATGCTCCTGGCAAAGAGACCTCTCTGTCTTTGATCCCTGACCCTCTGTCCTCACTTCTCCAGCTGTGTGCTCACCAACAGGATGCTGGGCTTGGATCTGCATATGCCGTTTGTTCTCACCATCGAAATGATGTGATTTATCTGAGTGTTACATAAATCACTGAAATACACTGGAGTCAAGAGGGAATTATTTCTGTGGGTGAGATGCTCCGGAAAGAGGAGGCTGCTACAAAGTACTGAGTGTGACAAATGGAGGGGTGGATTGACATCCAGAAGGCTCCTGAACTCAGATGCTGTCTCAAGACTGTGCTCCACTGCAGGGAAGTGGGTATGGTTCATGGCAGATACCTCGGAAGTCTTGTGGCGGTGACCCCAGGCACAGAAGACATCTGGTCCTCACCTCAAAAAGACTGGCATAACCTTAAATGTGAGACCCCGATTTTTATGGTTCAAATTCAAACAACATGCTTATGATTTCATTTTTGAGCTTTCTCCTCTTATCATCTCTAGCGCTCAGAAGACTCTTGCTGATGTCCATAACCCATGTCGAGAGTAACTGTTCAATTTTAGGGTTATAATTTTAAGTTATATCCTCTATAGAGTGATAGGAAAATTGGGAGACAGAGTTTGATGAGTATCTATGTTCAACTTAGTAATAATATGGAGATTTCTGTTTGAATTTGTAGCAGGAAGACTGCTTTTGTGGGGCAGTGGGAGTCCAGCTGAAATGTTACTAGCCTTCAGAGCCAGCCTTCAGAGTAACTTCCCTTTGCAACAGAAGTTTGGGTGTCAGGAAATTTTGTTTTTGTTGATCAGTCTGTTGGGCCTCCCTGCTGGCTCAGTGTTCAAGAATGTGCCTGCCAGTGCTGGAGATACAAGAGACCTGGGTTCAGTCTCTGGGTTGGGAAGATCCCCTGGAGTAGGAAATGGCAACCCACTCCAGTATCCTTGCCTGGAGAACTCCATGGACAGAGGAGCCTGGTGGGCTATAGTCCATGGGGTCCCAAAGAGTCGGGCATGACTGAGCAACTGAGCATGCATGCATGCATGCTAATGGGGCATTTTAAAATACTTTCCAAAAGAGAGATCTAAAACTCCAGTTTTTCTCTAGTCCCATCTCTCCTGGGATGCTCAGTGCGCTTAGGGAGCTGACGGTTGGGTGGCATGGCTGTCGAGGGCGCCCACTGTGCCCACTTCCTGAGGTTGCAGGCCACCATCTACCATCACATCTTTGATGACTGGTCTCTGTGAGTAGGTACATGTTTCTGCAGTGTGCAGGGATGAGCTGAGTGATTGAGACCCCTCTACCGGATGAGTGAGTCTTACTAAATTTTGTCAAATTCTTGTGGTCCTGCAACTCTCAGTTCTTACAAAAAATTTGTCATTGGCCTGTATACTGGGGTTCATACAGCTTGCTGGGTGAGCCACATCTAAGCAGTAACCCCTCAAGGCTAATTCCTGCCCTTGATTGTTGAATCATTTTTAATATCACTTTTTTTTTAATGTAAGTTACTTCTGGATTTACAGCTAAATTTATCTAAATGACCTCAGTTACATTGAAGAGTGTACAGATACATTCTTCTTTCAATCACCCACAGTATGTTCAATGGGTTTATGTCATCAAGCTCACTTTCCAAATCTGTGTTCACTTCTGCTCTGTTGCATGGAGACTGGAGGCGTTTCAGCTCTTGAGTGGCAAAAGCTAACTGGTGAGGATATTTCTGCCAGGAGCTCTCGATTCTTCGTTTCTTTGCCTAATTGACTGGTTGAGTGAAGGCGTTTTCTTTTATGTTACTTACATCCCTTCACTGTTGACTCAAAGTTCTCTCCCACAATATGAATGTAGTGAAGAGATTCCCAACAACCAAACTTCTCCATAGGTTTATATTCAGAGTGCTTGACTTCTCTTGCGTTTCATTTTCACCTCCTTGTTAATGGTGGGGAGCCACCAGGCATCTGAGAGGCTGGGCCAGGGTTGCTGGAGGGGACCCGGCTCCCCGCAGGTGGCCCCGAGGCCTTAGCAGTTAGTGTGTGCCTTTTGCTAGCAGCCGGAACCAGGCTGTGGTTCCTGCAAGGCGGGCTTTCTCAGGCGTGGCACAGTTGACATTCTGGGTGGGCTGACTCTTTGTCGCGGGGGCTGCCCATGTGTTAGAGGGTGTCAGCAAGCCCTGACCTCTAGCTAATTGATGTGGTAGCATTTCCCAGTTGTGACAGCGGAAAGCATCTCCCTCCATCTGTGCCTAAATTCCTTTGAGAGGCAAAATCTCCCTGGGTTGAGAATCGCTACGATGGGACCAGAGCTCCTCTCTGCCCTGTGGTTTCATCTGCCGCAAACACACCGGTCACCAGGTGATCCAACTCAACTTGTAAAGAACCTGGGGCCCCGTCTGGGATGCGCTGTCTGGACTGGAGGCACGGTGGGACCACGACTGTGTGGATGTGAGCTTTCTGCCATTATTAAGACATTTACACCCTTCCCCTGTCTCTGCTTTCTTCCTAAGAGGGTGGTAACTGTGAAGATCTCTTTAGAAGGGTTTTTTTTCTTTTTCTTTTGTGGTTGAGATTGGGGTTCCTTTACACATTTTTAGAGAAATAACTATACAGCTTCTTTTTATTCTTGTTAATTTGGCAAATCAACTAAAATTGTTCTTCAGGGTTAATTCTTTAAAAGTGAACAAAATCATAACATCTCTTATTGCTCTCATATTTTGCTCATGAAAATTACATTTCCAAAAAAAAACAAACAACATAGTAAGCTCTCTGAAGGTCGTGATTGCTTCTTAAAATCCCAAATTATTGCCAAAAGCCTAACTTGGTTTTTGCTTGTTGAAAGTTCCTGCTGAATTCTTGTCAATGTGAATAATCTAAATATACCTAGAATTGAAAAATGGTAAGACCAGACATAGAGCCCTGTCCTTTGCTGCTCAGTCATGTCCAACTCTTTACGACCCGTGGACTGTAGCCCAACAGTCTCCTCTGTCCGTGGGGATTCTCCAGGCGAGAATACTGGAGTGGGTTGCCGTGCCCTCCTCCAGGGGAACTTCCCAACCCAGGGATCAAACTGGGGTCTCCCACATTGCAGGCAGATTCTATACCAGCTGAGCTACAGGGAAGCCCTAGACAGGGGATTATTTCCCAAGGAACCCAAGTGCCACAATCCTGGTGAAATCCAGGATGCACACTGGATTTTCTGAGGTTCTCCTAGCAAATACAGTGTGGTTTGCACACTGGGTTTTCTGTGGTATTCTTAGCACATACAGTGTGGTTTGCAGCCTTTGATCTATACCGTCTGAAGGGCTTATATTTCACAGCCATGCCGGAACACGCGGTACAGTGTTCACCACTATCGATTCTGAGGGAACAAGCCATCAAACTTACACCAATTTTGGAAGTGCTGCTAAGATGCATTTGCAAGATACATGGGCTCACGCTCACCCTCACCCCATGACTCTCTGCCTGAGGTTGCTTATTTAGAAGCTGCCTAGAATTAAGGTCAGGAAAGGCTCTTGACTCTTTTTTGTCTGATGTCATCATCCCAGCAGGGCCCCAAGACGATTCTTGCATCCGTGGGTAAACATCATTTGTCACTCATAATTACAAAGCGGGAAGAGGAGAACGTTGACACATACCTATAGATAATACATGCACTGTTCCTGCATGTGTCACAGTTAGCTGTGTCTTGCCCAGTCCGATATGAAAGCCTACAAGATAAGAACAGGAGAGCATTACACGTGGTGGCTGGTGGCCCCTGGCCTCTCTAGAGCACGCCGCTCCTATCAGGTGCTTGCCCGCTGTCATCGCTCCTCATGGGAGTGGAGACTGAGCCAAGTGTTTCCCGCTTTGCTCCTGTCTCCGTGCGCATTGGATACAACCAGGGCAACCACTGTGGCTGCTGTTTACATTAAAATCTAGGCTGTGAACATAACCTAGTGGATGAAGCAAAGAATCCGATTTTGTTATAAGCAAGGGGAATTGGGGATGTTTCAGTGCAGTGATATTCATGGCGTTTTAAAGAAACTTGGGAGGGAAACCAGCCCCAGATCTTCCCGACCCGATGGCTTGTTCCTGCCCCACAATCTCTTTGCCCTCGAGAGGAGGGGTCTGCAGACTAGGGCCCTCAGGTGAATCCTGCTCTCTGCCTGATTTTGTCCAGCAAGCTAAGATTGGATTTTACATTCATAGATGGTTTAAAAAAAATGAAAAGAAGACTATTTGGAACACGTGGAAATGAATGAAATTAAAATTTCAGTGTCCATAAGTTTTAAATTTTGATAATAAAAAATGGTGACAATTCTTACATAAGTAGCTACAATATCCTTGGTCTGCAAATTCCAGAGTAGTCCCTGTCTAGCTCTTTAGAGTGAAAAATGTGCTGACCTGTGTGGCAAGGTATTGGACTGCCTCGTCAAGCCTTCTGCCACCCTCTCTGGCTGTGTTCTCTGCCGAGCCTATTAGAGCTATGAGACTAGACAGTGTAGGAGGCACGGTAGGGCAGTGTTCCCCGTCCTCTCATTAAAACGATAGAACTTTATTTTTGGGGGGCGTATATTCTGGAAGGTTGTACAGCCTGTAAGAGTCTCTTTAGTAAACTTTTTATTTTATTTTGAGGTATAGCCAATGAACCGTGCTGTGATAGTGGACAGTGAAGGGACTCAGCCATGCATATACATACATCCATTCTTCCCCCAAATTTCCTGCCATCCATAGCCTGAAAGATTTAATGAGAGGATTTTCTTGAGTCTTCCTTAGCCCAGTCACCCCAAAAAGCTAGTTTGGGGGAGCATTCATAATGTTTTTTCTGCCACTTTGACTGACCTTTCCTCTCATACTTTTAATGGCCTATTTTATTTTGAATATTGCTTTGTACCAAGGGACAGACATGATAACCAGAACCTGTTAAATTAGTAGCAGAAGCAGGGCTTCCATCTGAATTGGCTTAGACACACACTTTGGGGGCAAATTTACATTTGGAGAGCAACTCAACATAATAATAGTGCCCAGAAGGTTTTCTGTCAACAGGGAGAGTGGATATTTTTATCAGCTTCCCTGTGTAAACTTCTCTTTCCATGCGTCATGGATTTTGAATTGAAACTCACTTTTGTTTTCCTCATTATGTTTGGTGTTACATAAACATTTGACAAAAGGATTTTTCCCCCGCCATGCTCTTCTGTCACAGTGAGCTTTGCTAAACTTGAACTTGACCTTTGAGTTCTGTGCATTGTGTTTATTAACCAAGTGACCACATTCTGTCCTATAGGGTTGCCAGTCTATGCAATCCATGATATTTGAGCCAGAATTGGAGTCGCCCTGTGGCTGTGTTTGTGTTGACCTCCGTTCCCCATATTGGGCACCTTTGAATGCCCCCCTGGGGTCTTTTCCTGCCCCCTGGGCTTTGTCAGGAGGGGAGCAGAAAAGGGCTTGTGCCTCATTCCTCCTTTTCCTTAGCTCTTTCCTCCTGACCACAAACCCCAAGGGTACAATCTTCCTGAGCTTTCCTCCCTGACTCTAGATTTGTCAAAGTCACACCAGGTTCCTCCCCATCTGACAGGGACCTCCATTCTCCCATCCTTATAATATGTAAAAGGCCTTTCTCCATCCTACTGGTTTTTCTGGAGCTCCGTCCTAAGCTCATGTCTCACCACGGTGGGTGTGTGCAGGGTAATAAGCACAGGACTTGAGCACACATCCTAGCAATGACATGTCTGCTGCAGGACGTGTGGCCCAGCTGTGAGGCTGAGGTGCAGACGAGGGACTGCGCCTCTGTGTACTGCACTAGTGTGTACTAACCACCAACCGGGAAAGAGGGTACATAATAGTTGTCTGCGTGCGCTAGTCACATTCTAAGGTTAAGCTTTTAAAAGAAAACAGGAAATCAGGGGCATTTCCTAACTATTATTAGAGGGGCACTCTTACTTGGCTCTGCAGAAAGTCTGACTTCCACGCTTGCCGAACCTTCCTGCTCAAGACCTCAGGACAGATCTCAAATCTCCATCAATTCTCAGCACCACACCCCTTCCTCGCCCAGGATCGTGGAGTTCCCAAGTGTCTCACTTACATTAGAGCCTTGAGTCCTGCAGTTAATTACGTTAGCTCATTTTATAGAGAATACAGCAACACTTCAGGTCTGGGATCTCATTATTCTTAGTCCCCAGGCTTCTGATGCTCTGTGATGCCCTGCTCCAACCTTGGGGCCCATGTCCTGCACTATGTATAATTGGCAGCTTGGGATAGTCAATGAATCCAACAGTGACAGGACAAAGGCTTCAGGCACCTGAAATGCACAAGAGAACTGTCTTCCAGGACCTTGGGGCTCTTCAGTGATAAATTGCTCTTTTTAAAGACCTTTCTGAACAGACTGTTCTTATCACTTTGTAAAAAGCACACACTTGCCCGCTGTTATAGTCACTAGGCAAATAGTTATTAAGTGCCTATTAGGTGTCAGACCTTACTCTGCCTACCAAGGAGACATTTTGGAATAAGATCAAGTACTTATCCTCATGAAGCTTAAAACAGAATGGGAGAACCAGATGGGCGATACATAAACAGATGAATGAATGAAAGAGTTTGGATATTGCTCTGTTAAGGACATGTTGTGGGGGGTGGCTTTGGCTAACACACCGAGGACCTTGCATCTGGAAAGAGAACTGGATGATAATAAAAGAGCAGGTAGTCCTCTCCAGATCTAGAGATGAGCTTTGCAAACAAAAGGACCATTACTTGTGGACATCACAATGGGAATGATGTTGGCATGTCTGCAGGACAGAGAAAGAGCCAGTGTGGCTGGAACATCAGGAGCACATGAGAGAGGAGGGACGCAAGATCAGATCATATAAAATAGCAAACTCTTGGGACATTTATTTTAAATTTAATGGGAAGACACTGTTTTCTTGTATGTAGAGCCCAGGATGACACAGACCCTACTTCCTCTTAACTTTAACTCTTACTCTTCTCCTTCTAAAATATCATTTTCATTCAATTTCCTTTTTCTTCCTTCTTTTCTTTATAGCCCATCCTAACTCACTCATTCCTGAAATACACCATGGTTTGCAGATGTTTGCTGGTTAGAAGCAAGTGAGTCATAATATCTACTTTATAGGGAAACATGTCTGTGGTCACTTTTTTTTTTAAAGCTAATTTAAATGAAAAATTGGTGGTCCATCAGATCTCCACTGTACATGAGAAGTATTTTCAGGATCTCGTTGTCATGAACTTTCCTTGGGAAGACCCTTCAAGATGTTTGTTTGGGACCTTTTGTTTTGAAGCGGTTCAGATGTTTGGAGTCCAAAAAGGTAGTTCACAAAAATGGCCATCGATGGGAGATTAATTTGTGGATAAAAGTTAAAGTGTTGCCCTTGTGTCCTGTAGTTAAGTCACAGGCTGCCTCCACAGCTGTTGTCAGTCAAGGTATGTCCACTGCAGTTTTATTAAACATGAGAGTGTTCTTTACAGAGGACTGAACATGTGTAATCTAGTGTGCTTATTGCTTTGATAATCCATCTAATTGTCCTTGGGGCTTCCAAGATGTAGGGAATGGCTTCGCTGATAATTTTATGGTCACAATAATGATGTGTTGCAGCATCTGAATGAATGTGTTCTCCAAATACAGACCAAATAGATAAGTTCTTTCTTCAGGACAGGGAACACAAAGTGCCATTATGGAATGTCCCTGTTTTCCTTCTCACTTGGAAACAAGTCATAAAAGCAATACTTGGAATGATTATCTTTGTGGATGGCCATTGCCATGAAGAGAAGTGGTCCAGAAACTGAGCTGCTGGGGCAGATACTTCTCCAGAGACAGTATGGCTAGAGGCCCTCTGTGATTAGAAGTTTGGAGAAGAGAGAGCTCAGATCATTGGTATCAAAGCTGCAGAGGAAGAACATCTTGATCAAAAATGACACATTTTCTGCTTTGCACATTAATTGCTACCTTTATAAAGCGCTCTTCTCTTTTATTTTGAAGAATTTATAACTCACGTCTGCCATGATGCCTGGTACACTCTGGGCGTTTGGTCAATATTATTTTATTAACCAAAGAAGGCTGTCTGTCTCTGTGTTCCCATATTGAAGTCCAGCAACAGAAAAATCTATGGGAAAAAATCCAACCGAGTTCAAAAAAAGCAAGTGAAATGTAAAAATTATAAACACTTCTGCTCCTCACTTGCTTCCTATTGTGAGCCTCTTTGGATCCCAGTGATAAGCATGTTCACTGTAAACATGGAGTCTTTTTTTTTTAATGCACTGATCTTTGGAGCATTTGCTGTTTATTGTCCCTTTACAGTTAGTTGCCATTTGTTAGTATTTCCTGTACTCAATGATGTGTACTACCTGGGGAGGTACGGAGAGAGGAAGGTGCAGAAAGTATGACATTCAGCACCAAGGACAGCACCAAGAGTCCAAGATATGTTTTCTGTTTCTTTGACCTCCTGACTCCCATTCTTTCAGATCACGGTTCTACCCAGGGACATTTCTGGAACCCTGACCTTCTCCTTGCTTGATGCTTTGGACACTCACTGGTCAGGGTGGGCTTTATTGAAACATAAAGGACACTAGACCCAAGTTAGGAAATTAATAGGGATGTAAAGACCATGGACTTGGTTGATAGCTCACAGAAGAGGAATTATTATTCTTGATTTCTTAAAGCAGAAGGCTTTGCTCAAGCTAATTTTACAAAGCAGTTTTAGTGGAGTCCAGTTTGAGAGTCATTTCCACTTCTGCTTTGTAGTAAAACAGATTTCTTCAGAAGACTTTGCTGTACTTTAAAGAAAGTATAATGAGTGTCTGTTATAGAAGACAGCATGGAACTCTAGTTAGGGCACCCTCTTTCAAAGAAAACATAGGGTCTTCCTTTCTTTAATGGTCTAGAATATGTAGGTTTAACTCAGAATGCATTTCACCAGTTTCTCTAGCTACTTTTGGCTTCTGCAGACATCTGCTCCAATTCTTTTTGTTTTTTTCCCCCTCTCCAATTCATTAGTTGTCATTATCAAAAATTCCTGAGCGTAAAAATATGCTTTTTCCCATTTATATAAAATAGACAGCACTGGTAACAATTTAGGGTCTGCAAGTTGCAGATCAACAACAAAAGAGACGATGAGGACTGCGATTTAAAAAAACAAAAATGAAGAAGGGGAGGCAAAGGGCAGAGCTGGTGTGGCAAGTTTTATAACAAAGCCATAGGAAGGATCAAGGCAGAAAGATGTCAGCAAGCTTCCGCCTGAGCTGTACCACGGCTGTGTCCTGGGAGGTAGGGATGAGGAGCCGGAGACTAGAGTGACAGGCAGCATCTGCCTTTTCATGAATGCCTCACAGGGAGATCTAAGATACCAGAGCCCTGGGGGGTAGGAGAGGGTGCTGCGAAATGTCAGAGAAAGGTCACAGAAAGCTTTCTTCCTGGCCCCATATCCAAGTGGCTCAGTGTCTGAGACCTTGAAGATGGGGCCTGAGACGAGACTGACAACTCTGTGTCTCTACCATCCCCGCCCACCCCCCCAAGAAAACTGTTTGGTGAAAAGGTCAGGAAAAGGAAGAAAGATGTCTCTGACTGTGCCTGCTATCAGAAGCAAAGTTCCAACAAAGTTAAAAGCATCTCGGGAGAAGCATAGCTGGCAAGTGGAAATAATTCTGTGGTTGTGAATTGTAATCACTGGTACCGGATTGACTTTCATGTGGTGTTTCGACTGCCACATCCCACAGCCCTGTTTTCTCCAGAAGATCTTAAAGTCCCCAAGGAAAATTCTCTTCTCGCGTTTCCCCAGGGACTTGTGGATGGAGTGTTTGGTTTTAGATTTCAGGAAAACATCCTCCTCTCAACCAGCATCACTAGTGTATAAGCATCACCCAGAGGGGGCCTCCTCCACCTCGGCTTTGGGGGCAAGTGACCCCATTGCCAAGTTGTTAGTCTTTTAAATGACGTGGTGATTTTCAATAAGTTTAGATCTCCTAGCACGTAAGCAAGACACATGTTGGGTGATGCTAAAATCAGGATGTGATCCTGTAATTGGGGTCTTCAAAACACTGGTTACCTAGGGTATTGGAGCTGTCACTTTGAATTAACTCAAAGGTGTGCGCTAGGCTCTCAGCTTAGGCAGTGGTCACTGTTCTCAGTGGTCATTTTATGCCCTTGTTTAATTATTCTCCTAATTTTGATCTTTCTTGTTGTTTCTCACTGTGTGCCAAAACCTTTTTTTTTTTCCTTTCCTTATTCTAGGCCAGGTTTGTGCTCCAGCTGTGCTTTCTTGATAACTGAGCCATCATTTATATCAGCATCTTAAAGGGCTTTTCTGCTTAATAGTCTCAAAGTGACATTAATTAGAGGCATTAAGTGATACCTCTGTATTTGTTGGGGGAAATGAAATTTCAAAAAGAGTCAGGCTCAGCTGTTTTTAGAGACCCTCTCCTACGTTTTAAGCCCACCTCTGCCAGTAGTTTTGGCTGTGTTTTTAAGTCTGAGTTCTCACTAGGAATTTGCCAGATTATGCCCTGAAATTGTAGTTAGTTCCTGTATCAGCTGTTGAGTGGATCAAGTGACTTTAGAATTTCCTCATTTATCTGTGAAAACTCAATTATTTTATTCACTGGAGCTACTAAGTGCCAGGATTTGGCGAACATCCAATTTAAATTTGTTGAAAAAATATGAAGTCAATTTTCCTAACAAACACCACAAACACCCACTGGTCAATAGAAGGCAGTACTTGCTTTCACTGGTGATGGTCTGACTAGGTCCCCTTTTTTCTCCAGTAGCTGAGAGGAGCCTTTTTCTAGCCAGTGGCAGGTTTGCTATGTTAGGCTGAGCAATCCTTTGTTCATTAGTGGCCTAGAATCTCCAAGCTGACAAAGCAGTGTGTTTGTTTTAAAAACTGAGGTTGCGTTTTGAGAAACACAGACTAACAGTGACCCCCCCTCAAATCTTTTCACCACCCTCTGCATTCCCCTGCCTTTAGCCATGTCTAAGTGGGTCAGTTGTTTTGAACCCTTCGGAGAATTCTTTGCCATCACTTGCTCTTCAGGTGCCCTTTAGCCAGCTCCCAGTGGCTTCCTTCCACCAGAACTCCTAGCATTTGGTGCTGTCATGGCACGCTTGGTGTTTTTCACTGTGTGCCCAGCCAGCACCCGGCTTGCTGGTCACAGGAGAGGTGGCCGTCAAGGTTTAGGATGCACGGCGTGATGAATGACAGAGCAAATGAAAACCGAAACGATTTGGGAAGGTAACTTTGTCTCAGTCGGTCTATGAGCGTTGATCTCTGTTTCAGTGGAGTTTGGCAGCTCTTCCTTGACATTTACAGAAAATTTTAAAAGACTCACGTGTTTTCTGTTCAGTACGATGATTATGGTATAGCAGTGACTGCGTTAGTGTTTCTTGATTATAATGGCTGCATTGTTTGTATTTAGAGAGTTTCAGCCAGCAGTCACTAATTCTAGGACCCTGGTTTCTCTCTTCCCCTTCTCTACTGCCTGTAGGCTTGCGGTCAGGGAGTAAGGCCAGTGCCATTAACTACCAGCTTCCTCTTTTTTCTGCTCTGGACTTCTTTTTTGTAGAAAAGGGTTCTCCTTGAGACTTAAGGATATCAAATACTTCTTCCAAACACACTCATGTGGTCCCCCTGAGTTTGAATATGTATGTTCCAGAGGTCATTTGTGTAAAATAAGAGTTGCTGTGGTTGAAACCATTAAGGGAGATCTATTTTTGGAGTCCCATGTTAGAATAATCACTCTACGAACTAGATTCTTAGATTTCACAGCATTCTGTGTTGAGTCTCAGTACAGCCAGAAAAAATTTCAGGGCTGGCCTGGGAACCCCAACAGCATGTATGATTTTGGTTTTTTGCAAATTGCTCTGTGGTCCAAACAAGTTACTTAGAAATGATGTTTTTGGAGCATAGCCCAGTCACAGCTTGAGCTGGACCTTTTGCCTCCCCTTCCCCTGCTAATCCCTCATGGTCTTACTCTTAATTTTTGTCCACCGGACGGTGAAGTTCTCAGAATTATACGTGCGCCATTCTCCCAGTCAGGAATTGAGATGTGGACACTTGAAGAACTAGCTGTTTATGTAAACTCCATGTGAGCTTATTAAACGCATCTGGGTAATTTTCAGTAATCATGGTTATTTCTATGGAGTGTTCTGCTTGGGCTTCACAGGTGGTACAGTGGTAAAGAATCCGCCTGCCAAGGCAGGAAGGTTCGATCCCTGGGGCAGGAAGATTCCTTGGATGAGGAAATGGCAACCCACTCCAGTATTCTTGCCTGGAGAATTCCCTGGACAGAGGAGCCTGGCGGGCTATATAGTCCATGGGGTCACAAAGGGTCGGATGTGATTGAGCACTCATGCAGTGTTCTGATTATCGACTTCCAAGCACTTCCTATAAACTAGCCAAAATAACTAAACGGCTTTCACTATGTTTGCATGTTCAGTTCACGGGATGCCTCCTGTTCTCAGCTTTGTGCACTGCCCTTTGCTGGGGAGCAGTTGCTTGGATGAATAAAACACAGACCTTGCCCACAAGACACTTCAAATCTACAGCACATATGTTTCCAAAGTAAAAGATTTGCTTCTACGTTAAGGGAAAAGCTGTATGACCTCCAAAAGAAGCCCTTCTTCCATGGGGCAGCTTCTATGCTCCTTCAAGCCAGCATCCATGGTCTGGACCAGCTCCTCTGGTCACTCATCAGCAGCTTGGATGCTTCTGGCCAATCTCCAGCACCCTTTTGTGACTCTTTTCCAGAGCATTCCACAGTGGATGCTGACCATGTCTAGCAGAGATGTCTTGCTCCCACGTGACTGAGAGCATCTTGATAGCCACGGATTTGGCTTCCTCTGTCTCCCCAGTCCCACCCAACATGTGGTTTGGTGCCTTCCAGAGAGCAGGGCTGGAGGTGTGCTTCAAAAATGCAGCTTCTTTCCTGACTAATAGAAAGTCAGTACCCTACTCCCTTCTCTGCTTTAAACTTCCCACCATGGAACATGCCAGAAAGTTATGGCTTTGCTTTCTAACCTGTCTCCCCTTCCATGACATCAGCAACCCGACTGCAGGGGAGTTTTGTCTGTCGGTTCCCTGATAGATATTTAGTGTTTACACTGGGGTCTGAAGTGTAGTGAGTATTCAAGAAATATTCTGAATAATGGATGAGTGAATGAATGAATGAAGAATCTGCCTGAGTGTTCTCTGGGATTAACTGATACCCACCCATAGTAGGATCAGTTCTGCGATGTTCCTGGCTGGATCAGGTGAAAACATCTGTCATAACGTATTACCACAATCCCATCTTAAATTTCCCCCGAACAAGTGGAAAAGGTCAGTCATCTCCTGCTTCCCACACTCAGTTATTAAAATAAATGGCTTAGTCTGCACCTAAACCTGCTCCCCTGCCGACCCCCGGGAAACGTCATTTCTTTATCCCAGGAGCAATCCAGGTGAATGAGTTGCAGTGAGAAACACTCTATTCATAATGAACTCAGCAGCTTTTCTTTAGACGCTGTTGTCAAATTAACTTTTATTGGCCCAGCAGCTCTCCAGATGTGGTGACACTATAATTCTGGGAGGCTCTGACTGTTAGGGAAGGTTTTAATGCTTGTGTTCATTACACAGAATGAAAGGGAAGCAGGACGGTGGTGAGTGGTGCAGCGTGGCTGCAGACGTGAGGTGGTCAAGGCCATGTGGTCCCTCCTGCCCTGGAGGTTGGCAGGAGCCAGGTGGTCCCTGTCGCTCCATCCCCCCAGCTGCCTGCCTCTCCTCCAGCATTGCTTCTCATTGGCTTTGCTTCTCCCCGGGCGCTGCCCCAGCTCTCTGCTTCCGCGTGACGAAGACAGGGGATATATCCTTATTATTGCATAGTCATCATTACTCCTATCAGAAATGTGTGCCGGTTTGGACACAGACAGACTCAGAGATGAACACTCTCACTAGGGCAGGTCTTTTTTCTTTAGTGTTTTCTAACCCTGTTTCCATGCAATAAAAATCATAATATGTAAAAATTGGGGCAGCTGGTAATTGTTATTTTGCATGTAGAACTGCCTGATTACATTACAAATAGGGCAAAGCTTACAGTTTCTTTCATGTATTTCTGAAGTCAAGGAGATGCTAGTTGCAAAACGATGACAGTAGTGACAAACGTCACTGGCCCTAGAGGGCATCAGGAGTAACTATTAATGAAGGAAAAAACTTTTTTAGAGTTGAGCTGAAGCTGAGTTGATTAACTTATTTCCTGGAGCAGAGATAAAGCTAAAGCTATAATTTATTGAAAATTAATGAAAATGAATCTTGGTGGCATTGGCTACCAAACTTGAATGAAAATAGGAAGGTGAGGCTACTGTATGAAAACAAATGTTCCTTCTGGAATGCCGTCTTGGTCACTTCCCTCACTTTCAGAGGTTTTAATTTGAAAGCATTAATGATGTGCATGGGGCAGTGGCTCTGTCGGTAAATAACCACAGAGCTTTTATCTTTGATCTGTAATTTCTTTTGATGTATTTTTTAGAGCACATTAGTTAACAGTGTTAAATCAGAACTTCCTCTTCGTGAAGCTTTTGTGCTTTGTTTCAGAGGCTTGACATTGTGCTTGTTTTTTGAACAAATGGTTCAGAGCTCTTGTAGCTGAAGATTAAAATCTTTAAATTTTGGTGTCATCATTTATAAAATTCTTGATATCCAATTATGAGACTTTTATCTGGGGAGATAGTCTAGTGCTATAACCAGTGAGATACTGGCGAAAGAATCTGACTCCACGTTTGGTCAAAATATGCAGGTTTTTAGACTTTCTTTGTCTGGAAAATCCCATGGACAGAGAAGCCTGGTGGGCTGTAATCCATGGGGTCACAAAGAGTCTGGCGCAACTGAGCGACTAACACTTACTTACTTACTTACTTACCTAGAGGAACTCATTTTTCATAATTGTCTGTTGAGATATGGCTTTCAAAACATGTTTGCTTGCTTTTATGGCTTTTTTAAAACGTTCCTTCAGTGTTTGTTCACATGTATTTGGACATAAATTTGGTTAAAGTAGAGCCTGGGTGGCATGTGTTGGCTACTCACCAAGCCACTGAGGTGACAGGCGGTAGGTGAAGCTTTGTAGTGGCTTCCCCAGGGAAGACTGCTCATGGATGGATCAGTCCCTGGACTTCTAGATCAATGGCTTTGATTTTTCTGAAACTACCTCACAGAGGGGATTCCTCTTACTGATTAGGAATCCTGAAAACCATACTTTACTACTGGGATCCTTTCCAAGGTGCTTTCTGCTCCCTCCAGGGATAGAAGTGTGCTTTCTCCAGGACATAAATTCTCAGGGACCTTACCGGGTCTGAGTGCGGGAATCTATTGACCCTTTCAAGTATAAGGAAGAACCCAGAATTGCAGGGCCACAAGAGCGCCTTCAAGTCTGAGCAGACACACATGTTTCCCATTTTCAGAGGAGGGTGAGGATGCTGCTGGGGCCTGATGGGTCTAGAGGTGAGTTCTGTCTCTACTGTTTCTCTCCAGTCTTTTGACCTTGAGGATGTTATTGACGTATCCAAACTTTAGTTTCCTGGTCAAAACAATTCCTACCTTACAGTTTTATTTTGGGGATTGAATGAGACAATGCAGAATGGCCACCATATTGTAGATGCTCAAAATGGATGAGCTTTGTTGGTGCTCTGCCCAGAGACACTCATTTCAGTGGGACTGGCCTCCAGAGCCCAGTGGGAAATAGAGCTCAAACCATTTTTGCATAGCTTAGCAGAAATTGCATGGGATTTAAAAAAAAAAAAAAGTATTTGAAAAGTAGAACCTGCATTTCATTTCTCTCTCTCTCTTTTTTAATCCGAATTCTGGGACACAAATCCATAAATTCCATAAACGTTCATGTTATGCCTTGAATTGCTCATTTTACCTACAAATGGGGTGTCTGAATTGCCTAGTGCCTCAGTGGCAAGGCTTTTATTCACCTACCAACTTAAAAGGCTAGGGAGGTATTTGAAATCTCTTTTGGGATTCTGCACAGGAAGATTATTTAAATTACATTTTCAAGTATGTGTGATACCTACATGAAGTGCAAAGCAAGAGTTTGGAAACTGTTTTATAGCCTCACAAATATATATGCTTCATTCTTCATATTAAGGATGAAAAGGATTATTATTGTTCAAGAACTTAAAAATAGTATTTCCAATGTTATATAAATTTAAGCCACAGAAAAGACTCGGCACAGCCCTGTGTATCAAATAAAGAAAATGGTGGAAGAGAATACGATGCGTGCTTCTATTTCAAAATCATAAAGCAAGATAACTTATACTTGGACTCTGGAACTTGAATATTTCATCACAAATAGATAAAAGCCGTTAGTTATAAAAGAAAAAAGGGGGGCTTCCCTGAAAGCTGTTCAAAGGCTTGTAAGCTAGAAGGACAGAGGCCGGTTGCAGTGTGTGTAGCAGTGGAAGAGATAAGGGATGAATGAAATGACAGGAAGAAAGAAACCTACCGAGGGACCACCACATGCATTTGTTAACCAGTGTCCATCGAGAGGGCTGTGCGCCTTTCTCTCTCTCTTTCTCAACTTGTATGTGTCTTTTACGGCACTGGCTGAAATTATGAAGTTCTTGGATATCTCTGGAGAATTCATTCTTAGATCAGGAAGGACCCTTGAGGTCCCTCATCTCGTGTGGACCATCTTGCCTTCGTGTAGAGGGGCTCAGAGGGGCGGGGGTGAGATGAGCTGCGAACAAGCCCACGTGCCTGAGTCCACGTCCACTGTCTTGTCCGTGACACCAAGTTACCCTGGCCTGCACACTTCTCTGAGAACAAGCACAAAGCCTGACCTCTTCCCTCTGTAATCCTCAGCGCCCCACTAATCCTTGGAAATAAACCCACCTGTAGGGGAAAGCAAGAACCTCTCTCGAAAGTGTCCTGCCTGCGCCCTTGGATCACTTGTCTGCGTTTTCGCACCTGGAAGGCTGCGTCCCAGCAACAGAACAACTTGGAAGGACGCGACTTTGCACACAGAGCCCTGGGCTGAGGGCCTGGTCCTCCGTATGGTACTTAATGTCTCCGGGAAGCCCAGGAGGCTGGTGTTCTTAGCCTTCTTTCAGAGTCAGAAGCTGAGGCTGGAGAGGGTAATAACCATCCCCCAGCACAGGTACCGCAGGGAGGATGGGCACAAAGTCTCCAGCTCAGGACTGGCAGGCTGTGGAACCTCGGCCAAAAAACACGGGAGGAGGGAACCTCCGTCTGCTGGCTGGCGTGCTTTAAAATGTTTGGGGTGGCAAGAAATGGGCAGAGACACCGAAACTGATGTATTGAGAACATTGGCAAATGAAGCGCTGACATGCCCATCCCGTTTAAGCAGGAAGGGACGGGAGTGCAGTGGCCGGGGGAGGATGTTTCTGCTTCTGAGCTCGGTGCTGAGCACTGCCTCACTCCTCGGCTCACAGCCCTCTGTTCTGTGATGCACTGCCTGGCCACAGCCTAGGGAGACAGTGATCGACAGTCCGGAGACATTTGTCCGCCAGGATCCTCAGCAGGACTGCAAGGGCACCCCTCTCCTCTCTTGGAAATCATGGCCATTCCAGCTAACCAGGCAGAAGACCTCCATCTCAGCTACCTGGGTGCATCTGGGCAAGGGCAACCCAGTCTCCTCCTAGAAGGGCACACAGCCAACCTGAGACAGGGTCACTTAAGGTGCTCAACTTCCCCTGCGCTCCGAGATGGGGGCCCCCACGCCTCCCGCTGGGACCTCGGTGACCCCAGGCAGCTCCCTAGCTGCGGCGGTGACGCTGGGTTTTCCTGTGGGTTCTTTCTGTGCTGTGACTTAAATTAAATTGCCCCCTTATGCTTCCTGTGTAATTGCGATGCAGTATTTATTCTGTTTGGGCATGGATAATGAGAGGAAATTCAGAGAGATTTCTCATGCCCCGACAGGGCTCTCTGAAGACTGCCTGATGCTGAGGGATTTGTCAATAGAAGGACACAAGGTGAAGCCAGGATGTAATTTCCGTCCACCTGGCATCAGTATCTAGGTGAAAGCAGGTCACATCACATGACCAGGTGTTGCTGCTGCTGCTGCTGCTAAGTCGCTTCAGGCGTGTCCAACTCTGTGCGACCCCATAGATGGCAGCCCACCAGGCTCCCCCGTCCCTGGGATTCTCCAGGCAAGAACACTGGAGTAGGTTGCCATTTCCTTCTCCAATGCATGAAAGTAAAAAGTGAAAGTGAAATCACTCAGTCGTGTCCGACTCGTAGCAACCCCGTGGACTGCAGCCTACCAGGCTCCTCCGTCCATGGGATTTTCCAGGCAAGAACCCTGGAGTGGGTGGCCATTACCTTCTCTGGACTAGGTGTTGAGATGACTTCTTATTGCTGCTGGTGGGAGAGGGAGGCCTTTTTTATGTCATGTATGTATATACATAGAAGTTACAGGTATGTGTATAATACACGTGTGCACACGCACACACATGGAGTTCCCCAGCAGAATCCTGACGGTTTTATGGGCTGGTGAACAGTTAAGTGTAGGCTAGTACAGACGAGTGTCAGTGAGCTGTGGACTCTTGAGAGAAGCGCCTGAGTTCTTTGACTTGCACCTCCCTGCACCCCCGGCCCCCACCCCTTGGCTGGCACAGTGACAACACTTAGAGACTCTTGCTATTAACAGAAGCCTCTGAACCCGTGAGTGAATGATACCCCGTGTGTAGGACAGTCACCTCTGAGTTTGCCCTGCGCCCGTTATGGTAACCTGGTTTCTAGCTCAGGAACTGTGGTCCCTACATTTACAAGACCATGTCGCAGGAGCTGGCAAACTGGCCCATGGCCCACGTCCGGCTCGTACCTGTTTTTGTGACGTTTCATGCGACCATGGCCATATTCGTTCATACATGTACTGAGTATGGCTGTGCTCATGATGTAGTGGTAGATCTGAGTCATTTGAAGAGACCACATGGCCCGCAAAGCCTGAAATAGGTACTATCTGGTCCTTTGCAGGAAAACTTTGCTGACATCTGTTACATTGGAAACTGACCCTGAAATCTCTCAAAAAACACAGATCCTGTAGGCTCAGGTCCTTATCTCTACAGGCACACACCACGCACACACCCACACCCATTCTGTGGCTACCTTTTCAGTGATTAAAATGAAAAACCAAGTTCAGCAAACATGACTGCAGGGTTCCACCCTGGTCTACCGTCCCTCAGATCTTTGTTCCTGTCTCCTATGCCTGCAAACCCACCAAGAGCTGTGTCCTCTAAGTCCTCTGATCTCAGGGCAATTCCCTTGGCTCATGTTTTCCTATCACTGCATGCCCTGGCCCCCTGCCATGGAGAAACCCCCTTCCCAGGGAGGCTGAAGCACTGGATTTAGAACCCTTGCTGCAGCTTCCCTGGTGGGTGGCTCAGTCAGTGAAGAATCTGCCTGCCAAAGCAGGAGACCCAGGCCCGATCCCTGGGTTGCAAAGATCCCCTGGAAAAGGAAGTGGCAACCCACTCCAGTATTCTGGCCTGGAGAATCCCATGAACAGAGGAGCCTGGCAGCTCCAGTCCATGGAGTCTTGCAGTAGTCAGACACAACTGAGCAACTAAACCACCATCACTGCAGGCTACCAGTCTCCTTGGGCTTCTTGGTTATTTAAGATTTCCTCCTCTTACATGATGGCCCCACATTTGCTCTGAGTTAATACAGAGCCCCTGGAGCTTCAAGGTTTCCTGTTTGACCATTGGTCACCCCTCATTGGCCTGTGTGACCTGGTTCAGCTGCTCCTCCCTCTTCCACACACACCTAAGCCGGCAGGTGACACCTGGCTGATGCTGGAATGCTCACTCAGTCATGTCTGACTCTTTGAAACCCTATGGACTGTAGCCCACCAGGCTCCTCTGTCCATGGAATTCTCCAGATAAGAATGCTGGAATGGGTTGTCATGTCCTCCTCCAGGGGATCTTTCTGACCCAGGGATCGAACCCGGGTCTCCTGCATTGCAGGTGGATTCTTTGCCGCTAAACCACCAGGGAAGCCCAATGCTAGGAGAGACCCGACCAACGAAAGCGCCTGTTACACTCTGGGCAACGGCAGATCCTGCCTTCCTGCTGGATGGCTGGGATCAAGCTTCCTCTCTTGTTGGCAGGTCTTCTCCAAAGACCTGAATACCATGGGGCTGTCACCAGCCAACGAGTCCCTCAGGACATGAAATGTGTGGGGTGCCAGCGTGTTAGCAGTGAGCAGCTGTCTCTGCCCAGGTGCCTGGTGAGGGTGCAGCACCTGAGCCAAGGACAGCGGCCCCACAGTCCTGGGTCAGGGGTCACCTGCCCAGCAGCCCGTAGCTGCCCTGGGCAGTTAAGACTGTTACAAGCATCGGCTGGGTGTGTAAACTCAGTGTCCCATCTGCCTGCTTCTCAGCTTTCAATGACTACATTTGTGGCTCATTTAGATAGTCTGTGTGACCCTGAACTTCCCAGGAAGAGACAAGAATAATGCTGAGAGCTTTGAAATAAGCAGGATCATTCTTGGCATTCACGCAAATAGAGGGATCAAAGGCTGCCTGCACTGCATAAAGGGAGCTGTTTTAGTGAATTGCCCAGACGTTCTACAAGGGACTAAAAAGGCAGGGTTTCAAATACTTTTTGCACATCTACCCACTTACAGAATGCATCCCACTGAAATGCGTGTCTCAGGATAGATCCTTTTTCAGTGCCCTCTGTGTGTTGGTTATTGCTAAGACCTTTGTGGACAGCATCTTTAAGCTTCCAGCATCCCTATTTAATAGAAGATGAAGTTGAAGCTCACTGAGATTAACTTGCCTACACTGAAAACTTTCTCTGCTGAGGCCTTTCAGAAATGTGTATAAGCAAAAGAGAGTCATGAAAGAGTCCCTTCTGAAAAGTGATTTGGAAGCTACTGAAAATGGTCTTGGTTTGTGATACAGAAATTTCTATGCACAGAGGAAGAACTGTTATAAACGGCTTGCCTGGCAAACTTGGTAATGCAGTTTAAACTCTATAGTGAGTTTGCATAAACAAGCTCGACAGTGCAAAAAAGTTCTATTCAAGTTAGACATTCAATATAATTTGCACACAGCCACATTAAGCCAAGTTCAACGTGCGCTGTCTTCCTTTGCTGGGTCCTAACTTCACTCACAAGAGAAGCCTGAGACCTCACTGGGCCTGGCTCAAGCCTATGATATAGTGGGAACTTGGGGGCAAAATATGGCACTTGGTTTTAAAGCAGCAAACTCGAACACAGCATTCCTGCCCTCACTGAGACTCCTCCAGCTGTGAGTACAGTTTTATACAAAGCAGGTCCTTTCATGTCGATTTGGGGGTGGGGGGTGGGGAGAGAAGTGGACTGTACCCGGATTCTGATCATCTTCCACGGGTGATGACTTGGAGTGTTTCCCAGTATTTTAACTTGGTCATGAAATTCCTTGTCAGGTTACATAATGACTACGTACTAATCTACATACAGTAGAGTGAGTTTTCCTTTTTTCTATCATGAGAAGCAATGATAAGACACCATTTCTTGGCTTAGATTGAGTACATAAAATAAGTCCCATGAATTCCTCATTCTACTAAAACTCCTATTCTCCAGCTCAGGTTGAGTACAAAAATGAGTCCTGTAAATTCCTCCTTTAAAGCGACCATCCAGGGCACACCCTTCAGAGAAGAGGTCTAGGGCTCAGGGCAACAGAAGGTTAAATTTTCAGGATTTTGTTAGCTGCTTGATTCTGGCCACCATAGCATTCACACCATAGAAAGCAGCAAATGTGGCTTACTCCCCCGTCCCTCGAGTCAGTGGTTAAAAATGTATCAGTATCCCCCAGCACCTCTGTCCTGCACCCAGGCCCCTGAGAAGGAGATGGAGAAGGAGCTTGCTTCTCATGTGCCCACCTTTGAGGCTGCTGTCTCCTACTATATTCTGACACGGAAAAGAGTGGTGGATATTCAAATTCTGGGCGAATGAATGACCCTGGGCATTGAACTAGATGGGTCACCTTCAATGTGGGCCTTGGAATGTGAAACCACTTGTCTCACCGTTATCCAGAGAGCTCGAGAGGGAGGTGGAAATGAAGATTAGAGTAAGTCCCCTACATACGAATGAGTTCTGTTCTGAGAGCGTGTTCATAAGTCCAATTTGTTCGTAAGTACAACATAGTTAGCCTAGGTACCCAATAACACAATCAGCTATAGACTACTGGACTGTAATGGGCTTATCATACTTTCCCATCAAATAAGACATAAAAAACAAACACAAAACCTAAAACATTAGTCTTATAGTACAGTACCTTGTCCAGTAGTACAGTACCACAGCTGGCACACAGGGGCACCTTTACATCTTTGAAAGTTTGCAGCTTGTAGGTTCCTATGTAGGGACTTACTGTATTAGGAACGGAGGTGGGGGTTCACCCCGATACGGTCCTGCCTTTCTACCAGTAACTTGACCTGTGCAGACAACAACTGAACTAGAGGTTGATTTCTAAGTCAGATCATCCTTTGCCTTGATCTAAGGTGCCCACTCCTCAGAAGGTTAGGAGCCAGGCACTGGACCTTGTTTAGGGGGTACTGGGGCCAAGGCCTTTTCAGGATGATGAAAATATTCTGTCTCGTGTAGGAGTCGGTGGGCACCTGTGGCTCTTGGGCACCTGTGAGGTTGCTGATGTGACTAAAGATTTTTCAGTTGTCATTAATCTGAGGGTGAATTTCAATAGCCACCCATGGCACCTGTATTGGACAGAGCAGCCCAGGGCTTGCAGTCGCCTCGCTGGGGGTTAGCCTGTGTGTTGAGTGTGTAGAGATGCATTCATCACAGTGAATGCATAGGTATAGGAGAAACGTGGATTGAATCTCCCTTCTGAGCTTTCAGGACCCAACACTGCTAACCAGCAAGGCGGCCCTCATGCCACCATGAGAAACGAACCCATGCAGAGGCCCCTGGCCTGCTCCCCTTCCCATCTGCAGGACAGGTGATGAGCTCCAAGGGACAGGTGAAGAAGTGAGGCACAGAGAGGTGAAGCCCTTGCCCCAAGTCCTCAGAGCCAGAATTCCCATCTAGATGTGTCTTAATAAACTCAACACCACTTGGTAGACTGATGTAGCCTCCAAAAACTCAGATTTCAAACAACTCTCCGCCCTTGTTCTAATAGAAGGAGCTTCGATCTAGAACACAGTTGTCCTTGCACGGGTGTTTGTGGATGATCAACCTGTGCAGGGCTTTATTTTGGCATACACACCTGTGAGATGCACGCTATTTAGATACACATTCAGTTTTACACCATTTACTGGATTTTATTTCCCGTTTGGTGATGCTGGTGTCTTTCTGTTGTGCTGTCTGGTTTAAATCACTAGCAGCCGTATCGAGGTCTGTGATCGGTCCTGTCTGGGCTTTTAATGTTTCTGTGGGAATGTGCTCTGCTGATCAACAAATCCCTTTTAGACCCACTGCACTATGTTGCTTTTGGCTGTGTATTTATTCAAGTCCAAATGATTGAAATGGGATGAAAATGGAGATGTAAACCCAAAATTCAACAAAGACTTTTGAAAGCCTTCTGTCATGGTAGGTTACTACTAATCTCCTGTTAGATTAGTTTACAATTGGCTAGCAACTCATTTTGCTTCATACTGTCAGCTGCAAACAATGCTAGGTCATAGGACGTGCCAGGCAGGGGGCGGGGCGGGGGGGGTAGGTTACTGACCATCAACTCTTTTTGTAGATCGACCACCTGCATGAAGCTGGAGAAGCCAGATGCCAAGGGCACTATCTACATCAGGCAGCTTGGCTCTGGGGCCAGGCCTTAAGCCTCCTCTGCTACCTTGGAACATAGAGGTTGTTTCTTCCCCTTAGTTTGCAAGATGCAAACACGATGTAACTCAATCACAGCCATCCTGTGCACCGGGTGGCTTGCTGTCCTGACAGTGCATTTCTGGGCTTAGCATCATGCTGGCCTGGCTGCCAGCTCACTTGACCAGGGACTGGGGCCCACAGGGTGAAGGGTGCTAATCACATGAGGCCAGAGTGCACTGTCTCAGTTGCCACCTCCAAAACATGGGCTGGAAGAATCCAGACAGTATCACAGGGGAATGAGAAAGAGCCGATCGGCCATCTTGACAAAGCCAATGAACCACAACGTTATTTCAAGAAGCACAGAACCAGAGCAGTGCTGGCTATTTCATATCACCCTAGCACCCAGCCTGGCCTTCCCAGCTAAGAGGCTCAAGACTAATGTCCTATCATTAGGTCATTTGTTGTTAAATTCTCCATCATCTGAATTTCAAGTTCAAAAGATGGGAAACAAAGTTCAGCAATCTGTTATCAGCGGCAGACAGTCCTGACTGTTAACATTCTCTCTCCTGCCCATCTGGATACACAGGGCATCTCGTGGAGAAAGGCATCTCTCTTAAAAGGCGTCTCTCTCCTAATCATATACAGATAGCATCTGTCTAAGAATGGACATCGCTTCTGTAAGCTCCAAGTAAGTGTGTGTGTGGGGGACCATATGTCTGCTGTATAAAACCTAAAACCTGGTATAGTCCTGAATATCAATATTCCAATTATTTAGCATAAGCGAGTCAGCATTTACTTTTCAAAATGCCATCCGAATTTCTTTTCCATTACTAAGAGGCAAGTCGTTTCTTACTTAGATTAGATATTCTGGACCGGCATACCTATTGTACTTCTTCAGTATCATAAACCTTTAGCCCCCAGAGCTAAAAAGGGACGATCCATCCATTCATTCAAAATGTTCTGAATTCCAGACCAGGCCCATGAATGCTAGCCAACAAGTCACCCTTGCAGGTGAGGGTGAATGGGTTTTAGGATCACAGAATAACTTGGGGCCCCTTTGAACTTGTCCCCCCCCCCCCGCAAACCCCATCCTCAGACCTGAATCTGTTCTCAGAAATGCTGGCTTTGGTCTCATTTAGGGATCTGGGCTTTGGGGGCTGGCAGTGGCCCCCCAGAGGGTGGCAAGCCTGCAGAGGGCATCTTAACAACGGTGGGAACATACATACCCTTCCCGGTGGGCTTCTCCTTTCTCCAGCTCCTGAATGACCCCCAAGAGCACTTTGATGGTTTCCTGGCTTGAACTGATCAAGTTCTCCATCATCTGAAGCTGTGCTTTCAGGTCGACCACTTCCGTGTGAGGCACGATTTGTTGGCATTCTTCATCCGCAGCGAGCGCCTGGGGACAAGGCTGGCGCTCCTGCCCCGAGGGGGCCTGAGTCTGCAGGGAGGCGTCTTCTTCGCTACATTCGGGGGACAGGCACTGCGTCGGGGGCGAGCAGGCCGGGGCGGTGCCCGGCGCCTGGAGCTCGCTGGCCTGCGTGGCCGTCCTCCGCTCCAGGTCGGCCGCGGGGCAGAGGGACCACTCGCTCGAGGGGGCGGAGTTCGACAAGGCTGGCGCAGGGGCCTTGGCGCCTGGGGCGGGTGCGTAAACGGTGGCCACCTCGGTCTTAAAACACCCTCCGGTGGGCCGATGGAGCCGGCTCCTCGGTGTCCGGGGTCGCCCTGCCGTGCCTGGCTTTCCCGGGCAGCCGGTACTCCAGCTCCTGGGAGGACGACCGACTGGAGTTCTGCACCGGAGCATCGCGGCAGCTGTGCCGGTCGGGGGTTTTGCACGGCTCGGCGCAGTTGACCCCGGCGGGCGGCCCCAGCGCGTTCACGTGTTCGTCAGAGTGGAAAACCAAGGCGGTGGTCTTCTGCACCCGGCCTGCGCCCCACGGCCGGACCTCCTCGCCGGGCCCTTCCTGGCTCTTCTCTTTCGCGTCAATTACCAACCCGTTGTTCTGACTTTTAAAGGCCTCGGCGCCTGGAATGCTTTTGAGAGTCCCCTTCTTGCGGTCCAGAGGGAAAGTCTGGTAACACTTCTTGAGGTCGGGCGAGGTCTGCACACCCGTGCTCTTGGTGACGTTGGGTATGGAGCGCCGCGCCGGCACGGTCATGTACTTGCGGAAGGCGGCCCTGCAGGACGCGGGCCTGGCCTCCCGCTTGTCACCTTGCGGGCCCGAGGCGAGCTGAGTGTCCCTCTGCTCGTTCTGCGCCTCACAGATGTCCTTAAAGCGCACCTGCAGGGCTTTATTCCGCTTCTTAATCTGCCGGTTGGGATCCAGGGCATATTTCATCTCCAGGGCCAGACAGGCGGCAGGCTCCACTTCACTTGCGGAGGTCGTGAGTACGCATTTGCTGGGTTCCTTACTGACCATGGTTCCTGCAGGCGGATGCAACAACAGACGTTGTCAGTGGAACAGAAACCCACACGAAACCACAGGCAGCGCAGGCTTTGGGCCAGAATGACGGATGCCTGCTCCCTAATTATTTTTAAACAGGTGAGGTCGGCCTTTATGTTAAGGAAAATCAGACAGGCAGAGAATCCCTGGCAGGCACAGTTTGAAATGCTTCTCAGATATTAAAGCTTGCTTCCCTCTCCGTGTGGGATACACTTGTTTTTCCTTTGATAGTAAGGCATGTTTCCCCATTAGACAAACCTGTTTTACTATATTCATCAAGAAGCCCAACGACTCTGCCTCTTCTGCTTTTTTTTTTTTTAATTTTTTTGCAGGTTGCCGTTTTGCACACACATCTCCACTTCACAGGCAGATGGTTTTTCAAAATGCAACTTACTTGGTTTGGGCTTTTACTACTTTTTTGAGGACTACCGATTAATCTATTATTAGAATTCGAGAGGATTGCTATTTTCTCTTAAAGACGTCTTGGGGATTCTAGCTCCTGATCGGATAAATGTGGAGAGTCCTCCAATGAGGAACTGAACTACATCTATTTATGTTAGCCATTCTGGATGCTGTGTGATAGGGGCCAGGCTGGTTTATGGGAAAACCGTAAAGGGAACAATCTCGGCAGTGCGGCTTGCTTCTCACGGGTTAACATCAGCCATAGCGAGGGCATGGGTTTCCTGGTCTCTACCAAGTGTGTGTTAGCAACTCTTTTCTTTGATTCTGTGGAGAGGGGTATTTGAAAAAACTTAAAAAAAAAAAAAGAAAGAAATTACTCATTCTAGAATCAAGTTTTGTGTTGTGATCACAACCTCTGCAGATGAACACAATGGTGGTTGTTTCAGGATTTAAATTCTGAAAGAAAATAAAATCACAAGGCTTTATGTTAATCATGCAGATTCATCTTGGGCTGAATTATTAAATGCAACTAAAAAGATGCAGGTGGCCAGTGATTGCTCTGGGGGAATACCAGTGGGTAAAATGCCTTCACTTTATTAGGCAGATTCACAGCTGTTTATTGCACATGGAAGGACTTTCTTGTGGGTTGAACTGAAAGCAAGAAAATACAGTTAAGTATGCCGTTTGTGAGTTAGAGTTCGCTTTTTTCCCCTCTCTGTGTTCGAGAAGAAAGCAGACAGGAGGAATCTGGGGTGTGGAGGGCCCTGGTGTCCAAGCGAGGTGCCCAGAGAGGCAGGGTCATGACAGGAGCCGGTGAGAGCGACGCAAGAACAGGCTCAGGCTGCCATGTCCCAGCCACCACCCATGGCCCCTCACGGAACCTCCCAGAGCACGTCCTGTGAAATGCCATAGGCCCTGTGATCACATGACTGCCCCTCTGGGGTCAGGAGTGTGCAGTCTCCAGGTGCCCTGCTGGTAGCGGAGGGCCATGCCTGATACCATCAGTGCTACTCATCCTGCTGCAAGGAGGAAACTGCAGTTCAGAGAGGTTATGTCACTTGTTCATAGACACACATCCACCTGCCCCCCTGAGTCCGTGTTGTTTCTCATACCTCAGGAATCCAGTGAACAGAGAGGCAGGCCACTTCCCTACATCCCTGAGTTACAATTGCAGGCCAGCGGGAGTGGTGTTTCAGGGAGGAGCCTGGAGCCCTTGGCCAAGAGGGAGTTACAGATCCGCCTCCCCTTCCCCCCACTCAGAATCTGGGATTGGGTTAAGTTGACATTGCAGACCAGCATGGCACTGGTGTGGTCCAAAACTTCACTGGTGTTACTGAATGAAAGGCTTAGAGAAAAAATGCAGTGCTTCATCAATTATGCCTTGAACAGTGAGCCAGTAATCACATTAGAGGACATCAGAAGTAATCCCTGCAGAGCTTGGTTCCAGTCACATCAGGTTTCCCAGACTTAGCACTCTTGGTGTTATGGGCCAGGTGAGTCTTTGTTGGGGGGTTCTCCTGTGCCTTGTAAAGTATGTATTAGCATCTTGGCTTCTCTCCTCTCGATATTAGTAGCACCCCCACTCTAAAGTGACAGCCAGAATGGTCTCCAGACGAGTAGCCCTGGGAGTGCATAACTGACTCCTATCGAGAAAGGCTGCATCAGACCTTTAACCTTGGGTGGCTAGAGTGTGTCCTGAGGCTAAGGCGGGGGTGGAAAGCCACATGAGAGACCAGGAAGGCATCACAGTGTCCCACCTCCCCAGGAGGCATGCGGAGCGCCAGCTCTGAGGCTCTAGTCTGCAAAAGATGCAGCTCAGAGCTCAGCCAACACGGAGGTGTGTCCTCCCCCCATGGCTGCTGTGTGTCCTCTGACAAAAGAATTGATCGGAAACAGTCATATCCACGGGGAGTCAGGACCAAGACAGAGAACAAGCCTTTCGTCTTTGGTGCTCTACTGGGCACTGGGGGTATTTGGAGATGTCTGTCATTTGAAACTTGAAAAATGAGGCAGTTTTGGAAAGACGGAAAAGGCAGGTACAGACTGAACAATATCGTGGGTGATGGGGACACAGCATGCCTGATGAGGGTGGAATTTATATATATATATAGTTGAGAGACACTTATTCCATAAGGTTAAAAAGACGCACAAGGGGCTTTGTGTGAGGGAGAGGATGGGGGCAGTGGGGATAATAAGGAAATGAAACCTTGACCCTCACTCTTAGCTCGTATTTGTTCTCTAAAGCCTCAGTTGTCCAGGTGTGTCAGAATGTATTGTGCCATCTGCAGAAGACCTTCATACTAGGGAAAATTTGAAAGAGAGAGCATTTTTACAAAAAGCAATTTACTAGTAATTTTTCAGCCTTTTCCCTGCCACTACTGAAAAATGTGTGTCTGAGTAAGTTTGTCCTACCATGCTATTCATCATCACGATTTGCCAAGATCTGCACTGAAATAATTTTTTTACATCAGTCTGCTGGTTTCGAAAGATATTCTGCTCTTGGACCCAACCATCAAACTAATAAAACAAATCAGAAGAATTAATTGCCAGTGGCAAAATAATGATAACAATAATAATAATAAATTTCTAAGCTCCTCTCTGTTTTACAGGGAGTTGCAAAGTATATAAAAATAATTTCTTTATTAGTAGAAATGATGGTGATAAAGATTTTTTTTTTATCAGTTTAATTTGTTGTTGGTTTTTCTTTTTTTAAGTAACGTTAAGAGAGTCCTCCTAATCTCGCTAGTAGTAAAGACACCAAGGAGTTTTGTAGGTGACTTATTTTGCCTTCAGATGAGTTTATAAGTTCTATTGATGGTATTTTCTAAAGCTTTACAAAGGAATTTTCCTGGATATTAAGAGTCACTTTCATACCGAGTTGGGCACAGCTTTCTAGGGTGTTCATTTACTGTTTCTTGCTGGGGGTATCAGGCTTATAGTGATTACCATTTAAAAAAATGATTTTGTCTGGGAGTTTGGGAATAATCGAAGCCAACTATCATATATAGGATGGGTAAACAACAAGGTCACACTGTATGGCACAGAGAACTATATTCAATGTGTGTGCTCAGTCACTCAGTCATGTCCGACTCTTTGTGACCCATGGACTGTAACCCACCAGGCTCCTCTGTCCATGGAATTTTCCAGGCGAGAATACCGGAGTGGGTTGCCATTTCCTACTCCTGGGGATCTTCCCAATCTAGGGATCGAACCTGCATCTCTTGTGCTCCTGCATTGGCAGGCAGATTCTCCACCACTGTGCCACCTAGGAAGCCCACTATCTTCAATATCTTGCGATAAAGCATAATTAAAAAGCATATGAAAAAATGCATATGTATAACTGAGTCACTTTGCTGTACAGCTGAAATTAACACAGCATTCTAAATCAACTATATTTCAATAAAATTTTTAAAGAAAAAGAAAATGATTGTATCATGCAAGAAAACTGGTTGTTCTCTAGGTAAGAGTCCAGGAGACAAGTGGAGCTTCCTGGCACACTTGTTTTTCATTGTTCCTTCATGCATTTGTTCATATACATGTTACAGTGTAGCCTCACCATTCAGTCCATACGTTCCTGGTGTCTGGGTCCTAAACCAAGGCCAGCCCTGTCCTGAGCACTTCACTTTCATTTTCTCCTGATCTCCTGACATCCTCACAGCATGGCACGATTGTTATCCTCAAGCTGCACGTAGAGAAACTGAGGCACTAGATTGTTTTTTCCAAATCTTGCTCAGAATCTCACAGCCAGTACATCCCTTTAAGTTCCCTGCCTGGGGAAATCTGTAACCCGAAATGACCCATGGGAAGCCACAGAAAGCATCAAACAGCTGGGACTCACGGCAGGCACGTGTCTGGGCCTGTTTGCCACAAAGGATCTGGGGGCAGGTTGCTCAGAGCACTGCCACGTAGGTCCCAGCAGCATAGGTGGTCCTGCAGCACAGACTCGACCTGGGTTACCTTGAGTTTTCAATTGATCAAGATGCCAAAATGCCATTTTCAACGGTGGCTTGCCTTGGCTGGGTCACCGCGGAGAACTGTGGACTGTCAGAGTTAAACTACTGGCTCTAAAGCTGAAGGAGTTCAGAAAGTTTATTTTTCATAAGAAAACTGTGTTTTAGAATTCACTGGACTGTGCTGTCTTGAGGTAAAAACAGCAAGTCATGGTTGTGGCTGGCTGGGGGAGCGCGCGATGTCGAGGAGCTGCTTGGAATATAAATGTCTTAATTACCCTCAAATTAAATTTCATAATCAAATGTGAGTTGTAAATATATAAACCCTGTATTTTTAGATTAGTGATGGAGAGTCATCTCTGCCTGCCGCTTTAAATTAATAGCTTATATAAAAATGTTCATTCCAGCTTAAAGGGGTGAAAGATGGAAGCAACTAAATGCCTAACAATAGGTAAACGGTTAAGTAAATTATGGTGTACATTCACTCAGTGCGGCCATTAAAATGATAATTATAAAGATTATTTAGTATTGGAGGCAAACGCTTGTGAAATAATGTCAAGTGAAAGAAAGCCATCTACCAAACTGGACTGGAAGAAAGTGCCCCAAAATGGTTGTCACCATGGCATTGAGATGGTGCATTTGGGGAGGTGTTTTTTCCCCCCTTCTTTCTTCTGGTTTGGGTGCAGGACCTGCAGTGTCCTTATATTGTTTGCCAATTGAAAAAAAAAGAGAGGGCAAACTCGGTCCACACCTTAGGCACCATGAGGGGACCAGGCCTCTGCAAAGTAGAAACACTTGGATCGAGTAAAGAAAACCCAGAAATGATTAGATTTGGGTACAAGCAGTCTCCCAAAGGTCATCTTTTATTGTTTTGAGGAAGCCATGGATAAAGAAAGAAAATGAATTTCAAACTCCTGATGGCGTTCATGTGTGTTTATGTGTATCTGATCTTGAGTGGGCTCGGCCTGCACTGACATGGGCTCTCAGGCGGAGATGGAGGCCAGGTCCTAACCACTAGACCAGCGGTCAGTGGCAAGGGCCCTGGTCTTTTGGCTTTGCAGAAAAGAATTCCCACAAAGGCGGAAAGGAGTGAAGCAGGTAAAGTATTTGTTAAGAGGAAAAAGAGTGCAGTATGTGTAAATAGACTCTCTCAGAGGGAAAGTCCCTGAATCGCTGAGTCGCACCCTCATGGCAGTTTGAATTACTATTATGGGGCATTTCTTCTGGGTTTCTCTTGGCCAATCATTCTGATTTGCCTAGTTCACAGTCCACATGAGGTATATCTCAGGATCTTCCCATGTGTGAGCACGCATTTCTTAGCCAAGATGGATTCTACTGCAAAGGCCTATGGGTAGAGCATCCCTTAGCATCACTCCCAGTTGACTTCCAAGGAGCCTTTCTGCACACATGTGGTCGGGGAGGTCTCCTGCCTTCAGGAATGAGAAATATATGGTCTGGAGTTTAATTGTCCTGCTTTTCTCCTCCTCCCTTAATTGCCCTGCTAATCTCTTCTTGGTTCCCTGGTGGCTCAGATGGTAAAGAATCTGCCTGCAGTGCGGGAGACTCAGGTTCTATCCCCGTGTTGGGAAGAACCCCTGGGGGAGGAAATGGCAACCCACTCCAGTATTCTTGCCTGGAGAATCCCATGGACAGAGGAGCCTGGCGGGCTACAGTCCATGGGGTCGCAGAGTCAGACACGACGAAGCGACTTGGCACTGCATTCTCTTCTTGGAGTTTCAGTCCATAGGGAATGAATCTGTAATTGCTTTACCCTGGGGTTTGGGGGCATCTACCTCCTGCCTCATGTCTGCCAAGGTGTAGACATCTACACGCATCCCTCTGTACGTATGTGGATCGGCCGGGAGAGTCAGGGAGTGTTTAGTTGAAGATAGATCAATATGTGAGAAAACTCACGGTTGGGTGGAATTTGCCATCTGTTTTAATTAGAAATCAAACGGGTTTGCCTATAATCTACAGTCAGCAGCTGATGAGAGGGAACCTCCACCGGGTGGGCTCAGTTCTTACTGTCTGCAGGGACCCGGAGCTGGCCAGTCTGGGCTCGAGCTGTGATCTCGATGCCATAATGCAGTTGAATGACGGTGGGGGCCGGGGAGCGGGCTGGCCTTGCCAGGACACCTCCCAGGGTCCCCGCAGTCAGTGGACACAGCAGAAACGCCAGGCCAGCGACTCGCATTTGGAAAGGGACTGCATGATATTATTGGTTTTTCTTGTGGCTTTCCCGCTGTTGAGACACCTTGGCGTCAAAGATGCTGGCCGGGATTCAGGATTAATTGGGTCAGCATTTTATTCTATATGCGGAGGGAATGCCTGAACTGGGAAGCAGGGGAGTGATGAAAAAGAGTATCCCATGTTTTAACATGCTGTTTCCCGGGCAGAAAGGGAAGTGAGACAGAGCCCCCCCACACACACACACCTGTTCGTGAATTCATCCACCTTCTGAAATAGTTAATGTTAAGACCTGTGTGATTGCACTGATTGATTCTTCCAAAGCAGAAGTCCTCCTCTCCTTGGGGCAAAGCTAACTGCTATAGATTTTGGACTGTGTCTTAGTGAGATTCATTATCCAGTTTAACTTTGTTTACTACACTGAAATGATATTTTTCCAGCCCTTCTTCAGAGGTCATTGCCTATGAAGGCTGAAATGGGGTAAAAAAAAAAAAAAAAAATGAATGCTGACACCCCTCTGAGACTGAGACCTAGGCAGCAGGGCTGCTCCTGTCTCAGCCCCCAAAGCTGTGGCCCTTTGTGAGAAATGCCCAAGCCATGCCCCATTCCCTGGATTGGTGGATGATTGCCATGAGGTCTTCATCATTAAGACCTGAGGATCATCCATTGGGAAGCAGGACAGATGGTCCTGGGCAGACCAAACAGCTGCTTGGTGGAGACATCTGGCTCATGCATATCTCTGATTTCAGAAAACCCATTTTATGGATCTAATTCTGAATATGCTTTCATTCTGGGGTGAAGAAGCTGGACTTCATTTGATAGCAATGGGCAGATGTTTTTTAAAGGTTTGCTAGAATGAGCAAAGAGTGAAACGGAGCCCCTGGGTTCTTTGACCAAGTTAGTTTTATGTCTTCCAACTGCTGACAGTACTCTGTTTCTAGTCTACATTTCTTTTTTGGCAATAGCAAATATTTAAATTAGAACTTTAATATCTGCTGTCTTATACAATGCATCTATTGAGTAGCATTCTGTGCTCATATAATAAAATTTTTTAGTTGTTATGTTGTTATAGCTTTGTCACTAAGTTGTGTCTGACTCTTTGCAACCCCATGGACTGCAACACTCTAGGCTCCTCTGTCCTCCACTATCTCCTGGAGTTGCTCAAATTCATGTCCATCAAGTCAGTGATGCTATCTAACCATCTCATCCTCTGTCACCTCCTTCTCCTTTTGCCTTTAATCTTTCCCAGCATCAGGGTCTTTCCCAATGAGTCGGTTCATTGAATCAGGTGACCAATGTATTGCAGTTTCAAGCTTTAGCATCAGTTGTTATGAGGAGGTTCTGTTATTTTTTACTCTCAACAATGTCAAACTCATGACTGATCCTCACATACATGAGCTTCTTTCCCCTTCTAATGTAATAAAGGCATGTTCTTTGACTTAAAAGGAAAAAAAAAACACCTCATTTTTACCTACAGAAAAACTTTTACTCCATTACTTCAGCCACAAAGCATAAACTGACGCTCACTGGCCTGTTTCTAATTAGTGGGAGCAGAGGAAGTAAAGCATCCATTTTCTACGTGGATGTTTGGGTTTGATGTTGAGGTCTTAGAAGGACCGGAAGATGCTGTCTTCATTGGACCAGAGTTTCCTCTTCATTTTTGTCTGTTCACTTAGTTTTTCTATGTTCAACTTATCCTGACATTAACCTTTCTTTATCCTCTGTCCAGATGGAATCTAAATTCGTAGAAATGGATTACCAACATTTTATGATGGTGGCCAAAATCAACTGGAAAACATACCTCCTCCAGTTGAGATGTTACATCAGTGTAGGAAAATTCATGTGCAGCAGTTAGCTTTGCTAATTAACTATGTCCAGAAGGAATTCAGTAAAACTGGTAACAGCCACTCACCAAAGTCATCTGTAAGACTAGTAAGAGGAACTGATTTCCCTATTCCTTTTTGCTCCCCCTTCAGTGTGACAGTTACAGAAAATGTTAGAAACAAGGGCTTCCGTTCTGAGCATGGCTCTCGAGTGCATTTAGATGAATGTAGCAAATAGCCCACCTACTCTATTCCCCAAAGATTCCCGGTTATTAAGCAACGATCGGTTGATGGTGTGGGGCCTGACCGCAAGAGCTGGAATTAGTAGGATGCAAAAGAGGTGGCTTCCCTTCCTCAGATTATTTATGAAAATCTCACTCTTTTGAGAACGTGTGCATACTGGAATGCTTTTTGGGCTTGTTTTGCGTTGCTGATGAACTATGATGAATCCATCATATATATGTATTTTTTCCCTGCTGCTTCTACCGGCTCAATCTCAGATCACATTGGAACACCCAGGCAGGGTTTCTGCTTGGAGGTGACCATCCACCACAATTGAAATCAATTAGAGTTAAAGATGCTATCCGTCTCTCTGGCATGGCCATGGGAGTGCCCATCTATTACCATCAAAACGGATCTCCCGTGCGTTTTCCATTGCAGCGTGTCTCCCCTGTTACCTTGGCCTGGTCAAACTGTAGACTTTGCAAGGTCTCAGGTGTACTGCTGAGGTAGCAAGCCATGAAAGAAAGGGAGAAATGAGTATTTCTTGTAATCAGCTTCTGTTTATCAGCAGAGAGATGACTGTCCAGGTCAGATCATAACAAAAAGCCATAGTCAGAGTCAGCATGTATGGTCTTCCCACATGCGGCTCATGTTTTGTCAGCCATGGTCCAGCGTGGGATGGTTGCTCAGTCTGAACTCTCTCTTCTTTTCTGTGATACTTGTGCTAAAAATGATGCAGGAATTATTTAATCTGAGTGGACCAAGCACATGAATTGAACTAAGAAATGAATTAAGGCCCCTTTCCTTCCACTGCGGCTGATGAACAATGAAAGGGGCCTCAGAAATAACGCATCACCCTGAAGAGAGATGCTGTCAGTGTAGACCAGACTTAGGCTTGTCAGGGAGACAGTGTACAGTCACTGGGGACATAGAAACAGAGGGAATATTCCTAGTAACGGTTAATAGTTGCAACTGCAGGTGCACTTAGGGTGCACTTTCTGCATTTAGCACCCAAAATATTCTTAGGGGTGGGAGGTAAAAAAGAAAATAAAAAATGTCTGTGTGTCACATCCTTTGATGTCCAAATGGCTTTCACGTTTTATTTCTTAACATAAATTCGACTTCTCATTAGTCCCATGGGGTTTTTTACTCTGCCGGGTCAGTTGGTTCTTTAACTTTTTGCCTTGACCAACAGCTATTGTGAACGTCTCTCTTTTCTGTACATAACGTTAAGTAGCCTCATAAAGATACGAAGCCACGCTTCCCCCTCCCCAGCCACAGCGTTCTGTTCTAATGTCTTTAGAAGTCTGCCTCCTGGTACATGAGAAGCTCAGCTGTGTCTCCGGCAGCCTGGAGGACTCTGTGCCTTCCTGGGAGGAGGGCTGACATGGGATGAATGGCCTGAGACCCTAATGGTCTGTACTTAACCCAGTAACAAGGCTACTGTGCTCACCCCAGCTGAGCATGGAGCAAAGGCACCCAGTGTTAAATGCAGGACTGAACTTGGCTTGCCCGGCAGTCAAGAGATCGCAGCCCATCCATCATAGGATGCTGTATGTCTCTGAGTCCTTTTATTCTGAGGGCTCCTCAACAGCTGCTGACAGTGCTTTACCTGCCAGACTTCCTAGTTTAACCCCCCTTAACCAGGCCATCCCCTGTGGCTCAGATGGTAAAGCGACTGCCTACAATGCAGGAGACCTGAGTTTGATCCCTGGGTCGGGAAGATCCTCTGGAGAAGGAAATGGCAACCCACTCCAGTACTCTTGCCTGGAAAATCCCATGGATGGGAGGAGCCCAGTAGGCTACAGTGTCCATGGGGTCACAAAGAGTTGGACACGAATGAGCGACTTCACTTCACTTCACTTCACTTTCACAACCAGGCCATCACTAGGTCCCACTGATCTTTGCTTTACCTTCCTATTGCTTCACTGTTGATTTCTTCCTTTTATCCTCACTGTCTCAAGCTTGACCTTGGTGATTTTACATCCCTTGCTCTCAGCTCTCCATCCGTCCATCCTGCACATCCTCACAGTCCCACCTTCAACTGCAAACATCTCTCCTCTCTGTGAGTACCTGCCTAGTCTTAGTTGGGTAGCACTTCCAAAAAGCGATTTTTGTAAGGGTCCTCCATAACCTTTCCCATCCTGCTCATCCCCCTAGATATCTCATACCTACTCACAAGCTCTCTGTCTGCTCAAGTTAAGCCAATTCCTGTAGTGTCTCTAGAATACACCTCGGTCACTCCCTCCTTCATGTCTTTGCTCCCAGCGGTTCATTTTCTGGGCTTTTCCTTGTCCTCCTCTTTAATGATTCAAGTCTAGTCTTGCCTGCCCGCTCCCCCGCCCACCCCCAGCTACGCCTGTCTTCATGGCCCTTTCATGGACGCAGTGAATGGCGCCTGCATGTGAAGGGTGATGCAGGCACCATACCGTGTGCTGGGCACCCAGGAAAATGAGGCCCAGTCCTCAGCGGTGTGTAGCTCAGCACGGAAAAGACATTCTTCTGTGGATAGCACTAGCCCACTGTGCTGAGGACCATCCTGGGAGCAGGAAGAAAAAGGACCCAGGGCGTTCCCTGGGGAGTCAGGGCAGGCATCCCCTGGGAGACATGGAAAGATGGGCCTCAAGCATCAGTTGCTTTGTTTTGATGTGTCCCCTCTCTCTGCTTACACTTACGTAAGTGTTTGCAGACTAGATTCTGCTAAGCATCTCCTCCTTCTCTCGGACTCAATCAGCCTTTGATCCTTGCTAATTAAAGAATGTAATGATATGCATCCCAGTATCCTCACAGGAGGGGCCTTACCCAGGACATTTTAAGAAGGTTTAGGGTGAGTAGTCAATATTATTGGTTTCCATGGATTCTTTCTGTATAACCTGGATCCTCAATCAGATGGAGCCTGGATCCTCAGATCTGGTGAACATAGCTGTATTCAGAAACCTGGGTAGGGATCAGATGAATGGAAGGGTAAAGGGACAGAGCTCCATTAGTTTAAGAAAAACCATGTTCCACAGATTTTTTATCTCCTGAACCTTGGTGTAACTCTCGAATTTGGTTGTTGCAAAGTATTACTTTAAATTTTCTTTTCTGTGCAAATGCAGTGACAAGAGATGACCCACACACGCACAAAAATGAGCAGATGGTTCAGCAGTGATGTGTATTTTCTATTTAGTCCTAAAGTACATCAGGGCCCTTACAACAGATTTGCTGCAGTAAATGTGACCAGTAGGCCTGTTCTTATATTGCCTGGCTTTCCTCTTGGGAGTAGGATGTGGTCGTAGC
Source organism: Okapia johnstoni (assembly GCA_024291935.2). Taxonomy (NCBI): domain Eukaryota; kingdom Metazoa; phylum Chordata; class Mammalia; order Artiodactyla; family Giraffidae; genus Okapia; species Okapia johnstoni. Next base: position 83,342,471 of record CM044318.1, read on the forward strand.
AAAATAAATTAAGAATTTAATTAGAAAATCTCAATCGTGTGGGATAACATAAACATGTTAGGGTGGAATCATTGGAACCTAGCCTTCTAACCGAATGCTGGATTTTTCTGTAGAGGAGGAACCCCTGATGTTTTGGGGGTAAATCAGTAGAATTCAGGATCACACGTCTGCACTGGGTTACTGCCGAGTGTGTGTGCTTTGGCCCAACGGTGTTTCATGAAGTAAATAGTTTTTCATTTTTTCTGACTGTGAGTATCAATAAATAAAGTTGCATGCAGTAAACTGCACTCAATAAAATCGATACTCAGAAATAATAATTCTACACTATACTCTGTGATGAACATGAGGAGGAAGGAAAAGGGAGATGGAGAAATGAAACGAGAGGGAGAATGTGAGGGGAAGAGTGAGGCCTGGAACTGCACAGACAGACAGGCAGACATAGGACGGGGCGGTGCACGGGGAATTACATCCCAGGTGCTATTCAGCGGGGCGGAGGCACAGAGCGTTCCTGCGGACGAGAGCCACTGCCCTCGGCTTTGTACTGCTCTGGATCAGGCGGTCGCAACGACCCTTCTCCTCCCGTCCAGAACGAGCTGGATGGTTCCTCTTAGGAAACAACCCTCCAGCCAAGGGCAGGAAACCGAGGCTGGCCTGTCACGGTTTCGCGTTTTATGAAGCACCCAGCACGCCACGAGCGCTAGTGTTGGACTGGACGAATAACCCCATTTTAGGTCGATGCTTCTGTGCTCTGCTTCTGTCTTTTGATCTCTTGGGCACCTCTTCCTTCTCGGGGATTGTGGAAAAGGGGGAGAGAACGGAGGGGAAAGGTTGTGTAGGTTCAAGAAGGGAAGTTGGCGTTGCCATGTGTAAGCAGTACTGCTGATCTTGAAATGATTCTGCGTCCCTCAGAATCCTTAGTAATTTTTTAAAAGGAAAACATATGTCTTTCTAAAACCTTAAATTACCCCTCTACACTTGGCCTCCTTGAAACTTTGGAGGAGAAGTGTTGAAGATGTGGAAGCTTTTACAAGGTTTGTTGTTGTTGTTTTTAAAGACAGCCTTTAAAAGAATCCTAAGGGAGACTGTTCTCTCTGAAGTAGGAAAACATGCATCTTCCTCAGGGTCTCCATCCTTGAACCTGACTCTCTAGAAGAAATGTACTGGTCCCTACCCCAGTCTGGGGAAACTGGTAACGGGGGAGTCGAGATCACTGTGATAACGCACTCAAGATGAAGACCCACCGGTCTCCGTGTTTTGTTTTATTGCCCTCATTCTCCTGTACTTCCTGCGGCATCCCCAAAGCTTAGAGCAACATGTGACACATAAAAGGTACCCACAAATATTTATTGAATGAAAGCGTGAATGAGTGATGATGTCCCAAGGGGAGCGAGGAGAGCCATCCCCTTCTATGATACTTTTTTCTAGGATGAACCTGGGACTTAGCCATGAGTTGCAGGTCACCAAACAGAGCCCAGGTTGAGGCCAGCACGGTGAGCTTCCCGTGGCCCCACTTTGGATCAACAGTGGACATGGATTCTCCTCCCAGAGGACGGCAGTGAGTGACCTATCACTGTCACCATTCAAAACACAGGTCTTCTGCAATGTGAATTAATTATCACATGGTGAATGCCAAGTAAACTGTCACCTGGCAGGTCCATAGCCAGAATAAGGTATATTCACACCTTTTTTCTCTTGATGATTATGACCAGGGATGCAATGCATCTAGAATTTGGTCCACTCCTAGAAATTCTGGGGGTGGAGGCAGCCCTTCTCAGCGGGGATCTGGGGTTGGAGATTAATTATTAGTGAATGATTTACATGCAGGATTTTATAAGTTGGCGAGGGGGTATGCAAGGTCATCCCTTTGGCATTCTGTCATTCTAGTCTCTTCTTGTCATGATCATTCCTGGCTCTGTCATATCACAGGGTGCTTCAGAACTGGGGTGTAGAGACTGCCTGCCTGCTTTTGAGTTCTGCCCCTTCCACAAATTAGCTCAGAATACTGCTCAGATTATATAACCTGGGCGAGTAAAAAAGTGAAAGTGAAAGTTGCTCAGTTGTGTCCAACTCTTTGCAACCCCATGGACTGTAGCCTGCCTGGCAGCTCTGTTCATAGACTTCTCCAGGCCAGAATACTGGAGTGGGTAGCTGTTCCCTTCTCTAGGGGATCTTCCCAACCCAGGGATCGAACCTGGGATCCTTTATCACTGAGCCACCAGGGAAGCCCCACTTTGTCCATGTTCTAATACTGCATTCTCCAAATACTATTTTTTTCTTCTGTTTTTTTTTGGCCATGCCACATGGCATGCGGGATTGTAGTTCCCTAATCAAGGATCTAACCTGAACCTCCTATAGTGATAGCTTGGAGTCTTAATCACTGTGCCACGAGGGAAGTTCCACCAAATATGTCTGATGGACCAGTGAATTGTTTTTTAACAGGTGGAGAAACTGAGGCACTGCAAGGTAAACCTGTGTCCACGTCACCCAGATAGTAACTGGCAGGACCGGGGTGCGGGTGTGGACAGTGTGCCCTGAATGCACCTGGAAGCACTCTGATCTGTGGTGCGGGCCCAGGTGGCTAGTATCTGTGAAGCCCCCAGTATGCGGTCTTGGGGATGCTGCTGCCGGTGATGAAGTGATGGTGATAAGGAGAGTGCACGTAAGAATAGGTTACCTCTGTGGACGACACTGGATACGTTATTTGAGAGAAACAGGTTTGAGAACCACCTGTAAGGTTGGTAAGCCACTTTGAATGGCTGATTATATAAAGTATACAGTTGTAGGTTTTTATTTGAAAACTGGGCATGCCAGTGGTCATTTTCACAGATGCTTTAGATCCAGAGTTAGGACTGAGGCTTTGATGGAACTTAATGGTCACGAGGAATGAAATGAGAACCAGGGGCCCTAGATTCCAGTCCATCCTCTACCCCTCGCTCAGGGGCTAACCTCGCCTCCTGGAGAAAGGATGCCTCCCTTGGCTTGCCCTGCCCAAGAAGACCAGCTGGTGTGTTTACAGAGCCAGTTTCTGCAATCATGTGATCAAGTCCATCCTTTAGCCTAACCCTGGGGATTTTGCCCACTAGTAAATCTGATAGAAACAATAAATAAAGCAGAGACATACTTAGAGGAGAGTGAATAGTGTACATGGAGATGACTAGAAATAGCAAAAACGACAACAACAACAAATATTAAACCAGGAGGGAAAGTCCTTCTGCGAAGTCTCTGAACTAACAACTACTTTTAAAACAAAGAGACAATACATATTTGAGAAAAGCAGTTATCATGGGATTTTTCAATGGCCTGAGAAGTCAGATGAAAAATATGGTTTAAAAGTGAGAAACTTATCTTCCTTAGCATTTTTATTAAAACATTTTAATAAGTGTTTTTATTAAAAAATATTCATTTACTTGGCTTTGGCTGGTCTTAGTTGCCGCATGTGTGACCTTTAGTTGTGCTGTGTAGGATCTGTTTTGGAGCTCGGAGTCTTAGCCACTGGACCTCCAGGGAAGTCCCTAGCATTTTTAGATTTTCAAACTCTCTACACTTGCATGTGTATGAACTTTTCTTGACAGTGATTCCCTGCCACACTTCTCCAAGGTATGTGAGTTGTAAGTGCATGACTAATGGAAAACTAGTTGTCAGAGAAGGCAATGGCAGCCCACTCCAGTACTCTTGCCTGGAAAATCCCATGGACGGAGGAGCCTGGTAGGCTACAGTCCATGGGGTCACTAAGAGTCGGACACGGCTGAGTGACTTCACTTTCACTTTTCCCTTTCATCCACTGGAGAAGGAAATGGCAACCCACTCCAGTATTCTTGCCTGGAGAATCCCAGGGACGGCGGAGCCTGGTGGGCTGCCATCTATGGGGTCGCACAGGGTCGGACACGACTGAAGCCACTTAGCAGCAGCAGCAGTAGCAGTTGTCTAGTTGTTTGTGCTATGCGATTTCAACATGGAAAAAGGAGAAAAGCAAAAAGCCACATCTTTATGAACCACTCTGATATTGCTTGAAAAAAGAAGAGATACATTGGTGGGTCTGGCACAAAAACCAATGAAATTGATATGTCATGATATAAAATTGAGAGGTGGGGTCAAGGCTAAGACATAGATGTCTTCTAGTTGTCTTGAATTGACTCAATGGACTCGTATTTTGGTAAGGTGAAAATTCTTTCAGCCGAAAACCGTCAGCATGTGGGATAAAAGAGCATTTAATCTATTGGATTGAGGCTTACTTTTTCCCCTTGTTTCTTTAATACTATTACTAGGTCATTAAATTTACATTCTTTCTTTAAAAACTCAACTTCTACCCATGTGAATTTTCACCAAAGGAAGCTCCATATAAGGTTGAGTTTGGGGGAGGAAAACTCCAAACCTTTGATACTTTTTTCTTCCTTAATCACCATGTGGCCCAGATTTGAAGATTGTGCATCTCTAGAAGTTGTCTTCCCTGTTAGCAACATCTCATGATTCTTCCTTTTAATTCCTACTTCAAAACAAGTACAACTTGAAATGGAAGGAAAAAAAAAATTATTGTCCAATCTGGAGTCTGTGAATTTCTAGCAAAATCACTGACTAGGTTTATTGTTAATAGCTTCATTAAATATTCATTAAGCACCTGTTACTTGATAGGACTATTCTTAGTCCTTTAAGAATTTCTTTGTGGTGTGAATCCTTTGGTTTAGTTTCTCCCCTTTCAGAGTATTTCTCATGGAAGTTCTAAGAAGCAAGAAATGATGAAGCACTTATCTTTAAAATAATATTTCCAGTTGGAAACTCACATTCCGATTTCTGTTAGTAATCATATCTTTTTCCTCCAGGCCTGCTGGCTCCCTGGCTTCTCTGCTTCTCTTGATCCCCAAGCACCATGTCAGCATGGGTTAGTAGCATCTTTAGTACCTTCTCCATGTTGCCATGTTACAGACTTGCCCCCAGGATGTCTCTCTCCCAAATGCCCACTTGTATATATCTCCATGGTCACCAGTCACCTTTGCTATCAGTTAATTCTCACCCATCACACCCTCTCAGCCGATCTCCAGTTCCTCTTCTCTGGTTGTCTCTAGCTATCAAGACTTCGTCTTCTAAAAATGTGTGCAATTGTTCAAAACATTCAGTGTTTACCTATCACCAACGAACACAGGACCTTTTTGCCCTGCTGGTTCCTCTGTAAACTGGCTTTAAACTGCTTCTTCACTCTCTGATCTTCACCCTGAAACCTGCGCCCAGTGTCACTTCTTACCTTCCCACACAGGTCTCCTTCTCTGAGCACCCAGCAGCTGTGCTTAGCTGCAGGATTTGTGTGTGCATCTCATCCCCTTTTTTCAGTAAGGTCATCACCCTGTCTGCCTGGGAACCCCCAAAGCACATGGCTGGTCGTCTCCTGATCCTATCTCCCACCTCCTCTCGCCCTCCTGGCCTTGAACTTCTTGAGAACCGCTCACTCATCTTGCAATATCTCACACCCTGCTGTGGCCACTGCTGCTACGACTGGGTACATTTCCACAGGCCAGCCTTCCTTTCTGGACCAAGCCATCTGCATATCAATCTACTTTCCAGTGCTTGCCCATTACCGGAGCCCAGGTTTTACAGTTCCATTACATTTCCAAGGATGCTAAAATCACTTACTACAAAAGCAAGCAGCTTCCAGGGAACAAAATGCAGATAATACGGGGTGTTCTGAGTCTGACTGCTAAAGTATCAATACACATGAAAAAGATAAAGAACTGGACAATTGACAAACATAGGATACTTCTCAGGGAACAACCAGTATGGAGGGGCCCACATCACCAGTGGAATGATGACCTGGAAACACAAACAAAGATTGGTCAGTTTTATTTCTGTTCAAAGTGGATAATGCTATACCTCCTTGGCGGTTTCTTAACTGAGCAGCTGAAACGAAGCTCTCAGACCATCAGCTTCCACTTCCTGCCTTTTCTCTCTGCAGTCTTGATGAGGCGAGTATCATATTTGCAGGACCGCCTGCCCGTAATATTTCTGGCATCACAAAACCTCTTTCTTATGTCTCTCATATGCTATAGTTTACCGCATTTTATTTATACCTAAGGCTAGGTTATTAAGGATTGAATTGGAATTTTCCATAGTAACTGCAATATAAACTTTGACCAGCTTTTTGCCATACTATTGTGATTTTTCAAAAAGTTTCTTCTTTACCCGTGTTGTGGCCATAAGAGCATAACTCGGGTGAAGGGTCAGTGTGTAGACGTGAACCTCTCTGCTTGTCTTTGGTGTCAACTCCTAGTAGCAAGATAACACAGTAAAGAGAGCTTGTCTGTGAGTGTACAGTACTGGGAATAATCAGTTCAGTACTCTACAGAAGCAATATTTGCAAATGATGAATTTGAAGACTGTTCTTCCCAAATCCCTCAGAAACATAGTGTCGGCCGAAAGGTTTATAATTTAGAAACAGAAGTCCTTGTCCCTATTGTCTGCTTTTCCGTAGTCGAGTTCATTTTCTTTCTCTCCCAATTAAAGCTGAGAATGTGTGTCCAGCAGAAGGACACAGAGCTATCAGGCTAGAGCGTTTTGTTTTTTTTACATTATTGGTTTGTCACTTGATAACATCTTTATCTCACTCAAAGTCCCTCACCTCCTTCATTCATTGTGGTGTGAATGATGTCTATAGTGTGTAGGACTCAGACCCACACTGAACATCACAGTGGCTTGTGGTAGAGGGGGTGTCTGAGAAAGTTTGTATCAAGAATTGAATTTGGAATCCAGAAATGTCTCCCTAGGTATGCTTTTTGTAAACCTGACAGGTAAGATTCTTGGGTGCTTGGAGACATTTCAGGGCCCCTGAACCTGAAACAGACACATTATCGTACACAGCCCAAAGGTTCAAACCTATACTTCGTATGGCTTACTGTTTAATACAAATTGACATCTAAGCAGCGTCTTTATATGAATCCCAGCAGGATCCCCACAACGTGGCACCATATCTCTGTGTTATGTCCTTAATTTATAAGAAAAATATACTTTAAAAATACACTGATGAAAATGTGTAACATCTTTACGACATTTATGTTATAGGTTAGCCCAGATATTAGATAAAGACTTATCCAAATGTTTGTATGCAAATTCCCTGGTAATAAAAGTGTTGTCATGTCATATCAATCATACTAAATTTTGCTTTAAAATATTGAAGTCATGTTATGAAATATTAAAATCAAATATGTGAGGAGACTAAAAAGAAACTGCTTCATAAATTATGTCAGCTCATTTTGGTGGTGGGGGAATGATGGGCTTAGAGGAGTTGGTCAGGGAATTGTTGAGGAAGGAACTGTTTAACATAACCATGCCAGTTTTGTCTGGGGGAGTCACCATCATGACCACAGTCCCCAGATGACTGTGGTTTGCCTTAAACAGGCACAACTGGTGTGGTTTCCTGAGCGTCTGGCTGCTTAAGCAGCAGCCTTGCAGTGCACCTACTCAGGTGCCTGGTGGGCTGGTCCTGCTGCTGCTGCTGCTGCTGCTGCTGCTGCTAAGTCGCTTCAGTCGTGTCCGACTCTTCATGACCCCATGGATGCAGCCTACCAGGCTCCTCTATCCATGGGATTCTCTAGGCAAGAGTACTGGAGTGGGGCGCCATCGCCTTCTCCGGGTGGGCTGGTCCTGAGCTTCACAATTCGCCATTCCTGATGACCGGATCCCTGCCTCCCTACACTGATGCCGGTCCACAGCACTGCCGCTTTGCAGTGTAGCTGTGATTTCTTTATTATTATTCCCTGAGAAGCAGCCTGGCCCCACATAAGTAATCTGCTTCTCATACAAGAGAGTTCAGTAGTTGTAGCTCTAAATGAGACAGCCATGGGTGAGAACAGACAAGAGAATACAAATGTGGAGCTAAGCGAACACATCTGTCCAACTGCTCTGCTGGGTTCAGCTCTACATTCTGAGAATCATTTTTATTTTCTGACTGCTTATTTCATTGTGCAGGAATCTTCCTGGTACTCTGATGCCTTTCATACACAAATCTTCCATTAATTAACTTATTTACTTACAAAGTTTTTTTTTTTTTCCTCTACTGAGGGAGAAATAAAAGAAATTCCCTACTCTGAACGTGGGGAAAACAACTATGGGAGAACAGAGAAGCCCCCAAAGTCAAGAGTAAAAGAGTGCCAACTTTCCAGCTGAGGCCTGACTAACCTGTGTGGTCAGCAGTGGCTGTGTCTCAATAGGACAATGGGGCTGATTTAAGTAAAAGCTGATGTCTTAATCACACTAATAAACTCCAGTAAATTGAAAGGTAACCTCTGCTTTTCAAGGGCACCTATCTTTAAGGAGAGGCCTTGCCTTTAAAGAAGTGAAATGGAATCACCTTATCTTTAATGAAATGATGAATTTAGTGAAGAAAAGCTCAAACTCTCTATAGCTAACATAATTTATGCAAAATCATGCAATTAGTGATGGCTGTGCTAGACTTTTTTTCTGCAAATGCGCCTGTAATAAAACCGTCATGAGTAGCAGTGCCATCTAATGTAAGTAGTAAACATGGATAGTGAATTATTAATATCTGGCGAGGCATGCAAATGGCAGGACTTCCATTTTTCCTTTGAGCTAACAACACGTTTGCTAAAGCAAAAAAAAAAAAAAAAGGCAAAGATAAATATGAACTTTTCTTTGAAAAGAAACATTCAACAGGAATATGAATGTAATAAATAGCACAAAATGTGAATAGTAAAACCCCAGCACTTTCCGCCTCCGCAAAGTGAAATGATGGTTATACTTTCTGCTGGGTCTGTAGCATAAGCTTAATGAGGTTAAAGCGATTTCATACATGTACTCCTCATTGAGGATGGCCGGGGTCAGGTGATGTGGGTGGCAGTCTTCAATCAAGTCCTCAGTCGGGTACCCTTCACATCCCCCCCTTCTGTGGCAGATGGAAAGGGAACCCCCACCCCTTGTTAGTGCTTATCCAAGGATAACCTCCCGGCTTGCTGGCTGGACCCTCCTCGTCTGAGCTCTAGTCGTGTGAAAATACCTCCTGCGTTCCCAGGCAAGGCAGGGCTGGCCCAAAGTTCCATCCCCATCTTGGCCAGTTCACCCTGGGATGCCTCCGCAGAATTTAAGCGCCTAAGCAGACAAGGTCAAATTAAAACTGCTTCACTGCTGATTCTGGTTCAGAGTCCAGCCGTCCGGCACAGACCCCCAGCGGGAGAGGGGTCAGGGCCCTTCTCTGTACACGAGCCAAACGCCCCGCTTCTCGCCCCGGTGTACTCCAGAGGCTCCCCGACCCCTGGCATCCCCTTATGGCGAGCTCCATCCCCCTGAGGTATGTCTTGTGCTGAGGTCACAGGGACAGGCTCTTTATCCTGGCAGTGGAGATGCCAGCTGGGAACCCTGAGCATGAACCAGCAAGACGCAGACTCTCGCTCTTGACTTGGGGCTCCCGGCGCTGCCCCGGGCCGCGGGCCGGCCCGCGGGCTCCCTCCTCCCTCCTGCCCTGGCTCGCCAGTCAGCCGGCCCGCTCGCTTGGTCTGAAGCCTGGGTTGGTTTCCCACGACCGTCCTGGGTCTGACTTGGGATGCTGCGCCTCCGGAAGCCCAGCGGGCGCCGACCCCGGCCCGCAGCCCCTGGAAGGTGCCAACCCTGGGCGAGCCCGGGCGCCTAGGGAGGAGACGGGCATTTCACGTGGGCATCGTGCCTTCGCGGTGCTCACGCCTCTCCTCCGCAGCCAGTGCAGGGCCCCTCCGCTCGGACTTATCCCCCCAAAGTTAATCAGCCGTACTTGCCAGCTCGCTTTAGTTTGGGAAAGACTTAAAAACCTCGAGATCGGCGGGGGCCACGGCCGCCCCCAGCGCCCCCCGCCCCCCTCCACCACCCCCGGTTCTGCCTTGCGCGGGCTATCGGGTGCTATAGGAGGCTGTGGCGTTTGTCTAGAACAGACATCGCAGACACACGGACCCGCTCCTCGCCGGCCGTCGCCAAAGTTGCAGGACGCCCCTCGGCCACCCGGCCCGGGCCAGAGGCAGTTGCGTAACCTCGCCCCTCGCTCCCGCCCGCCGCCGGGGGTCGGCTCCTGGCGGTCCCGGCCCCCGGCAAGCTGCCGAGTCCTCCGCGCAGTCTGGTCGGGGGCGCGGGGCAAGAACCCCGGGGTCAGCGCCCGTCCGGGCGGTGCTCTGGCCGCGGCCAAGCGCAGCGGGCGCCGGGGCGCGGGAGGAGCAGGGCGCTCGGGGCTCCGCTTACCTTCGGCGGCTTACAGATAAGTCGAGGTCGGTGCAGCGCCTGGCTCGGGCATGTCTCGCCGCGGACCCCAGCAAGCCTGGCGCGGCACGGAGCACTCCGGGCAGGGCATCCGCGGCGAGGCTCGCCGGGCTCTCGCGGACGAAGGCTCGGCTTCGGGGGCTTGGCCCGCCGCCCGCGCCCACCCCCACTTCCACCACCGCCGCCGCCGCCGGCCCGGCCCGGCCGGCCCCTCGCACCGCAGCTCGCGTCCCTCCGGCCCGGCTCAGAGACGCGCGCGGCGAGGCAGCGGCTCAGCCGGCTCCGGGGACGCCCGCGCGCTCGCTCGCTCGCGGCGCGGCGGAGCCAGCCACAGCCACCCGGCGCCGTGCTCCTCCGATGTCCTCATTGACTGCGTTCGTCTTCGGCGAGATCTGGGAGCCGGGGCCGGGAGGCGGGGGCGGAGAGGCGGAGGGAGCGGGAGGGAAGTCCTTGCCGCCGCCGGCCGCCGCCGCCGCCCCCCGGGTCCCAGCCACTCCGCCGAGCCGGGCGGCCGGAGGACCGGGCGCCGGAGCCGCTTGCCTGCCGCCTGTGCGCCCGCCTGGCACCGAGGCGGGCGGAGCCCGGGGCCCCGCGGGGCGGGGGCGGGGGCGGCGCGGGGCCTGGCCGGGGCAGCGGGCGTGGGGTGGGGGGGCCCCCAGAGGGAGCCGAGCGGGCGGGAGTGCAGGGGCCCCCCCGCCCGCCGACGCCCGAGCCCCAGCCGAGGAGGAGGTGGAAGGAGCCGCCGGCGGCCGCCGCCTGCTCGCCGGGCTCCACCGCGGCGCGCGTCCTCGGGGTTTCTGGGCTGCAGGCGGCGCTGCGCGGCCCGGGGAACTTGTTGAGCCTGCCCTGGAGCTGGAGCCGCCTCCGAGCAGCAGCTGGAGGGCGGGGACCCAGCGGTTTTTCCAGGGAGGGGGTCTCTGGGGACCCCTCGCCCAGGCTGCCGGCGGTGGCGGCCGACCCAGCCGAGCGCGGCTGTGAAATCAGGAGCGCGTGCGGGGCTTAGGCGGCTGCCCCCTTCACCTGCGGATTTGCAGCCTGCTGGAGGCCAGGGTCAGGGGCGCGTTGCCTTGGGTCCAACCCGGGGTCAGCCCCTCTAAGCGGGGACTTCCCGGCAGGCTGGTTGTAACTGGCGCGAGTACCAAAGGCAGTCCGCCCGCGGGGTCTGCTGCCCGCCGACATTCAGGAACCCGGCGCCTCCGCACCAAGACCCCCCCCCCCCGCCCGCCCCCCAACTGGCGCTCACCGCCCACCTGCCAGGCCAGGGCACTTGCTGCGTTTGTTTCAGGCCAGAATTGAGCTCACTTAGGGAGGCAAAAGGAGTTACCCGGTTCCCCCTAGATCCACCAAAGAGGAGGTCTTCGGAGCTCAGAGCCGCTGGCCCAGGGGCCTCGCTGATCCCTGTGGGACCTGGTGCCCAGGCCTGGAATTAGGCAGCCAGCTAGCCGCTGATCACCAGGCTCCCTAAATTTTCTCAGGCTTGGGGCTTGAAGTTCAGTCTCTTTGAGCATACCTGAAAGTAGCCACGTTCATTAGATTTGATATTTCCCAAGAAAGGTCAGAGAAATGGTAAATGGGAGGGCAGTGCCAGGCTGGGGGGTGGGGTGGGGGGCATGAATTGGGAGGACAATCGGTGACGTCTTTTCACTCACTCAGCCCTTCAGTCTCAGCTGGTGTGCACACACCGCTGCCTGTTCCTTCCTGAGCACCAGCTCTGTGCTAGATTCAGCCTTTCCTGGGTCCTGGTTCGCTGAGGTGAATTGAGCCTAACTCGGTGCTTTATGTTGTGTCGGTTCTTTAGAAACCACCTTATAGGAAATGCCTCCTTTTTACGAGGATGCTTGGGATGATGCATCCCGATACCACACACAGAAAGCATCCTGAAAGCCCCTTTTCCCTCATACATTTAGCACACAGCTGTATAATTCTTGGCATCCAGATATGCACGAGAAGGGAATCCTGAACCTGTGGGCTCTTTATTATCCTCTCTTAACCTAGAGTCCTCAAGTCTAATTTTCAGCTTGTTTACTTCTCTGGCTGGTAGTCGTGCTGGTGGTGCTGGCTGGACAGATTTGCCAGGTGATGTATGCGCAGCGGGGAAACCTGTAGCCCACTGTTTTTCCTGGAAGGGACATGATATTGGGGATGTGTGGGACTTAGGGACATTTAATGCCAGGTGGGAGGGAGTGTCTCCATGGATGCCTTCAACATAATCCCCCGGAGGTGGGCTGGAGCCACTGTGGATGCAATAATCTCTCCAAGGATTTTGGGCAACTTTCTGTAAATTTTGCTTTATTGCTAATCCAGAAAATAGAAATCTGTCTTCCATCTCTTAAACATGTCACCGTAGATAAAGCTGTCAGGAAATCCTGAAATTGTGCTGTTGATAATGGAAAACTGAAGTTTTAGGGACCATGAGCGGAACAGATAAACACAAATGCATAAATGCTTAAATGCAGGACAGAACAGAGCTACAGGTGGCAGCATGAGCTGGCCAGAAAGCAGCTCCGGGGGCAGTGGTGTTGAGATCCGCCCGATGTGGAATTCTAGGAAGAAAATGGAAAGCTGTAATTGGCAGGTGAGAAAACCCACTTAATATGAACAGAGGATTTAATTGAGGTTTTTTGTATCATCAAGACTGCTTTTAGTTGTTCATGGCTGTAGTAGACATACAGTTGTTTTTCTGAGTCTATTAAAATTATCTGGGGGCTTCCCTGGCAGTCTAGTGATTGAGAATCCATGCTTCCATTGCAGGAGACACGGGTTTGATCACTGATCAAGGAACTAACTAACCCTTTCCCTGGCAAAGGGAAAAATAGCTACTTTTTTTGGCTGTGCTGCACAGCATTTGGGATCTTAGTTCCTTGATCAGGGATCGAACCTGAAGCCCCTCTAGTGGAAACACCAGAGTCTTATCCACTGGACCACCAAGGAAGTTCCCCAAATAGCTAAACATTTAAAGTGGGATTTTCTGAAAGCAGAAGCACCTAAGAATAAAAATATAAGGAAGTACAAGAAAGATGACAAAATATTTGCATCTCTTTTCCTTTGCCTCCTTCTTAGATGTGTGTAGGTGCTATGTAGAGAAATGGTGGCTTTTCAGCTCTACAGCTTAGTAAATTCTGAGATCTCAATTCCTGCATTAAAAAAAGACAAGAATATAGGAGTCAAAGATATAAAAGAATGTTCCTTAGTTTTGTCCATCTGAATTCTGAACTGGAAATAACCCAAATGCATAAAATTGGGGGGCTATATTCATACAGTGGAATACTATACAGCAGGGAAAAGTAGTTATTGCTCATGCATGAAGCATGAATGACCTTCACAAACCTTGTGCACCTGAAGCCAGACACAACAGTCAATGTCACATGATTCCTTCGAAACCAAGTCCAAAAAGGTGAAAAATTTCCCCGTGGTGGTAGATGTCAGAAAGATGGTTATCTTTGAGCACACTGCCTTCTGTGCATCTTGAACCAGGTGGTTGCATGGTTGTGTACTTACGGAAAAATTTATCAAGATGATCTCTTTTCTGAGAATGCCTCCTTTCTGTCTGGGCATTATCCCCATGTCGTTACAGAGTCTGCACACAAGTTCCCCAATAATCTGTCCCTTTCACTGAACCAGCCTATCTGTCAGTGAAATCAACTTGTATCTTCTGAAGCCTCCTTCTCTCCAAAACCCAAGCCAAGAGAAAAGTCAGGTGCTGTAGGTAAGGCTCTGATTAGACACGTGTTGGGGCATCCATCTTTGAGAGCATCTTTTTCTAGCATCGTCCTGGACGTCTGCTTGACTCTCAGATGCATCCGCAGCAGAGTTCACGTTGGAGATGACTTCCCTATCAGGTCCTTTGATGTTGTACCATGACTACCAGGTGAGCCTGAGTCTGTGATGGCAGGTTCTACCCTTTAGTTCTGAAGATGTGGGTACAGTTCAGCCGTGCTCAGCTCCCAAAGAGGGGAGGTAACTCAGCTTGACCTAAGCCTGTAGCGAAGAGATCAGTCACATCAGGGCGTTTTTCTTTTCTCTTTCAAGCTCAAAGGGGCTGCAGCTGGACCTTATCTTTTGCCTCGGAGAGTAGCGAGAAGCCCTCTGAATCAACCCATTTTCATATTCTGCTCAAGCATTTACCACCCGCTTTCAGGACTGACCTCCTGATCATAAGGTTATCCCTCTGTGTGAACTCCCCTGCCCGTGACTCTTACACTGTCCTGGTTGCAAAGCCGCATTTCCTTCTGGTGGGAGTCAGAGCTGTGTTTCTCAAGTCCTGGTCCATGCCCGTGGGCTCTCCCCACTCCTGGTTCCTTTTCCTTCCACGATGAGCAGCTGGGGATGGTGTATTGGCCTGGATCACAATTTGGTTCCAAGAAACTGAACATCAGGCAGACGAGTTGCAATTCCTGGTTTTCGCTAACGCATAATTGTGTATCTCATTTATCTGTAGGAAATGGAATGTTTTATTTGTAAAGAGAACAAAAGTGGTTGGAGGTTTTCTTGAACACCCCACGCCAGTGAGAGGAGGCGAAGGTTGGGCACCGGCTTCTGACTCCACTCTCCCCACTCAGGATCCCTCATGTGCAAGGTCTGCAAACCCAGGGGCTTTCCCCTCCCCCAGTTCCATCACTACCCCCTTCTTTAGGTGGATGTGCTGAGAAATGCATATCTGGACCTCATGTAACTGACCTTCATTGGATGGTCTAGGTGATGGGGTCTAGGGATTTCTCATTATCCACATCTAATCTGCTGGGAGCAGATCTCTTCCGGATGAAGGAGAAGCTAAAGGGCTTTTCTTAATCCTTGCTGGTAATACTGGCTGCCTCTTTGAGCCGCTGAAGGCAACCCCTCATAAACCAGGTAATATGCCCAGGCCGAGGAATGATACCTCTGACCAGAATTAGGTCAAGAAGGGATAAAAATGGCTTTCCCATTTCAGTGTCTGCTCTGCTAATCCACTTCGCTGGTGTCAAGACTGGGGGTGACCTTTCCTTGAGCTGCCTGCCCTGGCGGACATGAGGCCTGTGGTCAATGCCCCCGGGAACACTTGCCCTGGGGTATCCCATACAGCTATTTCCTTGTTCGCCTTCTGTGCCCACCTGAGGATTCACAGAGATGGAGGAAGGAAGGGGGCAAGGAGAAAACAGAATTCTCTTTCACTCTTCTTTCCACAAAACCCTGTTTGACAGTGAAAGTGGTTCTCCTCAGTCACATGCCTGCATGAGGCCACACGCTTGGTGCGCTGCCCAGCGTCCCGCGTTATCCTCAGAAGACAGCCAGGAAAGAGGTCCTGTTTCACTCGTCTCCCAGAGAAAGAGCAGACAGGTCATTTCTCCAAGGTCACACAGCTAGGAAATGATAGGGCCTAGATTCCAATCAGTACTGCCTGCTGCCACAGTGCTACCCTGCCCAACTCAGGTTTATTCTTTTGAAATCAACTTGAGCTTTGCTCAGGGGCTTCCCAGGTGGTGCTGTTGGTAAAGAACCCACCCACCAATGCAGGAGACTTAAGAGATGCGGGTTCAATCCCTAGGTCGGGAAGATCGTCTGGAGGAGGAAATGGCAGCCCACTCCAGTATTCTTGCCTGGGAAATCCCATGGACAGAGGAGCCTGGAGGGCTACAGGCCATAGGATTGCAAACAATCAGACACGACTAAAGGGACTTAGTACTAGCACGCAGGGTCACATTGCGTGTTATCTTGTTTGTACCGTGTGCTGGTCAGACATCATGGTCCTACTTGAGGAGTGGCCTTGGCCAGCACAATCCATTCCTGGCCACCCCCACTGCCCGTGTCCAGAGCAGGCTGAACCCCTCCAGGCTCTCGTGGTGGCGGCTTGGCTCCATCCTGGAACATTCTGATCAGAAATGTTACCTGCTAATGGCATGCTGTCATACAGCACATCACTCGTGTAGGCTGACTGAGGCATGCTTTCCACCAGGCATTGTTTTCCCTTTACTTCTAAACTCATCTGATCACCATATCAGTTATACTTTGGAGTAAAAACAGTCTCTGAAACAGCAATACACCATAACCATCTCAAATTTGGATGGTACGTTACGCTTATCCAATGTAACTTCAGTGATCTTAACCCATGTTTTCTTTGTTGGATACTGGTTATTAGAAGGATCCATCACAACATGCATGTTCTGTATATATCTCTAAAGATCATCTCAGATTCTTCCGAGGCTAAGTGGCCTGATGCTGCGTTATGCTGATCTTCTCGATCTATTTGCTTAGTAAGGTGGATCATGGGTGATGTGGTAGCCAGCTGCCATCCGTCGGAAAGCAAGCATTTTGTTCCTTAATGCCAAGCTCCAAGTGGGAAGAGGACAGAGTTTTTAAAAGCCTATCTGTTTCTGTTGGGTGACCTCTGCGGTCACACACAGACTTTCAGTCCCATGTTTTTCACAAACATTTCTCTGTTTCATTTTGCCGAATCCTTGGAGAATTAAATAGGCCATTACTTTAATTCCACTGCGCAGTCGGATTGCAGAGCTCCCCGTTTCCAATTTGCCTAATTTGGGTTTTGGCAGATTCTGGAGTGGCTAAGACTCTAGACATGTGCTTGCCTTGGAAGCTCTTCTGGGTTCACATCTGTTAATAAATAGTGCACCTTTAACTAACGTTAAAGCAATAACTGAAAAGATACCTGAACGTATTTCCTATACAAATGAAACCTCCTGCAAGATTTAAACAAAAGAAAGACATTTTATTTCTACATGCTGTTTAGGGTTCTCTTTTTTTCCAATTTTTTTTGAGTATTGATACAGAACCCGCTATTGTAGGTTAAAGAACATATGGTGAGAATGCCGTGCAGAGGATTAACATTGAAGGCAGTCCCTGCACCACTGACCACGGCTCCCTGGTGGGGGTTCTCTTCCTGCCCCCAGGCTTCTGAGCTCAGAAGAGGGGAGGGGTCTTCATATCCTAGATAATGCATTTTTTTTAACTTTTTATTTTATATTGGAGTATTGCTGATTATTAGGCTTCCCAAGTGGTTCGGTAGTAAAGAATCCACCTACCAATGCAGGAAATGTGGGTTCGATCTGTGGGTCTGGAAGATTCCTAGGAGAAGGAAATGGCAGATTTCCCTGTTCTATACAGTAGGTCCTTGTTGGTTACCCATTTAAAATATAACAGTGTGTACATGTCCATCCCCAAATCTCTAGATATCCCTTCCCTCTTCCCTCCCACTGGTAACTGTAAATTTGCCAGAACATGCATTTCATTCCAGCTACTGCTGTTACTGTTTAGTCGCTCTGTTGTCTGACTCTTTTGTGACCCCATGGACTGTAGCCCACCAGGCTCCTCTGTCCATGGGATTTCTCAGGTAAGGACACTGGAGTGGGTTGCTATTTCCTTCTTCAGGGGATCTTCCTGACCCAGGGATCGAACCCATGTCTCCTTCTTGACAGGCAGATTCTTTATCTCCGAACCATCTGGAAAGGCAGGCAGGCAAATTTTTCAAAGCTTTTTCTTACTGGTGTTCATTGTTTGGCTATTTCCTAGGCTTAAAGGAAACAACTTGAGAATCAGCTTTTTTATAAAAAATAAAACTGAAACATGAATTTGTAAATTCACCAAAGATTCACCGAAAAGATGAAAGACCATTACTAGAGAGTTCTGTTCCTCAGTGTCAAGTTTTAAGGAAATCTTAACTCATTTTTATGTGTGTTCCCATCATGGACCCCCTCCCACCAACATCGAATGTTTTGGAGTTTGATAAATGTTGGAAATGTTCACTGAGGCTTGGTGTTTCAGCAGTCAAAGTGAGGCTTCTCGACACTGATAGCCGAGACCGCAAACGCCCTCTCTTGGCCTCAGTTCAGCGTGTCCTCATCAATGGTGATTTGTCCCCTCGTGGCCCATCTCATGCTCCAGATCTCTCCCCATTTGAATGTGGCTCACCTTGCTCCATTTGATCAGCAGGAGCAAATGTGAAATTATCCTTTTATGAGAATGTCCTGGGCTATGAGCATTGTGCCCTAAATTTCTAGTGGAAGATGAAATTCATTGATGATTTATTTTGTTTGCTGAATCCGAACATGAAAATGAAGAGATTTGTTTTAATGGTATCTTCTGCCTCCTCTCTCCAGTGGAGTAAATATTGTCACATGAAAATGCTGATGATACTTCTGAGTCCCTTAAAATAAGTGTTGTGATTCATTCACACCATGAAAATAGTAGAGTCAACATCTTCACCTTCAGGTTCATCAGCTATTGGCTCTTTCCTTTTTGGTCCCTGGGTGTTAATGAGCATTTTCACTTCTGGAGCTTTCTCTGCTCCCAGCTCCATTGTGGACTAGGAATGAGGGTTCTGATGTCAAGCTTTGGGTCTCAGCCCTGGGAATTCTGTGTTCGGGCTCTGCGGTTGTGGGCGAATTGTGTGAATTTGATTTGATATCTTAGACAATCTCTCATAAGAAAATAAGCAGGTTAAAGCCACACCACAGTGAGGTCACCACCTCCTCCTCGTCATATATGTGGACTGAGACCCTCGTCATATATGTGGACTGAGACAGGTGCCCACAGCCCAGAGCATGTGGATTTACAAAGAATGTGTTCCTTTTGTACACAGGCATGTTTAGAGTTCTTTGTTGAATTCTTGGCTTTTATGATGGCCAAGCATACTTTGTTAGTCCTCAAAGGACATTTTAAAAACATCACTGTACTGAAAACAGCTTAAGGTGTGATGCATGCATATGGCAAGTGTTGAAATGTGGCTGATGTTTGCCATGAAATTTAAATAAGCTCCAATAAAGCACAGTATAATATCTTTATACCATGTAAAATGCAAAGATCTTCCATAGACTTCTTTATTCTTTATTTCTTGACAAGCATGCATAATCTCCACCTTTGAATACAGAAGAGAATCAATATTTTAAAAGAGTTATTCATCCATGGGTGTAGCCCACTTTAAACAAACTCCTTATATGAGAGGGTGTCTTGGCAACAGGTAAACTGATAGCTTTCACTTTATTAAAGGCTCATTTTGATGAAGCCTGCCTTCAAATAACCACTGTCTCTTATGCACTTAGAGGGATTCAGGTTGTCAAAAATTTCTTAATATATGGCTTTGCAGGACTACACCTTTCGTCTCAAGTATCATCTACCATGCATTCTTGTTTATATACACATATGAATACATGTATACACTGGAAACTTCTTAAATTGCTTATGGTGGGATCTGTACCTGTTCCCAGGGTAGAATAGTGAGCAGATTTGGGTTGTCAGAGCCAAACATCATTGTTCCTTGTTCACTAAAATTCCCCTTTACCCTCTCTTTACCAAAGTAAAAGATGACATTTACTCGGCAGAAACCAGAGCTGAAACAATAGATAGAGTTGTCTTCCAAAGGACCATGTGTTTTGCTGGGTGCTTTACGTGTTTTCTCTTATTTCGTCTTTTCCACAATTTTATGAAGTACTAGCATGTGAAATGTAAATTGAAGGGCTAGTTGTGTAGCGCCTTGGAAGATTTTTCTTTTCGCCTACACCACTTTTCAGAGTTACAGTAAATTGGCGTTCACTAAGTTTCTTAGGGGCTTTCCCTATGGCTCAACGGTAAAGAACTCGCTTGCAACTCAGGGGATAGAAGAGACGTGGTTTCGATCCCTGAATCAGGAAGATCCCCTGGAAGAGGGCATGGCACCCACTCCGTTATTCTTGGTTGGGAAATTCCATGGACAGAG
This sequence comes from Okapia johnstoni, assembly GCA_024291935.2. Lineage (NCBI taxonomy): Eukaryota > Metazoa > Chordata > Mammalia > Artiodactyla > Giraffidae > Okapia > Okapia johnstoni. Next base: position 83,362,371 of record CM044318.1, read on the forward strand.
CAGCCTGGCGGGCTGCAGTCCATGAGTTCACAGAGTCGGACATGACTGAAGCGACTTAGCACAGTACAGCAAGGTGTTCTTAACACGTCACAGGCCTTGTCCAGTTGAGTTTATTCCTATTTTTAAGATAACCAACACTCTCCTCTCCGTAACATAAATAGATGAATTGGCTTATTAATATTTCATTTAAATATATACTAATTTATTCTGGATAAATGACAGGTCTTGGCATATCAGGTTCTGTTCTCTGCAAAAGGGTGGTCAGTTTTGGGTGACATCTTTCCTTTATTAACTGTTACTACATTCTGGACCTTCCTGGGAAAATAGAAAACACCACTCTCATTCTCTCATCTCCGTTGAGTTAACTCACTGTATGCCCGTTGGCTCAGAGTTCTAGAGATTTCATGAATTAGATCTTTAAGCTTCCTAAAGGCTTCATGAACATAGGTCATGGTTATCAGCACCATGTCAGATGAGGGGGGAAGCACAGAGAGGTCAACACATGTGACTGGCTAGGTCTGGAATCTTACATGAAAAGATGAAATCTTACAATGAAATCTTACATGAAAATCTTACACAATCAAGAAGTTGTGGGTGATCAGGAATCTTCTCCAGAAATATCAGAGAACAACATCCAGTGAGACAAAATGTAGATATTAGTATTTGTTTTTGACTTGTACCTGAATAACCAATAAACTTTATGTAGACTTGGAAGTACTGTCCCCTTTGCCCCAGGAAAACAGAACATCATTTGTTCTTGTACATGTTGAGAATATGGATGATTATCACATTTGGGGGTTCCCTTAGCAGACAAGTGACTTTATTACCTAATTATTAGTGGAAAGAACAGTTTGGAGCAGAGGGGCTGGAGTTTTTCTTAGAGTTACATAATGCGTAGTTTTGACTTTGGGGGTCATTCGGTCTGTGTTGTAAAAACTCATCTCTACTGGTGAAGCAGAAAGGTATATGCAGACAATAGGCAGACAAATAGGCGTGACTGAGTTCCAATAAAACTTTATTTATAAAACCAGGAAGCAGACCCGATCTAGTCCACAGGCTATAGTTTTCTGACCTCTGATACATAGCATAAGTTGTTCTGAAGAATTTTGATGCCTTATTTAGGCCCACATTTTAAAGATGAGTTAATAAAGCATTAGACTCATCACATGAGACAGTGTTTTTTTTCCTTTTTGCTTCTCTCATTTGCTAGATTCTAGGTAATACTGCTTCCTCTGAGATTTGTGCAGAATTAAATCATGGAGTCCTATCCTTGACAATAGCAATAGGATAGCAATAGGATGATGGAGCAGTTTATCTGTTAGCGTTTGAGTAACAGGCAATAATTGCATGCCTCAAGATTCACATTCTTGGGGAAAAAACAAAGACTAAACACACAAAACTGGGAATGGCAACATTTTTGTCTTTGTGTTCTACAAGGATTTTGCTTTGTCGTCTCCGAGAATACTGTAGTTATTGGAATGAAAATGCAGTAGTCTCTTCCATGGGAAAGCGTGTGTGTGTGTCTGGTGCCTTTGAACTTCCATACCCCTGGAGGGAACATTGTATAATTCAAGACAAGACAATGCTGGACAGATGCTATTGGATTTTCATCTATGGCTGATTTATCTAGGTGCTTCAAGAAACCAAATGGAATATGTTTGTTGTAGGCTTTTAGTATTGGAGCTACTATGGTGACTGCTATCATATATATTTTGTTTCAGTAGTTTCGAAACAGTTGAGATAAGTAGCAGTCGTAGTTGTTCAGTCACTAAGTCGTGTCTGACTCTTTGCAACCCATGGACTATAGCATGCCAGGCTCCTCACTCCTCTGTCATCTCCCAGAGTTTGCTCAAATTCATGCCCACTGAGTTGCTGAGGCTACCTAACCATCTCATCCTCTGCCACTCCATTCTCCTTTCGCCGTCAATCTTTCCCAGCATCAGGGTCTTTTCCAATGAATTGGCTTTTTGCATAAGGTGGCCTTGGTATTGGAGCTTCAGCTTCACCATCAATCCTTCCAACAAATATTCAGGGTTGATTTCCTTTAGGATTGAGATAAATAGTTAAGCTTCTATAATTGGTCTTTGTAACCATATGAAAAATGATTAAGTATTAGCGTCACATGAATTTTTTAATAAAAGTAAGGATTGATAATCAGTCAAATATCCTTACTAATGTTATCCTTAATTCTTTAGATTTGAATATTCTCAGGGAGCGGGGATTTCCTGTCCTCTGATCATTTTTTTAACAGGCCAAAAATGTGACATAGCTATCATTGAATTCAGTAACCTTCATTGTGTATTGTCACCTCACTTTAAGATTTGTCAGTATTATATCATCTGTTAGTACTTTGTGATAATCTCTAAAGACATTCGGTAAACTTTTAAAATTTAATTTTGTATAGCAACTGTGTTTTGTGTAGAACTATGGTGCTCCTTTATTAATTAAAATTAGGTCATTGTGCATTGTACTGTAATTTAGCAAGTTGAAGGTAACATAATATCTGTTTGGCGACAGCCACGTGTTTTCCTAGCAGTAAGGATCTTAACCTGTGCACACGGCATATCTCTCAAGTGTGTTTAACTGAAGGAAACAACTTTGAATTTATTTTCTAACTGCATAACTCGCGGAAGCGCTGAAATTCCTGTGAATATCCAGAGGCAGTTCTTTGGTTTTATACTCTCCTTCAGCTGACAAAGAGTGGCAGCTTTGAGAACCAGTTTTCATTTTTATCCTATGGTTTCACTTGATGAATCAGAATGTTTAACACACAGAAGTCAGGAGAAGGTCGACTTTGCCTTTGGAATTGAAGAAGAAAAGCGCAAGCAAGTGTGTGTTGTGTGTGTCCCAGGGCCTGATCTGGGTGTTCGGAAAAGAAAAAATCTGAGGTCACTCTTTGTGGGAAAATCACATTCAAGAGTTTCTTGAAGGTTGAAGAAAAGAACAAGGATGGGTTGCAGCTCTGGGAACAGCAGAGGCTTGGGATGGCTTTGAGCCCATGGAGGCTTTGGTGACTGGGTGCTTTCCGTGACTCGCCTGGACCTGAGGGGAGGGTGACTTGCATCCTCATTGTCAGAACTGAGAATCCAGCAGTTCATGTCATACATCACCAGAGAGAGAGGATGCTTACAAGGAGTCTTCAACCCATCCTTCCCTTTCCCTTGGTTGGAGCTGCCTTTTAAAATGATGGATTTGAGGGACTTCCCTGGTGATCCAGCGGTTAAGAATCCCCCTTCCAATGCAGGGGATCTGGGTTTGATCCCTTGTTGGGGAATTGGGATCCCACATGTCCTAGGGCAACTAAGCCCACCTGCCACAGCTAGAGAGCCCACCCTGGGCTGTAGCAACAAAGAGCCCAAGTGCCGCAGTGAAAAATCCCTGCGTGTGGCAACTAAGACCCGATGCCGCCAAATAAATAATAAAAACATAGAAATAAGTGTTAAAAAATCAAATGATGGATTGGGAAAATAGAAAAGTAGTCAAGGTGCAAGAAGAGGATTCACACCAGGAAGCACTTCATCCAATAAGCTGTAAAATTAAATACATCCCACGACCACGGCAACTAAGTGTTAGGAGTAGGATTTACTGAAAGAACTTCAGAGAGACCTAGGGATCGTGATTGCAGTTAAACCTGGATATGCCCCCTTCCGCTGTTCACGCTTGCACCTGAAGCCACCTTCAGTAGTGGTGTGGTTCCAGTCCAAGCTGTGTTTAGTCGCTCAGTCTTGCCGGACTCTCTGTGACCCCACAGACTGTAGCCCGCCAGGCTCCTCTGCTCCTGGGATTCTCCAGGCCCGAGAATACTGGAGTGGGTTGCCGTTTCCTCCTCCAGGGGATCGTCCCGACCCAGGAATCAAACCCAGGTCTCCTGTGTGTCCTGCATTGCAGGTGGATTCTTTCCGACTAAGGCCACCTGGGAAGCCTCCTGTGAGCAGTACACCCAAATACGCAGAGCCCCTTAACCCTCGAATTCAGCTGGGCTCCATTTCCTCTGACTTCTCCCCTTCACGTTCGTTCGCCCCAGCAGGACCACGAGCCTTGCCGTGTCCTCTGTGCTGTGTTCCAAGGACGTGGAGACTTGGCTTAAGGAAATCCTCCGCTTGGCTTCTGTGCAGCTGGTATAAGTCATCATTCCTGCTTTATAGTCACTCAGACACATTACGAGGCTCTGCCAGGGTTTTTTTTTTTCCCCAATCAGGGGTAAAAAAGAAAAGGGAGAAGATTTCTCTCTCAGTTCCTTGGTTCCCCCACAGTGAGAATGAAAATTTTTATGAAGCCTTAAATTTGGTGGTTATTGTCCCATTACCTATAGAAACGGCCGTAAAGGCTGCATTCCGCTCCCATCAACACGTGCTCTGGGCGCCCCTAACGTGGTCCCAGTGCTCATCCTGGGAAAAAGGGCCGCTCCTCCCCTCTGCAAACAACTCCCACGCAAGCCTTGGAGCACCAAGGAGGTGGAGTGAGGCATTAGAGCCGCCATAAAGGGGGCCGCTCCTGGAGAATTTATTCTGAAGGGTGAGGGACTGAGCACCATCAGATGCTCAAGTCAGAAGGGAACTTCCTAGGATTCCTGGAGAAGGTCTCCCAGGTTGAGCCCAGGATCCAGAAACGCCAATCCACCAGGAGCTAAGTCAGGCTGTTTCTCGGGCCCTCCTCCTCAGCTTTCTTGGCCTTGAATTCTCTGGTCTGGCCCACGTTGCCCCTCTAGATGTGATTGGCACAGGCTGTCAGACGTGGGTGCCCGGCGAAGCTCTGTGCCCGGCCCCTCCCTTGCAGGAGTCAGCTGCGGGTCCAGGTTGGGAGCAGGATGACCTCTGCTGGTCTCTCTCTTTTTGTTTCCCTTCCCAAAGGATTCCTCAGCACATGCGGTTGAAAGCACAAGGCAAATTCTCTCCCTCTGCTGCATTCTTGTAGGCAGGACGCCATTTCTTTCCAAGCGGGGAATAAAAGCTCAGAATATTCGTGGGGCTGGTTGCTAAATGTGACAAGGGCTTAATGACTTAATGCATTACAACCAGCGGCTCTTGGCATCCTTTGCTGAGCTCCAGCTGGACTGTTCAGTCCTGCACACCCGTCGCAGGCAGCGTAGCCAGGGAACGCCAAGTGCAGGCACTGGGCAGATGGGGTTTGCCTGTCTCCTCTGTGAGAAAGGGCATTTCTCTTAATTGACTCACCGGGTTCATAGTCTCTGGTGCCAGGCTGATACTGTCAGACACCTCTGGGGGAGACACGCTCCTGCTCAGGCGACCCCCAAAACTTATTTATTGACCTTTGCCAAGCCAGACCCTGATGCTGGGAAAGATTGAAGGCAGAAGGGGATGATAGAGGGTGAGATGGTTGGATGGCATCACTGACTCAGTGGACATGAGTTTGAGCAAACTCCGGGAGATGGTGAAGGACAGGGAAGCCTGGTGTGCTGCAGTCCATGGGGTGGTAAAGAGTCGCACACGACTGAGCAACTGAACAACAAGCCAGCCTCTGCCTTTATGAGGGAGTGTGGATTGACCCTGTTTGTGAATTGGGGGTCTTAGATATGACCTGACCAGCATCAAGTGCTCCTTAGAAGCATCGTTGTCTGTGTGCTTTTTATTATTGGCAAATTTGTTTCTGACACATAACAGCTTTCAGTACTGAATAGTTTTTTCCCAGATTTTTTTTTTTTTTAGAGCAGTTTTGGTTCATTACAATCAAGGGGAATACAGAGATTTCTCATTCACCCCCTGCCCTCTCACATACAGAACCCTCTTCCCTCCCACTGTCAAAACCCCCACTGGAGGGGGCATTTGTTACAGCTGATGCACTTACCTGGCACACCATGATCGCCCAGAGTCCATACATCACCTCAGTAAGAGCTCCATGTTGTATGTTCCGTGGGTTTGGACACATGTGTAATGACACACATCCATCATGATAGGGTCCTACCGAATACTTTTACTGCCCTAAAGATCCTCTGTGCTTTTTATGATTGTCATATTTGCTTCTGACATTTAATAGCTTTTCTTAATGGGGTTTTGTACTGTGATTTTTATTTTTTTCTGGTTGAAATGATAGGTTAGATGATTGGTCAAATAAGAAAAATTCAGGCGCCATCATTTTTGTAAAAAGAAATTCAGAAATAATACATGTAGTTGATAAAAAGGAAGATGGCATCTCAGGGGGCCCACCTGTAGCCATCCCCCAAGTAAGGCCAGGAACCCTAATGGGGATGTGCCCCCTGTTCAGGCTGTTCTTATGAACATTCGCCCTTTCCTGACTCCGAAACTTCGCCTTTTTTATGTGGACGTGAATCTTGCAGGTCATTTCCTGTCCTTGTTACCAAGTCTGCTGTGTATTCCAAAGCACTGTAGCTGTGGGGTGATTCTAAAGTTTGAAAATAGCATCATTTAAAAAGACTTATGTTTTCCAGTATGTGTGTGTGTATATATATATATTATAGTGTACGTACTAATTATCTATTTACATGTATACAAAAGCTTTTCTACTATGCTTGATAAAGTCTTGAGAAAGAACATAAAAAAAAAAAGAGGCAGAGAAATTGGAAAACATAAACTAAATGAAATGGGAGCCCTGAATATGAAACAGAAAATGTGAAACAAATTAGATATTAAAGTAAAAGATCACATATAGTCCAGCTGTTTTTAAACATGGCTGCTCATTTGAAACACATCTGAAATACCAACTAAAAATCTTAATTTCTCTTCTTAAAACAAATAATTGTAATATACAGTGGCGCTATATGTAATTTTGTTCTGTATTTTCCAAGCTTCCTATAAATTTGTTAGCATTTTTTCACAATTTAAAAAATAAGAAAGAAAAAGTAAAGAGATTTGAACCTGCAAACCATATTAAATTTACTTTTAAAAAAGACCTATTTTCTTAGGCTGCACTGGGTCTTCGTTGGGGCACCTGGGGATCTTTGTTGTGGCATTCGGGATCTTTAGCTGTGGCATGTGAGCTCCTGGTTGCTTCATGTGGAATCTAGTTCCCTGCTTGAGGATCAAACCCAGGCCCTCTGCGTTGGGAGCACAGAGTCTTAACCACTGGACCACCAGGCAAATCCATAAGTTACTTGCGAGAATATTTTTCCTTGAAGGAGTCATCTATTTGGAGAATAAGCACATATTGCAAAATTGTTCAAAACTGGTTTTATCCTGGTGATTTGTAAAGCTCTATTTTACCTGTTTTATATTTTTAAAAATCCTCACCTCTTGTGCGTGGCTCATTTTGTGTGTGTGCGTTTTCTCAAGGACTCGTAAGATAACATCCTAATAGAAGAAGGATTATTTAACTCCAGCCCACCGATTTCTCAGTTGTCTACTTCCTGACCTCCAAAAATGTATCTGCTTAAGATTGAGTGTGAGATTATTTCAAGAACTCTTTTGTTCTTTGCACCCATAAGAAATGTTTTCTGAAGCAAACGTACACATGGCCACTATGTGACAACATTGGCTGTATTTCAGGAAAAGTGAGACTTTATTTTTATAAGTTATTTTGTACACAGGTGTGCTTGAAGGAATATGTGAGCCTGTCATATAATCCATACAGAATTTGAAAATGGATTTCCAGAAAAAGGTGAAAAGGCTTTAATGTTATAAGCCAGGCACTTGCTGGCTGTTGAGGACTGGGCTTCTTCCTTCCAGAGGCCTTACTTCATTTTCTGTTTGTGCTTTCAGATTCCCCCAGGTAAGGTAAGCCTTTCCCTGTGGGCCTACCTTGTTGCCCAGTAATTCAGAAGCTCTCGTTCTGTTTATGCGTGTTTGCCGTATTTGTGTGGACTTTTTTCTCTCAATGAAGGATGACTTTAAATTTTTTTTTTTTTTCTATTATGTGCCCTCTGTGATGGAGGCTTCTCTGTGAAGGACCTTGAGAGTCCTTGCTGGTTAGGTGACTTTTTTGTCAGTACTTTAATTCCCCACACCCCACTCTGTGCACCAAAGGATGGAGACAATGTATCACATTTACTTTGAGGCTGATTTCCCATACCTGACTTTCATGACGATTTCCTGCTTCTGAAGTTTAACTTTGGAGAAGTGTTTTTGCTTGGGGAAGAAGTCCCAAACTCCTTATTATTTTTTTTTTTCATTTTTAGCAATAAGTAGTGTTTTCTTGGTAATGAGTGGAAAATACAATGAAAGGATGTACAAAGTCAAATCTAATCTCTTCTCTCCCAGGTCCCCCTTCCCATCCTCCGCTGTCACTCGAAATGTTGGCAGCCCAGTGTGTATCTTTACACAGTTTTCTTCTTGTTCATAAGTACCTAGGCAGTTTTTAAATATACGTACATATTTTCTTTACACATGTAAGCTCAGTTTATTATTGGGAGGAGTATGGGGGGATGTTTTCTTTGTTTATGTGTGTTTTTAAAAAGTAGAGTTATCATCTTTGTACCCTTCATTGATTTTTTACGAACAGTTTTAGGTTCACATTAACACTGAGGGAAAAGTACGAGGTTTCCAGAATACTCCCTGGTCTTACACATGCGCAGTACCTCCACTATGAACATACCCACATATTTTTTCATTCTGTGGGTTTGGACAAATGTGTAATGACATGTATGCACCATTGTAGCATCATATAGAATTATTTCGCTGCCCTGAAAGTCTTGTGTGTCTTGACTATTCATCCCTGCCTGAGATTTGAACCCCTGACAACTACCAATCTTTTTACTGGCCCCATAATTTTGCCTTTTCCAGAGGGTCAGATGAAAGTGAAAGTCGCTCGGTTGTGTCTGACTCTTTGTGACCCCATGGACTACACAGGCCATGGAATTCCCAAGGCCAGAATACTGGAGTGGGTAGCCTTTCCCTTCTCCAGGGGATCTTTCTGACCCAGGGATCGAACCCAGGTCTCCCACATTGCAGGTGGATTCCTTACCAGCTGAGCCACCAAGGACGCATGAGAGTCAGATAGTTGGAACCATAATTATGAAGCTTCTTTCACTTAGTGATATGCATTCAAGTTTCCTTGATGTCTTTTCATGGTGTGATAGCTCTTTTTCCCCCCCCCAAACTGCTGAATTACATTCTATTGTCTGAAGACACCACCGTTTTCTAAAGCATTCACCTGCTGAATAGTATCTTGGTTGCTTCAGTATTTTGGCCTTTGTGAGTGAAGCTCTTATCAACATCTGTGTGCAGGTTTTATGTGGACCTCAGTTTTCAACCATGTGTGTGCTTAGTCGTCCAACTCATTGTGGCCCCATGGACTGTAGCCTGCTGGGTTCCTCTGCCCGTGGAATTTTCCAGGCAAGAATACTGGAGTGGGGTGCCATTTCCTACTCCAGGGAGATCTTTCTGACCCAGGGAGCAAACCCACGTCTCTTGCATCTCCAGCATTGGCAGGCAGATTCTTTACCACTAGCACCACCTGGGAAGCCAGGTTTTCAACTTCTTTGGGTAAATACCGAGGAGCAAAATTTCCCCAGAATCTTAAGGTAAGACTATGTTGTTTTGTCAAACTGCCTTTTTTCATCTGACTATATAACATGGGCATTCCTTCAGCTCACAGATGCAGATCTAAGTGTTTTGTTTTATTTTGTCAGAATAGTCTTTAAATGTTCCTCATCTGCTTTAAATTGAAGGCTATATAATGTCTCCCCTAGTTTTTTAGAACAAATTTATTAATACTAATTATCTTTGCTGCAAATGCATCTGTGTTTGCTCTTCCTGGTGGAAGAGTTTCTCTAATTAATTACCTTATTACTGTTTATCTTTGGTAGTACTGGGTCTTAGTAGCTGCATGAGGCCTTGCAGTGAGCAGGGGCTCCTCTTCGTTGTGGTGCACAAGCTTCTCATCGCGGTGGCGTCTCTTATTGCGGAGCACAGCCTCTAGGAGCGTGGGCTTCGGGAGCTACAGCACGCTGACTCAGTGCTGCGCCTAGCAGACCCTGGGGCACATAGGCTCCAGTAGTTGCAGCATGAGGGCTCTAGAGTGCTGGTCAGTAGTTGTGGTGCATGGGCTTTAGTTGCTCTGTGGCATGTGGAATCCTCCTGCATGAAGGATTGATCCCATGTCCCCTGCTGTGGCAGGTGAATTCCAACACTCTGTACTACCAGGGAAGCCCTGGAAGAATTATTTTAAGACACGATTTGGAAGTTAGGTGTTTGGGAAAGCACTGTAAACAACTTGTCGGATTCTAGATAAAGAACATGACAGATGCATGCATACAGGTAAGTCAATGCAGTAAGTGTGCAGAGCTTAAAAATATGAACATGAGCTTCGATGCCATTTCCAGCTCAAGGGCCTTAGATGTTCCCTTGGCCCTCAAGTGTGTCCCTTTACCATTTTCTGGTGTAATCTTTAGCTAGACTTTTGAGTTATCTTTTTGCTCTTCTGTATAATTTCATCACACATTTATGTATCCCTTAAAAGTATTTTCTTATGTTTGGCCTGCTTTAGTCCTTGGATCATTCAGTACACATTTTTCTGTGACAAGCTTTTTACTTTCCACATGACGGTTTGTAATCTATCCACGTTGATGGGTGCATCTCTGGCTCATTCACTATCTTCACTGCATACTATTCCCGTTGTGGGAGTAGCTACGGCTGAGTTATCCCTTCTTCATGCTTGGATACATATGGTTAAGACTCTGAACTCCCAACGCAAGGGGCTCAGTTTCGATCCCTGGTCAGGGAACTAGATCCCACATACCGCAACTGAGATCCTGTGTGCTGCAACGAAGATCCAGCACAGTCAAACAAATAAATAAATCTCAAAAAAACAAAAAAAAAAGATTATCCATCTCACCATCTCTAGGCACACCTGTTTGAAAGATTCTCCAAGTTATGCACCTGGGGTTAGAATGTCGGGTCAACATCTCTTTTAGGCATATTCATCCTTAGGCATGGAGACTTCGCCACTCTTTTTAAGCTCTAAGAGTCTGCAAAGTAATCATGAAACATAGACACAGCCCCTGTGATCCCTCCTCAGACTCATCTTCCTTCTCTTTTCCTAATCCAGACTTAAATTTGCAGGGTCATTTAAATGTACAAGCACCCCTTCCATATGATGGAGACATCCTGGGACCTGGACCTTGGCATTCTCCTCTGTCTCTCTTGAGCTTCCAGCTCCCCTGGGCACCCAGAGCATTGAACCAAGGCAATTTAGAACAGAGTTCTCAGCTCAGTTCTGTACCCTGTTTATCTTGCGTTCCTGCTGGCAGGTACGAATAATGATGGATTGTGAACAAATAGCTCTGCCTTGTTTTTTTAGACCCTGAAATAGCTAGGATGGCTTTGATAATCCTCTTTGACTGATGGGCATTTTTTGTATCCAGATCTCATTCAGAGGCTTAAAATATGCTTCCACAAGGTTGATTTCAAGATAAATTGTACCGAGCTCAAGAAAATAAAGGCAGAAAAACCTTACCTACACATAGGATGATTTACAGACATTTTCAAAGTAGTCAGAATCCAGTTTTGTTTTGTTTTTGCAAATGCAAACAAACAACCCCCCCCCAGAAGACAATAGCAAAAATATCTAAATAACCTGAGCAGGAGAGCAAGATTTCCCTTTTATTACCCTGTTCCTTCAGCCTCCAGGAACTGCACCTCTTCTATTCAAATCTGGCTCTGAATATTCATTCGTGTTTCTGCTGCTGAGTTATCTGACTGCAGCTTTGCATCTGAAATGTAAACTCATGGAGACTCAGCTTCCTGTTAACTGAATCTTAGCTGTGACAATGAGCCGAGATCCCAGGGATGGCCCTGATGGAGCCCCAGGCACCTGGGAGCCAGCTGCAGAATTCATGCATGAGGTTGTGGTCTAGAAGGTGTGTAGTAGGCCAGATCCTTGGCTGCATCAGGGGACACAGAGTCCAGGAACCCCCCTTGGGAGTCACTCCTGAGCCACTGGAACCTGTTTGTCAAGGTGTCATTTGTTGCATTGACCCTTTAAAGACCAAGTTTGAAAGGAGCTTCTGTGAGCTCTTCTACCAAACTCCACACGGAAGTAAATATTTGGTCAAAACATTTAAAAAGTCCTCGGAGCCAATCTGAAAGTGAATGATACAGACATGATAGCAAGGGCAAGCAGAAGGGAGTTTGGCACCTGGCTTTAGAAGCATCCCCAGCTTTTAAGGGAAGACCTCTTGCTACTTAGTGGAAACTGGCAAAGCAGTGTTGATCATTCAGAGAGAGCATGGTACCTAGGAGGTGCCACCTGGGAGTAATTTTTTCATCTGTTCATGATAATATTTATTGAGCCTTCCCTGGTGGTTCAGTGGTGAAGAATCCACCTGCCAATGCAGGAGACATGAGTTCAGTCCCTGGTCTGGGAAGATCCCACACTCCATGGGCAACAACTGTTGAGCTCGGGTGCTTCAATTACTGAAGCCCGCCTAGAGCCCCTGCCTGCTCTGCAACCAGAGAAGCCACCACAATGAGAAGTCTGCACACTGCAGGCAGAGAGGAGCCCCTGCTCGCTGCAACTGGAGAAAGTCTGCGTGTGGCAGCAAAGACCAAGCACGACCAAATATAGACACATAAACCAGCAGTTTAAAAAGAAAATACTTCTTAATTGTTGAAAGTATGGAGGACAAGGCATTGGAAATCCAAACAAAGCTCACGTTGGCTACATTCTTAAAATGTATATTTGGATTCCTTGAGTATTTATGCTTTCAGAGATTACGTCAAGAATAAAGGGAGTCCTGGACCGAGACTTTTCACATGTTATCCAGTCAAAAGGTTCAGATTACATTTTCCTTTCATCAAAACTTTTTTTTTTTTTAGGTTCCTTGACCTAAAATAGGATAAATTGTACCGAAGTATTTAGGTGGTACTGGTAGTTAGTCAGGGGCTGTCCGCAAATGTATCTATTTTTAAAATATCTTGGTGCGTAATGTTGGCATTTCTTCTTTAATCTTTTTTTTTTTTTTAAAGAAGAGAATCTGCCTGTGACAAACGACTAGTTCCATGGGGATTAAAGTAAATATTTAATAAGAGAAAACATTTTACTTTTATGCTTTCTTAAATTTCAGCAACTGTATGATTTTGAAAAGTATCAAATGCCTGCATATATTAATGTTTGTGACATAGAAGTTATTCCCTTCTCTAGTCACTAAAAATATTCCCTTTATTTAGAGGTTGGCAGGTCATCTTCAAAACAGTGTTCCTTTTTAGCTGAAGTGTAGTTGATCTACAGGGTTGTGTTAATTCCTGCTGTACAGTGCAGTGAGTCAGTTATCCATGAACATGTTCTCGGCGACCATGCCTTTCAGCCTCTGGGCTGGACCACCTCACTGTTCCGTCTGCTGCAAAATAAAGAGGCTCAAACCCACTCATACTTGAGGGGAAGGCTGCCGTCGATAACCTCAGAACTTCTCCAGTGCAGTGATAATAACGCACCACGCCCTCACATGCTCGAGGGTTTTACTGTACAGGAAACACACTGAAGTCTCCATCCTGTTGTTTCAGAGGTGTTGCTTTTTCTCCTTGCTTTTCAATGTGGATGAAGTTTGCCAACTTGCTCACCGAACGGAAGATTCAGATCTGAGTGGAAAGTAGTTGCACCATGCCTGTGACCCCCGCTCTCCCTTCTGAGAGGAGAAGGTGACCTGCAGGAACTGGAACCGTTTCTATCAGGGCTGAAATCCCAGCCTTGCAGTCCTTCCCTGGGACCTGCCCATGCCCTTGGCCTTTCAGAAGTTGGCATGTGTCTGTTACTCTGTCAGCTCTCACCTAGCAAAGGCTAGGTGGCACTGCAGGTTATAGATATTTGCAGGATAGAATTTTTTTTCCCCCCTATTGCTGTTCTCAGCATCTGCTTGCATTCCCAGGTGATCCCTTGCAGGTGACATGACCGTCCACTGTGATCTCCTTGTACAGAGCTCATGTCTGTCCGAGCCAGCAGATGTGAGTAGTCTCGGTTTCCTTTACCTTCACTCATTTCAAGCTACCTGTTTTTGTCCATCCCGCCTACAGTTCTCTCCTGAATTGGAGGCCGGTGTGCCATCTCCTTTTCTAAGCCCGTTCTAGGTGTGCCTGATTTCTTCCCCTTGCTGTATTTGTACTTGCTGTATTTGCCCTTCCGTGTGCTCTTGGATCTCCCATCTCTACATCTCCTCTCCATTCTGTTCTGTGCACAGAACACTCCTAGCCCCAGAAACACTGTTGACCATCCTTCCTTCACACCAGGTCACTTGTCTGTTATCTTTTGTTCTGTTCTGTTCTGTTCAGTTCAGTTCAGCTGCTCAGTTGTGTCCGACTCTTTGCGACCCCATGGACCTCCCTGTCCATCACCAACTCCCAGAGCCTACTTAAACTCATGTCCATTGAGTCAGTGATGCCATCTAACCATCTCATCCTCTGTCGTCCCTTCTCCTCCCACCTTCCATCTTTCCCAGCATCAAGGTCTTTTCCACTGAGTCAGATCTTCACATCAGGTGGCCAAAGTATTGAAGTTTCAGCTTCAGCGTCAGTCCTTCCAATGAATATTCAGGACCGATTTCCTTTAGGATGGACTGGTTGGATCTCCTTGCAGTCCAAGGGACTCTCAAGACTCTTCTCCAACACCACAGTTAAAAAGCATCAATTCTTCTGTGCTCAGCTTTCTTTATAGTCCAACTCTCACATCCATACATGACTACTGGAAAAACCATAACCTTGACTAGACGGACCTTTGTTGGCAAAATAATGTCTCTGCTTTTTAATATGCTGTCTAGATTGGCCATAACTTTCCTTCCAAGGAGCAAGCGTCTTTTAATTTCATGGCTGCAGTCTCCCTCTGCAGTGATTTTGGAGCCCCCAAAATAAAGTCTGTCACTGTTTCCATTGTTTCCCCATCTATTTGCCATGAAGTGATGGGACTGGATGCCATGGTCTTAGTTTTCTGAATGTTGAGCTTTAAGCCAACTTTTTCACTCTCTGCTTTCACTTTCATCAAGAGGCTCTTTAATTCTTCTTCACTTTCTGCCATAAGAGTGGTGCCATCTGCATATCTGAGGTTATGGATATTTCTCCCAGCAATCTTGATTCCAGTTTATTCTGTTCACCATTTGGCAATTCCTAGTGAATACCCAGCTGTTGCCGCCACTTCTAACTACCACCCCCCTCACTGCCTCCTCACCTCTCCCTTCCAGAACTGTTCTGTCCTGGCATCCCTAGCATCCTCTGATAACTACATCCCATGCCCATCAGACAGCCCATCATCCTTCTGTATGTTTCTCGGGCATCAGATTACCTCTTTCTTGTTGCTAGGACACGTTGCCTAACCATTATTTTTAGGTAGAAAACATTTGAGGGTAGAAATAATCACCCTAAATTTATACATGAATAAATTGATCCTCAGAAAGATTAAGTAATCTCCCTGGTTTACATTATATCTGAAAAAATTGGAATTCTTTCACGGCATGGTTGTTGTTGGTTTTTTAATACGCTGTAATCGCTTACTTATGACCCTAACTTTTATTTATTTTACCTCTTTCAGCACTTTTTATCATTGTCTTTTTATGGCATCTTTTCACGTAACTATCCTCATAGTGTTGTCCTTTTAATATTTTTCTTTCAACTTCCTTTGTTTCTGCTTCTTATCTCCCTGAACAAATCTTGACTTCTCTGCAAGCTTGTATGTCCTGCACCTGTGTGTCCCCCCATTTGCTAGAAGTCTTTCCTTGCTTTTTTCCTCACTAGTGGTTCATCTCTAATCTACAGCGGGCATTGTTCCCATGTTGTTGCTTTGTCTTCCTAATGTCCACTTTTAATTATAAACTTTATCAACCAGATGAGTATTCTTTTTCTGTATTATTTTATAACTTTGAAATATTTAAGATATTTTAGGTATAAGGAATGTTTCGTGAACCATCTTTCTGCCAAAACATCTCTCTATTTAGGTTTATTTCCTTGGGATCCACTCCCACAAGCAATGTTGCTGAGTCCAAGGCATTTTAAAAGAGGATTTAATTTGGAGGTGTCAGTTTGGAGACTGGATGAACAAAACAGAAAAATCATATTTAAAGTGCAAGCTTAAAAGCTAAAAATGAAATACTACCTACAAATCAGAAAAGATTTAAATGCCTATTTATGTATTATTGCTCAACATATAAGCAACAAGTTGCCTTGATTCTAAGCCAATCTCAGTGCATGGTCAGGAGCTTGCATTTCTACAAGTATGCTTGAATTCCATCACTTTCCCCCTTGGTAACATTCCATATTTCGCTTTGTCAACCACTGAGGTACCCAGCCCAATAGTGGGGACCCAGGTTGGTCCTTATACTAAAGCAAGATTTTACTGGTAATTGGATTCTGGTTCGTTAATTTACTAGATGCTCTTGCCTGCTGGGAAATTCTTTTGCCTTCAGAACAAAAAGTGTTCACAACTGTAACCAGATAGAGGAATTCATAGAAGCCTTTAGTTGTCAGATGGGTGAGCTCTGCTAGGAATGGATGGAGTCAGGTGACGATTTGAGCACAGTCTTAAGGGGAGGAATCGTTGGCTGGGGAATTGGTCTCCTGGTTGTGGCCTCCATCCTTGGGTCTGTATCAGGGGCAGGGTCTGGTGTTCTTGACCGTTTATCTTATAGCTCTGATCCGGGCAAATCCAAAGAGACTGTGCCCTGACCTTCATTTCTCCCCTTCCCTCCAGCTGTTGTCTGGCCAGGAGGGTAGAGAGGGGGCTGGTTGGAGGAGATCCTCATTCATTCAGTTGTCGCTGTATTTATTAGGTGATCACCACATGCCCATGTTCTAAGTGGTGGTCATATAGTGCTACACCCACCAGCCTTGTTCTCTGTCCTCGTTGAAGTTCTGTTACAACAGAGAGGGAGCGGGGAGGAGAGAAAAGGCATGGGCAGGGAAAAGCAAGAAAAGTACCACAGTCAGGCATCTGGTGCCATTGTACCTAGAACCCGCTCATGGGACAACTGCTACGACCCTCTCCTTTCCATGTAACTTGACTTTGTCCCTGATTGCTGGCTTTGAGATGAAGACTGGTCTTTTAATTGGATTCTGCATATTGCTTCCTTGGAACTGCCTAGTGTAAGCAGTTTAAGCCGTTTCATGCTGGGTTTTATTTCATTAGTGATACTGTGTTTGGATTATAATTCTCATAAACTGATAGTATGTTAATTTTTCGCAAGCCAAAAGGATGTGGCTGTGTGTCTGTTGAGCGTACTGTGCTTTGACAGGAGGTTCTGAGCTCCTAGGGATTTCTCATCCTATTCTTAAAAACAAACAAACAAAAAACCGCCAAGATGTATCTTGAAAAGATTTCCAGTCAATAAATGTTAAGTTCACTTACCAGTTTTTTACCTGTTTGGATACCATCATGGAAACCATGGTAAAGTCCTGCTTTGGACAGGTAATGCCAGCATACTGTCAAGGTGAGCATGATCATATATGCTTTTGCATATTGAAGAATAAGGTTTTTTTTTAATATGTTGTTACCATCTATCGGAGGGAAAAGTCACATGGAAAATATAAAAATGTTATAATATAATTACTTTCATTAATCTAAGAGAATATCATAATATTTGAATAAGGATTTCCTTTATAGCAATATGAGCATAATTTGAGTTAATATGCAGTAGTATATGTGAGGCTACATGATTGAAAATACTGTTGTGTCAACATAGAATCTGCTATTTTTTTATATCACTAACAGTAGAGCCAGATGACTTTGATGCAAAATGGGATCATCAAGTCATAAAATTTTGAACTGGAGGAATCTTTACTTTTTACTTTTCAGCTGGAGGTGAAGGTGGGGGAGTCTTCTTTAAATGAGAAAAATTGGTAACATGTAGCTTGTTGTCAAAGACTAGGCCGGGTGGCTTCTGACCTCCGTACTCTCCCTAACTGCCGCAGGTAGGGGCAGGAGACTGGACTTTTATCAGACTTTGCTCACTCCACTGGCTAAGGAAGCTCTTGGCAAGGACCCCCTCCAGTTTGCACTTAACCAAGACAAGGCAAGTTCTCTCTACTCTCTGCACAGTTGATGCTTATTGTCTCTGACATTGAAATTCAGGGCTGTTTCCCCGTTTTTTTCCTCCTATTTTATGCTTTTGTTTACAAATCAAAGGGTCATCAGTGTTACTAGAGTTGAACTTCTAGATCTTGTTTATTTAGTTCTCCAGACTGAGTTGGGTCTGTGGATTTGTCCTCAGGTTTTCCTTTTAGGTGAAAATATACTGGGAGTCAAAGAAGAAACTGTCAGTTCATTGTGGTTGAACTGGACTTGCTGAAATACATTCCTACAAGTCCTAAAAAGTGTGAACTTGTGGATTCATTATCTGTTCATTGCAGCCCCAAAGAAGTAAAGGTTTCGGTTCACCTAACTGCTGTTTTGGGGTTACTTGCTTAGCTTTTCTCTGACTTCCTCACCTCCCATTTCATTCCACTCACCCACATCTTGGCCGTTTTGTCTATAGAAGGGACGGAGCACTAGGTCCTTTAGAGATGATTTTTTAAATTTAATTGTGATGAAATATACAAACACAAAACTGACCACTTCACCTTGTTAAGCATACAGTCCAATGACTCTAAGTACATTCACACTCTTATGCAACTATCATCAGCATCAACAGAACTCTTTTCATCTTTCCAAACTCAATCTCTTATACCCATTAATCAATAACTCCGTCTTCCTCTCCTTCAGCCCCTGGCACCCCGGGACCCTTCTAATGTCTTTGTCTGTGAATTTGATTACTCTGATGATGAGGGCTGGCTGTGAAAGCACTTCCCGGTGTGGAATCCGCTGGTCGTCTTCTCAGCCCACTTGATTCCAGTGCCAAGTGAGACCCCACCTTTCTTACATGCTGTCCCATCTCTGCCCTCAGCCCAGCCTGCTCTGTGATACTAACCAGGCCCCTGGCCTACACCTGCGGCGGGTGAAGACAGCTCTCACCCCTTTGACTGTCTGTCCTGCAGCCCTGTTCACGGCTCACACTGTCCCCCCCCTCTTATGGATGGAGTGTCTCAAGTCTTGAGACAGTCTCTTCCTGTTTCTGTATCCTCAACCTCTCCCACAGCCTCTGGCACAGAGGACAGGGTCAGAATAAATGCTAAGAGCTTTCGGGATAAATGACAGAAGCAAACACAAGTGTTCAGAGATGCCGTCTGGTTCACGTTCCTTCTGCTCCCCTGTCCTGGATTGATTCTTGTGCTATCTCCCTGGGTAATGAGCAGTTGCCTGTCTCCGCTGACATGACGTTTAAAGGTACAGTGGTTTAAAGTCTGTCCAGAGAGAGCGAGGGCAAGGGAAGCTGTCTGCGGGGAGTGGGCGGTGCTCGGAGTCACAGTGTCTCAGAATGATGGTCTCGCGTGTGAGCCTCATGGCTCATCTTTCCTTTACCGGGTTTCCCTCAGTTATTTCCTTAGTCTGATGCAGAGCTGGGTGTGTTTTCAATTAAAAGCTCCCGAAGTAAATAAACCTTTGGGAGGACAGTCTACATCTTGGGATGTACAGCTTTTCTGTTCCGAAGCCTCCATCAGAGGAGAGTGAAAAGCTGAGCAAAGCTGAGCCATGTGGCGCATGGCCTCTGGGCAAGCGTTATGGCGAGAATGTCTGACACACTCCTGATTTCAATAACATTCTGTCAGGGAGATGCTATTCGAATAGCATTAGGCAGTATTTTTGTTTCTGCCATCGTGAGCCATGAGTGTAGGGAGGGAAGTCGCTGTCTCTGAGCTTCCAGTAGCAGCACAGAGAGCTACAGATGCTGAGTTTTATACATGGTGATGTTTCCAGCATTTATTTTTTTAATCAAGATTTGTGCTTACAAACAGCCTGTTTAAAGTAAGTGTGTAATTAGCTTAATAAATCACCTTTCTGTCACTGGTCTCCCCACATCCCTGAAAAAGACACACATTCCCTGAATCAGCACACTTTGCTTTTTTTTCACCATAAGCTTTTAGGAACTACTGATGTATTCCTCATACCCACAAATTCTGGGGCTGTGAAATTTAAATATCTTTTTTCTTTTTTTTTTTTAATTGAATGATAGTTGATATACAGTATTATCTAAGTTAAGATGTACGCTATAGTGATTCACAGTTTAAAAAATTATACTACATTTATAGTTATTATAAAATACTGGCTGTTAATATGTCCCCCTTTTTGTACAGTGTATTCTTTGTTGCTGATTTTAGACCTAACAGCTTGTACTTCTTAGTCCTCAGCCTCTGTATTGCCCTTCCCTCTTCCCTCTCCCCTCTGGAAACCACTAGTTTGTTCTCTGAATCTGTGAACCTGCTTCTTTTTAGTTATTCAGTAGCTCTTTTCAAACATTTCTTCTTTGGCTCTACCCAAGTTTTAAAGATCATTTAAATGAGAGTGGGTCAAATTGACATCAGAATAAAATTCACTGGGTTGACTGGAAACTCATGCAAGGTTCATTTTGTTAACCTTTTTGATTATAATTCTTCACATAATAAACATCTTTTCTTGGTAGATGAATTTCACCATTTCTCCAGATAGAGGTCCACCCTTTTTGGTATTGCCTTTTCTCCTGTTTTAAGAAGTTACCTTGGTAATTTAAAGCAGACGACTCACAGAAAAGTTGTGAAGATCCTACAGCGTGTTCACCTGTAGCTGTCACCCAATCTCCCCCAGTGGTAGCATCTTACATACTATGGTACTTGTGTCACAACTAAGCAGTCATACCTGAGAACCACTATGAAATTCTGAAGTTTGATTATTTCATTTTAATGATCAGAACAAACATTGAAACAATGGAAACCTGTATCTTGTGAGGATATTTTGAAAGAAAGTGGCTTTAGGATCATTTATAAAAGCTAACTGTTAAATTTTGGATGCTTATTGTATAGAAACTAAAAATCAATTAGTCTTATCAAAATCACCTTTTAATGCCCTTTAATAACATGCTATTTTTAACCCACAATTTTGAGCCTGATAATTACAGTTTGCTAATGTACTTTAATTCCTACTTATTTAATACCTATTAGTCTTCTCTACTTATTTAATTCCTATTATTCTTCAGCAAGGAATTGGTGGAAAGGACCAAGCATCATATGACACAAGTTCGCAGGGAGCTCTGAGCTTGTGGCAGAGTGATGTGTGTATCTATAGAGCACTGGTCCATTTTCCAGTGGTCCATTTTAATGACACTGGTCCATTTTCCTTAGCCCACCCTTCTTGTTTTGTACCCAGAGGAACCAGGAAATATTAACTGACAGTGAAAATCAAGGTGGCACCCACGTTCCTTGGTTCACCCAAGGGTGAAAGGATAAAGTTCAATGATGCCAAGAAGTGCTGTTGAGTGATAAATAAGTTACCATAGTCTTCTGAGAATTCCACCACCTGAGGTTTGCTTTCTGCTACTTATCTTATCAAAATGACTTGGAGACTCAAACTAAAATAAAATACTGATGTTTTCTTGGTTATGTGTTTATAGCTATGCTTTGGGTTCACATGTGCTGTCCTAAAAATTTATGTATTTACTTTCTGCCCCTGAAAAATCAGGTTTTTTGATAAGCCATTAATTATTTAATAAAAAATGTCCTGTTTTATTTCTATCCAAAGACAACTTTTTGCCATGTTTTTTAGGATAGAGAATGGTTATTAAAAAGCACTAATGTTTTAAAATGCATGTAATTAAAAAAAAAAACTACAGCTTAAGTTATTTGTAATGAAGAATTTCAAGGAAAAATAGATGAGAGTTTGATGCAGGATTTTTGGGGAAGGGCAAGAAGAAGTGTATATGATATAAAAAAATCACTAAAACTCAAAATAGAAAGTTCAGGTATATTTTATTGAACCTGAATAGGTTAGCTGGTCTGTTGGAATAAGAAAAAAGTTATATGTACCCATAAGACTAGAAGTATCAGAAAGATTACTATACATACTATTGTAATCTATTTATGAGTAGGTTACTTTACATAAGGGGTGTCCACAGTGGCTCAGTTAAGTAAAAAATCTCCCTGCAATACAGCAATTGCAGGAGACCTGGGTTCAATCCCTGGGTGAAGAAGATGCCCTGGAGAAGGGAATGGCAACCCACTCCAGTATTCTGGCCTGGAGAATTCCATGGACGGAGGAGCCTGGTGGCCTACAGTCCATAGGGTTGCAAAGAGTTGGACAGAACTGAAGCGACTTAGCACGTATGTGCTTTATATACGTAAAATCTATGTTTACAAAATATTTCCCAAAATCCACATTTTCCACCAATTAACTCTGTTCTCTCTCTGCCAGTAAATCTGAATTAGAGAGGTTTGGGAGTCGTATGTTGTCTCAAAAATATACAAAGCAATTGATGGGAACAAGAATTGTAATTGGTTAGCAGACTCCTCATAACTGAATTTTCTAAATACTAAACTGACTTTTTTTTAATAATAGAATATATGTTATTGGTAATGGCAGGAAAGGAGTGAGTTTTAGTCAGTCAAGTAAAGAGTTGCCCCTCCTTACTCCATCAGTGGTACAGGCAAGAGAGGGCCGTATCAGAGGCGTCCCTGAAGAGGGCAAGTGAGCACGCGGTGAGCCCTCTGCTAGGAATCGCGACATTTTCTCTGACCACCATTCTTTCCTTTTAGATCCCAGAGAAAGGACCCAACACCAGATGCAGCCAAGCCTGTCCTCTTCTCTGTTTATTCTGTTCACCGTCTTATGTTGATCCAGACTGCCAGCAACCAAATGCAGGGCTTAATCAGTTTTGTCTAATTAACTACAATTAGACTGAAGAATTTCTCTCCAAGGAGTGAGGGTTGCTTTGGAAGAATTAGGAGAAGTTCCCTTTTCAAGTTCTAGCTGTTCGATATGTAGCTTAGACAATAATAAGTTGCTGCAAAAGTACTTTTTTCACTATTTCTCCCTGTAATCGCCATGGAAGGAATGGCATTCCTGCACACGAGCGTGCAAAGAGAAAGCCAGATAAAACCTGTCATCCATAAGAAGTAGTTAATGCAATATGCTCCTTCCCACGTGAGCACCAAAACTTAAGTGTTTTGAAGTTTTCCTAATAGGAAACTAGCTTTCCCCATCATATTGATGTTACTCGTGGGTTGAGGTAGGATCTAATTTGCCTGTAGAATAACTATGTGTTAGACACAGGAATGGAGAAGGAAATGGCAACCCACTCCAGTATTCTTGCCTGGAGAATCTCATGAACAGAGGAGCCTGGCGGGCTACCGTCCATGGGGTTGCAAGAGTTGGATATGACTTAGTAACTAGATCATCAGACACAGGAAACTTGGAGGCAAATAAAGTTGAGCATTGCGGTCTCTGCCTGTCTTTGCTTCTGTCTTACTTTCTGCCCCTCTGGTCAGCTCCCTTAAAGGGCCTTGTGGAGGCCCAGCTCCCAGGCTCCCGGGACCTTCCCCACAGTGATTAGGGAGCACAAATCTGCCTGAACTGAGTTTCCTTTGCTTCTCCCCCAACGTCCGCTGGGCAGGGGGACCCTGTTCCATTGCTCACCAACACCCGTGTCACCCCATCCTGACCCTGCCACGCTCATACACAGCTAGCTCTCTCTAATGGGTCTTTTCTCACCAGACACAGGGGCGGGCACCCGTGGCTTATTTCCATTCATATTCTGAACCCCAGCAAAGGACCTGGCCTGTAGCAAGTGATGATGTGTGCGCCTGTTGATGAGGGAATGGATGCTGCCAGCTAGCCTTGTGTAGCTCTTCTTGACTCCTTCCTCCCCAGTCAGCTCTCCAGCGCTCTCGGAACAACGCACCTGTAAGGATGGCCCTGTCTGGCCTCTCCTTTATCTGTTGCACTTGGCTTCATCTTTGACCCCATTGTTGCAGAGCTTCTGTCCTGGATACCTTCTCTTCAGGGTCAGGGTAGCATGAATGCTAGGTGAAGACTCCTGGCCATTGCAAGGACCCCTGAACGCAGGGGGAAGGTGATTGAGACTAGTCAACATGTGTTAAAAAGTATTTAGTTATTTATTTGGCAGCGTCAGGTCTTAGGAATGCCAGATCTTACATTATGGCCCACGGATTCTCTAGTTCCATGGGCTTAGGTGCTCTGGGTTGTGTGGGAACCTAGGACCCAGACTAGGCATCGAACCCACGTCCCCTGCTTTGCAAGGCAGATTCTTAACCACTGGGCCACCAGGGAAGGCCCTAACCAACACATTTTACAAGTAGTGTTCCTGAGGCCTCTGTCTTGTATCATCAAACTTGCTCCAAGCACCCATCTGATGGGCAGGAAGCAGACACAAAATAGGTGTGAGATGGGCTCGCGTGTCCTCTGCTGGCTTCATTCTGAGCCATCTGCTTGCAACCCATGATCTGAAATGCTTGACTGCAGTGGATGGTCTGGACACTTTGCCCTGACTCTGGTCCTCACAGAAATGACCCTACTCTTCCTGAACTGGAAATGCCACCTGCTGGTTAGAAAAGGCTTCCTTCCTAGCAGTTATAAAGGGCAGGTGGTACGTACAAAGGGGCGGGTCCACAGTGATGTCCAAGCCCGACCCCCCCCACCACCACCAGTGTTCAGGGTTCCAGGTAGTGAGAATCTCACGCTTCTTTACATGGTGGCAGAATCGGAATGAGCCTCCTTTAATCCAAGACTCTCCCATCTGGGCAGTGAAATGAGATTTCACTGTGGCTTAGACACACTCAGATCTGGAGGCCAAGGCTTAGAGCTCCTCCGAGTAGCATGTGACAAGGTGGGTGGGACTTTTCGAGTATTGCATAAACCTGCTGTATTGAATGTTCCTGAAAGTGAAAAGTGAAAGTGAAAGTTGCTCAGTTGTGTCCAACTCTTTGGGACACCCAGAGACTGTATACAGTCTGTGGAATTCTCTAGGCCAGAATACTGGAGTTGGGATCTTCCCAACCCAGGGATCAAACCCAGTTCTCCCACACTGCAAGCAGATTCTTTACCAGCTGAGCCACAAGGGAAGCCTAGATGTTCCTGAGCTCCAGCCAGTTCATCCCAGTTACCTTCAGAATGTTTAGCTTGAATTTAGTTCTTGCCCTATAGCTGATATTTGTTAATAATCAAGTAGATTTGCTACCTGATAAAATCATGAAAATACTAGAAATTTGAAGATGATTTTATTTTATTTGTTTAGATAAATAGAAATTTAGCTTTCGTGCTTAGTCGTGCCTAACTCTTTGCGACCCCATGGACTGTAGCCCACCAGGCTCCTCCATCCATGGGATTTTCCAGGCAAGAGTACTGGAGTGGGGTGCCTTTCCTTCTCCAGGGGATCATCTCAATTCAGGGATCAAACTGGCGTTTCCTGCATCTCTTTCCTGGTAGATGGATTCTTTACCACTGAGCCACTGGGGAAGAAAATAATTTCATAGCAATTATGGCAACATAAAGACTTACCAAATACACAAGAAATGTTAACCATATAAATACCTAGCAAGACTCTACTTATATCAAAATTTTCTCAGAATTTTACTGAAGCCATTAGCATCTCAAAATAATAAATATATGTTCTTTTCTCTGTCCGATTTTAGAGATCTCTTTTATCACACATATTTCTTTGTATGTTATTGAATTTCTCTGTTCAATAGAAAAAAAGAAAGAAAACTTTTTTTTTTTTTTTACTGTAGTGATATACACATCCTGGTTGCATGTCCTCAGGGCTTCAACACATTCTTCTCTGTATTCTGTGTTCTATGAAGATAATTTTAATATTTCAAAAAGAGCCACAGTTTCCCTGGACCATTTTTCATACAAACAGATTATGCTCACAGGTTATAGAGTGAGGGGACGTGAAACATTTGACTGCAGGACACCCCCGTGTCCTGATGAAGGGTGTCTGGGGGACCCTGCAGAGAGGTGTATCTGAGTCACAGATCCCAAGGTGATGGAAAGGCCTTCTCTTGTCTGCGGGGCAGGGAGCAGCACAGTGCACTCTACAGAATGGTCTCTCCAGCGCTCTACAAAGTCTGTTAGCAAAATGAGGTTGTCTGCTTCCCCATTTTTGCTGGATTATGTGGCTACATCGTGATCTCTGGTGGCTACCAGGGCATTCGTTTTTGGTTTTTGTCTTAGCTCTGTGTTTTGATCAAAGCTTATAAATCTGACATGGCTCGTGCAGGGTGGAAGCCATGGGCTGCACCTGTATGCACTTGTTACTGCCCAGTGGGCAGGAGAAGAGGGTGACAGGATGAGATGGTTGGATGGCATCACCAACTCAATGGACATGAATTTTACAAACTCCGGGTGATAGTGAAAGCAGGGAAGCCTGGCGTGCTGCAGTCCATGAGCAAAGAGTCGGATATGACTCAGTGACTGAACAACAATAACAGCGACAAGATAGACTCCCACACCGTGTCTTACAACAGGGCCCTGGACTTCTACTACATGTAGAAAAGTGCACAAGTTTTCCAGCAGGTCAGGCTGTTGTTATTAATGCAACGTCCATTTAAATGACCAGGCAGCTTTGCTGTAAGACTCATCTGGTATGTTTTTTTTTCTCCAGGGCAGCATTTAAATCTGCTTTGAATATGCTAACTTGGAGACAGAGCTCTCTTTAGGGAACAGGTAGATGGTTAATCCCCAAGGTAGTCTCTCACACGTCCTCACAGCAAACCTCATTGCAGACAGGCTTTGCAAACAGGAATGTGGCACTTTGTTGTTGTTGTTCAGTCCCTAAGTGACGTCCAACTCTTTGCCATCCCATCGACTGCAGCAAGCCAGGCTTCCCTGTCCCTCCCTGTATCCTGGAGTTTGGTCAAACTCATGTCAACTGAATTGGTGATGCCATCCAACCATCTCATCCTCTGTTGCCCCCTTCTCCTTTTGCCTTCAATTTTTCCCAGCATCAGGGTATTTTTCCAATCAGTCAGCTCTTCGAATCAGGTGACCAAAAAGTATTGGAGTTTCAGCTTCAGCATCAGTCCTTCCAATGAATATTCAGGATTGATTTCCATTAGGATTGACTGGTTTGATCTTCTTGCAGTCCAAGGGACTCTCAAGAGTCTTCTCCAACACCACAGTTCTACTAGGTACCAAAAAACTCTGATAGTATTGTCAACAAATTAGGACATTCATTTCAAGTGGATTGTCAAAAATACTCTGGTTCATGAATTCCTTTAGAGAAGTATCATTTAGCAGTAGGTTTAGGGATCTTTGAGAAGACTAGAAAGAAATCGATAACTTCATCAGAAGTACATTCTCTTTTTAATTGATAGAATCAATCTTTCCTTATTTCACATTACAGTCTTTGCTGAACTAATTTCCCTTTTACTTGTTTATATTTGTCCTTCTTTTCTTTTACTTTGTTATATATTTTTTAAATGAGAGCAGAAAGGGTGTTCAGTCCACCTTGTCAAAGTGTTTATTGCTCTTTTCTAGTTATTAGAGCTCAGTTGGTGAGTGAAACAGTGATCCCTGCCCTTGTGGGGTTTATATTCCAGTAGGGAGAGTTGATGAGTGATGTTTCTAATAAGTAGGAGATTATGGGAATGTATATGAAGGTGGCTTGTGCAGGAGAGCGGGGTTAAGATGATGGGGTGTGTTGGGGCCTGGGAAAGGTTCCAACTTTAAATAGGATGGAGCAGGCTCAGCACTGTGGGAGCCGTCTCAGAGCCAGGCTCTGCAGGAGAAGAGAGTGGGAGTCAGGCAGTCTTCATGGGGAGGGCCCTTCGTCAGAGGACACAAGTGACCTTCTAAGTGGAGAAGCTGGGCAAGTTCTAGGACCTCATGGAGAGTGTGACGGAGGCCTTGAGGTTATATTAGGTTCTAGGGCTGCTGTAACAAAAGCCACAGAGTGTGTGGCTTAAACAGCGAAAATTCATCCCTTGTGGTTCTGCAGGCCAGAAGTCCAAGATCCAGGCGTCCTGCTGAGTTTGCTTCTCCTGACTTCTCTCCCTTTGGCTTGTGGACGGACACCTTCCTACTCCGTCTTCACATGGCCCTGCCACTGTGTGTGTCTCTGTCCTCATCTCTTCTTCTGGAAGGGACGCCAGTCACAGTGAATAAGGGCCCATCTTAATGACCTTATTTACCCTTAATTGTCACTTTCAAGACCCTGTCTTCAAATACATTTACATTCTGAGGTTCTGGGGGCCTTCAGACCTCAACATAGGGATCTAGAATGGGGATAAAATTCAGATCATACCAGAGATGGAGTCAGAGAGGTATTGGGGAGGGGTGGAGCAGCTTATGGGTGGCCTTGTAGACCCAGTCATTGGTCCACATTAGCCATTTTTATTTGTGACGATTGTTTTATCCCAAATAATGGTGATTTCCCTTCCAGAATTCCCATGGAGTTGTGTGCAATTTCTGATTCTTTCAAATACCTCTTATTGATCATGCTTCCCTTTAACTGATCAGCCTAGAGTTGAGCTTTTTACCCCTTCATGACACCAAAACTGCCAACTTACATTCAAAACTAGTGAGCTTCATTATGCCATGTATAACAATTTTTGTTGGGATAGGAACTAGGAGCATTACAGCTTGCAAGCTTTTAACTGTGTAGCCAGATAATTAGCTTGTGAAAAACGTACTCAATTTTGCAAATAAGTGGTAATTCTGGAAAGTAATTGAAATTAGTCATTATAGTATGACTTTGTGGATTTACCTTCCACTGCATGCTGTTAAGATCTCATCTAGGGAAGATTAATTAAAAAAAAAAAAATTAAAAAAAAATCTTGTCTGAACATCTGTTGAAAAGTGGCCTCCAATTTGCATCTTCTCAATATGACTTGTGATTAGAGCTTGGGGTTCACGTGAAGGGAAACCAGTGTGATTACTTATGCCTCCTTTTTATTTTTATGCCTGAGTCAAATAACCAAAATGTCTATGATTGTCATGTTAAAAATTAATCTTCAACATATATGAATTTGGTTCAAAAAAACCAATGTCTTATATTTCCTAATTAAAATTATTATAGTCACTATTATAATTGATAATTACAAAATACAGCTCTAGATTTTTGGCTTCTCCTACTGTTTTCATTACGTCTGTGTAGAAATAGATGGGTGTGAATAATGCATATGTAACTCTGGGTACTTGCTGTGTATTTTGATTGAAATACCCCTTAAATGTTTTCCCAACATCTTGGAAGGTTTTGTCTTATTTTGGCAAAATGTGTTATGACAGTATCTACAGTGTGTACTTGCCATGTGTATGATGGTGCCTTCACCCATGGCCCAGAGGGTCTCCTTAAGATACTAACTGACCTCAGCCCTGACAAGGGAAACTCAGGTTTAAATATAGCTGACAATAAGCTCCCTATCAACACACTCTGGCCAATGGAATGTGAGCTTCTTGAGAGCTTCAAGAATAGCACCTGACACACAGCATGCCTCTGTAAATGTCTGTTACATGATACTCATACTAGGAAATGGAAATTATAATGAATCGTCCCTCTTCTAAGTTTAGTTTTGTTGTAGCTTGACCTTACGTATTTATCTGGGGGAGGGGCGTGTTGTCTTCCTTGCTCCATTAGTAAAAATTTAACAGCATCCCTATGTGCTCTTTTGATGCGTAGTTTTTTTGCTTATCTTTTTGTTCTTCAATGATAAAACTCTTTTATTTTAATAATATCCATAATTCTATTTGTTTAACTTCACATATTTCTGAGAGATGATCTCCAGTTTAGAAGTTTTCCTTAACATCATACATAAATTGTATCTTAAACCAATATCCAGGAGACTAGATATCAAATGGTCTCACAACCAACAAGAAATGGCAATTATGGGGCTTGATAGAGGTGTTAGCTAACCTTACGGTGGTGATTGTATTGCAATATATAAATGTGTCAGATCAACACATTGTAGACCTTATTGTTGTTCCATCACTCAATGTGTCTGACTCTTTGCGACCCCACAGACTACAGCACACCAGGCCTCCCTGTCCCTCACTAACTCCCAGAGTTTGCTCAAACTCGTGTCTATTGAGTCAGTGATGCAGTCCAACCATCCCATCCTCTGCAGCCCTCTTCTCTTGTTGACTTCGGTCTTTCCCAGCATCAGGATCTTTTGCATTGTCTGCTGTTTGCATCAGGTGGCCAAAGTATTGGAACATCAGCTTCAGCATTAGTGCTTCTAGTGAATATTCAGGGTGGGTTTCCTTTAGGATTGACTGGTTTGATCTCCTTGCTGTCTGAGGGACTCTCAAGAGCCTTCTCCAGCACCCAAGTTTGAAAGCATCAATTCTTCGTCACTCAGCCTTCTTTATGGTCCAACTCTCATGGATCCTCTCTCCATGGAATTCTCTAGGCAAGAATCCTGGAGTAGATTGATATTCCTTTCTCCAGGGGATCTTTCTGACCCAGGGATAGCACGGGTCTCCCACAATGCATGCATATTATTCTTTACCTTCTGAGCCATCAGAGAATTCCACTGTACACCTTAATCTGTGTCAATTAAATCTCAATTTAAAAACAAATATTGGAGAAGGAAATGGCAACCCACTCCAGGACTCTTGCCTGGAAAACCCCATGGATGGGGGAGCCTGGCAGGCTACAGTCCATGGGGTCGCAAAGAGTCGGACACGACTGAGCAACTTCACTTCACTTCACTTCACTTTACTCTTCTATAGGACAAGTAGGGACTATATCTGTCTTGTCCATCAGCTTATCCTCAGAACTTAGCACCCATGTTCAATAAATATTTGTCAAATTAATTTATTTCAAGTATTAAAAACAAATATAAAATATTAGACCTTAAAGGCATGCCTGCCCATTAAAATCTCTAAGAAAACAAAGACATTCATTCTTATTATCACAGTTTAACATTGGCTTGGTGGAGGGAACCTGTGTAGTAGGTCTAGAAACAAACGTAGCCTTGTATGGTTTGGAAAGGACAACACAGAGTTACTGACAGATGTTGGTTCAATTTATTTCAATATCCTCCCCTGCTCAACCTATAGGGCATAATGGCAAGTTCAATAATAGAATTTACTTATCAAATACAATGGTTTTCCCAAATACATGAATAAAAATGTAGTGAAAATTTTAAAGGTTTTTTTGGGAGGAGAAAAAAATTTCTCTCTCCTATAGGAATCAACAATACAAGAGCTGTTTAAGATACATGTGATGAAAACCACAAAACATTCCTGAGTGACATCAAAATAGACTAACCAATGGAGAGACACCGTGTATATATAAATGAGAAGGCTGATATCTGTAAGCCTTCTCTATTAATTTAAAAATTCATTGCAATCTCAATCTCAGTTCCAGTGGGACTTGTTTCAAACTCAATAATGTGGTTCTAAAGTTCATGTGAAAGAATAAATTGTCATGGATACCCATGGAAAATGTGAAAACCAAGGGTAGAGATGAGGGCTTGTACTGAGAATATTGAACCGTTTGAAAGCTACAGTAACTGAACTATGATCCTACATTCGTTAACTAGGTTGTTTCTATATGTGAGAGCAAGAAGGAATCCACTAAATACCAATAACTGCCTATCACTTATAGGGTATTTTATGGTTTTCAATTTGTGTGCTTTTTATTTTTTGTGTGTGTATATATATGCACATATATATGTATACAATAAAGCAGAAAGAGACGTTTTTCTGGTACTCTCTTGCTTTTTCGATGATCCATTGGATGTTGGCAATTTGGTCTCTGGCTCCTCTGCCTTTTCTAAAACCAGCTTGAACATCTGAAAGTTAACAGTTCACGTATTGCTGAAGCTGACTTGGAGAATTTTAAGCATTACTTTACTAGCGTGTGAGAGGAGTGCAATTGTGCGGTAGTTTGAGCATTCTTTGGCATTGCCTCTCTTCAGGATTGGAATGAAAACCGACCTTTTCCGGTCCTGTGGCCACTGCTGAGTTTTCCAAATTTGCTGGCATATTGAGTGCAGCACTTTCACAGCGTCATCTTTGAAATAGCTCAACTGGAATTCCATTGCCTCCACTAGCTTTGGTCATAGTGATGCTTCCTAAGGCCCACTTGACTTCACATTCCAGGATGTCTGGCTCTAGGTGAGTGATCACACCATTGTGATTGTCTGGGTCGTGAAGAACTTTCTTGTACGGTTCTTCTGTGTATTCTTGTCACCTCTTAATATCTTCTGCTTCTGGTTGGTCACCATTTCTGTCCTTTATTGAGCCCATCTTTGCATGAAATGTTCCCTTGGTATCTCTAATTTGCTTGAAAAGATCTCTAGTCTTTCCCATTCTATTGTTTTCCTCTATTTCTTTGCACTGATCACTGAGGAAGGCTTTCTTAGCTCTTCTTGCTATTCTTTGAAACTCTGCAGTCAAATGGTTCTATCTGTCCTTTTCTCCTTTGCTTTTCGCTTCCAGTGTTTTCACAGCTATTTGTAAGGCCTCCTCAGACAGCCATTTTGCTTTTTTGCATTTCTTTTTCTTGGGGATTTTCTTGATTCCTGTCTCCTGTACAATGCCACGAACCTCCATCCATAGTTCATCAGGTATTCTGTCTATCAGATCTAGTCCTTTAAATCTATTTCTCACTTCTACGGTATAGTCATAAGGGATTTGATTTAGGTCATACCTGAATGGTCTAGTGGTTTTCTCCACTTTCTTCAATTTCAGTCTGAATTTGGCAATAAGGAGTTCATGATATGATCCACAGTCAGCTCCTAGTCACAATAAACTGTGGAAAATCCTGAAAGAAATGGGAATACCAGACCACCTGACCTGCCTCTTGAGAAACCTGTATGCAGGTCAGGAAGCAACAGTTAGAACTGGACATGAAACAGCAGACTGGTTCCAAACAGGAAAAGGAGTACGTCAAGGCTATATATTGTCACTCTGCTTATTTAATTTATACACAGAATACATCATGAGAAACGCTGGGCTGGATGAAGCATAAGTGGGAATCAAGATTGCCGGGAGAAATATCAATAACCTCAGATATGCAGATGACACCACCCTTATGGCAGAAAGTGAAGAAGAACTAAAGAGCCTCTTGATGAAAGTGAAAGTGGAGAGTGAAAAAGTTGGCTTAAAGCTCAACATTCAGAAAACTAAGATCATTGCATCTGGTCCCATCACTTCATGGGAAATAGATGGGGAAACAGTGGAAACAGTGTCAGACTTTATTTTGGGGGGCTCCAAAATCACTGCTGATGATGATTGCAGCCATGAAATTAAAAGACGCTTACTCCTTGAAAGGAAGGTTATGGCCAACCTTGATAGCATATTTAAAAGCAGAGGCATTACTTTGCCAACAAAGGTCTGTCTAGTCAAGGCTATGGTTTTTCCAGTGGTCATGTATGGATGTGAGAGTTGGACTATAAAGAAAGCTGAGCACCAAAGAATTGATGCTTTTTAACTGTGGTGTTGGAGAAGACTCTTGAGAGTCCCTTGTACTGCAAGACTTAGATCCAGCCAGTCCATCCTAAAGGAGATCAGTCCTGGGTGTTTATTGGAAGGACTGATGTTGAAGCTGAAACTCCAATACTTTGGCCACCTCATGCGAAGAGTTGACCATTGGAAAAGACCCTGATGCTGGGAAGGATTGGGGGCAGGAGAAGGGGACGACAGAGGATGAGATGGTTGGATGGCATCACCGACTCAGTGGACATGGGTTTGGGTAGACTCCGGGAGTTGATGATGGACAGGGAGGCCTGGTGTGCTGCAGTCCATGGGGTCACAAAGAGTCGGACATGACTGAGCGACTGAACTGAACTGATATCTATACATATGTACATATATATATATATATACACACACACACATAAGATCATATAGTGAAATTCACCCCTTTAGTTCTGGACTTTGGTTGACATGTGCAGTATGTAAGCCCCAGCACACACAGGGTTTAGACGATCCTCGTCTCCCCCCGTGGAGTCCGCCTTCCCCCTTTTGTCACTGTGGTTTCGTGTGTCTAGAGCTTCGCATAAATGAATTTGTGCCCTGTGTCACCTTTTGTGTTGACATCTCTCAGCGCAGTTTTCTTGCTGTTGTTGTTTGTTTTGTTTTTAACAAAAGAAAGCCTCGGTGTCTCAGAATGATCTGTATGTTTGTCAGTAGATGAGCAAAATGTCCACTTGATTGCTGAGCCCTATTCCATCCTATGGATGTCCCGCGTTTGTTGATTCATTTATCAGGTAATAGACATATAGGGTGACGTTTGGCATTTAGGACTAAGACTGTCTGTAAACAGTGTGTAAAGGTCTCTGTGTGGATGTATGTTTTCCTTTCTCTTGCATAAATACTTAGAAGCAGGATGATTGGGCCCTATGGTCAGTATATGATTGAATGTACAAGAAACTGCCAGACTTTGACCAAAATGTCTGTTCCCTTGTGCCTTCAGACCAGAAATTTAGGAGGATGTTGGTTGTTCTTGTTCGTTTCATGCGTTTTGTATCCCAAGAAATATACACCGAAACCAAGGCTGGAAAGGTTTTCCTTGTGTTTTCTTCTAGAATTTCTGCTGTTTTGGCGTTTTTGCATTTATATCAATGATACATTTTATGTTGACTTTTGTACATGGTGTAGGCAATAGGTCAACCCTATTTTCCTCCATGCCTCCCTCCTTTTTCTTTCTGATTTTTCATATGTGTCTAATTGTATCATTTGAAAATACCACTTGTTAAAAGTATTGTGTTTTTCATTGAATTTTCTTGGCACTTTTGTTGAAAATCCATTAACCGTGTGTGTGTGGTCAGGTTTTCTCAGCTGTCGGTCTGTCCTTTCACCAGTACCATAGTCTTCATATCTGTACTTTTGTAATAAATCTTAAAACCAGAGAGTGTGTGTCCTTTAACTTCGTTCAAAGTTTCTTTGGCCATTTCGCATTATTTGCTTTTCCACATAAAGTGTAGAATTAGTTTGTTAATTTCTGCGATACCTTCCTGCTGACTGTAGATCACTTGGCGTCTTAACGATATTGGTTCTTCCAGACCCTGAACATAAATATATCTCCAGGTTTTTTTTTTTAAAGTATCCTTGGACTCTGTTATGAATGTCTCCTGACTTTATATACATATTTTGTGACTTTATCCTTGTGTTTATTGTATTTTATCCATCATCATGATCACCACCATTATACCCATCATTTATGTATGTAGCCAGACACTGGGCTAATATCCTTACATCAATAACCAATTTAAATCTTTCAACAATTCTGGATTTTAAAGTTACGGTCCCCACTTTACAGATGAGGAAACTGAGGCTCAGAGAGCTTAAATAGCCTGTTCTGCTTTATATAGCACTCTTGATCTGGGTCAAGAGATTGTTATAAAGTGTCTGCCTCAAGCCTTTAGTCTTGTCTCGTAAGCTGATTTTCTGTCATCTACCTGTAAACCTTTACCCTAGAAAGGAAAGCATTGTAAAATAATGGAAGGAATGTGTGTGATATTAAATCTGCATTTCGTATGGAGACGGGTCTTATATTTTCACCGTTATTATATTCTAATAATTCCTCTGTTTTTCCTTGTCAGTCTGTAATAGCGCCTTTTATAGCATTCGTAGCACTGGGTTGTAATGAATTGTCATGCGCGCCTTCTTGAGTGGTCTGTGAGTAGAAGCTGTCTCCCTTAGCTTTTAATTTTGGAGTTTGCATAGGTACGGAAATGTTGAAAAAATATTACAGTAAACTGTGAATACCTGTCAGCTGGATCCATTCTTTATTAGCGGCTTGTCAGGCATGCATTAACTCTGCCCTCTCCTCACTGTGTATTTGTATAAACCAAATGTAAAGCTGTTTTTTCACTGGAGGAAACGTTGGCCATGGACGCAATGGCATGTCATCTCTCATTGCTTCTTGCATCTCCTGGGAAACTAATTCTGCTGCATAGTCAGTAATAATACGGCATCTACAAAAATTAACAATTCTGTAATATAATATCTACCCCATGTGGAATTTCCTTATTGACCTTCTTTCAGGGTGCAGGCCAATGGTCTTATCCGATGTCGCATAACCTGGATTTGTCTGCAGCCTCCGCATCCCTCTTCCCCTTGTCACTCCTCCTCCGTCTCCTCCTTCTTCTCCTTTAACTTGGGTCTGAGCACCATCTCTTGCTCTTCTCATCTCTGAAGTGTGTGTTGCCAACTCTCTCTATACTCTTACATAAAAAAGGAGTTAATTATCTTCCATACATCCTTCCCCCAACTAGGGTGAGGATGTTTTCCTCAAAGAATTATTCCTTATTAGCTCACATTTTTGGCACAGAATACCATCTCAGGGATAATGCGTCCTTTGTGTTCCGTCACACCCGGGGGCACAGTCTGTAATGAGGAAGAATGTGGGGGTGATAGTTTCAGATTGACTGTCTTCATCCCCAAGGACATTTAACCAAATCTTTCCCATCCCCATTGAGAAGCCTTTCTGGAATCAATTGCTTTAGGGATTGCAACGGGTGGTTTCCTTATTTGCTGGTTCTGTCTACACATTTTGATCTGTTAAGATAAGGGTCTTTGTCTCTCTTTCCAACACTGCCTGTTTTGCCAGGACCCCTTGTCTGAGTACCAGTGTAGACTCAGGGACTTTCCACTGTGTCGTGACCTATCGCTCCTGTTGTTCATCACGTGATCTCACTTCTGCCAGGACAGTCTCCTCCTGCATCCTTCTGGTCCTGACTTAGTCCTTTGGCCCCAGGCCTCTGTGCGTGCTCATCCTGGGGCACTGTGTGTATTCACCTGGCCAAGCCCCCAGGCTCCACGTGGTCAACACAGCGCCCACTCTTATTAACACTCAGCAACATTTTCAATCTTCTCATCATTTCTGCCTTATCGCCCCAATTTCTTCTGGTATGTTCCAAGTGGCCCCATCGCCTCAGGATCTGAGGACCCTTCGATTTCCTCAGGGCTGTGGGGAAGGGGGGATGGGACGGGCATGCAGCCCCTATGGGGGGTTTTCATGCCACGTGTGTTTTCTTGCACACCTGCTCAGCAGGTGCATGGCTCTGCAGAATTTCTCTTGGGTACCACCTCCCCTGCCCAGACTGAGTCCCACTTCCCCATAGTAGGAGATTTTGGAAATAAACCTCAAGGCGCTTAGCGCCAAAATAACTTTGGGGGCTTTTGTAGTCATGAGCAGACAAGCTATTAGTGATGTATTGTGATAGGTAGCATTTGAGCCTTTATCTGCGCACTGTAGATGTATGTATTTATGTATAAATAACTATTTCCTAAGAAATAACATCTTATAAATCAGCTTATCATTGCTTCTATTTTAAAATAATCTTATGTTCCAAAATATATTTTGTTCTCCTTATGATTCATTAGTTTTTTTTTTTAACATTTTGTATGTGACAGTTTTCTCCACATCAGCTCATCTAACCAATATAAATACTATTGAGCACAGCCTCATTTTATGATTCATAGAGAGGAATTTCATTTCATCCAATAAAGAGTGTGAATTTTAATCTATAACTATGATGACAAGAATGTCCTTTATGGACAAAAGAGAGTTTAAAAATGTGTAATAAATTAATCCCCCTTCAAAGGCAGAATTTTATTAAGACTGAGTTACTCTTGTTTTTGGTAGAGTGTATTTACAGTTACTATATATCATGGGGGAAGATCGGAAAAATACTAGGCTCCCTAAGGTTCTAGTATTATCTGATTTACTGTTTATGAAAATAAATACAAAATTTTCTGTAGTAATCTGACTTATGTTAGCAACAAATGAATTATATCATATTATATGACAGAGGATGAGATGGTTGGATGGCATCACCGACTCAATAGACATGAGTTTGGGTAAACTCTGGGAGTTGGTGATGGACAGGGAGGCCTGGCGTGCTGCAGTCCATGGAGTCGCAAAGAGTCGGACACAACTGAGCGACTGAACTGAGCTATATACAATATATGTATATTCCTCTTTATACCAGAAAGTATAATTTGAAAGTACATAAAATTTGATTGTAATTTATTTTTGCTTTTCATAACAAATGTGAATATGTGTTTAATTTATTATGTTGATTAAGCAGAAATAATTGTTATGGGTAATGCAAGATCCAAAGAGTTCCTTTTGGTATATTTTTCCTATAAACATCTTCCTGCAATTACTGCCACTGTAAAGTTGAAATTGATTTTGTTTTAAAAATTAAAATTTTTTCTTTATCGTGTCTGCAATGATATGAGCTATAGCATTCAATTTAAATTTAAGGTGCAGGTTTAATTTGTTGCTAGTAGTTGAAAGGAGCTAATAGATGACATTAGTTTCATTTCTCAACCATACTATTTTTAATTTGGTATAGCGTCTTTTTACAAACATTCCTCACTCTGTGGTCCTTTATAAAACAAGGGATCACAATAGTTTGGAAACTAAATGAGTAAAAATTAACTGCACTTTGGATAGATGATTCATGGGACTGACTTTTTCTTGAAATGAGAAAAGAAACAAAAGACTGCCCTCAGTTTCACCATGGATTGTATTTTTGGGAAAGATGTAGTAAGCTCAAATGGTATGAGTGAATATTTATTTTTCCAATAACCTCAGTGTTAACAATAGTACCTGATTCAGCCTTTTTATTATGTATTATGCTTAAGCACATATTTAATTAACAAGATGCTGAATACTCTGCAAAGCACAGCAGTGACTTGTGTCTTCTGCTGTGTCTCACATGGGCACTGTCTTCTCTTCGTCCTACACCGTTGCTCTGTCTGCATTATCATTTCCTCCTTGTAACCCCCAACCCCATCCGAAAAGGGTTAAGTGATTTCCCATGATGTCAAAATACATGAATGAAGAAACCAAAGCAAAGGTGAGAAAAACTTTCTTGTATCTATTTCACAAATATAAAGAGAAAGAATAATTTCACAAGGATCATAGAATTTGGAAGGAGTTTTCCGAGTAGGTTATTATCATTTTAAATCCGAGTAGTACATTACTTGGTTTACAAGGGCTTGACTTGTCCTGCGAATTAGGTGTCTCCTTCACTGTCTTCTCCATGATCAGTTCCTAGTCCATGATTGCAACTATTTGTGCATTTCTTTTTTTTATAATTTTTATTTGTTTCTCTGTGCCGGGTCTTAACTTCAGCATGCGGGACCTTTAGTTGCAGCATGTGGGGTCTAGTTCCCTGACTCGGGAATGAACCCAGGCTCCCAGCACTGGGAGCCTGGAGTCTCAGCCACCAGGCGTCTTCTTTTGCTCTCAAATGTTTGAGAATTATTGTTCTGTCTGTAATATTCCAAAGTCTCCCACATGTGAGTCTTGACTGTGTTTGACCCTCAGTGGGCCCTTTCATTTTGGATATGCTTGGCATTTTAGAATAATTATCTTACATTGTTGTTAATTAATTTATATTTAAGAATTTTTGACAGCTTTGTTGAGATCTAATTTTTATGCCATAGAATTCATCTATTTAATGTAAGAGTAAAAACTATAGGCACATGATCCATTTTAGAATATTGTCGTCACTCACAAAGGAAACCCATACCCACTGGCAGCTGCTCTTGACTCTCTCCTTAAACTTCCAGCTCTTGGCAATCACAAGTCTAACTTTACATTTTTATGGGTTTTCCTGTCCTGGACACTTTCTAGAGTGAAATCAGGCAAAATATAGTCGTCTGTGACTAACTTGTCAGTTTCTGCAAAGCAGCCAACTGGAATTTTGATAGGAATTGGGTTGAATCTGTACCTCAATTTGGGGAGTGTAGCCATTTTAACAATATTAAGTCTTCTAATCCATGAACATGGGGTATCTTTCTATTTATTTAAGTCCTCTTTAATTTCCTTTACGAGTACCTTCTAGTTTTGGGGATCCAAGGATTATATAATTTTATTAAATTTATTCTTAAGTTTGTTTTGATGCTTTAGTGAAAGGAATTTTTCCTCTGAATTGTATTTTTGGATTATTTATTGCTAGTATAAAAAAAATTGAGTTTTCGAATTTGATCCTTATCCTGTAATCTGTGAGGTCATTTATTAGTTCTAATAATCCTTTAACGAGTCTTCTATCATTTTGTAAAAATACTTTTGTCTCCCCATTTTCTGTGTTCTTTCTGGAATTTCTATCTATTCGATATTGACTCCTGAATGGATTCTCTGATGATTTTATTCTCTGTGTGTGTCTTGTTGTTCTACTTTCGGAGGATTTCATTAATTGTATATCCCAAAACTTCTATTAAGATGTTTATTTCTGCTAATACAGCTGAAACATTCCATAATCATGTCATGTATCTGTCCCTTTTTTTTTTCTTTTTATAACATTATAATCTTGTTTTGTGGATATCATCTCTTATCTACCTGAAGATAATAATGATAGTTCTTTGACTTTTCTTATGTTTTCTCAATCTTCTTTCATTCCTCTGGCTTCTGTTTTTGCTTGTCTGGCCTCCTTTATTAATGTCTGGTCTGTTTTTCTCCTGAGGACAGCAGTCGTGATCAGACCCTCTGTTCCCCCTGGATGCACAGACCTGGAAGGCTCTGGGCTTCATGCGGATGGGGTCCTCATGCTGTGAGAACCTCGATGGGAAGTTAGTGGGTATTCTCTTGGGCTGGTCAGTTTCTCCAGAGAGGATTCTTCCAATTGCCTGTTCCAGTTTGCTATGGGGCTTAAGTGCGGGCTGCTTATCCTTGGTGCTTTGCTGGGAGCCGAGCTGAATAGGGCAGTGTGGGGACTTAGAGTAACTGGCTTCCTATCACTGGACAGTCTCAGCCAAGTGGTCCTGCCCTGCTGTCTCTTCTGTTTTGTCAGCAGGATAAAAACGCGGTTCCCTGCTGGGAGCGAGCCGGTCCCCTTAGGGGACCTGCTGGGGTGGACATATTGGCCACGTTTTAAAGACATCAGGGCTTTTGATTTCCAGTTGACACGTAGCCTCGCTCTCTGAGTAACTGGCAGCTCCAGTTTCCGAGACTTTCCAGGACTTTCTGCCCAGAATCAACAGGATTCCTGATAGATATCCACTCCCTTCCTGCTTCCAGCACAGCCAGTAAGCCTTCCTGCATCCACTTGACAGCTTCCAGAATTCTCTCTTTTGTGGTTCTGTCTCTCTTTGTCTCTTGGTCTTTGTGCATTTGTGAATTTTAGAAACATTATTGTCAGTTTAATGTGAGGAAACAGATGAGTTTGTGTTTACGGTTGTTTTTAATCTGTTATGTGGATGCCCCCATGTGTATTTTTCACAA
This sequence comes from Okapia johnstoni, assembly GCA_024291935.2. NCBI lineage: Eukaryota > Metazoa > Chordata > Mammalia > Artiodactyla > Giraffidae > Okapia > Okapia johnstoni. The sequence continues at coordinate 83,403,247 of CM044318.1, forward strand.
ACGTCACCTCTACAGAGGTTTTGGAGGATGCTTTGGGCCACTGAATGACATGTTGAGATATTCTTTGTGTTATCTGTCTGGACTCCCTATTTTTCTCTCTTAAGTTTCCTTATAACAAATAGAACCTTCAAACATCTCACCATTGGCTTTCCCCCTTGAAAACAGAAAGTCTTGTGTTCTCTAAGGCTTCTCCTTATCTATCCAAGAACTTATCTGTATGGGGATTTATTTCATATCACCCCTGCCTTTGAAAGGAAGTCAACCTGTATATTCACTGGAAGGACTGATGCTGAAGCTGAAGCTTCAATACTTTGGCCACCTGATGTGAAGAGCCATCTCTTTGGCAAAGACCTGGGAAAGATTGAAGGCAAAAGAAGTGGGTGGCAGAAGATGAGATGGTTCAATAGCATCACCAACTCAATGGACATGAATTTGAGCCAACTCCAGGCGAGAGTGGAGGGCTGAGGAGCCTGGCGTACTGCAGTCCTTGGGGTCACAAAGAGTCAGATATGACTTAGTGAGCGAACAACAACAACAATTGCCTTTGAAACAGAGCACTCGACTCTCAACTACATTCCCTTTTCCAAATCCTAGTCCTCATAATGTTGCCGCACAGTATTGATTCTTTGGCTGAAATGCTCCCCAGTATGAAAGTCATCTAGAATCCACCTTTGCTACACATCTTGCTCAGTGTTCTTTAGCAGTATCATTGGAGGATTACTTTTTCTTTAACTTCTGATGGTAATTATGAAGTAGGTTTGGTTTCATCGATATATTTGAAATGAAATATATAAATGAGAATTCCTCTTCAAAGCACTTGCTTTCACGAAAACACATTTAAAATTTTTGACACATCGTCACTGGCCACCAAGAAGTGTAATCCCCAATATAAACAGTAGATTCTCCTCTTATTCAAGCCTGGTGCCTGCCCACCAGACCACATATCTCTGGAGCTCTGTCTGCAGCTCCAACAGCTTCTGCAGTTTGCAGCTCCCCCCAATCCCTTGGCATTTAGAGCACTTGGAAGAGTCTTAAAAGTTCTGCCTGTGCTGCGGGTCCCATGCACATGTGAGATCCAAGGGTATATGAAGCGTTCTGGCCTGTGGATGGGATTACCAAGAGCAAATGCCAGACTTCAGTCTCTGAGCCTCGTGACTCAGTCCTGATGTCTTTACATAAAAGAGGCACCTATTCACAGCTCAGGACTGTGAATCAAGTCCTTGGGATTATTCTTTCTAATTCATGTACACAGTCTGACTCTAGACTAGGCAAAGATGGCAAAGATACCATTGACAAGAACTCACCCTAAGTCATCCTTCTTCAAAATCTGACCTTTGTTAGAAACCTTTCATCTCTGTATCCTGGTGGGACTTGGCACACTTATGTGTCCCCTGCTCCACCAGCAGTGCTGCATCCTACCTGTCCTCCAGTCTACCTGTCCACCTGCTTAGAGCTCTGGGGTTCCAGACTTAAAATGGGCTGGAGGAGGGCCAGAGAAAAGTTCTAGGTGGGCACAGAAGCAAGTTCAGTCCAAGGCTTGAGAAGCAGTGACCTAGTCCACGTGGGCAGAGGGATCCCCATGAAAGAACTTTTTGAGAATAAGAGAATCCCTAAGGACACTAAGGGTCAGGAGGGAGAAAGTGAAGATCTCAAATGTTTATCTAATGACTACCTTTTTAAAAAATTTTTTTTCATTGGAGAATAATTACTTTACCATGGTGTGCTGGTTTCTGCCATACAAAATGTGAATCAGCCTTCAGTACACCTATGTCCCCTCCCTTTCGTACCTCCCTCCCACCCCCCACCCCATCCCACCTCTCAAGGTTGTCACGGAGCCCTGGGTTGGGCTCCCTTGTTAGACAGCACATTCCCACCCGCTATCTGTTTTCCACTTGGTGGTGTATATATGTAAATGCTACTCTCACAATTTGTGTCCCACCTTTTAAAATGTTAATATATTTTCCAGTTTTAAAAGTAATCTGGACTCATCCTCCTGCCCTCATGACTATGTGGTGTCTTTTCTTTGAATTGTTACTTCTTTTTATTTTTTTTCCTGTGCTACATTTTTTGTTTTGCTGAAAACTATCAGTACCATGATTATGTCTGATTTTCTTCTTTGAGCATTTTCTTGTGCTATTTTAAACAGTTCATATTTTCATGATTATTGTTTGATGGTTGCATAATGTTTCATCAAAAAACTATGGTATGTTTATGTGAATTAGCAAATAAAAAATGAACTTCAGGTAAACAACAAATCATTCCCTTAGTATATGAATGTCACGTGCAAAATTTCCAGTGCAATCTTTGGGGCATATTTTCCTGAGATTCAAATTGAGCTGGGCATCTTATATTTTGCCTTGCAATCTTACAAAATATCATATTACTTATACAGTTCCTGGCTGTTGAACACTGAGATGTTTTCAGAGATGCAATGGACATCTTTGGGCATAAACTTTCTGATTCTGAATTACTTCCTTAGGTGGCTTGTGGGAAGTAGAATTACCCTGAGGAGATGAGTATTTTTTTCCAAGACTTGTTAAACCTATTGCCAAATCGCTTTTTAAAAAGGTTATAGCAATTTATGCTCCCACCAGTGGCGTCTGAGAGTGCTCATCCCCTGCGCCCTTGCTAACATTATCATCACTTAAATCCTCCTCTGCTGTTTTGGCAGGCAAATAATGATATACCATTTTCATCTCTGATTGCTAATGAGGTTCACGGTTTTTTTGTTTATGAGGCTTCCGTGTCCCGATTTTTAAAAGTTCTTCCACCGCCTCCTGACCTCTCTGTCCCTATTTTCACTGCTTTGAAGTCATGAGGAATAGGTCTTACTTTGACTTATTTGCTCATTTTTACTCAGCCGCCGGGACTAGAACCCGACCCCCAGGTTCAGCTTCCAGGAGGAATTCTGTACAATCACCACCAGCCTACCTGCCCACCCACCCGCTGTCTAAACTAAAAGTGTCCTATGACTTCTAAATGCATCTCCAATAAATCAATAGCCAGGCATCAAATAGTAATTTTCTTCTGAGCCTGCAGAATAAGTTTTGTGTCACAGCTCACCCCCATTTCTGTTTCTGGTGTATGATTGGTTTCAAATACAGCTTCCATAAATACCTGCTTTTCATCTACCCTTGGAAGCCCACCACTCTGCTCCAGAGGGTTCCATTGAGGTCACGGAGGCAGTCACGCTCCATGGTGTCCTCCAGGTTTCTCCTCTAAAGATGCTGGCCCCTCGCATGGGACTCCATTCCAAGGAAAGAGGGAGCCTTTCTGTGAAAGTTGACAGGCATATTACCTCTTTCTCGGTGGGGTCCAGAATTTCTGCTTAGAAAAGGACTGAAATAGAAAGATTTGCTTCCTCTAAGCAAGACTGAACAGTACAAATTGCTTCGGTAACGTTTCCTTAAGTTAAGTATGGAGCACATTGTACCCGCTGGCCTTTTGACCTCTAACTCAGGGCGATGACCTGCCCCTGTCCTCCAATTAGTCCGCATCACAGTTAGACAAGAGGCCACTTGGTTGCCCTCTCTGTGACATACTCATGCACATGCAAAGCTTCCTGACCAGCCACTGAAGCCTTCCCAGGGTTTGCTTTATGAAAATTGTTACGTTTTCTTCAGGTTTTCATTTTCTGCATCATGTCAGTTCCCCCAGCCTTTGCCTTGCATGAATTTTTCAGCATTGCGTGGCAGTCTGCTCCCTAAATTCAATGTGTCCCCATCACCCGTTTGAGTATCTGGCCAGATTCTGGATGTTCGATGTGTCTCTGTTGTTTTTCATGGATATTACTCCCTGCTCGTGTCCTTTGCATTTTCAAGACTGCTCTGGGGTCTTCTCTCTACTTTGAACTTCGTATTTAAAGTACAGCATGTGAATCCGTTGCTCTGAATTATACACAGCTGGCTTTGTGATTTCAGTGTCTGTAATATGTGAGTCCCGATTCTTTAACCCCTTTGACCTGCAGAAAATTAATTTGAACCCCTGACAGGTGAACCTTCTTGTTCTAGAAAAAGCTCCTTGTCTGGGAGGGAGGCGTCCAGGCCGTAGAGAGCTGGGTCAGGGGAGAATTGGGGACGCTGTCTATGGCCACCTTTTCCATTTCCTCATGCTCTTCCCAACTTTCTCTAATGACTGCACAAGTATGAGAAAGTGAATCTCTGTTTCAGGTTGGCCATTAGCAGTGACCTCAAATTTCTCAGAAAAATAATTAAAATGCAATCTGGATAACTGGAAAATTAGCCCAGCTACTCAGCATCTACCTCATAGGTGGTATTCTGGGTTCAGAATATTTTCATTTTCATTGGGAGGGGAACACTTTTCTGCCTCAGTTTTACTGCCTATAATATGGGAACAAGAAGAAAATCTGTGGTGTGATGGAATGAGGCCTTGTTTCTGATGGTCCCGGCATAGCGCTTGACACGTGGTAATCAATCAACATGTAATATGATGAAGACCGTTATCCAAAAGATGGCTTTCATCAAGAGTAGAGAAGATACAAGGGTGGCTTCTCTTGTGCTCAACCAGATGCTAAACACCTACAAATTTCAAAAGTTCATCTTCATAAATGGACATCTTGCCATTTTACAGCTCCTTCCTCCAGTGGAAAGCAAGCATTATTTAAGCTCTTTCCCTGAACACCAACTTGGAATCTGAATTTCAGCAATTATCATCATTCACAAATAATTTACACTTCTGGGCAAATGGAAGATACCATATTATCATTATTTGTTTCTCCAACTTATGTAATGCATTCCCTGAGGACTCATGTGGAAGCATATATGTATATTACAGATATAAAATGGCTCAGAAAAAAATGGTAGACTTTGATATTTCACTACAGAGCATGCATTCCAAAGTCATACAAGAGATATTCAGGCATTCAAATATATTGCTTGTAAAAGTAGAGTTAGTAAAAGAATACAATCTGTGAACTCATTTAACAAGGCAAACTTAGGGGTGTGTCTCAGAGTATGTCTCATCCTATAATTTTACCAGACCCATACTGCTTTAGCGGAGAAAATATATGTCCTATGTTTCTTGAGATGTCATTACTTTAGGGGAAAATATTTAAAAGCAAGGAAGGTTGTTAGGACGCTGTTAGCCATGGACCTCAGAAATGATACATTGCAATAAATGGCAACAGGGCCGTTTAACCCCTGCCTAGTCACCAGACCACATTCGCCTTGGTGTGTCTGCACATACACACAGGTGCACAGACCTGCGCGTGCAAACACGTCCACACTTCCAGCGCTCAGTGCCCTGGCCCCATCCTTTCTCCGTGTCTTGATTTCCTTTGGTGGTTTCTTTTTTTCCCCTTCTTTCCTTTTCCTGCCAGCTCTGTCTGTTATGAGAAATTCCTGTCTCTCCCACTTTACATTCTGATGAGGCTGCATTCCTCCCCACATGCTTCTCCTGGAGGAGAATTGGACCATAACTCATTGTGGAGTCACTGGTGATTGCCTCCAAATTGGCCAAGGGGGATGCAGGCAGATTTGAGAAATAAAAGGCCTTTCTTTGCCACAGCCCAGGAGGAGGTGCTGCACACACACTCGGCCTGATAATAAGGGCAGCGACATCCCAGAGAACACAAAACACAAGTGGCAGGGATTTCAGTCCTGTCTCCCATTTGCACATGTTTCATGCAAAAAACCTTTCAAGCTTGTTTTTCCAAAACTGGACAGCCATGTATCAGCAAGCATTTCATGTAGTCAGAGAGACAGAAATGTAGCAAAAGAGAAGATGCCGAGGCTGGAGTGACTGGTCACCTAGCTGGCCAGCCTCGCTCATGGTGTCTCCTTGATGGGCTGTGATCCCAGACTCTTAATTCACATCAATTCTCCTCCCCGCCCCCGACCAGAGTTTTTTTTTTTTTTTTTTATCATGGTAGAAGTCACACAGTGTTTTAACTGTATTTAGCTGTACAGTTCAGTGGCACTAAGCAGCTCTCACCATCCTCCTCCATCTCTCGAATTTTGCACCTTCCTAAACTGAAACTCTGTCCCCATTAAACTCTAACTCCCCCTCCCCCCTCCACACCCCAAAACCCCCAGCCCCTGGTACATCTACCAATGTACTTTCTGACTCTGAATCAGACTATTCTAGATACCTCGTAGAAGTGGAATCAAATAGTATTTGTCGGCACCTAATGTGTATTTGAATGCATTTTAAAAGGACACACATACACCACTATGTATAAAATGGCTTCCCTGAAAACTCAGTTGGTAAAAAATCCGCCTGCAAAGTGGGAGACCTGGGTTCGATTCCTGGGTTGGGAAGATCCCCTGGAGAAGGGAAAGGCTACCTACTCCTTTACTCTGGCCTGGAGAATTCCATGGACTGTGTAGGCCATGGGTTCACAAAGAGTCGGACACGACTGAGCGACTTGCACTTTCACATGTATAGCATAGATGGCTGAACCTATACTATAGGAACCTACTGCTATAGCAGAGGAGAAACCAAAGAAGGGACTGTCAGCTACATCAGCTTTTGAGTGTTGTTCTTTCCTCATCTAGCTGTATCTTTTGATTTGTTTGCAGGGAAATTTCGTGGCCTGTATGACAGCTATTCTACGACAGATGGAAGACTATCATTATGCCCATTTGATCAAGACTTTTGGGAAGATGAGGACCGATGTGGTGGTGAGTGTGACTCTACCTTTTCATATAACCTTGTTTTAAGGTCAGCATTTTAGAGAAAATGCTGATATCAACATTTCCATTGTCAATATGGTTTTAGACTTGCCTCCACTTGACTTCAGAAGCCCAGGGATGGTCTATGTAAAAGTGTGTTTGTAAGAAGATAAGGGTCCTATTTAAAATGGATAACTAACAAGGACCTACTGTACAACACACGGAACTCTGCTCAATGTTGTGTGGTGGCCTGGGTGGGAGGGGAGTTTGGAGAATGGATAACACATATGTGTATATGGCTGAATCCCTTCGGAAACTATTGCAACATTGTTAATCAGCTATACCCCAATACAAAACACAAAGTTTAAAAAGAAAGGGAGAGAAGATAAGCTTCCCGAGATAGGCTCACTCCTTGTACTGACCTGGAGAGTGACCCAGGGTGTCAGCCCAGAAAAGTCCTTTTTCTGTTCTTCCCTCTCCCATGCTTTGAGGTCATGGTAAATTTGGAGATGTTACCACGGAGAGTCTACCATTAGCTCCTGTTTATTTATCGACTGACGCTCGATAACAGAAGCCAAGGAGAATTTTCAGCCTTAAATTGTGCTCCGTTATTAATTAGCTCTCATCATGGAGACTCATTAGCATTTCTGGAAATAATTCTGTAGTCATCCTCAGTGAGACTGTGATACAACTTAATTAGGAGAAGTACAATCGAGAGGAGTGGATCCTTAGAGGCACCGTCCCCGACAAGCTGACATCACAGGGCCATGTGGCAGATGTCCTCTGTGAAGCCACTGCCAGTGTGTCTGCAGAGCTGCCAAGTAGATGTCCACTCTCCACTTCTGTGTCTCGGAGCACCGATTCCGTTTCTGAGGCCCCCAGATTCCTACAGACCACAGGAAGTTCTACAAGTGTTTCCAAAACAACGTCGATTGCACTTGACGTCAGTCTTATTAAGGGATGGTCAGAAGACAAGGCACTTAAGAATTTTTTCAAAGGATTAGTTCTAATAAAAAAAAGCTACCTCACTAATCGCCTACATTATATATGCTTATGTGTATGCATATGTGTGTATGCATATGTATATTTAAGTTTGTATATGTAATATTTAATAATATAATAGATAATAATTAATACATGGATTTAAATTTCTAAAGATATACAAATGGATTTATACCTTAAAATCATAGCAATTTTCCTACAGTCAAAGTCAAAAGTGACTTCCCTGTGGTCCGTTGGAAGGACTTCGCCTTCCAATGCTGGGGGTGTGGGTTTGATCCCTAGTCGGGAAGCTGAGGTCCCACATGCTTCATAGCCAAAAAAACAAAACACAAAATAGAAGCAATATTGTTACAAATTCAATAAAGACTTTAAAAATGATCCACATCAGAAAAAAAAAATCTTACAAAGGAGTTAAGGAGCAAGAATGTGTATGTGATGGTGTGTCTATATGTTTAGTTTTTGTGTAATATTAACGAGCAGTTTAATGTAGGGCTATTCTCACATGTTATATGTTTAGTTTTTGTGTAATATTAAGGAGCAGTGTAATGTAGGACTCTTCTCACGTGTGTAACATATCACATGTGATGTGATCCTGGGATCCTTCAGCAGGCATGTCATAGTGAAGTCCAGTTTGCCAGGTGAAACATTTCATGCCTCCTGTTTGATCATCAGAAGGATTAGTTCAGTTCAGTTCAGTCTCTCAGTTGTGTCCGACTCTTTGCAACCCCGTGGACTGCAGCACGCCAGGCTTCCCTGTCCATCACCAACTCCTGAAGCTTGCTCAAACCCATGTCCATTGAGTCAGTGATGCCATCCAGCCATCTCATCCCTTGTTGTCCCCTTCTCCTCCTGCCTTCAATCTTTCCCAGCATCAGGGTCTTTTCAATTGAGTCAGCTCTTCACCTCAGGTGGCCAAAGTATTGGAGTTTCAGCTTCAACATCAGTCCTTCCAAAGAACACCCAGGACTGATCTCCTTTAGGATGGACTGGTTGGATCTCCTTGCATTCCAAGGGACTCTCAAGAGTCTTCTCCAACACCACAGTTCAAAAGCATCGATTCTTCGAGGATCAGCTTTCTTTATAGTCCAACTCTCATATCCATACATGACCACTGGAAAAACCATAGCCTTGACTAGACGGACCTTTGTTGACAAAGTAATGTCTCTGCTTTTCAATATGCTGTCTAGGTTGGTCATAACTTTCTTTCCAAGGAGTTAGCGTCTTTTAATTTCATGGCTGCAATCACCATCTGCAGTGATTTTGGAGCCCCCCAAAGTAAAGTCAGCCACTGTTTCCACATCTATTGCCATGAAGTGATGGGACCAGATGCCATGATCTTAGTTTTCTGAATGTTGAGCTTTAAGCCAGTTGTAGCTAAACCTGTATGAGCAATTTCCTAGACAGCGGTTCAGGCTGAAGGATAAACTTTTCAGAATGAGAAGCATTATCCATTCTGAAAACTCAGGGCTACAGTAAATCATTTGTCCTTTACAGATTAGTCATGTGATCAAAATCATATGATTCATGCAAGCTGTTAAAAATATTTAATCCAAATTATTCAAGTGTTCTGTGGATAGGGAAGCTTCAGGATATCATGAAAAAGTGATTTTACAAATTGGTTTTTAAAAATGACTGTAACATCCTGAATTCCAAGCATATACCCTCTCTCCTTGCAGGAAGCAGATTGTCAGATACTTGTTATGTGTTGTGGCCCTGATTTCCCAAGGGAGTTTATTTCTGTAGACACAGTGGTTCAGAGCATCAATTATTTGTGAACGATTTGATTTCCGTTATGAAATGGCATTTGTGGTTTGGATATCACAAATTCATACTGCAAGGATTGTAAACCTTTTTCATTGTTAATCTGTCAGAACCTTTGTAAAATGGGTTCCTATCTGTTAACTATCCATAGAGAGGATTTGAGTATTTTTCTACTTAGACAACTGCTCATAAAAACAAAAGAGCATTTTGTGTTAAATGCTGCTGCTGCTGCTGCTGCTGCTGCTGCTGCTGCTAAGTCACTTCAGTCGTGTCCGACTCTGTGTGACCCCATAGACGGCAGCCCACGAGTCTCCGCCGTCACTGGGATTCTCCAGGCAAGAATACTGGAGTGGGTTGCCATTTCCTTCTCCAGTGCATGAAAGGGAAAAGTGAAAGTGAAGTCGCTCAGTCATGTCCGACTCTTAGTGACTCCATGGACTGTTAAATAATTGGAAGTTAATCCATAATGTGATGTGCAAAGAGCCTCGACTCTTTTCTCAAGACTACTTCCTTGTTAAAAGTGCTACCTTAGGTTTTCAAATTTAGCCCTTTTTTGGATGAATGAGTCATTCTCAAACAAAATTGCAGTTATGATCAACACCAAAGTCACGAACCTCAGAAATGTTACTTTTACAGCCTCTCAGATGGCCCCTTGGACCCCCAGACTGTCAGAGGATGGAGCACAGCATGAAATGGAAAGACTAAGCCAGGAAAGAAAGAGGATGGACATTGCAGCTCAAAATTGTCATAATAGAGATAGTCCCTTTAGGATGGGCAGCCATGAAAGGTCTTTAAGTTCTTCTTCTGCATTGGAGATGCTGGTCTGAAGATGCAGCTGCTAGCTGTCCTGTGTCCAAGTCACAGAGTCAGGACCACAGGTGGAGATCTCTAGTCTTTCCCATTCTATTGTTTTCCTCTATTTCTTTGCATTGATCACTTAGGAAGACTTTCTTATCTCTCTTGCTATTCTTTGGAACTCTACATTCAGATGGATATATCTTTCCTTTGCTCCTTTGCCTTTTGCTTCTTTTCTCAGCTATTTGTAAGGCCTCCTCAGAAAATCATTTTGCCTTCATGCATTCCTTTTTCTTTGGGATGGCTTTGATCACAACCTCCTGTACAGTATTACAAACCTCTATCTATGTCATTGGTTTACTATTTTTCCACTAATTATTTTAAAGCATCCATTGTTTGAGTAAACTTTTGAGAGAATTGTAGAGTCACACGCAGCTGTAAAAAATAATACAGAGCATCTGTGTATGCTTTACCCAGTTTCTCCCCATGGTAGCGTCTTACCGAACTATAGAAGAGTATCAAAACCAGAATGTTGGTGGTGATACAGTCCACTGATCTCATATTGAGTCTCCCCATTTGGCTTGCAAGCTTTCCTATATTTATTATGGGAAAATGTCAAGCATGCAGAAAAGCTGAAAGGACAATACAATGGAAACCATTATTTCTATCATCTGACTCCATCAGTTGCAAGCATTCTGTCGTATTTGCCCCCACCATGCATCTCTCATGGGCTTCCCTGGTTGATCAGATGGTAAAGAACCTGTCTTCAATGTGGGGAGCCCCAGGTTCCATCCCTGGGTCAGGAAGATCCCCTGGAGAAGGGAATGGCAGCCCACTCCAGTATTCTTGCCTGGAGAATTCCATGGACAGAGGAGTCAGGCAGGCTACAGTCCTTGGGCTTGCGATGAGTCGGACATGACTGAGCGACTACACTTAGTTACTTACTTATGTATCTCTAGGTCTCTTTTTCTTTTAATATGTAGCCAAATCCTGTCAGAATGTGAGAAATGTGTAAGTGGTTCAGCAGATAGCTCTGAAGGATGAATACAATGTGCGGTGGCTTTATTGTTCTTCCAGAACATTACTATCATCTCTTCACACCACCCGCATTAAAATTCTCCCTTGATTCTCCCCAGTCTCTGTTGTCTTTCATTACAGGTTTTCTTAGATCTGCATCTAGTCCAGATTCACGCATTGTATTTGCTTATTTCTCATTAATCTCTTTTTTTCCTAAAATAAGTTCTTCGCCTTGTTTTTCCTTCCCTTTTATGGCATCTTTTTAAAATTGAATTTCATTTTTATTTATTTTTTGCTTTTGAATAGATAGAGCCATTAGCTTTGCAGACTTCGCCCACGCCATCCCCTCTCTCCCCCCCGGCCCCCATTCTGTAGTTTTTGATGGCTGCCTTGTGTGCAGATTTGTTTCTTCAAATTCATATGTCCTACAAACTGGAAAGTGAAAGTGTTAGTCACCCAGTCATGACCTACTGTGTTTGAGCCCATGGACTGTAGCCCGCCAGGCTCCTCTGTCCATGGAACTCTAGGCAAGAAGACTGAATTGGGTAGCCCTTTCCTTCTCCGGGGGATTGTCCCAACCTAGGGGTGAAAGCCAAGTCTCCCACATTGCAGGTGAAGTCTTTAGTGTCTGAGCCACCAGGGAAGCCCTCCACAAACTGGAAGCTTGATCTAAAATTCAAGTTCACCTTTTGGCAAGCGCAATAGAAGTTGTTGTTAAGAATGCCCTGTTATGTCTGTCGGGAGGCTAGGAATTCTAGGCTGACCACTACTGATGATAGTGGGTTTGATCACTTGGTTAAAAGGGTCTGGATCTCTCTGTTGTGAGATGCGTGGCCCTTAAAGGTCATCATGAAACTTTGGGTAATACTCTGGTGTCCACAGAAAATTGCCAGAGGTCTTATCCTCTAGCAGTTTTTCATCAGTTGAGTTTAGCATCTATTTATGGTCCTTGTCTGAAACACTTATTTCTTTGACTTAAGAAAAGGGTGTCTTCCTTCTTCTGAGAATTAAGACTCTTTGGCTTTTACCTAAGAACATTTGGAAGCCACTGAGGACATAGGTTCAGTGGAAGATTGGGGAAATGATGGTGCCTTGATCAGATTTGAAGAAGTCACACTGAATGAAGTGTGGGGATCAAGACGGACTAGAATGGTCATAGGTAGATGGGCTAGGCTTCCCCTCTGGGAGTCCTGGTGAAAAATGATGACCAATTATCCAAGTGGGTGGGGCCAGAGTTGGACAGAAGCAGATGGTTTTATAACAAGAAGACTTTGCCTATGGAATGCATTGATGGCTCTCATTAGAGCTGTTCCCTTATTATATGGAACATCCTGTGTACAATCTAACTAAAAATGCAGCAGGGATGGATTGATATAAAATGATGACATTTTCACAAAACATGTATTAAATCTTCCAACTCCTCTTGTCAACTTGGAGATAACCTGTTCAGCCTCATCAGCCATTCGGCAAATGCAGTGGTGGGGACCACCGCCATGCCTGGTAATTTATGCAGACCAACAGGGAAAGCCTTGAAAAACCTCATCTCCCACAATCTGCAGCATTTTGTTTGATCAGCAAAGTACCAACATTTAATAGCTGAGCCATACTAATGAAGTATGGGACTGTGTTTCCTAGAGAAAAAAAAAAAAAAAGGAGTTGGTGTTGGGAAAATATGCTTCTCTTCCAGAATAATAAAAAGCAGACCCTGTATTTCAATTATTAGGCTTTGAGGGGTAATCGGCAAGAAAGCCAGCAATTTCATGCAAATAGAAATGTGGCTAAATTACGGCACTCAACCCGCAAAGGGGGCAACCTGGTCATTAAAACGGGAAACTTGACAAAGTGGGGAAACTTAAGTAGTGAAATATGAATTTCAGGAATTAAACTGGGGAGAAAAAGTGTTCCTTGTGTCAAAGGTCATCGAGAACGCCCCTTGCTCACAAGCCCTGCTGGTCGGGGCTCCTGGGAGCAGAGTTGGGAGGACACAGGACTCACTTTCCCCTCTTGACTCTGCCTTCTATCCTAACCTCTCCTGCACTGGAGGCCTCTGTTGTAATAAGTGTGATCACGGTGGCTCCTGGAGTTTTTATTCATGGGAGGGGCTCCACAAAGCCCTCCCGCAGCAGAAACGACTCCCTGTAACTCTGTAAGCTGGCCATTGTTGGTAAGGTGGCAGAGAAGGTGTCTTTGATCCTTGGCTTATTCCTGCTGTCGAATGGAACTTGTGTCCTTTTGCAAGAAGGTCTTGGGTAGAGCTCTGTGCTGGGAATTGCTTTCTGGGCTGCTTAAATTCTGCTCACCACCTCGGTCTTCAGAGCCATTGCACCTAATTATGAATCAGTAGATGAAATAAATGGGAAACATCCATTCATTTGCTCATCTATGACCGTGGCCTCATTTTCCTAACGTGAATTCAGTCGCTTGTCCCCTTTCCACCCAGATCTTGAGGGAGCAAGTGCCCTATATTACTGAGTGTGTGCTTTTAGGACACCCGCTTGTTTTGTTCAGGTGAGCTCAGAATAAGCACTGAACTGTCAGATTCAAGAAAATCTCCTAATTCTGACAGCACAGAGTGGACCCACTAGGAGTGGGGAACCCCCTCCCAACACCGAGAACAGTCTAATCAGTGCAGAAGCAGAGTTGGGTTGCAGGGCGCCGCTCTGAGATGCAGGGGACCATCTAGGAGACAAGAGAGCCATCCCTGAGTAGCTTATGGATTTGATGATGCCACATAAAAGACTTGGCGACTTGACCATGTGCTCGATTGGTTTACACAATGCTGACTGGTGCAGACGGCCAGGAGTTCCTGTCTGCGTCTTTTGTTTGTTAAGTTATGTAAGAAAAAGGGAAGGATAATAATACTGCAGGTTGAACTTGATGGGCCCTGTTTATAATTAAAATGTAGGTAAATATGGGCTTCCCTGATAGCTCAGTTGGTAAAGACTCTGCCTGCAATGCGGGAGACCTGGCTTCATTCCCTGGGTTGGGGAGATCCCCTGGAGAAGGGAAAGTCTACCCACGCCAGTATTCTGGCCTGGAGAATTCCGTGGACTATATAGTCCATGGGGTCGCAAACAGTCGGATAAGACTGAGCAACTTTCACTCACTCTGAGAAATATAAGACATAGTTACAACCTGCATATTATATTTGATTGAAAGTGTTTCCTTAAGGAGAAAGAGTGTCAATATATGTAACTTTCAGGGGTTTATTCCTTGTAACTCTTAGAGACACATGACCTGAGACTTTCTTTTAATATATCCTTGAAAAAGTTCTCCAGGACACGAGGTGCTCAGGTACACAGAGAGGCAAAAAGTGTCATACACAGCTCTGTGAAATACATCTTCATTACTTTCTTCTATGTTTTCATTCAGCTAAAAAAAAGGTAATAATAATAAGGTCATTTATAACGCAGTTATTCCGGGGGTAGAGGGGGGCATTGTTTTTCACCTTTTTCTCGGTGGACTGTTTGAACGTTCTGCTTTTATTTCAGGATTTCCTGATGGAGACATTCATCATGTTTAAGAACCTCATTGGGAAGAATGTCTACCCGTTTGACTGGGTGATCATGAACATGATGCAGAATAAGTGAGTATGGAGGAGGCCCTCCTTGAGGAGGTGCCCGATTCACGGCTGGTGGGAATGGACATGTTGCCTGGGTACCACAGGGTGGCCCAGCTTCTGCGATGCAAATGTTTCTTTGGAAAAATGGGCTTGGAGATTGAGTGCTTTTCCTATGTCATCGCAGAGCTCTGGGGTCGAGACCCTGGGCTCTGCACTCCCCAGAAAACAAACATGACTGTGATCCATCCTTCACTCCGCCTTTGTCCAGGGCTTCTGTTTGCCATCCAGTTTTAACCATATGTGTTTATTAGCCAAAGCGATTCTCAGTTCCATGGGAGGCTTTTGAAAAGTGTTTGCATTTCACATATTTCAGCTTAAAAAAATCATGAGCCGTTTTCATTATTATTATTAAATATTAAGCGTGTGCCTTGTTCATCATCTCCCTGTGAGGGCTGTTGGTTAATTTTCTAGCACATAGGTTTTATAATTTCTGTAAGTGCCATCAAAGATCATGGGGTTCTCAATCACATGTGGTTTCTAGAAGGAATTTCTGTTGATTTCTTTTTGCCCTTTCTTTCTTACTGAGAGTTTTATGGAGATGATTGTCGGTTTATAGTCAGTGCAGTGGTAAGAAGTAAGACAGGAGAGTTTGTGTACCCTTTACCCTGGTAAAATGTTGACAATAACATTTTGCAAAGTTACAGCACTGGTCTACAACCAGGGAACGGACATTGATACAATTCAGACATCTTATTCAGATTTTCCCAGCTTGACTTATAGGCCTTAGTGCTGTGTTTCCTTTCTTACAATTTTTTTTTCATGTATGTGTGTGTATTCTCAAATCCACCCCATGGTAAGGACACTGAACATTTCTTTCACCATAAGGATCCCTCTGGAACTCATTTAAGTTGTTGTATCAATGGTTTGTTCCTTTTCGGTGCTGCATAGTGGTCCACAGTATAGATGTACCACTGATGGTTTAACCACTTTTTTTTTTTTTTTTTTTTTTACCACTGAAGGATGTCTGGTCTATTCTCAGTCTGGGGCTATTACAGATAGATCTATTACAAATAGATCTGTTATGAACATTCCTGTGCAGGTTTTTGTGTGAACTTAAGTCTTCATTTCTCTGGCACAAATGTCCCAGGGGTATAAATGCTGTGCTTGTGCTAATTTACTTCAGCCGTGTCAGACTCTGTATGACTGTAGCTCACCAGGCTCCTCGGCCCATGGGACCCCCCAGACAAGAATACTGGAGTGAGTAGCCATTCGTTTCTGCAGGGGATCTTCCTGACCCTGGATCGAACCTGCATCGCTTGCATCTCCTGCCTTGGCAGGCAGATTCTTTACACTAGTGTGACCTGTAAATGCTGATTGCACGGTAACTGCATGTTTAGTTTTATCAGGAACTGCCAGACTCTGGCTGCATCATCCTCCATCGCCATTAGCCATGGAGGAGGTGCCCATCTTCTCTGCCTCCTTACCGGCATTTGCTGTTGCTAGCATTTTTATTTTGGCCCTTCTGGCAGATGTGTACGATGTCTCACTGTGGTTTTCATTGGCATTTTCCCTGATGACCTTGCCTCTTTGTGATGATTTTGTCCACCCCATGAGCAGATTCATAGCAGCAAGGATCTTTCCCTTTGCTTTTTTTGGGTGATGCTACAGTACTTTGTGGAATGAGCATGCTAGGTTGTTCAGTCCTATCCGACTCTTTGTGACCCCACAGACTTAGTCCACCAGGCTCCTCTGTCCATAGGATTTTTCAGGCAAGAATACTGGAGTGGATTTCTATTTCTTCCTCCAGGGGATCTTCCTGACCCAGGGATTGAACTTATGTCTCCTGCACTGGCAGGCAGATTCTTTACCTGGTGAACCACCAAGGAAGTCCCACTTTCTGGGACAGTAGGGATGAAATGGGCTCTGGGAACCAGCAGCTGTTGTTCTAAGCAGGTCTCTGCTAGGGCCGAGCCTCAGTGAGTGTCGTCCATCTGAAGTCATGTGTTGCTGTGGCTGAAACCTCCTTTCTTGCATCTGAAGACACCGGAGCAGAAGTGGAGAGGCCCAGGAGCTGCTTCCCACAGCTGGAGAGATAAGGGTGGCCTGCGGCTCAGAGCAAGGGTCCTGGCCTCGGCTTCCTCGGTTTCCACCTGCTGTCTTTTGGTATTGCATCGTTACCCAGAAAGTGAGAAACTTAAAGCATGAGGCTTCTCTTCCTTTTTCTCTGTTCAGATTAACTTTTTTGAGTGGCGGCTTAGCATGAGGCTCGAGAGCTGCAGTTTTCATGTTTTTAGTGGCCTATTTTCCACATAAAACAAACACACTGACAAACAAAGCCCGCTGTCTTGGATCCCCACGAAAACTTGGGTTCTCCTTACTCTGCTGGATGCTGTAGCTGAAAACGACCACCCTGTCTTTCCCATCTAGCAGTGAAATAAGTAGGGGCCTCTGCATTTAGGGGCTCCCCAGGTGGCGCTAGTGATAAAGAACCCACCTGCCAACCCAGGAGACATAAGAGACTCAGGTTCGATCCCTGGGTCTGGAAGATTCCCCTGGAGGAGGTGTGAAAACCCACTCCAGTATTCTTGCCTGGAGAATCCCATGGACAGAGGAGCCCGGTGGGCTATAGTCCATGGGGTCACACAGAGCTGGACACAACTGAAGCAACTTAGCACAAACAGTGCACACTCGGCGTTTAACCAGACCTGGGAGATACGTCTGCCGCATCAATAGTGAAACCACAGAACTAAAGGCAGCTCTGGGTGCTATCAGGAGGCGGTGGGTGTACACCGCCTGCACGTGGGCTTGACTTGCACTGCATGTCCCCTGCAGAGCGGCCGTGTCCCGGCACCCACAGGGTCACAAGCAGTCGGACACGACTGAAGTGACTTAGCACACACACCCCTTAAATATGCCTTTGCTTGCAATCCTAGAGTCTCTGAAACACAACTTTTCTGTAAGATTTACTACTTAACCTGAATGACTTTTAAGCATAGAAGTCAAGGAGTTCCTACTAAGCTTTTTGGTGCCATTAAATATGTGTGTTACAGAGGATCACATCCATTCCTGAGCTCTGTGGAGTCCTACTGTGGACTTTTAGGACAGAATATCATAATAAAATAATTTCCTATAGAAATTACATAGATACCATAGAGCATTATTTCTATGTCATTATCTATTTGCCCCTTTTTATTCCTATAATAAGGAGAAGGCAATGGCACCCCACTCCAGTATTCTCGCCTGGAAAATCCCATGGATGGAGGAGCCTGGTAGGCTGAAGTCCAGGGGGTCGCTAAGAGTTGGGCACGACTGAGCAACTTCACTTTCACTTTTCACTTTCATGCATTGGAGAAGGAAATGGCAACCCACTCCAGTGTTCTTGCCTGGAGAATCCCAGGGACGGCGGAGCCTGATGGGCTGCCGTCTATGGGGTCGCACAGAGTCGGACACGATTGAAGCAATTTAGCAGCAGAAGCAGCATTCCTGTTATAATAAGGAGTTCATGATCTGAAGATTTATTGGAAGGGCTGATGCTGAAGCTCCAATACTTTGGCCACCTGATGTGAAGAGCCCACTCTTTGGAAAAGATACTGATGCTGGGAAAGATTGAGGGCAAGAGGAAAAGGCGGCAGCAGAGGATGAGATGATTAGATAGCATCACTGAGTCAGTGGACATGTGTTTTAGCAAACTCTGAGAGATAGTGAAGGACAGGGAAGCCTGGCGAGCTGTATTC
This sequence comes from Okapia johnstoni, assembly GCA_024291935.2. Classification (NCBI taxonomy): domain Eukaryota; kingdom Metazoa; phylum Chordata; class Mammalia; order Artiodactyla; family Giraffidae; genus Okapia; species Okapia johnstoni. The sequence continues at coordinate 83,421,750 of CM044318.1, forward strand.
CCTGAGGCTGTAGAGTTGGACACAACTTCGTGACTAAACAATAAATTCCTGTAATGTAAGAGCTTGTTATCTTACATGTTGCCAGACTTGCCTGCTCCTCTCTTCCTAGCAGGCATCACAGACTTCCTTGCCTCCTTGGGATAAACAGTGATTCCCAGCAGCTTCCGGAGTCTGTATTTAAGTTTTAACAGCACAGCTGGACATGCAGCTTTACCACCTACGGCTCAGAAACTGACAGAACCAGCCTCTATGGTCCCTTAAATATTCGTGTGCTTGTTCAGCTTTCCCTCTGCAAATAGACTGTTCCTCAGTCCATGGGGCTTGTAAAATGTAATTAAAAACAGCATCCATTAGTTTTGGGGCCACAGCTTGTAAATCAAGAATCAAATTTATAGGATATAATGAATATCCCAAAGGACAGTAGTCACTCAACTGCTGTATTCTAGATGGCAAGTGATTGGTGATGGCCTGACATTATAACTCTGCTCTAGGATATAGGGGAGCCAGATGGTGAGATGACATTTAAGATAAGCACAGTTCAGATACAGTAGATGTGTGCTTGAGTGTTAGCATGCAGAAGTGCTATTTAATCTGCCCAGAGGGAAGCAGACGCTAAGTTTTCATTTAAGATCTCAGGTGGTATTGGAAGCCTAGACCTTCACTGTTGGCATGTAAGTGCTGTCCGCCACTCTTGAACTTGGATCAGCTGGAATTTGCAGGTTTACGCTTTGCAGAGTGTGTAGCCTGGTCTAATGGTGAAGAATTACACTGTGGCTCTGTTAGAGTTCTCTCTGGTTGTTAACATGAATGCAACCTCTTGGTTGCATTTCTGTGGCTTTCTTTTGGTCTCAGAGCTTGACATCATCCCAGTAGTGTTTGTGAACTAATAATCCCGAGTAGATTGTTTACTTTTTTTTTTTTTTTTTTGGCTGCACTGCAGGGTCTTAGTTCCCTGACCAGGGATCGAACCCATGCCTCTTGCAATGGAAGCACAGATTTTAGCCACTGTACCTGCCAGGGAAGTCCCCAGGCTAGATTTCTCAGGCAGAGGAGTGACCTGGTAGGAAATGAGTCTGTTGGTTTGACTGAGTTCCTTTTTCACCTTGAAGGAGCATTTGTTATCAACTGCTTTTATTTACCTGTGATAGGCATCTCCACTGTGTACCATGGGGTGAAAACAGGGGAAGGATTGGGTGTAATTTTTAGATTTTTGAATTAGACTTTCTTATTCATGTGGAAATGAAACCTTTCTTACATCTGTCCACCATTCAAATTTGCAGCAGACTTTTTAAAATTCAGCTACCTTGATTCAACTTCTCCCCAGGTCCCCTTCTCTTAGGATGAAAAATAAATTAAACAATCACTTTTACTTCCTCAGAACTCTCATTGTTTGCAGCTGTGATTCTCAATGTTTTCCAGTGTCCTTCTCTTTTGATGTAGATTTTGTGTCTCATTCTTCTTGATTTTATCCTTGTTCAGCTGGGGCATAAAGGAGCTTATGTTTATAATTTGTGATTTAATATCCTATGTACATTCATAAAGAACTTGGTATATTTTTGCAAGTAGGGATTCATAGACTGTGGATATAAAATAGACCAGGTAAAACGATAGAGAAAACTGGAAACTTTTTAGAAGCCAAAATGGTTGAAGCTGTCTGGGAGGTGAAGCACGAAGGAAAATATAATAGGTTGCAAAATTCTCACCGGGTGATAAAAAAGATCCTTGCAGTTTGTCAGGGAAGACTGGCAATTTATGGTGGAGATCCTTATGTATAACATATTGAGCAAGAGAATATCACCATAAAGGAATCAGTTGAGAACTTGAAATTGTGCCCACAGGAAATGGAGGACATTAGTATTTCAGTTTTGATATGCTGGGATGTTACGGGTCAGCACGCTGACCGTTAAGAGCAGTCGGTCATCATTGGGCCTGTCCTAAAGCTTCTTGAATGTAGTGGATTTTCTGAGCTACCCAATTCAGTCTTGTCAAGTTGTTGGCCGTGCAAATACTGGAGACCAACCAATCAAAATTATTGTCTAGTTTGACTTCATCTGAAGTCAGGTTTTCATCTTAAATTTGTACTTTCAGACACTGAAATATTGAGGCTTCTCGGGTGGTCCAGGGGTTCACCTTTCTAGTGCAAGGGATGCCGGTTTGATCCCTGGTTGGGGAAATAGGAGTCCACATGCCTTGGGGTCAAAAAGCCAAAGCCTGAAACAGAAGCAATATTGTAAAAAATTCAATAAAGACTTTAAAAATGCAGCACTGTAATTTCTTCCCAACTTGGAATTTATGAGATCACGTTGCTATTGATTTCATGTGTCTGGGTTTTACTCGTTTTGGGGTCATGGTGGCATGGAGGCAGAACGGTCTAGCATAATGGGACCACGGTTGGGTCCTAGATTACCTCTGTTTGACTGTGTTGGCTCATTTCTACTCCTCCTTCCCTCCCCTGTGAGTCCAGCATTTTTGGACCAGGAAGTGTGTTCCTCTACCCATCAGCACAGTGTTACCACCGACCTAATGTATGCGGCACTTATCTATACACTGAGAATCGTGTGTGGCTCCCACCGACCTAATGTATGCGGCACTTATCTATACACTGAGAATCGTGTGTGGCTCCCACCGACCTAATGTATGCGGCACTTATCTATACACTGAGAATCGAGTGTGGCTCCCACCGACCTAATGTATGCGGCACTTATCTATACACTGAGAATCGTGTGTGGCTCCCACCGACCTAATGTATGCGGCACATATCTATACACTGAGAATCGAGTGTGGCTCCCACCGACCTAATGTATGCGGCACTTATCTATACACTGAGAATCGTGTGTGGCTCCCACCAACCTAATGTATGCGGCACTTATCTATACACTGAGAATCGAGTGTGGCTGCTTTCAATGGGCCAGTTTTCCACGTATGCTTTTTTGTATAATTTTATTTATTTGTTTATGGCTGTGCCTGGTCTTCGTTGCTGTGCAGGCTTTTCTCTAGCTGCGCTGAGGGGGCTTCCCTTTGACCCGGCGCGAGGGCTGCTCATTGCGGCGGCTTCTCTCCTTGTGGTGCACAGGTTCTGGGTGCGTGGGCTCAGGAGTCGCAACTGCTGCGCTGTAGCGCCCAGGCTCAACAGCTCTGGCACACGGGTTTAGTTGTTCCGAAGCCAGCGGGGTCTTCCCGGATCGGGGACTAAACTCATCGCTCCTGCACTGACAGACAGACTCTTTACCAGTGAGTTACCAAAGAAGCCCACCATACATGTTCTTGCAGTCTACCCGTTTCCCTCCTTGAAAACATGCATTTTCCCCCACTGATAAATGGTCTCTATCTGATGTGTCTACATCCGGGAAAGCAAGCTCACGGATGTGTCTGCCAAAATTAATTTGACATACAGTTGGGGCAGGAAGAAGCAGTAAGACTTCTGGATTCCACCTGTGAAATGCTGGATTTCTTAGGGATAAGTGATGAAAATGCTCAGCAGGCAAATTCGCAGGGTAGATTGGTTGCAAGTATCGTATTATTTGGCTTCATTGCCGTGGAAGGATTTTAGTCCTTGCCAGCTCTGTACCTTGGGCTTGGATCGGAGAAGATGTACCATTCACCTCAGGGAGGAGGAAGGTGGGGCTCCCTGCTTTCTGGGGGCCTGCCTCGAGGGCCACAGCACTAGCCCAGCCAGAAGACAGGCCAGTCTGGGAGTGCAGCGTGTTTTGTTTCCAGCTCAGTCTCCTCCCAGGAAATGCTCCTCCCATGAAAAGGCATGGAGATGAAATCTTCGTGCAAACTCAAAGTAAGGGTATCAAGCATTGGGGCTCAAGAGATTCTTGAATCATTTCTTCTCAATATCTATTTTCCTTTCTTTGCCGGAGGCTTTTAGTTGATGCTTATAATTATTTGAATATGACTGGGGCTCCTTTTGAGGTCTAGCGTATGTGGTGGTTTGAAGATTTTAAGCACACCTAAGTATCACTTCTCCCTTGGAAACAGTATACAGTAGCTGACAGAAACACTGTCACAATACCACTAGCTAAGGACCGAAAGGAAGAATATATGTATTGTTTTTGAGTGAAGAAACGGGAATTTAAAGTCAGTATAATGAAAGCATTCTGGAATGAAAATTTCCCAAGAGCTCAGCATGCCGGCGTTTTATTTAGCTCACACCCTTCATAAGATCACTCTGGCAACCTTAATCCTCTCCCAACGCGTGCAGACGTGCTAAGTTGCTTCAGTCATGTCCGATCCTTTGTGACCCCATGGACTGTAACTCTCCAGGTTCCTCTGTCCATGGGATTCTCCAGCAAGAACACTGGAGTGGGTTGCCACGCCCTCCTCCAGGGAATCTTCCTGACCCAGGGGTTAAACCTACATCTCTTACATCTCCTGCATTGGCAAGCAGGTTCTTTACCACTGGTGCCCCTTGGGATGCCTGGTCGTCTCCCAGAAAATTGGCCTAAAGCAGAGAGATTTTGCGGCTCAGATCCCAGTTTGCGGGCGCTGAGACCCAGGCCTTCCTCTGGAGCTGGTCTTACCTGGACTGCGGCTGAGCACCTTTCTGGCTAGTCCCGAGAAACACATGAGATCTTCTTCTGGGGCAGAGGTGACCGTGGTGATGCACCAGGCTTCAAGGACAGCTCCTGACTGAGGTCTGGGAATGGTGCTCTGCATCCCCCGGCAGGAAGTGGAGCCCACATGCAGGGTGCTTTGGAGTTCTGTTTATCCTTCATGACATTTTCATAAATTATTTTATTATTTTCCGTATAGTTATTCTCTGGCATGCCTGCTTTTGCTTAATAATTAAACTTGGCCTAAAATTAAAACAGATAATTCCAGATTTTACCTGGTTGTTGATAACCAATTTATTGCACACAGCATAGATATTTTATACCAGCTTTTCAAACTGCCTCTTTATTTAATCCTGAGATGAAAAATCAGAGTACTCTCCAAGGAATGGCAGTGATGAAGCACTCTTAGCCAGGACTCTTATTTAGGGAAGCTTGCATTAGAGGAAAGTTTTAAGAGGGCACAATCGGTGTAAGGATTCTCTGAGACGGCTCACACTTTGCTGTGAGCTCTCGGCTGGCATCAACAACGCCACCCTGCAGACACTTAATGCTGGAGGATGCACTTCACTTTAGCAGGAATGAAGCCAAACACCCTCTTTATATGATGCATGAAGCTGCTCTCCATGCAAAACAAAAAGCAGGAAGTGCTGCTGTTCAGTCCCTGAGTTATGTCTGACTTTCTGTGACACCATGGTCTGCAGCACGCCAGGCTTCTGTCCTCCACCATCTCCTGGAATTTGCTCAAATCCATGTCCACTGAGTCGGTGATGCCACCCAACCATCTCATCCTCTGCCGCCTGCTTCTCCTCCTGCCTTCACTCTTTCCCAGCATCAGGGTCTTTTCCAGTGAGTTGGCTGTTCGCATCAGGTGGCAAAAGTACCGGAGCTTCAGCTTCAGCATCAGTCCTTCCAATAAATACTCAGGACTGATTTCCTTTAAGATTGACTGGTTTGATCTCCTTGCAGTCCAAGGGACTCTCAAGAGTCTTCTTTAGCACCACCATTTGAAAGCATCCATTCTCCAGTGCTCAGCCTTCTTCATGGTCCAGCTCTCATGGAGGAAATACATTTTGTTAAGGTCGCATCCCAGATCTTTCCATCCTCAGTTTTTACCTCAGATGTTCCTGGGACTTAGAAGAAAGGCTGCATGCAATGCGAGACCCTCTAGGGTCATCCTTTTAAGTCTGGAATGTGTGGAGGAGGAAACCCATGGTAATTGAATGCTTGCCTGTGGCCAACACTGTGTTAGATATCTGTTTGTGGTTCTCAGCCAGGGGCGATTTTGCCCCCTAGAGGATATTCGACAACAATTTTGTTATCACCATGGGGACCGTTGACACCTTGTGGGTAAAATCCAGTGATGCTGCTAAACATCCTTCCATGTGCATTAGAGTCACCTACTGCAAAGAATCATCCCCTGCAAATGTCAATTTTATCCCCATTTTATGGATGAACAAACTGAGTCTCAGCAATGTTTCGTAATGAATAGAAATGTGTGATCCATTTCAGTGACCCTCTTCTTGTTTCTACTTCTCTCAACCATCCTTCTCTGTGTCATGACCCCAGTGAAGACAGGTGTCCTTAACATAAATAATAGCAGCTGTCTGCTAATGATGCCAGGGCTGAGCTTTCCTGTAAAGGGTGAAGATTGAAGGCCGTTTTCCCAAAGATGCCCTGCAAGATGCTCCAGCTTCACAGCAGATCCCTGTGGGCGTGGCCCACATGATGAGGAGAGTAAGGCGGGTGTTGGAATCACACGGATAAGAATGTAGATCCCAGGGCTGTCCTCCCTGGTGCCTGGCACATAAGACACAGGTGTAAAACGTTGGTGAGCGCCTCTAGTGGGGGAGTTACGGGTTTTGTTTTAGATTCTTACATACATGTGAGATCATCCAGTGTGTGTTTTTTTCTGTCTGACTTATTCCACTTAGCGTAATGCCCTCAAGGTCCGTCCATGTTGTCACAAATGACAGAATTTCCTTCTATCTCGTGGCTGAGGAACATTCTTTTGTAATATACACCGCATCCTCTTTATCCACGCATCCTCGAACCTCGTTTCAAGGGTGTGTGTTGCAGTTATGTTTTTCATAGTGACTTCTCCCCCCACCCAACTGAATAGTAGCTTTTGTTGGTTGACGTTAAAATTATTTTATCTGAAAAATTTTCTTAACAAATCTTTGAGGTGACTTCCCTGGTGGTCCAGGGGTTAAGAATCCTCCTTCGAATGCAGAGGACACAGGTTCAATCCCTGGTGGGGGAACTGAGATCCTACATGCCACAGGGCCACTAAGCCCTCAAGCCACAACTAGAAAAGCCTGCCCATGGCAACCAAGAGCCAGCACGGCCACCAAAAATGAATGAATAAGTAAAACGTAAACGTCTCTGAGGATTCTTGCAGAAAGATACTCAGTGGACTTCCTGCTGGTCAATTTGTCGTAACAAGCATGGTGACCGTACAGATAGTGAGGCTTAGTGTTTTTCCTATATGGAAGCTCCCACGAAATGCACTTTTTGACATGAAGTCATCTTGAAGATTGAACATGAAGTGATGTCATTATTTGTGAAGCTCCTCTTCTTTTCCAGACACAAGATCAGAAATAAAGTTGAGTAATATTTTGTCTCCATCTTCAGCTTGACAGTGGAATACTTTCAAAAAAAATCACACATGTAGTACATTTGTAAGTCTGTAAAGAAGTGATAATATTGCTAGTATAATGTCTCCATAGACTCGAAATGTTAGCACTCTGACATCTTCTATACATTTTTGTTTGTATAAGATGCTTTCATGTGTCATGTGATATGTTTTCATGAAATCGTGTGCATTTGTGCAGGACTCTTGGATGCTGAGTTGGGGAAATCAACTTATCATCTCAGAGATGCTGAGGTCAGTGTCACTGTCCAACACACAGTAGGTGCTGAATGAACAGTGACTAACTGCCTGACTGAAAAGAATGAATGTCAATAGGAAATGTTATTACAAGGTCAGCTGATAAAACACATGACGTACTCCATACTGGTTCTTTTCCAGGAATGAAACGCAGTTACCCTTGTTATTTTTAGGTCCACAAAAAAACACATAATAATAACTCCAGATGCAGGTATGCAATAAACAAATGAAGCCTCTTATTCTTTTGAGGCTCTATTAGCTAGTGAATTTCCTTAATTGAAATTTGTTCTCAGTGTATCATAAAGCTGTGCACGGGAGACCTGTGTGTGTGCTGAGCCAGCCGCTGACTGCAGGTCAGGCAGCTGCAGGGGGTTGCTTGCTGTCTGCTGGGGCTGGCTGTTTCTTCTTAACCTTTCCAGCGGGACTTCAGAGGAGGGTTTTTACTTAATACCGTACCTGTCAAATTCCCAGAGCTGCAAGAAAATGGAAAATACAAATTATATTGTAAAGTGAAATATTTTGTGTGATTCTACAATGTGGTTGATTTAGGAAGAGAATGAGCTCTGACAGCCCTGCTCTTTTCAGTTCAGTGGGTTCTAATGGCTCCAAAACAAAAGCCCTCTCACCCCACAGCCTCTTTCCCCATTGCTGTATCAGAGACGCCCTGTTCTCTGCTCAAGACCCAGTGGCCGTTGACTCCGTGTCTTGGGTACACAGGATCTTAGAAGAAATAAGAAGCCCTACATGTTAAAATTTGTGAATATAAATATTTACCATCCCCAGGGCACTCCAGCCATCTGATCAATGGGTAGCTTTTTAGCACTTGGCGCTTTTCTCAGCATTCAATCCATTTTTCATAGGCAGAAATGACCTTTCCCCCATTTTTTTGAACTGTGGCTATCGCATCCCTAACATGGGGCTGCTTGGGATGCAGAGGTTTGGAAGTGGTTAGGGGAGCCCCTCCTTTCTTTTCCTGTGATTATACAGGGCAGCCTGCATTCTCTCTTGATTCATTGTGTTCCGGGGAGAACACGTAGTGAAGTTTCATGCAGGAGCCAGAAAGTCTGCAGTTCTCTGGTTGAATTCCTCACCTGCAATGTGGTGGATAGGTTGTGTGTGTTGAAAGCGTTGGTGGAGGGAGGTTTGTAGGGCTTGGCTCCTTTGATGAAGGCTGAACCGTCCATGGGCCTCTCTGACTGCTCAGCTGTTCAAAGCTGCCAGTGCAGGTGACTCAGAAGGCGTGGGCTCGATCCCTGGGTCAAGAAGGTCCCCTGGAGGAGGAAATGGCAACCGACACCAATATTCTTGCCTGGAAAATTCCATGGACAAAGGAGCCTAGGGGGCTGCAGTTCACGGAGTCTCAAAGAGGCAGACACGACTGACCGACTGAGCATGTGTGCAGGAATCATCGATACCCCTCATGGTGGCTTCACCCTGGGGACTTTTCTACCCCTTTGTCCTGCACACCTTTTTCATGATTCCTCCTCTGTCCTGGCTGTGCAGGCAGCTGGGATGCAGGGGGCAGCTTTGCCCTCCCTCAGAACTTCCCCCTTCCCTGCCACGCAGGAGCTGGCTGCCTTTTTGACTTCCCAACATCCCGGGGATTAAGGGTCAGGAATCTGATTTGATTCTTCAGGCTGAATGTTATTGCTCCACTAAAGCGAACGGCCATCTCATTCCCATCTGATCCTGCAATGTATTGTGTGCAGGGTGCCTTCTAATTAGCTGTTAACCTGCAGACGATTTGGAAATGGAGTATGTGAAGCAAGCTGCATGTTGGAGCGATTTCTTTATTTTTGATATTAAACCCACAAATTAAGCTTCATTTAGAGGGAAGAGAGTAATCCTCTTTTGTGAGACACTTTCGGAGGTTACCATGGTTTGCCTGTGATTTATGGTGGACTGGCATTTCTGAGCAGTGTTTGTCAGGTGGTTGGATATTCTCTCCTGGATCTAAGCTCCCCAATATCCAGGGCATTATGAAGTGAGTCTCTCATACCGAGAAAAAGGGGAGAGAGGCAAACATCCTGCTTATTATTGATAGTCTGCCTATATGGTGAATTTGAATGGTTTTTCAGTTTAAAGAAACCATATATATAATATAGCACTCGAAAACAAATATGTATAAATATATATGTCATATACGTAAACAAATATAGGTATGCTCATATATATATACATATATATATGTATGTGTGTGTGTGTGTTAGTTACTTAGTTGTGTCTGACTCTTTTCGACCCCATATATTGTAGCCCGTGGAATTCTCTAGGCAAGATTATTGCAGTGGGTAGCCATTCCCTTCTCCATGGAATCTTCCCGACCTGGGGATCAAACCCAGGTCTCTTGCATTGAAGGCAGATTCGTTACTGTCTGAGCCACCAGGTACCCAGACAACTAAGGGAAAATATGAATGTCACCATCCTTGGAGTCTGATCTGAAAAGAACTTCTGCTTTCTCCAGGGGAAGCCCATGTTTCCCTGATGTTAATTTCCAAGGATGTTTCTTATCGCTGTCCTCAGCGGTGAGGCTGCGGTTGCTTTTGTTTTGTTCTCCATCACAGAACATGTTCTCAGTGTCACATGCTAAAGGTAGCACAAGCCTTCTGTCTGTGTTACTCACGATCACCTAGGTGAAAGGCTAGAAAAGAAAGTGAAAGTGAAGTCGCTCAGTCGTGTCCGACTCTTTGTGACCCCATGGACTGCAGCCTGCCAGGCTCATCCATCCATGGGATTTTTCCAGGCAGGAGTATTGGAGTGGGTTGCCGTTGCCTTCTCCAGGGGATCTTCCTGACCCAGGGATTGAACGCAGGTCTCCCGCATTGGTCTGAGCCACCAGGGATTTCGAAAAGATAGAAAAGTGAATCCCGGTTCTGTAATGCTGTTATCAAGGTCACTAGGGTCATGTCAGGTAAGAGATTCCTTTACAGAAGGAGAAGTATGATAACTGCAAAGTTAGACAGACCCTGGTTCAAACACAACATCTGCCTGTTAGTTGGGAGCCTGGGGCTGGTGGTTTGCTTTCCCTGTTCATCTGTAGACTAACAGTCTCCTGGAAGGATTCACAATGGTTGTGCCAGCGCCCAGCAAAGAGTCGCCCTCCACCAGTGCCAGAGGGCGTGTCCTCGCCATCCGTGTGATGAGTATGATTGGATGGTCATCACTAAATTAGTGAGATGCGAGGATGGGGCTTTGGGAGCTTGGAGATCCAGCAGCTTCGATGGCTCAGGCCCCTTCTCTCTCCCCTGTCGGTTGGGGCAGCAGGCAAGCTGTCTGCATCGGGCTCTCTGCCATGCGTCCCCTCAGTGGATGGAGATAAATCACGGCAGGGACTGCAGGAGGCAGGATTTTGTGATTCAGTGTGTTCTGTCCCGAGAGAGCCCCCACCCCACCCTGCTGGGTGCACACCCACCCACTTCCCTGACCTCAGAGGGGAATCAGCCTTCCCTTTGGTCTAGAGTCTGGTCCTCGCAGCCAGGGCAAGGGGGTCATCCATCCCTGCTATGTGTCCCCTTAAGATTCCAGGAAGCTGTTCTCTGATTCCTTGAGGTGCGTGGGCTTTCTGTGGAATGGAGCCCATCTCCTCTGACTGCTCAAACCTCTTTTGGCCTGGCAGTGTTGGTGCCCTTACACCTGAGTTCTCCGCCACCCCAGACCACGGAAGTTGCAAAGATGCTAAACTCTCACCCTCCAAACAGAGTTTGCTGTCTGTGTTGCAAGCCTGGGGCTCGTCACTGGGCAGCACTGTTTGTCTTCCTGCTCAGTCTGTGCAGCTTTGAAAGGAAAATCGTCCTCGGGGTTGACTCCTGTTTACCCTTTACGGATCTGTGATGTGTTGGATCCACAAAGCTATCTTGGAGGAAAGTGACAGGGTCTCCTGGGGCCACGGAAGGGCTTCTTAGCAGAGGAGCTGTGATCATCCGCATCAAGGTTCTAAGGTCCACTAGACATCCGCCCTTTGAGCGAGTGTGCCCAGGGTCAGAGCCTGGCAAGCCCGCCAGGGCTGGGGGCCAGGGTGGATCTCAGAGCTCTGGGCTTGAGGAAGAGGAAGAAGAATCTGGTAGCCTCATAGCAGCCTACGGTCAGCTATGTGTGGGACTAACCGTGAAGGATCACTGGCCGTGACTGCGACGACCAAGTTAGAGGCTGATTTCATAGCAATTGCCTTGAGGTTAGTGAAAATTCTTGAGTTCAGATTCAAGGGAAACTATTTTTATTTGACGGGATTTCAGATTTGTTCTCTGAGCGACAGTTCAAGAGCACATACTCCCAGGGCTAGGGACCGCCCGAGGCGGGAGTGAGGTTGGGAACCAAGGACAGGCTCTGCATCCACGCTCAAGAGGCATCCCTGTGATGAAAGGGGCGTGAGCAGGCACCACGCTGTCCGTTAGTTCCTTTGTGAATCTGCCGCTCCCAAGAAGGAATAGTTTATTCCCACTCTTGATTGTGTATGGATGCTTTGGGGAGCACATGGTGGCTTGCTGCACCCCCGTGGGCAGCAGAGACCACCTTCACGTCCTTTTATGGGGCAATGTACACATGACTGTGTCTGGTTTAGACAAGCGGATCCTATTCTGCCTCGTTGATGCATGGCATTCTATTCAGGTCCTTATTTCTTTCAAGTGATTCCCTTTGAATTTCCAGGTTCATCGTCTTGAAATACCCGTCTCAGCTTCAAAGCTGAGCTATTCAAGTACAGGTCCTCTCCCATCCTCAGCCCAACCCCCTAGCTCAGAGCTGCAGACAAATTTGGGATTTAAAGAACTGTGATTCGATGGACGTGGAGATGAAGGGGTGGATATCTAAGGATGCCTCTGGTCTTCTGGAAATCTTCAACAAAGGGATGAAAATAGAGCAGAACTTTCAAGTTTGCCATTTCCCAGACTTTGCAGTTTGGCAATCTGTATTTGCAGAGAGGACACCTTCTGTAAGCGACCTGAGCTGTCTCTATTTTTCATCCCATGAATGACAGGCATTGGGTCGCCCTCCTCCTGACCTGTGTCACCTTCTTCCTCTCTATCACTTGCTTCTCTGACCCCAGTTCTGCCTGCATATTCTTGACATCCCTTGCGTTCTTACCCCGGTACTTGCTGAGGTCCCAGCTCTCACTGTCTTCATCCCTTCCCTGGCTTCCCATGTGGCATTTTCCTTTGCGTTTTGGCAGTCTCCTCCATTGGAGGCATGAATGGACATCCGTCCTAGTGAACGCTGTGACTCCTCCCCGCAACGCGCCTGCTCCAGGAGGCAAAGCTGGGAGGCATGGATGATCCCCAAGGCTGTGCAAGGATTGGCCCAAGGCTTAGGCTGTAGCTTCAAGTCTGAGTTCCTTCACATAGAAACCGCACAGTCTAGTGGTTAAGAATCCACATTTCAATGCACAAGACATGGGTTCAGTCTCTGGTCAGGGACCTGACATCCCACATGCTGCAGGGCCAGTGAGCCCAGGCACCACAACTTCTGAGCCCATGTACTTTAGAGCCCATGAGCTGCAACAAGAGAAGCTCCACATGCTGCAACTAGAGAAAGTCTGTGTGCCACAATGAAGACCAGCACAGCCAAAGTAAAAATTAATTAAAAAAAAAAAGAAAAAACAGCCTGGGATGACTTCTTTAATTCATGGAGTTGCAGCTTCCTCATTCCAGAACTGGACACAATATTGACTTGCCAGGAGCATTCCAGAAGATACTGTAAAGCCAAGAACAGGTCTGCAATAGAAACACAGGATGTTTTAATATACATGCAGAATGCTAAGTCACTTCAGTCTTGTCTGACTCTTTGTGATCCTGTGGACTGAAGCCCGCCAGGCTCCTCTGTCCATGGGATTCTCCAGGCAAGAATACTGGAGTGGGTTACCATTTCCTTCTCCAGGGGATCTTCGTGACCCAGGGATCAAACCCATGTCTCTTATGACTCCTGCATTGGCAGGCGAGTTTTTACCACTAGTGCCACCTGGGAAGCCCATCTTTTAATATAAGAAAAAACAAGAAGCAAAGCCAGGAAATAGGGGAAGGATTGAGTGCCTCTAAGAAGGAGGACTTTTCTAAAAAGTGCATTGTTCCCACTGAAATAAGGAGAAAGATGTTGCAAATAGACTGAAGATGGAGTTTTATCTTAACTATACGTGGCCATCTTAACCCAGCATGAAATCCTCAGGCACAGATGTAGGATTTTGCTCGATCCTGTAAAAGCATGAGAATATGTTACATGGCTTCGATTGTGGGGTGTGTGTCTCCTTGCCCATGTGTCAGTGCAGAGGTATTGATCGTTTGCTGTGGGATGGGCAATGTTCTGGCTCTGGGGACACGTGATGAGCGAGCTGATTCAGTCTCCAAGAGCTGAAGGCCTTTCAGGCATCACAGTTCAAGGGCATCTGGGGTCCAGGAATTTGGCGGAGAGATAGGCAAGAAGCAAAGGATCAAGCACATGAGTACAGCTAAATCTCCCCATGAGAAAAGCTTCAGACTGTCTCCAAATGAGGGACTTGCTACAAAGTACTTGACAAGTGCTCCTGTCAAGGTCATCAAGAATCAAGAAAAGTCTGGGAAACTGTCACAGCCAAGAGGGACCCAGAGAGACAGGAAGACTATAAATAACGTTGTAACCTGGCTGGGAGCCTGGAGGCGGTTAACGGACATGGGGAGAAAAGTAGTGAAATCTGAATAACATGAAGTCTAGTTAAAAACAGTGACCCAGGGCTTCCCTGGTGGCTCAGTGGTAAAGAATCCACCTGCCAATGCAGGAAATATGGGTTCCATCCCTGGTCCAGGAAGATCCCACGTGCTACGGAGCAACTAAGCTCTCCCTCCCTCCTCTGGGGTGGGTATGGATGCAGGAGAGGAGGAGCAGAAAGAAGGCTGGTCGTGCTGTCCTGTCAGAGATTTATTTTGAGATGGAAAGATGCTGGAAACGTTAAATCAGACAAATGGCATCACTGACGTTTGTTTTTATGAGGCTGTTTGGGTTGCTTTGCTGAAAGTCTAGAGAAAGAGGGAGCTGTGCCAGTTGGAGGGCCCATTAGGCACCTCTGGAAAAATCTGGGCAAGAGATGCTGTGACCCAGGCTCAGATGGTGTTTGGGGAGAGAAAGAGGGATGGGGGTTTCAGACGTGATTTAGAGGCAGGGTCCAGTGGGCCTGTGGTGAACTGTGTGCAGGGAGAGAAGGAAAGTGGAGAATCAAGGGAAAGTCAGATTATAGGTGGAAATCTTAATGAGATGGAAAATCAGGTTTGGGTGGAGCTCTGTTTTGGCCTTCTTCAGTGTTTCTCAGCCTTTTTTTTGCCGTTATCACCCTCCTAAGGGGAAGGATTAAATTAGATTTAAGTTTAATTAAGAAGAGACATTAGTGCTAAGAAGGAGGGTGGGGCCTGCATGGAGGGCCACGGGCCAGTGTACTGTCAAAAATGTTCTACATCTGCCCCGAGAACTAATTTTCACCCCCAAGAAGAGACAGTGCCCCATGGAGAATGCACGGCCTGGTTAGTAATGAGATGTCTGGGAGATGGCCAGAGAGAGAAGTTGCAATAAGGGGTCAAAATGCAGGCTGGAACTCGCAAGGAAGGGTGGGTTAGGGGTACGGCCGGGTGGCCCCAGCGTTCATAGGGTAAAATCAAGGCCACCAGCGGAGTGAGTGTGGCTGGGGAAGAGACTCAGAGCAGGCTGCGGCCTCAGGACACTCGTGCATGTAGGGGATTAGCAGCGGAAGGGATATCATTAAAGGAGAAAACCCAGGAGGGGGAAAGAGAGGTTGAATTCTGGTGCGAGGATGTGTAAGATCGCAGAGAGGTGACTGGAGCGATCGGCCATGCAGGGGTCACTGCTGCTGCTGACCGGAGCAGTAGCCCTGCAACTGTCAAGGAGGAAACCAACCTGCAGGGGCAGGGGGCGAGGTCACGGAGAGAGTGGACCTGCTGACCGGGCCACTCTGTCAGGATGCAGTGATACACTGCCATCTGGGGGAGACGGTGATGCCAGCTGGATTAGATGTAGTGTTTGTTGTTGAGATGGGAATCATCCAGTGGAGAGAAAAACAGGTGGGGGGTGGTGCTGGGCTTGGTGGAGGAAGTCAGTAAGAACTGTGGGGTCCAGGGTAGAGGGGTTGTTGGAAGGGCAGGGGCTGGCCTTCGATAGGAACCAGACACAGATCCACTGTAACAAGAGAGAGGGCAGACTGAGTACAGATGTCAACAGAAGCATAGACGTGAAGGCTGGACAATGAGAAAATTTCAGCATGGTTTTCTTCTCACTAAAAAATAAAACAAGATTATCAGAAGGGGTTTTCAGAATAGTGATTGTGGTGTACCTGTATCTATGTGCTGTCCATGTGAAGCTTTCCCTTCTAGCCCTTTTTCCTGCTAATCCACACTCACGGGTGCAGACGGATGACTCCTTGTGGTCCACGCCACCCTCTTACGTAAAGCCCAGGAGAGGCCTCACAAGCAGATGAGTCTGACACGATACACTGCTTTAAATAACTCATGTAAAATCACCCTTCTGTGAACATTTCTAGATGGATCTTGTCTTTTAAGCTTCAGCAAACCCTATTAGCCATCAAAACCCTCTAGTCTCTCAAAATAGCCCTCTCCCAGATTCCTCCTGCATCCTTGCATCATGGCTGCATGGTCCCTGGAGAGCCTGGGATGGGGTGTTGGCTGTATCAGTAGGGACCAGAGCCCCCTGGAGAGGACTTGTTTCCAGGGCCCCCTTCCCTTCGGCAACTGTTCTGCACTCAAGGGCTTTCTGATGTCTGGGTTTGAGCACCTCTATATTTCATCTTCTCTCTTTTGAAGACTACGATCTTGTGTTCGCCCCCTCCCCACCTCCCCCCAGGCTTTAAGGATGAAGAAGCAGGGACCCAGGATACACTCTGGTGCAGTGGACATTTCCGGTCCCAATGGTGATGCTCCCCAGGCTGGAGGCTTGTCATCCTTTCTCTGTTTCGTTTAGAGGCACAGAGTATACAGCCCTGCTTGGCACTTTCTGATCAGTCCCAGGAAATCTCAGGGCGGCAAGAATTTTGAGAACCACATTCTTCCTGCATTATCCCAGTTGCTCTTGAGTCTCCATGAGGCCGTTGCATGTTTCCACTGTTCAGTTGCTGAATGCATGGAGGGATTTTAGAAATCATGTGCTGAGCATTATGGGCCTTTTCCTGTTGCCTACTTCACCTTCCTAGCTCCTCAGCCACGTGAGATGCGTGTTTCGGCTGCTGGTGAGCAGCGGGTCAGGGTGCATGGAGCTGGGAGAGCTAATGGCCTCGATGCTTCTCACTGATGGTGTCCATATAGATGTGTCTCCTCCATCTGGTCCAGCTGGAAATGCCAGTGCTGGCTGGGGTAGCTCTGATGAAAGGGCTCCCATCTCAGCTGCCTTGATGTTGAGAGTCTGGAGTGGAGCTCAATTGGAACATAATCCATTTCCCTTTTAGAAAAGAAGGTTAATCTGGAAATATCTAGAAGTATTTGCCATGTTTTTTACTTTATTTGCATGAAGATGCTGTACATAGTTGCTCAGTCATGTCCGACTCTGTGTAACCCCATGGACTGTAGCCCACCAGGCTCCTCTGTCCATGGGATTCTCCAGGCAAGAATACTGAAGTGAGTTGCCATGCCCTTCTCCAGGGAATCTTCCCAACCCAGGAATCGAACCCAGGTCTTCCACATTGCAGGTGGATTCTTTACTGTCTGAGCCACCAGGGCAGCTCACTTTAAGATGGGTCTACTGATTAACACTTCACATTGTTTTTCTGGCATGAAGCATCTCCAATAAGTGAGTTTTCATGCCCTTATAAGTGAAAAATCCAAGACCAGAGGCATTGTGATTTGAATTCTCCTGAATTTCTAAGGCTCTCTCACGCCCATCTGATTTGGCAGCAGTTTTTAAAGCGAGTCAGCCTTCTAGTCCTTTCAAAGCTTTGACTTCATTGTCACATAAAAGTCAACTTTCTTTTCATAGTCACATTTTTATCACTTCATATAACTTTTAAGTAATTCAAGCAGTTATGATAACAGGTTTTGTGGATATAAACCAGGTAGGGAACACACCCAACTGGGTGTACAAACCAGACGTGTGTGTGTGCTTTGCTCTTAGCTGTAGATGCGTACATGATCACAGCACAGGAGAGCTATTTAATGTTACCTGTAGTGTCACTGTTGTGTAGGTTAGAGAGGGAAAGATCTCTATTAACGTGAAAATTAGGGGACTTCCCTGGTCGTTCAGCAATTGAAACTGCTTTCCAATGCAGGGGCTGCAGGTTCAAACCCTGGTGAGGAAACTACAATCCCAGATACCTCATGGCCAAAGAAACAGAATGTAAAACAGAAGTGATATTGTAATAAAATTCAATAAGGGCTTTAAAAATGGTCCACATCAAAAAAAAAATCTTTGACAAAGTGAAAATTACGTCCTCCTCAATTGTTATAGGCTGTAAAGGACTGAGCATATAGGCGTTTCTTGAGTCTGAGTACATTAGGAGAATGAGACCTAACTAGACAGTGACGGTCCTTCCCCAAAAGAGAGACATCATCAAACTTTGAGCACAGTCTTGGCGATCACTGGCCTTTACCATTTCTGATTACTTCTTTGCCGACTTCTCAAAGATGGTGGGCAGGTAAGCTCTCAGATCTTTAGAAAAGGAGACTAAATTTTATTATATTCTGAGAGAAAAATAGTAAATGAAGCAGAACTGGACCTGAGGGTTTCATGTCCTCATGTTTCTCCTAAATATCGCTTATCCAGTCTGGGGGAAGATTGCATGAGCTTTAGGGAGTACCAGGAAAGTAAGCTCAAAAACTTATAAAAGAAGGTTGATTTAACTTAAAAAGTTTGTATTCTTTCCTAACCCTGAGTACTGAACCTGCTCATGTGGTAAAGCACCACCGATCATGTGGTGACAGAGGAGTTCTCATGGTACCTGGTCACGTGCTAACCGACCACATGGTAAAGCATCACCCAGGCTGTGAGACTGGCAGGGGAGGGGGCAGGGCGGGGCAGGGGGAGGCAAAGAGAGGAGAGGAGAAAATGTTATTTTGTTCTCCTTTCAAAGGATGTGTTTCTTGTCAAAATGTAATCACTGATGTTAGCAAACTGATGAGATGCTCTGAGCATTGTCTACCAAATAAAAAGTTTCCTTCAGTATGACAAGCAAGAGATTAGACCAAGTGGTTAGATCTGTTGCTCACAAGATGATGGGAGCAAAAATAAGCACCTAATCGGATGCTTAAGATGTGAACCAGCTGACACCAACATGAGGCCCACCTCTCAGTGCCCCCAGGGCGTCTGCTAGGTGTCCTGAACACCTGGGTTCCCAAAAAATATTTGATGAGTCTGCTGTTCCTGCTTTATATTTAATTAGTG
The DNA here is from genome assembly GCA_024291935.2 of Okapia johnstoni. Lineage (NCBI taxonomy): Eukaryota > Metazoa > Chordata > Mammalia > Artiodactyla > Giraffidae > Okapia > Okapia johnstoni. The sequence continues at coordinate 83,440,545 of CM044318.1, forward strand.
CTTTTCCAATGTAGTGTCCTCTACAAAGGGGTATAAATCAATATTCTTGACTTTTTCCACAATAAAATAGCATTCATGATGCTTTGAAATAGCTTCAAAAGCTCCAACTGTAATCTTAGACTTTTAAGTATATTGTACAGGATTTACTATCAAGGATAATAAAGATCATAGCAAAAGCATTTGATATTTATCAAGCTTTTAGCCTGGGCTGCACTTTCCCCACATCCTTTGCAGTCCTCTCAGTAGCCACAGAAGGCCATCATATGGTCCTTATCTTGCAGGTGAGAGATCTAAAGCTGATACTGATTTTGGCAGTTCACACCAGGTTATATGGCTAACAAGTCAGAGGGGACCGAATTTAGGCCGAGGTTTGCCCGACACCGCAGTTCACTCTCTGATTGTTTAATCTCCTGTTATATTGTTCACATCCTTTGTACCTTCTTCACCCTTTGGGGTGTGAGTGGGAGAAAGGCATTAAATTATCCAGTAATATAATTGCTTGGATAAACATTTGTTTTCCCCTTATTGTTTTGATATAGAACTTCCAGTCCCATTGTCAGTGAAATAAATGTTTGAGGTGTTAAAAAAGTACCTACGACCCTTGTTAGACATTGGACTGCCCTTGTAGCTCAGGAGATCTGGGTTGGATCCCTGGGTTGGGAAGATCCCCTGGAGAAGGGACTGGCCGCCCACTCCAGTATTCTGGCCTGGAGAACCCCATGGACTGTATAGTCTATGGGGTGGCAAAGAGTTGGACATGACTGAGCGACGTTCACTTTCACTTGTTAGAGATTGGTATGGCAGACTTTATTCAGGCCCATCCTAATGGGTATAGGGACCACACAGCAGCGGGCTTTTTCAGTGGTGGAGAGAAATTGGGTTCAACTCACTCTGAACACAACAAGATAAAGTGGGCCCTTTTAGCAGAGGTGTAAAGTGGTATCAGTGGATGTAAGATCACTGAAAAGAAACATCAGATGTAAGGGGAGATTCAGGGCTTCCCTGGTGGCTCAGTGGTAAAGAACCCGCCTGCCACTGCAGGAGATGCGAGTTCTATCCCTGGGGTCAGAAAGAGCCCCTGGAGAAGGGAATGGCTATCCGCTCTAGTATCCTTGCCTGGGAAATCCCATGGACAGAGGAGCCTGGCAGGCTACAGTCCATGGGATTGCAAAAGTGTCAGACGTGACTGAGCGACCAAAGGACAACAAAGGGCCTGCCTAAACTGACCACACAGGTTTCTTGTTGAAGGCAGACCAGGGTGATTGGCTATTGAGGGTGCGGGGGCAGTTCTTGCTAAAACTGGAAAATGCCGAGATGCATACAGAAGCCCATAGGTCAGGGCTTAGTCGAGAAGAGAGTTCAAAAGAGCCTGAGTCTGGTCAAGGAGAAGATCTTTGTCGGGGACAGAACTGTGGCTGGAATTCAAGTCAAGAAATATGTCAGTGCTCACTGCAGAGCCTTTTTGTAGCATGCTTTGGAAGCCAGCACAGAAAGAAGGAAGGTCCTGTCAGCCTGATGCCCTTTCTCCAGGCTGCAGCTGAGCGGGGAGAGCGGCTCACGTTCTTACACTTGAGAGCACGGCCGCCTCGGAAGGACCATCGCACGCAGAGTTGTGTATCTCACTCCACCCTCTCTCATTCCTCACAGCAGGGCTTTTCCATGGTATCTCCGCATCAGTGGAGTTGTGGGAACATGACCTGAATCTCGAGTCACACGTCATACTCTGAGAGCATGTTCATTTGTTAAAAGAAATATGTTTGTAGTTTAAAAAATTTATTTTTTATGTTGTGTTTTTACAAAAGTGAGAAACTTTTGTGCTTTTAGTAAAAGGCTCTGGCACTGAAGCTCTGTTTTGGTTTTGTTTTTTTTTAAGAGGATTTTTTTTTTTTCTAAAGACACAGAGAAAAATACCACACATTTCACACAGCATCATTGCCACCCTTTCCCATCATCTCGCAGTTAGACAGCTTTCAGGCGCTTGTAAGAACTGAAGGCTCAAAGGCTGGGGATTCACTCAGCCTTGACAAATCCTGGGGACAAAGTTGGTGATTTGTTCACTGTTCTTGCAGACACTCAGCCTCTTGCCAGGCACTTTAACATCAGAGAATTCAGGGCATAGATCAGTGACTGCAGAGGCAAATTTATGTGCAGGTAAGTGAGCGAGCAGCTTACAGTACTAATGCAAAATGCCCTGGTTTTTCAGTATCTACTGAGAGGCTTAATATGACCATTGATAATCTGTATTGGTTTGAAATGGAAGACGTTTGTCTTTTTTCCCCTTCCTTACATTTATTTCACTCTATGCTAGGAAAATTCAGGAATATTTTCAGCTTTTCCATTTATAAAATAGTCCAGAGGAAATGAAGGTCAGGTCAGCTTCATGGTCTGTTATTTTATTCCTTGGGTTGGTGAAGCACTGAGACTGTTTAGTTCAGCCAGTTGCTCCGTTGGAATTTACAGTAAGGCCTTACTTTAATGTATTTCCATCGAGGGAGTGTTTGTTTTAAATAACTTCCCTGGCTTCCTTGTTTGGTTTGTGCTGGAGACTCTGTCTCTGTGTTTCCAGCGTGGAGGCCCCCTGGGCTTTGCCGCACAGATACAGTTTTATTTTTAAATTGAGAAGTGGATTTGTTTAATGTCCTTCAAGGAGCAGATGCATAGAGCTGCAGCTTTCCTGAGAGGCGGTGCCTAAGTCATAATTGATAGAAAGTTACCGAGAAAGGGGGATTAGCTTGTTGAGCCGGGGCACAGCAAACCGTCACGGTCTCGGGTAGTGTTGTGGCTTGTTTGAGAGAATGATACAGAATTTAGAGTGCGTGAGCCCCCGGGTAGCAACACAAAGACTGCCTTTGCTAGGAGAATTTGCTATCGGACAGCTCTGGACCCTGCGGGAGCCACACAAAAGGACAGATGATTCCAGAAGGGCTTAGGGAGCACGTGTCTCATTACACGCCAGGGATCAGTGCTGCTCCTGGGAACAGGTGGCAGGTGCTGCACGGATGTGTGACATCCCTGACAGGTGCCCAGCTGGGACGGGGTTCCTCCTGACCTCTGGGCCCCACTGGCATTGCTGGGGAGGAGACCCAGGGGGCCTGAGGGAGTCAGAGGCCTGCAGAAGACACCCGGGGCCAGTCCTCATGTAGCCTCATCTTGAGAACCGGGTACCTATTTGAACAGGATGCTTTGACAACCAAATGGACCGAGTTGATTCAGATGAGCAGATGCTGCCTTAATCCTCGAGGGGCCCTGGCTCCACCCCTGATGCTAGAGCGGCAGGGATGAAGACCCTGACTGCCCTGTGGGCAGAGGCGGTGTGCCACGTCTGGGAAGAGACTGGGGAAGAGGTTGCAGCTCCCAGCTCAGCTGGCCCTCAGCCTTCCCAACTCTTACCTCCTTCTGTCTGGGAAGTCTAGGGCGGATGTGTAAACTACCAAGGCTAAACCATTGGGACGGGGAAGAAATGGTCTCAGGATGGAGGTGCATGCTGTGTACTGTGGGGTCCATGCAGGTTCCTCTCACAGGGGCTCAGGAAAATCCCTGAGCAGAGGGATCTGGGCACTGGGCTATACGGGGAAAGCAGGATTCTGCCAGGAAGCAGGGGAAGATTCCTGTGACTTGAGGGAACGCAGCCCTGCGGGGCCTGGGTCAGGGGATCTGGGGGTGACCCGGGGTGGCCGAGCAGAGGGGCCTGCAGGGTTTATCAGGACAGGGCCTTGGAGAGGCATGCTCAGGGCACATCGCAGGAGTCCTGGATGACAAGCTGGGGTCCTGAAGTCAGCTGATTAGCACCCTGAATTTCCTCTGCACCCTCGTTCGTCCCTTGCCACACCACCGAACACACATTCCCAGCTCTTGCAGAGAACAGACACTTTTGACAATGGCAGGAGAAGGCTATCACTGTGCCTAGCGAAACGGGCAAGGCTTGTCTTGTTGGTCCCAATGTGCGAATGTCTATAACAGGGCGTGGTCCTCAGTAGGTGCTTACAAATTATCCTGCAGCATATAGTAGGGATAACATAGTCGGGAGATATGTCTGTGTATTTATACATCTATTCTGTTCTAGGAGGTTCTGGTACAAGGTTTATGGGGGCACTGAGCAAAAATGTTCCTTTCATGCAAATTACATGCCAGTTGCATCCTCAGTCGAGATGTTTTCCCTTCCTCTGAGTCTTCTGCTCGGAGCAAGTTGAGCTGACTCTTTGGCTCAGCTGAGTTAATCTCCAGTCAGCTAACTTCTTAATCAGTTTAACCCTTTTTTGCACCTATTAACTCTTATTAAATCATGACATTCACCCCAGCCTCCCAAAACGGCAGGAAAAGCTTATTTGTTTTGGTTGTTAACAAGATTTTTACTCAGCAAAGACAATGTTATCTTGAGAGTTGGTTAGAGTACGTGAAGTTTTATGTGTATAAATAAGCATGATTCATGTTTTGATGCGGTTAAACCTTCTTTTTATTTTATTTTAGGGGGCAGGGGAGGTTTACAGGTTTCTTTGAGGAACCAAAAATTTATGCCTCATGGAAATAGTCAATTGCGGCTGTACAGCCGTGTCATTGTCTTAGAGGAGTTAGAATCAGTCCCTCTTTAAGTGACTTTTTAATTCGATCAGCATTATCATGGTATAATGCCTATTCAATAAAATTCACCCATTTTAGTGTGTAGATGGTTTTCAAAGCCTACTTGATTCTAAGATCCTGTTAGGAGAATAAGTGGAGATGTTTGGTGTTTGCAATCCGGAGAAACGTCTTTATTAGCTGTGATCCGGATTCCTCTGCATGGCAAAATCCCACATGCCTGCAAAGACTGCTGGCGCTTCATCTTTCCATGACGACGTCGTGTTCCTCGGGATGCCAGACACACAGAGACAGAGATCTTCTGGAAGGCTCTAAGTTTCTGGGCTTTTGAGTTTAGCACAGATGACCTCGGGGCCTTCTCCCTCTGCCGAGTTGGTTTTTTTCCCTTTTTCTGGAGGACAGGACAAAGGCACAGGTGGCTGTGACTGGCATGCAGCTCTGTGGCCCCTGGACGCGGCCGGTGGGCCCCTGTGAACCTGAGGTCTGCGGGCCGCCTTCCCCCTCCTGGGGCTGGGCAAGGAAGCGGGCACCAGCTGGGCTTGGGCGGACTTGTGCTCAGAAACCTTGATGCTTCAGCCACCACCAGCTAGTGACCTGCCCAGAAACAGTGGTCAGAATTCTGTTGCAGAGATTGATTTAAAAACAAAAAAATAAAACCTTGTAGGCCCAGGGAGGTCACCTGAGGAAAGCGACCGCGCCCCGCCCACTCTCAGTTTTGCTCCGTCTCTCCAGCCAGCTGTCCTTCCCCCACCCCCGTCTCTTGCATCTTGTTGCTGGTCCGTCGCTGAGTCTGTCTGCGACCCCATGCACTGCAGCACGCCAGGCTTCCCGGTGCGTCACTGTCTCTCCTCTCTATCCTCATCATTCCTTTCTTTGCTTCTTCAGCAGCAACAACATTCCCTTGGCTATATATTCTTCTCCTCTCAGCTTGTTCCAACATCACCCAGAGTCCTGAGAGCAGGCTCTGTTCGGGTGACAGTCATTTGTCATTTTTTAGTGGCAGACTTTAAAAGAAGAAAAATAAAAAAAAGGTTCTGCAGAGTGATGCTGGGTGTCTGCCAGAGGGGGCCTGGGTAACTCGGGTTTTACCAACTACTTCCCCACCCTTTTTCCTCCTACCAGGTGAGAACAGATAAATATGAAAAGTTCTCCACCCAAGGGCCACGTGTCCTGTGAGTTGAAAACGTGCTGGAAGTGCAGTGCTTCTGTGGGTCGGGTCTGGCTAAGACCGGAGGCTTGCTGGGGCTGTGCTGGGCTAGGATGCCCTTGGCCTAGCTCTGCAAAATGGCCTGAATGCCAGTTGCAAGTTCTGCTCACGGAGCCCTGCACTGGGGTTTTGCTCTGCTGCACTGAATAATGAATCATTGGTTTTCTTTCCCCAGCTGTGCTTTCACGGCCCTGCTCTTGGATGGAGCTGCTGGGTTCCTTGTCTGCCATGGGCATTCACTATTGGAAGGAGCAGGTCAGGATGTGGACGGAGAGAATAGACTTGCAGCCAAGCAAACCAGCGAGGTCCGAGCAAAGCCCAGAGCAGGGGCCGAGCCCCATTCTGTGGTCTTGACCTGATTTCTCACCGTGGAGGTTATATAGAAGTCTCCAGCAGGCATGCTGCCTGCTCCCAACCTCCCAGGGCCCAGGATAATTGCACAGTGTTTGCTTTCAATATGTTATATTCAGTAATTATTCAAGGAATGAAGCCAGCCTGTATCTAGCCTGAGAGGAGTGAAAAAAAAGTACATATAATTCTCTTCTCTCATTGGTTTCAGGCAGATCATTTTACATGTATATTTTACTTTCTTATGCTTGCGTGCAAAGTCACTTCAATCGTGTCCAACTCTTTGTGACTTCGTGGACTGGAGCCCACCAGGCTCCTCTGTCCAAGGGGACTCCCCAGGTGAGAATACTGGAGTGGGTTGCCATGCCCTCCTCCAGGGGATCTTCCCAATCCAGAGATCAAACCTGCATCTCTTATGTCTCCTGCATTGGTGGGTGGGTTCTTTACCACTGGTGCCACCTGGGAAGCCTATCCCTGGCATAAGCATCATCTGTGTACTACATTTTTTACTTACCGGTCTATCACAGACAGTTTTCCATGTCACTACAGAATTGTCATCACCAGCGTTCCTATTGGCTGCGTTAATCTACCTGGTGTCTTGCCAGGAGGTTCTCTCGTTTCCCGTACTTAGGTTGCTCTCAAGGTTTTTCTGTTGTAGATAACATTGTGATGAGTGTCTTCATGCATATGGCTTCTGTATTTTGGATTACTTCCTAGGATACATTCCCAGAAATGGGATTACTGGAATTTGATACATATTGTTGAATTACTTTCCAAAAGGGTTTTTACCAATTTTATTGCACGCTTGCCAGAATTTAGTATCATCTTTGGGGAAAAAAAAGTTAATTGGCAAAAAGTGGCCGTATTTTGCTTACATTTCCACTCTTGAGTTGTCTGCAAGAGAAAAGAGTTTGCATTCACTTTCTAACTGCAGTTTTTGTTCTGCAAAGTGTTCCTATCCTTGGCCTATTTATTTATTGAGGTTTAATGTTTTTCGTTAAGAATTTTATTAGCGTTTTTGGACGGTTATTATATTAACCTACTTGATATTTCTACAGATGGTTTTCGTATGTTGTTTTTGCTACCTATTTGATTATTTTTTTAAATTTGCTTTTGTTATTTTATATCCAAATTATTAGCTTGTCACGTCTCTCCATCTTTTTCTTTATGGTGTTCTCTATTTACAAATTTGATGTTCAGCTCTAGGCTCTATTTATTTACTTGCTTTTGGTTGCCCTGGGTCTCATTTCTGCACGAGAGCTTTCTCTGGTTGCGGCGGTGCCTGCTCTTGGTTGCAGAGAGTGGTCTTCTCACTGTCAAGCTTCTCTTGTTGTGGAGCCCAGGCTCTAGGCTCTCTGGCTTTAGGGGTTGTGACACATGGACTTAGTTGCTCCCCAGCACAGGGAATCTTCCCAGACCAGGGATCGAACCTGTGTCCCCTGCATTGGCAGGTGGATTCTTATCCACTGCACCATCAGGGAAATCCTAGGTTTTATTTTAATTTTACTATTTTATACTTAAGGTTTTAGTTTTGTCTGAATTTGACTCTTTGAGCTGCAAGTTTCTGAATTGATTTTTAAATTGCAGCTAGTTATTACATCATTTATTAAATAATCCTATGTAATTTAAAAGTGAGTCTTTCAATCAAATGTTTTAGGTAATATTATTGGTCATTTCTAGGCAATCTGTTGCTTCTATGACATCATCTTTTATTCTTGGGTCAGGACACATTGTTTCCACTGTTGCTGCTTTATGGTATGTTTTAATATCAACCAGTTCTCTCTTATTGCTCTTCCTCTGATTCTTCTTTAATATTCTAATTTATTATTCTACCAAGTGAAATTTCAAATCTTTTGTTAAATCTGTCAAAATAATTTTTATTCAAGTTCTGATTGGACTTGCATTAGATCTGAGTGTGAAGTAGGCACATTTTATGGTGCTGAATGTTATGCATAATATATTTGTTTCTTAATTTCATGAAAGAAATCCATGTTTATTATGGAAGATATTGGAAGATAAAAAGTGAAGTGGCTCATGGCCCACAAATGACCTTGCTGACCTTGATGTAATAGAGACCCTCTGGTGTACGTGTTACTGAAAGTTAGGGTCTGGCTGCTCACCACCCAAAAGGGTTGGTGGAGAGGAAAGTTTGCTTTATTTCTGATGCTGGCAACTGTGTGTGTGTGTGGAGGGGGGAGGGCAGGTACCTGTCCAAAGGCCAACTCCCTCCCTGACAAGCAGGGGATAAGAGCTTTTACAGACTGAGGGAGGGGCTACGTGCAGAAACAGCACAGGCAGCTCCGACAGTCATCTTCACATCGGCCTTCGGTGGTCTGACCAGCATCTTAGATACAGGTAATCTTCAGTTCCAGGGTTGGTGTATTTCCATTTCTTTGAGGCCGGTTCTCAGAATCGTGGTGGCTAACGTCATGGCTGCAGTCTGGGCATCGTGCAGTTAACCTCTCTACCTGGTGTGGGTTTCAGAGTCTGTGAGAGCTCACAGGGTAGGGCTCAGAATATTATCTACAGCCTTGAGGAGGAACTAAAGGTCCTTGACGACGCTTAGTGGCTCTATTATTATTTGGTCTCCTTTGACTGTTTTCCTGTTTCTGCTTAAACTTACTCTTTGACTTCTCTGATTAAGCTTGTTCTTTGACTAAAGTTTTCCAGGGACAAAAGATGGGCAGAGGACATGGGGGAAGGGACCAGCGGGCCCTGCTCCCTTTCATGGGTACACATCCCCCCCTTTCCTGGCGTGGGCAGTGGGTGGGCAGTGGGTGGCTTTCTGTGCCGATGTAAGCTGTAGCCTCACAGCTCAGCCTCCAGCTTGGAGGTCAGACGGACTCCACGCTGGGGACTCCAGGTACCGTCTGTCCCGGCTGCAGGGGACCAGCCCAGGCAGCTGGCAATGAGGTGCGGACAATTGAAGGTACAGTCAGACCTCCAAGGTCACGCTGTCCTCTGCTCACAGGGGTCTCCATCAGCTGCTGCTGGGCGGGGTGGCGGTGACTTGGGGGATCTGAGGATGCCCTTCAGACCGGAGAACACTCTTCGCATCCCTGCCACAGGGCCTGACAATATGCTCTCTGTGCCAATGCAGCTTTAGAGCAAGGGGTTACCTGAAAGACCTCACTCTGGACTTAGCGGAGCTGTCGAAGCGGATTATTCAATGAGCTGATATGCTAGACTCGGGCTCGGTGAGCCTGGGTGTGGCGCCTCCCTCTCACAGCATCCTGCGGAAGCCAGAGCAGGCGTTCTCCTGTGGTCCGCGCAGGTGTCTCCAGTGCCCTTTGCTGGTGGGCTTTCCGATTGACTCGGCCCCCAGCATGCCAGCTGCCAGCCCTCCTCTGCATTCCCTCTTTCCCTGCTTTCCCTCCGGGTCGCTTCCGGTGTAGGCCTCCGCCTTCTTTCCTTCCGTGATGATTAAATCATGACCTTCATGTATCCCTGACTCTCCATCTGGGATCCTTTCTTTTTTTTTTCTGCTTGAGGAACACCTGGGTCTGCTGATTTTGAGTTCTCTCTTTACCATGTAATGTCTTTGTTTTTATTTCATTTTTCAGACATATTTTAGGAAAAGAATTTTAGGCTGGTAATGAGTTTTTTCTGTTTGAAAAAATTATTTTCTTGAAGACATTATTCCACTACTTTTTATTTATGCTACAGTCTTGTTATTTGTCTGAAGGTGATGTGTCTTTCTCCAGTGGGATTTCAATGCCGATGTATTTTGCTTTTTTAACTTTTTATTATGGAAGCTTTTTGTACATATATGGAAAATTAGAATAGTATAGTGTCTCTGTTATAACCACCACTCAGCATTGACTGTTACAAACCATCGCTAAGCTGGTTCTAGGTATCACCTGAACTTTTTCTCTCTTGACATTACGTGGAGCAAACTTCAGGCATTATATCGGTTCATACATAATTACTTTAGTTGTAGCTCTTAAAATAAGAGTTTTTAAAATACCACCATGTTATTATATATCAGTTCAGTTCATTTCAGTTGCTTAGTTGTGTCTGACTCTTTGCGACCCCATGGACTGCAGCGAGCCAGGTTTCCCTGTCCGCCACCAACTCCCGGAGTTTACTCAAACTCATGTCCATCGAATCGGTGATGCCATCCAACCAGTTTATCCTCTGTCATCCCCTTCTCTTCCTGCCTTCAATCTCTCCCAGGATCAGGGTCTTTTCTAAGGAGTTAGTTCTTTGCATCAGGTGATCAAAGTATTGGAATTTCAGCTTTAGCATCAGTCCTTCCAGTGAATATTCAGGACTGATCTCCTTTAGGATGGACTGGTTGGATCTCCTTGCAGTCCAAGGGACTCTCAAGAGTCTTCTCCAACACCTCAGTTCAAAAGCATCAGTTCTTCGGCACTCAGCTTTCTTTACAGTCCCAACTCTCACATCCATACATGGCTACTGGAAAAATCATAGCTTTGACTAGATGGACCTTTGTTGGCAAAGTAATGTCGCTGTTTTTGAATATGTTGTCTGGGTACATATGGTCATAGCTTTTCTTCCAAGGAGCAAGTGTCTTTTAATTTCATGACTGCAATCACCATCTGCAGTGATTTTAGAGCCCCCCCAAATAAAGTCTCTCACTGTTTCCATTGTTTCTCCATCTATTTGCCATGAAGTGATGGGACCAGATGCCATGATCTTAGTTTTCTGAGTGTTGAGTTTTAAGCCATCTTTTTCACTCTCCTCTTTCACTTTGATCAAGAGGTTCTTTAGTTCTTTGGTTTCTGCCATAAGGGTGATGTCATCTGCATATCTGAGGTCACTGATATTTCTCCCAGCAATCTTGATTCCAGCTTGTGCTTCATCCAGTCCAGCATTTTGCATGATATACTCTACATTTAAGTTAAATAAGCAGGGTGACAATATACACCCTTGATGTACTCCTTTCCTAATTTGGAACTAGTCTGTTTTTCCATGTCCAGTTTTAACTGTTGCTTCTTGACCTGCATACAGATTTCTCAGGAGGCAGGTAAGGTGGTCTGGTATTCCCATCTCTTTAAGAATTTTCCATATTGCCATAAAATAATACCCTTAAAAACATGTATCTTCTATAGTTTGCTCAAATCAGTATCTAAATAAGCTACAAATACTATATTTGGTTATTACATCTAATGAGTTTCTTATAATCTTGAGGTTCAATCTCTCACTTACAAAATTGTTTATTGAAAATATTCCCATGTTCATCATACAGGAATTTCTACATTCTAGATTTTGCAAATCAGATCTCCCAGCCCATTAGATAATAAAATATACAGTAATTTCTAATATATAATATAGAATTTATAGCATATAATATATATTTCTCTCACAGTTGTATATAAAATAGTTTTGGAATAGCAATGCTAGTATTATTACTAACAATATGATTACTGAAAGTATTTTTAAGAATGTATTCTACAAGAAATATATGGTTAAATTATTGTGCTCTACATACATTTGAGGAAATTCCTTTGGTATGGCTAAAGTCATCAATTTGATACTTAAGCTAATTTCTTTCTTATAATTTTTACTCTCTTATTTTCTTAGTCTTTTATTTCTTATAGTTATGTGTTCCAAATATACTCAATAGGTGTCTTCAAAGTTATTTCATTTCTGCCCCTCCCTTTCTCTGTAGGAAATCAATTTTATTACTTTGTCCGTATACTATTACTTAACTTCATAAGTAAATATGTCACCAAATGAAGGTACTTGGCCTCCTTAATCAATACAAATTGATAAGAGATCAGACAAGAAATTCAAGCAAAAGTTCATTGCGGTTGCTGCAGCAGAAGGTAGTGAAAACCAGTAACAGATGTGCTTGCTCGCTGCCCTGAAACAGGGTGAGCTGGTTCCTTATATGGAATGATGTTAGCGGTGGGTCCAGGGGGCGAGCCAGGTGCGTAGCTTAGCCCACCCCCTTGGAGGTGTTGAGTGCAGGGAACGTGCACAGTCCCTCTTGCGTCAACTGTGGACACATCCCTGGAACCTGAGTGCGCCTGGGCCTGGTTGAGGCTGGGAAGGTATGACCTATCCTCTTATTCACATCTCTCGAATTAGTCGAGACTCCTGGTTACAAGGGTAGGGACACAGGCTCAGAGGAGCTTAGGGACAACACGGATTGCCTAGAAAGTCTACCCAAGCATATGTCAGGCATGACTTGGGTGGGTATCCGGGAAGAATAGGCAGGAGTGGCTCTAGGAGGGCCCCTCCTTGCTTTTGAGTGTGTTCCAGCTTCATTTCTTCCCCCACACCCCCCCCTTCTGGTAGCAGGTGGGGAGGACCACCACTCATCACACTTCAGGTCAGTTGCTCAGTCGTGTCTGACTCTTTGCAACCCCACGGTCTGCAGTACGCCAGGCTTCCCTGTCCATCACCAACTCCCGGAGCTTGCTCAAACTCGTGTCCACTCATCACACTGAGCTCCCATTCTCCGAGGTGCACCTGCCCCACAGCATGAGTTCTAGGAGCCCTGGAGTGGACTCCTAAATGTCCCTATGGTTTGATGCCTGGTACACAGCCCCGTGTGCAAGCGAGAGCAGAGACCTGGGGTTGTCACCGGCGGGTCTGTCCCCTGGGAGATCCTGACGGGGCAGGGCCCACTCCAGCCACCCAGGGGCTCCCCCGCTCACCCACCCCTGCTGGGAAGCTGCCACCAGCCCCCAGCTTTGCTTCATTCTCCTCTGTGTTAGGGAGGCAGAACTCAGCCTCCCGCTCCTCTGTTACCATGGACGTGTGCTGTTTATTACAAGCCCCAGGAGGTAGCGCACAAAGGAATAGACGGCATCTCGAGGTGCAAGCCAAGAGCCGTAGAATGCAGGCCGTAAACCGTGTTAAACAAGAGGGCTGGCGGTCGGGGGCCGGTGAAGAAAGGGATTTCTCTGGGCCCCCCCGGGCCGCCTCTGTTCCTGCGTGGTATCCTCACTGACCCTTGGCTGCGGCAAGCCCTGGGCCCGGTGCCGCTCCGGAGCGAGGCTCTGTGTCTTGACAAGGACGGAGCGGCCGCCGATCCTTGGAGGGTCTGCGTGTCCAAGCGCCTGTGGGTCTGTCTCGCCCACTGGCCTGAGCAGAGTCGCCGTCGGCCTCTGACCACCTCTCTAGCAGACCACTCTGACTCTGCACAGTTCTCATTATATGCATTCCCAATAAGACCATTCCTGGGCTCTCCAATTTTTGTTTTTTTCTTCTTGTTTTAAATCCTTTGTAAATGTTTGCTGGCACCTCCATGTCTGTCCAAGATGGGATCTTTCCAGACCCTGGGGGTTCTGTCGACCCTGCATGTCAGCCCCGGGGAAGGAAGCTGCGGGTCCTCCCTGGACACAGAGGGACTCAGCCGCTCTCCACGGGTTGGGACACCCGCTGGGGCTGATGTCCACTGACCGCCTGGCTGCAGAGTTCCCTTATTCTGTCTCATAGATTCCCGAGTGTGAAACAATACTTCCGGGCCTGTGTGTGTCTTTACAGGAGAGATGGGCCCCCGATGTTTGTCACAGGGCCTCGGGGTCACTGGCCCCGAATAACACTGAGCCGAGGCCAGGGAACAATGGGCACAGTCCCATTCCCGACACTATGGAGAAAAGGACCTTGGTAACTGACAAATCCCAGGGGTGGTGTTGCTGCCTGTGAAGTCCTTATTTTTGCATGCATCTGTGAATACGTTTTTTTTTTTTTAATTGAAGTATAGTTGGATTACAATGTTGTGTTAATTTCATGTGTTCAGCAAAATGATTTGGTTGGTTTTACATATATTTGTTGTTGTTGTTCAGTCACTAAATCCTGTCTGACTCTTTGCAACTCCGTGGACTGCAGCACACCAGGCTCCCCTGTCCTTCACTATCTCCCGAAGTTTCCTCAAACTCATGTCCATTGAGTCAGTGATGCTCTCTAACCATCACAGCCTCTCCCACTCATTTCTCCTTTTGCCTTCAATGTTTCCCAACATCATGATCGTTTCTGATGAGTCAGCTCTTCCCATCAGGTGGCCAGAGTATTGGAGCTTCAGCTTTAGCATCAGTCCTTCCAATGAATATTCAGGGTTGATTTCCTTCAAGTAAGTAAGTAAGTGTTAGTGGCTCAGTTGTGTCCGACTCTCTGAGATTCTGTGGACTGTAGCCCACCAGGCTCTTCTGTCCATGGAATTCTTCAGGCAAGAATACTGGAGTGGATTCCCATTCCCTTCTCCAAGGGATCTTCCTGACCCAGGGATCAAACCCAGGTCTCCCAGATTGTGGGGAGATTCTTTACCACCTGAGCTACAGGGAGGAACCTGATTTCCTTCAGGATATATATTCTTTTTCAGATTAATTAGAGGTTATTACAAGATATTGAATCTAGTTCCCTGGTCTACCCAGTAGGTCTGTCTTACATACAGTGTACTGATGTGTATCTATTAATCCCAAACTCCAAACGTGTTCCCCGCCTCCAGCTTTGGCAACCATGTTTGCTTTTCATGTCTGTGTGTCTGTTTCTGTTTTGTAAATAAGTTCTTTGGATGCTTTTTCCTTCCAGTTGACTGCTGAAAGCTGCAGCCTGACCACTTGTCAGGCCGTCAACCGCATTCATTTAGGAAGAAATAAAAGCTGTTCTCACAGCTCAATGGCAGCGATGCGCTTTATGCGTTGCTCTGGCCGAGGAAACCTGCCGATGATGTGAAGTGACACTCGACCCCCTGAGAGCTGATATTGTCAGACGGATTTCATGCCCGTCTCCTGGCCACCCGTTTCTGCCCTGCAGTTGTTAGGGACATTAGAAACAGGGCCGGGAAAGTCCCAACTTGACAGGTTCAATTTGTAACACGTGAGACTCTGAGGGTTAAAAAACACCCAGATGCCCAGCAGTGCCCTGCCCGACCTAACGGCCAGGAACTCGGCAGGATTCAGAGAGGAGGTGGCAGGGTGTTAGAGATGGGGGCGTCCCGAAATCCCACTAGGGTGTCTTCTGCATGGCGCTGTCAGATGGTACTGGGGTCTGGAATCTTCACAGACATGGGGCTCCCCCTGCTCTAGATCTTCAGAAGAAGCCTAGACTTGTCAGAGTGGTCTTCCTGGGGACGTGGGGCCCTGCTGGCTGGCATTCCATGTTGTCTGCAAGGGGACAGTGATCTAGGTGGGAAGAGAAGCAAAGACTCGGCTCTGCGGAGCAAGCCCTCCATGGCAGCCTGCAGGCGGCTGTGTGTCTCCCGTTCCTGAGGCTCAGGTCCTGGAGGAATGCTGCCCCCTTGTCTGGGCCCTGCAGGGCCAGGACTGGATCACTGGCATCCTCCTTGGGTGCATCCCACCCAGGCTGCCCTCATGGTCCGTTCTCAGGGGACAGAGCACTGGCTTTGCAGCCGAGGTGGATGTGACACGTGTCCTTGGCCAAGGCACGCCCCTCTCCTCCCCTCCTGTCCCCGTTCCCCTCATGGGCAGGTCAGACCCTTCCACTTGCTGGGCGAGTCTGAGAGGGGTGGGTGTGGGGCTGTGGCGTGGTGGGGATGGGGGTACTTGTCTGCTCACGGTCAGCCTCTCTGACCTGTTCAGTGGCTTCGGTGACCAGATCACCCTTTGATACAGCGCAGGACCTAGCAAGTAGCTGGCACCCAGTAGAGACTTATGGAATAGCAACACAAGATGAAAAGAAAGCAGCAAAAAGGAGGGGTCTCTTCAGTTTTGAAAAACCAGGTGAGTCCCTGGACTCCACCTCTGGTGTGATGATAGACGCTTTCTGACCATCTGGTCTACTCCCCGCATTCCTGTTCATGGAGCCTCTTGGCTTCTCAGGGAAGCTACGGGGACCACATGAAAAATGTGCAGTGCTTACTCACCTACCCTTGGCCTCCATGGCAGGTGTGGGTGCCTGTCCCTGCAGCCCACCTGTCCCCTGAACTCAAATTATGTCACCTCTGCTGCCCTCATCCTCATGTCCCTTTGGGTGGACCTTCCTGCTTATTTTAAGGCCTCTTGCAGGTAGACTTGGATTAGAACAGATTTTATGTACAAGTTGAACATTTTCTGCAGAGACCTGTATTTGTACCATTTAATGAAATGAAGGTCTTCATTTAATGTGAATTTTCTTATTTTTAAATCATGGTGACAGAACCACGATGGGAAGGCTTTGGGGCCAGAGAGGAGCCCCTTTAGCAAACATGGCCCAGGGCTGCTGATGGAGGCTCCGGATTCCTGCCTCACCTCTGGATCACCCATTTGGGTAACAGAATATATTACATTGTCTTCATTTTTAAAAACAGTTATAGAGGTGTAATTAAGGTCTTGACAATGTGAAAAACTTAAAGTCAAACTGTGATATTTAAATCTCCTCAGGGGACACTGATGATTGTGCTTTTAGGTAAAGTTAAATATGGGAGGGTTCTGTCTTGGGTAGACAGACTCTGGCTTTCTTAGAGTGTGCTGTGTACTTTGGGGCAAGTTTCTTAACATCTCTGGGATTTCCCTTCCTTATCTATGAAATGAATGAGTGTGATTGTTGGTGTATGATTTTTGAGGTCCCTTCTCACTCAAAAAGTCTGCCTTTGTACTTTATCGATGAGGGATTTCCTCTCTTGTTGGGTCGCTGAGTCATGTCTGACTCTCGGCGACCCCGTGGACTGCAGAACTCCAGGCTTCCCTGTCCTTCACTGTCTCCCAGAGTTTGCTCAAACTTACGTCCATTGAGTCGGTGATGCTATCTAGCCATCTCATCCTCCTTACACCTGCCTGATTACATGCCAGGTGGCACCGGATTCCATTAATGAAGCAGAGGATTCAATTGGTTTTCACGAAGATTCTTACAAAACACCGAGATGTCACGGTTGCTCGTGAGAGAAGGCAGAAGAAGAGGGTGAGGAACCTGGAGCCAGCCCCTCCCCTCCCCTCCCCTCCGCACCGCAGAGCGGGTGGCAGCTGCCTCTCCTGGCAAGCCCGTGTTCCTCTTGGGGCCCCAGCAAGTTCCCCTGTCCATCCCATGTCAGTGCCCAACATTTGACTAGTTGTGGTGTAATTGGCAACACAGGATTATCCAGCAGTTGAGTTTGCTTTTCTCTCTTTGCCCATCTGCCAAGTAAGCACACCAGAAACCTGCCACCGCCTTGCAGGGTGCCCCCCTGACCCTGCCAAGGGAAGGTGGAATCTTCCCTGCCCCTGCGTGACCTTGATCTCAGCCCACGCTCAGCGGGGCTGGAACGTGGCTGCTGCATAGCGTGTTCTCTGCTCATCTCCCTCACTGCTGACCTTCTGCAAACCTTGGTTCCCAGGAAAGGCTGGCCTGTGCACAGCCAATTTCAGGACCAGGGGATGAGGTTGAAGAGAGCGAAGCTGGCAGAGGTGGCCTTTGGGTGACGTCCTTATGAGGAAGGAGTGTGTGTACGGCAAGGCAGGGCGCTATCATTCTAGATGTTGGCTTGTTGGGGAAGAAGGTCATTGTAAGTTTAACTTGAGAAATGCTTCTCAGGTGGCGCTGCCTGCCAATGCAAGAGGCATAAGAGATGTGGGTTTGATCCCTGGGTCGGGAAGGTGCCCTGGAGGAGGGCATGGCAACCCACTCCAGTATTCTTGCCTGGAGAATCCCATGGAAAGAGGAGCCTGGAGGGCTATCATCCATGCAGTCATAGAGTCAGACACGACTGAAGGGACTGAGCATACATGTACGCACACATGGTTTGAGATGCCTACAGGTAGGATGCGCTGACCAGTAGGATCATGCAAGTATAGCCCTGGAGCCGAGAAGCAAGTAGTAGGTTATCCTGGTGGAAGATAGAGAGGCAATAGGTCACAAGAATAATGAGCCCTGCTTCGGGAGCAGGGGAGTGATTAGATGTGGGGCACACTGTCTTGAGGAGAGAGGGAGGGGGCACTGCACAGGGAAGGAGAGAACAGAGAAGGACCAGCCTGTGTAACTGATGCTGAAGAAGGAAGCCTCAGATAGGGTGTGTTCTCATCGACTTCTTCTAGTTAAACAACAGAATGATGTTTCTCAGAGAAAGGAAATGCCTCTCCATCATGTTATGTCACTTTTATAGTAATAAATGTTAGTAACTCTCTGTAGTAAGATTTTAGCATCTTGGAATACTGAAAACCAAACTCTTCTACCATTAGCTTAAGAAACCCTTGCAATGAAAGTCAGTTCCATGAGACAGGAAAGGCAGAAAGCATTTTTAGAAAAAAGTGATGACAGTTCTGAGCATCCTTTTGCAGCAAGATTGCAGTTCCACCATCATGACCTGTTGAGATGCCTTCTCTGCTTCCTGATCTGAAGATTATTCATTTCAAGGTTTTGTTTATTTTATCTTGAGGGGAGACAAACACTACTTAATTATCTCACCAAACATCATATTGGAAAAGTAATTATTCCCACCCTGTCTGATAACCTATCTGTAAGGGAAATAGTCCATTAAGTGTGAATCAGTGTGAATTTAAAAACTGTTATTCAGATCACATTTATGCCTAGTTACAAACACCATCATTTTAGTCTTTGCTTATGCATACGTAATGACACCATGTTCTGTGACCTTAAAACCTAATAGCCAGACAAATAATACCTGCATGATAATTAGTATCAAAAATCACAGGTCAGCTAATCAAGTGTTTCAGAGATGAAATCCCTTTGTTTAAGGTTAGTTTAAGGCTGTGACTAATTAGAGAGTGCATTCCCTCTTTTGAAATTATCTAGTGATAATTGTAGCTGAGGGTGAATTTGCTTCCATTCTCAATAAATCATTCATTAACTGAGATGAAATCTTTTCATTAAATTATCTCTCATGGTTGAGTTAATCGGGAGTTTTCCTTTCTTTTTAAATTTACTGGCATATCCTTCAGCTCTCCTTGAGTGAGCCAAACAATTGCTTTCACCATTGTCAACCAGAAAGCATTTCCCCTCAGCGTTCCTCTCCTCCCCAACTGGGCCATCAACTGTCTCTCAAATGAGATCGCCTGCTGCTCCAGGGAGCACGGAAGCTGATGATCTGCTCAGAGCCGGGCTCCGCTCAATCTGATGAAGACACATAAAAGCTGCTATTGGTCGATTTCAAGAGAAACACCTCACAGACTTCTCTGGGCTGATAGCGCACGATCCGGAGCCTGCAGCCAGCAGAGCGTCACTTTGGAAATCAGCTGGGCACATTTGTCAGCAATTTCCTGCATCTTTTGGGCTGAGGAAAGAACGCGAAGCCTTACTCGTGAGAGACAAGAAAATGGACCCGACGGTAACAAAAGTCTGGTGATTGTTTCACTCATAAAGTATCATGAAGTTTCACTCACAAAGCATCACATGATGCAGAGGGGCTTGGGGGAGGCAGTGTGCAGCCTGCCTAGGCACCTATCGGGATGAAATATGTCCCTGGCACGGTACGTTGACTTCCTATCCCTTGGTACCTGTGAATATAACATCATTTGGAAATAGTATCTTTGAAGATGCGATCAAGTTAAAACATCATGCTGGAGTAGGGTGGGTCTGTGAATATTTGGAAATAGCATCTTTGAAGATGTGATCAAGTTCAAACGTCACACTGGAATAGGGTGGGCCCTCATCCTATGACTGGTGTCCTTAAGAGAAGAGAAAACAGGCTCAGACGCCAACTCGCAGGGAGAGTATGTGACAGTGAAGACAGTGGTTGGAGTGATATGTCTCCAGGGGAGGCCAGGGTCACCACACATTAAGACACAGGCATGGAGTAGAGTCTCCCAGGCTGGCTTCTTAGGGAGCTTGGCCCTCCGACACCCTGTCCTTGGAGTTTTGGACTCCAGGGGTGTGAGAGATTAAATTTCTGCTGTTTTAGGCCAGCACTTTATGGTTGTTTGTTACCACAGTCCTAGGACACCTAGGCCATCACCTTAGCCATCCTGGTTGAGTTTTAATGTGACCTCCTAGTTCCACTGTGGCCACTTTGGAAGGTCACCATGCTGTGGTCCAGGGTGGACAGGACTGGCTCAGTTCAGCCGAGTTCTTGTACCACGTACTAGTCTCCACCGATGAGAGCGAACCTTGCACCTCATCCCATTCCCCTGCCTTTCTGGTGATGTGGTTTTAAAATAGAAAAGTATCTGTGCAGTGTTACGTCTCCCAGTTTTCATGTCTTTCCTTGGAGCATCCTTGCCTTTGGGGAGCTGACTTTGTTTCTGCAAAGCCAGCCCCACCCCACCCCCCACACACTTTAAGTGTGATTCTAGCAGACAGGCCAGCAGGACCACAGAATGAAAGGTAACCAATGGCCTCAATGGGCTCAGCAAGTTCTGGACTTTTCTCTCGGGTACATTCCACAGGCTGGTGGCAGCATCGGGCTTGAGCTGGCAGCAGTGCCCAATGGCAGATGTGGGTGGGCAGCAGTCAAGGAGTGTGCATCCCCTCCTGGGCTCCTGAGAGTTTCCAGGTAGAGATCACGATGTGTAGGGAGATGTTGAACTGGAAGACCTACCTCCCATGTCTGCTCCCCTCTGCCCTTCTCCCCACCACCCACCCCTCCTTCCTGGGGCTTTTCCTGATAATTCTGATTCTTTCCTGAGCTCCTCAGAAAAAGCCAAATAGCAAAAGAGCCCCGAAGAGGCTGGGTATAGACAGAGACAGCCAGAGTAGCAAAGGTCAGTATATTCTAGAATGAAGGACCCTGGGACCATAGGAGGGTCTTAAGTAAATAGATAGACCACGTCCATCTGGGGCTGCCCTCCAGGAAAATTGTGTCAGGTCACAAAACAGAAGCTGGAAGTCCAGTGTTTGGGAGTTTGTTTCTTAGTCTCCTCCAATCTGTGACCCTGATTGGAAAAGACCCTGATGCTGTGAAAGACTGAAGGCAGGAGGAGAAGGAGACGACAGAGGATGAGATAGGTGGATGGGATCACCCACTCGATGGACCTGAGTTTGAGCAAGCTCTGGGAGTTGGTGATGGACAGGGAGGCCTGGCGTGCTGCAGTCCATGAGGTTGCAAAGAGCTGGACAGGACTGAGCAACTGAACTGAACTGAATCTGTGGCAATTTCTTCACCTTCCTTGTTTTTCGTGGCCTTCGGTTGACGAGTAGCAGTCAGTCCTGTCTTTTCCTTTGGGTTAGCCTGGGATTTTCTCAGGATTAGTCTGAGTTGTGCATCTTTGGCAAGAACAATGCAGAAGCGATGCTGAATCCTCATGGTGTCTTACCAGGGCCTGCACGATGTCCACACGTCTTATTACTGGCGATGGGTTAACCGTGGTCACTTGGCTGTGCCTGTTGGGTTTCTCTGCTGTAAAGTTGTAAGGTTCCCCTTTGTAATTAATGAGTATCTTGGGGGTGATACTTTGGGGAAAAAAGAAAAAAGAAAAGGGCTGCCCCTCCACGTTAGGTCATGAAGTTCACAGTCATGCAGGTGTCGGGGATTATGGTCCAGTGTACTTTTTTTTTTCCTGTGCGGGCTCTGGGACTCCTTGTATATCTGCCTTTGCATTCTTTCTGGTTTTTCACTTGGGGGAACCTCTGGACTGTACCCAGGGTCACCCGGGATGGCTGTACCAGTCCTTTCCCTCCCTCCTCTCCAGCTCCACCCCCCAACCCCATGCCCCCCCCACTCCACCTGACATTCTTTGCTTTGTGTTTGTGGTAGAGCTTCTTCTTTCAGAGCTTCTTCCTGGCCGTTTTGAAGCTGATGGCAGACGCTTCAGGCCTGCCGTGTGGCCAGGCTGATATGAGAGCCAGGCGCACCCCTCCTTGCAGTCCCCAGAACGGACCCCAGATTTCCTAACCTTCTGGCCTCGTTCAAATACTGGAGCTGAGAGGTTAGGATCACACCTCCCTTGGGAAGAGCAGCCGAGGTTTCTGTCTTCGCAGAGTCAACGAGCATCTGTGTGATTGAATCTCTATAAAAGAATCCAGGATCAACACAGAGGAGTGTTTTGAAAGCTTTTTCCAGTTGAGAGGCTGACATCCGTTTCTGAGCATGTGCCGGGCCCAGCTTGCAAAGCACTTGGATGCAGGGGTTGAAGCGAAGGTTTTGTCTAGATCTGCGGGTTAATGGTTGAGTTTCTCTGAGCCTGTTTTACACCAACGTGATTCAACAAGGGCTTTGAAAGGTAGATTTTACTTCCTTTTTAAAGCAGCTAGCATGTGTATTGACTCTAATAAAGTGACCCAAATACTTGGTTGATTTAGCGAATATGAGTTTATCAAACTACTTTAATGAATACTGTACTAAGGGCTTTTTTTTTCTTTTTGTCGAGGGATGGGGAGGAGAAATGAGGAGTGTTTGCAAACAGCTTCCCTTTCATTGTGTGGACTAAGAATTTCTCAACAGTGTGTGTTCCCCTGTGAACAC
The DNA here is from genome assembly GCA_024291935.2 of Okapia johnstoni. Classification (NCBI taxonomy): domain Eukaryota; kingdom Metazoa; phylum Chordata; class Mammalia; order Artiodactyla; family Giraffidae; genus Okapia; species Okapia johnstoni. The sequence continues at coordinate 83,462,918 of CM044318.1, forward strand.
GTAACATCCAGGTTTCCGTATTTGAAAAAAAATTGAATGTTGTGGGTAAGGGTTTCTATCAAGTCAGCTACTTAAGGGTTCATGAAGGCACACTGCAAGCATGTTGCCACCAGACCTCTGAGTTTTCCCTTGAGGATGGTCTCGGGGACCTGCCTCCTTCTGGTGGCCCCTCACGGTAGTACGGCAGGTCTCAGAATGCAGGGACCCCTCTGCATATGGTGAGAATCTCGAATGCTCGTCCAGGTCCCTTTCTGGCCCAACTGTTTCCATGGCCTGTGTTTCTCAGCCTCAGTCTGCGCTGGAGGAATTCAAGCCAGCCTTGGCCCACCTGAAACCCCAAGTGCCTGCCCTCCACACGCACCTGTGAGGCAGGCAGGCAGGCAGGTGGGTGAGGGAGGTGCTGAGCGGACCCCTGTGTTCAAGCGTCACTGGGTGGACACGGTGGGCCCTGAGCTGGAGGCGGGCACCAGGGGGCATTTCCTGTGGGGCTGGCGCTCCTCTCCCAGGGAATCCTGGGGCTTTTTTAAAAGAAAATAATTCTCTGCCTGTCTCTGAATCAAAGCTGCAGCTGTTTCCATAGTGAGAGGCATTTTGAGGATGACAGGGAAACCTTGCCCAGCATCCATTCTCACCTGCTGCCATGTCAAAAGTCTAGGCCATTGTAGTTTGAGAAGTGGAGTGCCCCGGGCCACATCCATACTGGCTTTTTAACTTCACTGCTCCGTTGAAGTCTTGGTGCTTAATTGGATAATCTGTAAGTGTACTGTCTTATACTTCAGTGTAGTTCATACCTGGAGGTAGGGGGTGTGGGTCTTCAAACAGACGGAAAAGAAACATTTCCAAATAAGTCTCATCGTGACAGCTTCCAGGTGGGATATCAGCTCTGCGTACAATGAAAACGCAGGTGTGAGGTCATTAGAAAAGCTGCCCTTTTCTTTAAAAGTTGTTGTTTAGTCGCTAAGTTGTCTTATGTGACACCATAGACTGTGGCCCACCAGCCTCCTGTGTCCGCAGGATTTCCCAGGCAAGAATAGTGGCGTGGGTTGTCATTTCCTTCTTCAGCAGATCTTCCCAACCCAAGGATTGACGTCTCCTGCAGGTGAATTCTTTACTGCTGAGCCATCGGGGAATTTCTTTAAATACTAGTGTGATATTAACATTTTTTTATCATAAAGTTGCTCAATGAAATATTGTGTTTAAGTTTACAATAAAATACAAAAACACTTTGCACTGTTAAGATAATCATTGTGACACTTGTTGAAATGGTGAGGAAGCCTCTGTTCAGAGCTGCTGTGGTAGGTGTCTTATAGTAGGAGAGAAAGACCAGGCTCCACTCCAAACACAAAATGAACAGGTGGGGATTTAAGCCAAGGGGCAGGTTGGATCGGTGAGTGGATGGAGGATTACTAAGAGGATAAAGGGGTTGGGGAATTCCTTTTTTTTTTCTCACCAAGAATTTTATTGAGCAGTAGATTCATTGGTTTGTTCCAATACCTTTTGCCATTTTTCAGGCAACTTCATAATTTCATCCTCCCAAACTTTTTATCATTTTGAACAAAGAACTGTTCCAGGTACCTTTTACCGTCTTCCAGGGAATTGAAATTTCTCCTATTAAGAGAATTTTGTAAAGACTGAAATAAACGGACATCTGAAGTTGCAGTGTCTGGTGAATACGGTGGATGAATCAGAACTTCCCAGCCAAGCTCTAACAGTTTTTGCCCAGTCATCTGAGAAGCGTGCAGTCTTGCGTTATTCTGACGGAAGATTATGGGAAAAATCTCGCTAGAGCAACTTACCAGAATTCTTGCTGAAGGCAGCCCGGTGACTTGCGCCTGTTCCTTGATATAGACAGGTGATTGGATCCAGGATCCCCTGTGGATACTAAAACCCAAGGATACTCGTGTACCTTGTATAAAATAGTGTTTTGATCTATGCTTGTTTGGATCCATGGATGAGGAACTTGTGGATATAGAGGACTGATTGTACATGGAAAGTGAGGGATGAAGCCTTTGATTAGATATTGAGGAGGAGGGATTCTGTCTGACCTGACTTAGCGGGATTTTTGCTACAACTGGGTTGTTTATGGCTGCAACAATGGGGACTAAAGTCAAAAAGCCTGATCAAGAAGAGGGCTTAGAGGAGCATGACTCAAGTTTTGTCAAAGAGAGCGTCTTTGTCAACACTTCACTTTGTCTTATTACCCAACAGTTACTGACTTCTTCTGGGTTAGGTACTAGGATTTAATTTTTTTTTTTTTTTAGTGGAGGATGAGAGAGTATTATGCAATCATAATGCATGAGATATACGTGGATGGAGCATGTACAAAACACAGTGTAGGTTTATCAACTGGAAGGACTGAGCTGGGCCAGCCTGGCACTGGGGGACTTCTGGGGAGAAGCTATTTGGGGGTTGTTCTTATAAGAGTTTTAACAGGATAAGAGTATTTGAGAGTGGAAGGGGCCTGGGATTGAAGGAACTGCATGTGCAAAGCAGTGCAAAGAACACAAGAGTGTTCTTGCCTCTCAGGATGTGGAGTTCCATGTGGCTCAAGGGGCTCAGAGGGGCAGGAGTTAAAACTGTTATCAAATTATTAAAAAAAAAATGCTATTCTATGAGGTAGCACCCTAACAGGGCTTCCCTGTGCCTTTACCTGGCTCAATGGTAGAGAGTCTGTCTGCCAATGCAGGAGGTTTAGGTTCAATCACTGGGTCAGGAAGATCCCCTGGAGAAGGGAATGGCAACACACCCCAGCTTCCTTGCCTGGGAAATTGCATGGACAGAGAAGCCTGCAGGGCTACAGCCCATAGGGTCGCAAAGAGTCGGACATGACTTAGTGACTAAACAGCAATGAAGTGCACTAGCAACTTGTTATTTGCTCTATGGATGTGAGATTATCTCTGGGGACCTTCACGTGCTTCAGAAAATAATTTCCTCTTTTATGACAAGAAAAATTCAAGTGTATTTTTGCCTTTTCAGGAGTCATACCAAAGAGGAAACTGTCAGCCCTTTTCCTAAAGTTTCTTTCATGCACTTGTGACTTCCAGTTAAATGTTAAGGTCTTCTAGAGTAGAAGACATCTTCTGCAGTGTGGTTAAGCCAGAATTGAAGTGATTAATGGAAAAGGTGGAAGCTGTTCTTTTGATTATCACACTTCTTAATTATTTTGCTTTTACATAAAACAGGGAAATTACCTTTTTCAATTTTTTTTTCCTCTGATCTTTTCATGTAGAGAAAAAGGAGAAGGGGTGGCAGAGAGTGAGATGGTTAGATAGCCTCACCAACTCAATGGACATGAACTTGAGCAAACTCTGGGAGACGGTGAAGGACAGGGAGCCTGGTGGGCTACAGTCCATGGGGTTGCAAAGACTCAGACATGACTGAGTGACTGAACAACAACAAAATGTAGAGTCAGTGCCTGTTTCTGAATGTGGTTCCTCTGATCCACTTTTGTGATGCAGAGTCTATAAGTTCAGTCTCAGATTTCTTTAAAGTGGAGTTAGGGGAATTTCACATTTTCTAGTTTTTCTAGTTGTCTCACCCGTGCCTAGTTTTGCAGAATTTTCTATGCTATTTGCCTTTATGATATTTCTAAAGCATTCAATTTGGAGAAAGAAATGGCAATCCACTCCAGTATTCTTGCCTGGAGAATCCCATGGACAGAGGAGCCTGGCAGGCTGCAGTCCCTGAGGTTGCAGGAGTTGGACACTTAATGACTAAACCACCACCACCACCGAAGCATTCAGTTTAGTTTTCAAAAGACAGTTCTTCCTTTTGGACACTCATAATTTGTTGCTTCATATCTTATTTAATTGCCCAGCTGACCTTGGGATTATGTGCCCTGAGGAAGGGCCAGAAGAGCACAGGAGTCTAGAAAGAAGCCTGTGGCTGCGGTGGTCGTCATGCCCTGGACGCTGGTCCACGTGCTTTACCAAGGCTCTGCAGAGTGTGTGGATGACTGGAGAGCTTGGTTTCCCTGAAAATGATTTCAGGGGATTTCTCAGGTGCATGAGTGCCTAAACATGCCTAGCCCTGGGCTAGGTCTCAAGGGCAATACCCGTGATGTGCATGACCTGGCCCCGCCCTAAGGTCATGCAATTTAGGACAGAGGATGGTAATCTGGTAACCCCATGCAAAAACCCTGATGTGCCCTCAGGGAGCTAAGGCAAAAAGCAGCTGAACATGCTCTCCAGCCTCAAAAATGTATCCTCTAGAACAGAATCTTATGTTAGGTTGGCCATCTATTTGCATTCAGAAAAGAATCCAGAGGGACTGCGTTTAGGTTGTAGAATCGAGATGTCCATTGGCTGTGCCATGTCTGTACTGAGGTAGGAGTTTATTGATCTGTTTCTTCTGGTTGGTTTCAGAGGTAGTTTTTTTTCAGGGCCAGGTTCTTTTCATACACTCGTTTCATAGTCCAGGCCCCTGGCCTTTACTTGGTTGACTAAATGGCTTGAACCCAGGATTGTAGGATCTTTGTATCTAAATAAGGTAATCCAAGATTGAATGTTTTATGTGGTTAGCTCCAGTATATTTTAGATATATACTTGATTTTGAGTTGGATTGAAATTTGAAAACCTCAGTCATGGATTGTTAGAAACTCTGCTCTTCTTAGGGACAGGTCTCTATGTTTATTTTTTGATCACAATGAATTCTTGGCGTTATGTGCTGTTGCAGGGACTCCAGCCTTCATAATCAAGAGCAGTGAATGTGAGCAGTCATCTTAAAACCTGGTTCGTAATCACATGTAGAAGCCAAAATTGAGGAGGTATCATAGGAGAGCTTCATAGAATTCAGGAGGTTGACTACCTGAAAACGTATTTGTGTTGTCACGAGTGAGAATGTATTCTCTTTCACCTAGAAGTTTGTCCTGAGTTCAGCACTGGGCCTACTTTTCTGACTTTGGCATTTTATGGTCGTAGGAATTTATCAGGGAAATACGTTTTGTTTATAATGACTGCATTATGAGAAGCTTGGATCACTGTTTGGGGGGTTTTTAAATTTATCTCTGTGTGTTAGGTTTTTAGCTATTATGAAATTAAACCAAAAGTAAAGCCGTGGGGGACATTAAAATTGAAGTCTGAGAGTCAGAACATCTTGATTTCCTAAAAAGAATTTTGCAGTAATGTCTCTCTGGATAAGAGTTAAGAAAAATATTTACATGTGTTATGTGCAAAGTGTAACCATTAAGTTAGCCAATAATTGAAAAGATGCAATATACTGACAATAGTTTGGGAACCACTTTAGGATTAAAAACGTAAGATCCGTTCGTAAGAAAATGTTTTCATTTTAGTTTTTAATGTTAATTTGATAACAGATCTAAAGTGGGTGGAAAGAGGTGGAGGCAGCTCTGGAACCGTCCACGTGAGATTGAAGGCACTTCTTATTTTTCTGACCTTTCATCACTTTGATTGACAGCGTTGTCACTTTAAGAGAGACCGCTGAGAATCCCCCCGTCTTCTCCACACACTTGGGCAGAGAGGTCCTTTGCGCCACGTGGCGTGGAAACACAGTGGCACGCTGTCGTGTTCTGACACTTTACCTTTTCAGGATGTGCACTTTCTCTGGGAACTATGACTCCTTCCCACCTATCCCCATCTCCTCTGTAATGATTTAGATCTCAATGGTCTCTAAACTGGACACCAGATCCTCAAAAGAAATCCCCCTGTCCGAGGCGCTGTCTGTCCTAGCGAACAGTTCCCAGTCTGCCGTCTGCAGCCCTGCCTGATCTTGGAGGGGAGACGGGGCGGGTGGGGGTTGAGGTGACCCTTCAGTAGCCGTGGCCTGGTACCTCTGCGTCCCTGGCTTCACCCCCAGGGTGGCTCTGCTCTGAACTGGGTGCTGTTTGGACGCCTTCTGCTGCAGAGCTCCTGGCCCACTTCCCGGGTCTTGTATTTAACCCCCTGCTTTCCCAACCTCCCTCTGAGTGTCTGAACAAATCTCCAGACAAGGCTGCCCTCGCTGGGACAGGCCCCTGTCCAGGTCTCCTCTTCCTCTTGCCTTGTAGGTCCAGCCTTCTCCTGGGAGCTCCTTATCTCAGCTTTCCCTAGAGGATCTGTGTGGACAGGGTGGGCAGATAGCCCTCCGCCTGGCTTGGTAATGGGATGGCCCCCTGGTGGACTGGCTCTATTTAAGGCTGCATTTGGAACCAGGAGAAGGTCGGTGGGGACCTTACTGGCATTGCCCTGTCTGCTTGGTGGTGGGCGGGCTCGCTGTGTTTCACAGAGTGAGTCTCAGACTGTGTTTCTCAATCCCATCCTGTTGCTTTCACGATTTGTGGAAATCCAGGAACTGCTTGATTTGCCACGAGGCCGTCCCTGGCGCCATGGCTGCAACTGAGCTCACCCTTTCTTCTGCTGATCTCGAGAGCTCCTGGCTGGGACACGGTCTGCATCCTGGGCGTCTGGCTGGCTGCCTCTCTGATACCGGACCCTGCATCCTGCTCTTCACTCATGGTGGAGGGGACCTGAGGCGCGGGGCCCACTCTCTGTCCTCAGTTTGGGATTATCTACACCGTGTAACTAGGAAATGACACAGCTCCAAGCATGTGTCTCTGTTTCCTTAACTGTTTCTAAGACTTACTGGGGTTCCTCTATGGAGGACCTTCTTCATTTTCAAGGCTAATGTTTTGGAATCAATGAGATGACTCACAATGTTAAAAAATTCCCTGCACATCTTACCTTCAAGGTCAAGGGAATTCTTTGTTCTGCATTTTTTTTTTTTTTTGTTAGAGTTCTGATGATAATCAAGTCTGAGAGCTAGGACCTGAGATTTCCTGTGGATGGGGTATGTTGTAGCCCAGACACCACTGCCCCTGGGAATTTAATCTGGGAAATGAAGGAAATGGTCTCAAGGTCTCTCCCAACCACTGAGTGCCCAGGTAGTGGGAATGGCTGGGTAGCAAATAAGTAGTTGAGTCTTTTTTAAATATATAATTTTTAAATATATTTTTTTCTTTTTGGCGATGCTGTGAAACATGTGGGATCTTAGTTCCCAGACCAGGGATCAAACCCACGCCCCGTGCATTGGAAGCATGGAGTCTTAACCGCTGGACCACCAGGGAAGTCCAATAGTTGAGTTTTATGGCTGCTTATTATGGATTTGTTGATAGGAAACAACTTTTCTGACTGTTTACATCATGGAAATTTGACAACTCATTTGTATTACTTAAACTCCGTATTTTATAAGTGTTGTCAAAACCAGGGAGTAATTTGTAACAGAAGCCGAGTATGTAGAAACTATTCTCGGAAAAGTGTTCTCTAAAATTGCTTTGCTTGCAGCTATGGAGGTTGCCATAAAGAATGATGTCTCATATTGGATTTTCAAAGCCACGGGAGTGGTCACAGAGAAGGCAAGGGACAGCCCGATGATGTAAGACTATTTAATGCCTCGGCTGTCATGAAATAGAAGGAAATAAACTCCAGTGGGCTACTAGAACATGTTACTACAATCTCTTAATGCCCTAAACTAGGATGCTGATTTATCTCCCGTTTTGTCTTATTAGATGATGCTCAGAAGAAAAGAAAAAGGCAAACCAAAGCTGATGGCAGAAAATCAATCTGAAATGAGTGTGATGCAGGCAGACACGTGTTATTCTTTTTCTTCTCTGGCTGTGCAGCTTGTAGGATCTTAGTTTCCTGACCAGGGATCAAGCCCGTGCTGGAGCTCTGCATTTTCTAGTTAGTTCCTGGGTACTTCCGAATTAGCTCTTCCATGAGGCATACACATTGAGGAGCAAGGTTCTCATCATCCTTGTTGATTGCAGGCAAACCAGCAATAACTCATTCTTTAGAGAGAGTGTTCTGTCCACGCTGATGCGGAGTGAGCCCCCAACCCAACCTGATGTTCCCCCCACCACCTGTTCCCCTGTTCCTCCCTGGAGGAGAGGTTTCCCCCATCTCTCCTCTGAGGCTCATCACCTTCTCGCTTCAACCCCAGTGGAGAGAAAGCAGGTGTCCCTACCTTTCAGGTTCAGGGTCCAGGATTTGCTTAAACTACTTCAGTTCTTGTTTTCTTTCCATCTTTTCTCAGGCCTGAGTCAGCCTTGCTCCCTTCCTCAGGATTCTTGGAGCTTGTTGTAAGCAGTCTGTAAGCCGTGGTCTTGATACTGGTGCCTGACATTCTCCCTGGTTATCTGAGTTGGCCTCCAATTCTGCAGCCAGCAATCATCCAGGAATCTTCTTTAATCTTTGCCCAGTGCTCCTGGCACCTGGAGAGATAAGGTTTTCCTCATCTTGCAATATGAAAAGAGAACAATTAACCTGTGGCTTGTTCACTTCAAAGAGTAGGCAGTGCTGATCAGTGGTAGTGGACTTTTTGGTACAGTACCGAAAAGGGCTGATGTTAACAGAACAATGTTTGGAGCCCTTCCTGTGTCATAGGTATACTGATGGTAGTGGTGGTGTGTGTGTGTTTTTTTTTTTTCCTCAATTAAAACTTTAAAAGATTTAATTGTGGCAAAATATCCATAATATGAAATTTACCATCTTAAACTATTTAAAATACAGAATTAACTAGTATCAAGTATATTCATATGACTGTGTGAGAACTTTTTTTCATCTTGCAAAAGTAAAATTCTGCACCCATTAAACACTAACTACGTTTTCTTCCCCCCTAGCCCCTGACACCCACCTTCCTGCTTTCTATGAGTTTGAGTTCTCTTGATACCTCATATGAGTAAAATGATACAGGGTTTGTCCTTTTGTGATTGGCTTGTTTCACTGAGCACAATGTCCTCAAGGATCACTCCTGTTAAAGCAGGTGAGAATTTGCTTCCTTTTTGAGATTGAGAAATACCCCATTGTATGGATGGACCGCATTTTGCTTATCCATTCATCTGTTGATAGTCTTGTGTTGTTTCCACCTTTGGCTCTTGTGGATAATGCTACTGTGAATATGAGTGCATAATTGTCTTCCATTCTTTTATGTATGTAGAAGTAAAGAACTAAAGAACCCAAGAAAATGCACTTGGCAATACAGCACCAAAGGGAGGTTCCAAGCAAACCAGCAGCAGTATCAGAAAATTAGAAATGAACTCATGAACTCGAGGAGTCCATATTCTTGCCTTTAGTTCTTTTATGTATATACCCAGAAGCGGGATTGCTGAGTCAGGGAATAATTCTGTATTTCATTTTTTTTGAGGAACTTCCATGTGATTTTCTGCAGTAGGTGTCGCATTTTATATTCCCACTATGGCAATCAAAGACTCTAATTTCCCCAAATCCTCAGCAACAATTCTTTTTCTTTCTTCTTTCCTTTTTTTCTTTCTTCCTTTCTTTCTTTTTCTCTCTCTCCCCCTTCCTTCCTTCCTGATAATTCCCATCCTAATGAATGTGAGGTGTGTTTTGCTTCATTTTCACTGAAATACATTGGTTTCTGCTTCTAATTCTCACACAACTCCTCCATCTATCCGCATTCTATAGACAGAAGTTCTCAACGAGGAGCCAAGGTGCTTGTCAGGATGCTGGCAGGGAGGGTGACCCCAGCCTCTTGCCCTTTCCCCTTTCTCTGTTACCTGCTGGCAGCCACGCTCTCCGAAGTCCTCTAACAAGTGGACTCGGAGACTTCAAAGGGGACTAGAAAGGCGGTAGTCTACTGACAGCTCAAGTTTGAGTTTTTTGAAGTCAACAAAATAGTCAGTGATGTTTCCAAAATCCCCATACTTTATCAGAGACTTTGTCAGAGGGAATATTTCCTCCTCGAGTCCATTTCTAATTTTCTGATATTGTTGCAAGTTTGCTTGGAACCTCCCTTTGGAACCGTATTGCCAAGTGCATTTTCTTGGGTTGGATTTGCCCAAGGGCAGAGGGACCTGATCTAGAACTAAAGCCCCGCTCTGTGATCACAAAGGCTCCCCTCTCACAGGGCCTCCCACCTGGCTCAGCTCTGAGCGTGTGCATGTTTGCGTTTGAGCTGGGTCTCTGTGTGTGTGTGTTATTTTTGTAGAGCCGCTCTCTGATGTACAGAATTGATTTGTTCTCTTAAGAGGTTTTGTGTGGAACAGATTTTATGTGGTGTTTTTTAGAGCTTTGCACTCCTTCAGAGAAAATGACTTTTCATGCCCAGGAATATTGAAACTGGAAATATTCCTCTTGACTCGGAGCATCTCACTCGCACCTGTTTTTACACTTTGGCTGATGAGCTGCTCATGACATGAAATTCCTCCCGGGACCTGGGTTAGCGTAATGATGTCTATTTTTAGTGCATCTTGAAAACAAGGAAGGGCAGGCCATAGAAATGCCTTTCTTGGGAGGGGTTGGTATTTAGGGTCGGTTGGCATTGTGTGTTTGTATGTGTTTAAGTATGATTTGAGAGATCATTTCTTTCTCAACTGTAAGCTGAGAGAAGGGAAAAGGATTAAGAACGGCCAAGGTCACTTGGAAATGAATGATGATTCTACTGGGGTGTGTTCTGGATGAACCACAGAAAACTGCACCTGCTGATTTGTGAGATGAGCATCATGCTGGAGTTGGGGAGAGTCCGAAACAAGTCTAGCAATTTCCATCGTGAGTGGGTTTCTTTATGTTGTAAGTTATTTTGCATGCTCTCTGGCACCAGACCTGCTGCTTCCCTGAGTGATTTTGAATCTATGTGTATAGACAGGTGAAGCCACAGGCCTCTTGTCTCCGGTGTTAGGTTTCTGTTGAAAACTAGGAATCATGATGTGAGCAAATTGGGAAGGACCCCAAGGGCTCAGGAAGTGCCTCTGAGGGAAGCTGGGGCCTGAGTCTCCCCAGATGCTTCTAGAACATGGCTGTGGGGGAAGGAGCCTTGTCTGTCTCACCTGGATGTTCACTGATGGGTGAGCCCTGTCCCGGCTCGCCCCTCCGAGGACCAGCACAGGCACTGCAGGTGGGCTTGCATGCGTGCGCACGGTGTAGTGCTTGATGTCCGGAAGGTGTGTTGGGTCTCTACTCTGTGTGTTGGGGATTTGGAGATGAAGTTAGGCTCTGGTTTCGAGGAGATGGGCAGATGGACGGGTGAATACCCTGGTGGCAGTGATGAGGTGGTGACTGTAGCTCACGAGCCGTAACAGCAGAGCAGAGAACCAGGGAGCTGGTGCTGAGCCCTGGTGCTTCCTGGACTTGGGGTTGGACCAGGCAGCTCTTTTGTCCTTATGCCAAGGGCACTGTCCAGCAGGCACAGTGCAGACCTGCCCCTCCCCTAGGATCCGGGACTGGAGTTTGGTGGCATCAGGTTTTGGCAAGAGGGAAGAGCATCACCAAACCCATAGGTGCATCACAGTAACCACGTTCTGTGGACTGTTAAAAAGATGTACAAAGATCCCACAGGAATGAACCTGTTATGGGCTGAGTTGTATCTCCGCCAGAATTCACGTGTTGAAGTCCTCACTCAAGGATCTCAGGATGTGACTGTATTGGAGACACGGCCTTTAAAGAGAGAATTAAGGTTAAAATGAGATCATTAAGGGAGAAGGAAATGGCAACCCACTCCAGTACTCTTGCCTGGAAAAGCCCATGAACGGAGGAGCCTGGTAGGATACCAGTCCATGGGATCGCAAAGAGTTGGACACAACAAAGTGACTTCACTTTACTAATCCAATATGACTAGTATCCTTGCAAGAAGAGGGGATCAGAACACAGACCCTCACAGAGCAAGGACCTTGTGTGGACGGGGCGAAGGCGGCCGTCTCCCAGCCAAGGACAGAGGCCTCACCAGAAACCAGCCCTGCCGCCGCTGTGACCTTGGATTCCCGGCCTCCAGAATTGTGCGTTGTAAGCCGCCCAGTCTGTGATGTTTTCCTTTGTTATGGCAAGCCTAGCAAGTGGATACCGAACCCTGTTTTCTTTATCCCTTATAAGGGCAGCCCCTGAAGTCACATCAGCTGAATTTCAAGGTTTTATGCATCTGCTCAGCCAACAAGCATTTGAATACTTACTTTTATGTAGAATTTCAGGGGAAAGAGCTGGACGGACTGTATTTATTTACTACTAAAATTCCACAACATTCACGAAAAAATAGAAGGGAATATTAATATTTTTTGGAAGTCAGAAGTCATGTTTAGAAGATAGTATAAAAAGCCATCCATATTCTGTTTTGCTTTTATCTGGATTCATTTTGAACAGAGCATTAAAAACAAAAAGCACTGCTTCTTCTCTCTTTTTCGCATTTTAAAGTGCTGTGTTGGGACTGTTATTTTTGTGATTTCTTGGGTGTGTTTTTTCAGACCATGGGTTATTTTAGCAAAGACGTATGACTTTAACCCAAAAGGACAGGGTTGACAAGACAACAACTGAATGTGAGTCTGTGAAAAACAGCATTTTCCTGCAGAAAAAACAGATGCCAAGGATGGGGCAACCACAGACTAGGGCTCAAGACAGGGATCCCTCGCCTTCCCCAGGCAGCTGCCAGCTCTGGGGCTGTCCCACTGCCCGACCCCACCCCACCCCCAAGGCATTTGCAGGCATCTGTGCAGGTGAACTTGGAAATAGCCACCCCCATAGAGAACAAAGACCTCCCCCCGCAATCCTGAGGCCATGAAAAATGTCAGCATGGAATAAGGAAGCTCCCCGTAAATGATCAAGCACTTCACCCCAAACCTGGTTCCCCAAGCCTCCTTGTGTTCAAATGAGCTCCTGCGTCTGTACACGTGCTTATATCATTTTCCTGAATTATTTCCCCCAATTTTACAGACCTTAGTAAAGCTATTTTTAGACTTTGCTGACAGTTTTTCTGGGCCCACACTATGCATTTCAGCCATTTCCATCTTAACTCTGTGACCTCGTTAGGGGTGTATTTTTGTATAAGCCTGTGGGCCCGGGTGCAGTGACACGCGCTCTATTCTGATTCCAGGATCCCGAGTTGCCCTGCTCTTTCAGCGCATCCTGTGCATCAGAGTTTGATTAGACCTAGAGAAAGGCTGGATCCACTATAGCTTTTCCAAAACAGCCTTAAAACAGTGCTGCTGTTGTAGTTTTTTTTCTTTCCTCAAACTTGATATATAATATGGAATCCTTTACTTTGTTGAAATGGTACAGATTTTTCTATCTTCTTTTGCCCGCCCTGTTCATACAAGTAATTCTCAAATGTCTTACCCAGAGTCCAGGGGTCTTGCTGCTCATGCAGACCACTGCAGCTCTGATCACCTAAATTAATTTATAATCACAAAAGTGGCAGTCAGCTGGTGAGAACACACACCATGTCCAACGTCCAGAGTTAGGCACTTGGATTCTAGTTCCAGTTTATTCAGTGGCAACATTGAGAAGGGGCTTCCTGGCAGGTGCTAGTGGTAATAAACCTGGCTGCCAGTGTAGGAGATGTAAGAGACACAAGTTCGATCCCTGGGTTGGGAAGATCCACTGGAGGAGGGCATGGCAACCCCACTCCAGTATTCTTGCCTGGAGAATCTCTTAGACAGGAGAACCCTGCGGGCTATAGTCCATAGGGTCGCAGAGTTGGACACGACTGAAATGACTTAGCACACACACATGCAGCAGAGAGAAGGTCGTTTTCTGAAAGCTGAGCTTGGGCTGCAGCATCCTGGGTTGGCAGTTCAAGACAGTGACAAGTCCTGGAGCCATCTCCTGGGGTTCGGGCAGTTGAGATAGTGAACAGCTTACGACATTCAATCTTTCGAACTTCTGAATGCGCCTGTGTATCTTGTGCGTGCCACTAATGCTTGTGCCCTTCCTACACTGCGTGTCCCTGGCGGTCAGCCGAGTTCTTACTTGGACACCTCAGGGCGTCTGAGCCCCTGGCAGCCGTTGTGCTGTGAGATACAGTGTGGTCCCTACCAGGGCAACTTGCTGCTGCTCTAGCACCTGTAGGCGCTCCCCTAGCAATGCTGAAGGGCCAGGAAGTTGGTGGCCTTTGGGTCATGATCAGCCCCTATTCTAAAGACAGGTAAGGTGTCTGTTGTGCAGCTCACAGCATATCTGGGGTACAGTCTGTGTCCAGCAGTTAGTAGCCTTCTCTTGTCCCATCTTAACGTGGAGATGTACATGGGGAATCAAATGGATCCTGATTTGCAATTTAGCAAATTCAGCCTCATTTGAATTTGAAATGAAAAATGAGCCTGGGACTCATTTTTGTGGCAGCCTTGGTTCATTCTTTCTCCATTCAAGTGTTTATTGAGTGCCTACTAGGGCTACATAGAGTGCTTGATGCTGGGGTAAATGTGAGCAAAAGCAAGTGTGGAGCCCACTGTCAGGGAGCTGAGAGTCCATAGGATCATGCTGGGCTTGGCTTGGACCACCAAACAAGTGAGTGTCTAATGATAAACAGGACCCAAGCACCCTCATGGAGAAGCTCATGGTTCTATAAGGGCAGATTATGAGGGTTCAGTGGGCCTGGGAAGGCTGGGAGCTGAGTAATTGGAAGACATTAACCAGGTGTGTCCAGGCAGGAAGAGGCACCCTTTAGGGGATGGGAACAGCATGTGCAGAGGCCCTGCACATGGGAGGCACTGAAAGGTCCATGGGGCCTAGGCTCATCCTGCAAGTTCACGCATCCCACAACGTGCTAGGCCCCGAGGACACCTTTGATAAGCACTTGCCCTCGCTCACCCCCTTCCAGCAGGAACGAAGCCCACTGTTCATTGCCCTCGATGTGGCAGCCTCGATGTTGGCCTCATTTTGTAAGGTCGTGACTGTTGGTCTAGGTTTGTGCCAGGCTCTGCTGTAGACATGAGGGATCTGACACCTAATAGGATGGATCAAGCCCCTGCCTTCATAGCGTTTGCCTTCTCTTTGATGGGGGCTCAGCCGTTAATCCAACAAACATGCAACTAGATTATATAACATCAGCAACTAATAAGTGCTGTGAAAAAATAAATGAATATGACGAGGGACCAGGGGGCACCTAGAGGGCTGTGTTACTCCTGGCAGGGGCTCTGGGGAAACTTCTGGGGAGGGTGGGAATGGGCCATCCCTGAATCATAGCCAGAATACCAAGGTTTTCCCTCTCCACTTGCTCCTACCTGCCTGCTCCCACCACACCGAACCAAACCTTCCCAAGGACGATGAAGGGGAAGACAAGAAAGCTAAGAATTCAAAAAGAGATAAAAACAAGCAGAGATCACCAAAATCACATGGTGCAAACACTGATCGCATCAGTAAGAAAATTGTTTCCAGCCCTGATTTGCTTTCCCTTTAAATAGGACATTCAGATGTAGCTTCCCCATAAAATTGATTTATTGTGTGGAAATAATTTCCGTAGCAGGGGAACTAATTTGATTGTGTAGCATAAAGAAAATGTATGTGGGACAATGGGGAAGAATTGAGCCAAAATGAATCCAATATATTTTAATCTCTGCAATACAGATTATATTTTCAATTAAGAAGCTTAACTTGCATGTGTTCAGCCGGCAGGGGCTTCCCGGGGCCCTTTCCGCATGTGTTTATGAGTAATAAGTCACTTAGCATTAGAAAGGTGGGTGATCATTAGCCAGAGATTACCCAGTGGCCTCCTGTTAACATCAAAGTCAATGCCTGCCATGGCCAAGGCTGTGGCCCAGTTCAGGTGGTGAAAAGTGGAGAGATACGAAAAATGGAGCCGTGGTGTTGGCGAGTGCAATTGACTAGACACTATGTGTCAAGGCACTCGAGGTGGCTCAGTGGTAAAGAATCTGCCTGCCAGTGCAGCAGACACAAGAGACACAAGTTCAATCCCTGGGTCAGGAAGATCCCCTGGAGGAGGAAATGGCAACCTGCTCTGGTATTCTTGCCTGGAAAATTCCATGGACAGAGGAGCCTGGTGGGCCACAGTCCATGGGATCCCAAAGAGACACGACTGAGACTGCCAGGGATGTCCCGGTTCTCATTAATCTTAAATCAACCTGTGTGATGGAGCCCTGACTGTTTTATTTTACAGGCAGTGGACTCTGCCTGTTGGGCTTCTAATCAGGGGTAAATAAGGTAGGGCCTGGAGTGCTTCTGCACCTAGTCTGTGCTCACGATTCCTTTCCCTCTCTTCGTCCCAGTGGCTGTCTGCGGAGGACAAGATTCTGGGGCCTGACCTTGCAGACTGTCAAGCTCTGCCTCGCCCCCCTCCCTCTGTAGCACAGACAGAGATGATTAGGGTGAGAGCCTGGAAGAGGTAAAGGGGTCATTTGAAAAAAAACAGAAACAGAAGGAATCTGGCAGGGAAAGCAGAGACAGAGGTGGAGTCTTTTTTTTTTTTTCTTTTAATCTATTTCTAGCCTTTCCAGAAGGCTGGCTAGACACACTGGGGCTGTGGACACACAGGGGCCCGTGCAGCCAGCGAGCGGCTGGGTAAGGAGAGCAGGACCCCCAGGGCTCCCTCCCATGCATGTGGCCGTGTGGCTGCGAGCACGTCAGGTGTGATAGCATCAAATCCAACACCATGGACCCGATGGAGGTCCAGATTGAGGTCAGAGCCGGGCAACGGGGTTGTCCACTGGAGACCAAGCTGAAAAGTGGGCCTAAGGCAGATGGGCTGTGCAGCAGGCCAAGGGAGGGCAGTGGGCCCAAAGGCTGGACGTGAGGAGAGCAATGGAGGAGCTGGAGCAGCCATGGTGACCGGCAGAAGAGACCAGGTTTAAAATTCGGCCTCACGTCACTCCTCTGGGCGTCGATCTGCTTCAGAAATATTTATGGAGTGGTCAGTACAGCTGGGGCGGCAAGGACAGTCCCTCCTCTCCTCGCCCTCCCCTCCCGGGCTCATCTTCCTCTGCCCAGAAAGGCTGAAGTTCTCTTAGACTCTCTGGTTGGCTTCCGCACGCCCTCCCATCTCCTCCTTATTTTGAAATCTCCTTTTCATGTTCTCTATCCATTCCTAAGGATCTGTTTGTGCCTGGACTCAGATCTGGTTTCAAAGGTAGATCCCACCTGTGACCTCACTGACACCAGCGACCCCGAGCCTGAAGCCAAGATCTCAGCCCCTTAGAGGCGCCATCTGTCCCCTCGTTGCCATTCCCGCGGTACGAGATGCCTGTGCCCTCCTGGTGCGCTGGGCACAGGCCTGATCACCTTAGAAACCTCCTGCTCCTCCCACACCCCAGCTCAGTCCGTCACCCCTCCCTGATCATCACAGTCCTGTCACATGGTGAGGCTCAGAGAATGGGGGGAACTGGGAAGTCTACACAGACGTAAGTGTTTAAACCAGAAGTTGGTGAATCACAACCCACAGGCGAGGTCTGCTCGCCACCTTTTGGGGGGCAGGGGTCAATTTTGTTTGTTTTTATGGCCTACAAAGAAAGGGAAGGATTGGAGGCGGGAGGAGAAGGGGACGACAGAGGATGAGGTGGTTGGATGGCATCACCGACTCAATGGACATGAGTTTGAGCAAACTACAGAAGTTGGTGATGGACAGGGAGGCCCGGCATGCTGCAGTCCATGGAGTTGCAAAGAGTTGGACATGACTGAACGACTGAACTGAACTGAACTGATGACCTACAAGCTATAAAACACTTTTTACTTTTTTTTTTTTTTTTTTAGCTAACACTTCTCTGGTATTTAGTCTGGGCTGGCCTGGAACTGAACTGGGCAAGATTCTAAGAACTTTACAATTTTCTTTTCTTTTTTAAATGTATTTTTAATCGGAGGATAATTGTTCCACAATATTGTGTTGACTTCTGCCATACAACAACGTGAATCAGGCCTAAGTGTGCATATGTCCCCTCCCTGTTGAACCTCCCCCCAACCCCTCTAGGTTGTCACAGAGCACTGGGTTGAGCCCCCTGTGTTACACAGCAACTTCCATTAGCTAGCTATTTAACATATGGTAATGTATATTTTTAAACTTAATTTTGTTATTTATTTGGCTGCCTTGGATCTTAGTTGTGGTGTGTGGCTTTAGTTGTCCCTCAGCATATAGTATGTTAGTTCCCTGACCAGGGATCGAACCTGTGTCGCCTGCATTGCATGGTGGATTCTAAACCACTGGCCCACCATGGAAGCCCCAGATTTTACATTGTTAAAGGGTAGAAAAGAAGACGTCAAAATAACATTTCATGACACACAAATATTATATGAAATGCAAGTCGCGGTGTTCATAAATCAAGTTTTATCAGTACACAGCCACAGACAATCATTTGGTTTTTGCCCCAGCAGCAGAGTGGCGCAGTCACAATGAGACCAGATGGCCAGCAAAGCCTAACTTGTTTACTATCTTGCCTTTTATAGAAAGCGTTTGCCACTCTCTGGGATAAACTGTCTAGTGTGGAAAGTGAGGTCTGCTTGTGGCTGAGAACAAGTCAGCACCTAGCAGGGCAGCCGCCCCTCCTCCTGTTTTAATTTGATGTTCGTAGATTTTGTTCTAAATGGCAGTTTCGTAAAGATGTTTTTCTATCTCAACGTAAAAAAGCAATTAGATGTGTTACAGTTGTGAATTTGCGATGCTGCTTCACACAGCGGGCAAGTGGGATGGCTCAGCCTGGAGGAGAGAGACAGTGTTTCTCTCCCCTTGTACCCTGGACTCTTCAAAAGGCTCTGCCCCCTTCTCTGAGGACCTTCCCAGGTTCCCTTCCACCCTCGTCTGCCTTTTAGAGTATCCTGCCCATCCCCTGGGGTGGGATGCAGAAGGCTGGGCGGAGAAGGGGCCCTGGATGAGGGCTTCCCCTTGGGCCCTTCACAACCTGTGCCACAAATTCTGGGTGCCCAAGTGTCATCATATCACATTCTAGATGCCCAGAGGTCATCACCCCCATCAGAGCCTCAGGAATCATAAGAATAATCCAGCGCCATATGTGCACGTATAGAGGGTGCGTTCAGTCACCCCCTCGGGTACAGGGTCCCGCCTTCTCCCCCCATGCTTCCTCCCTCGTCTTGTCCACACCCTCCTGTAAAGTGGAGAACGATGATGTCTGCACCTGCCTCTCCGTACCCTGGAGTTCTGTGGCTCCCTCCAGTTTACCCCAGCCCCCCACCAAGCGTGGTGCCCCCAGCTACACCCAAGTACCAGACTGTGCGGCTGCTTCATGATGTAGCGTGTAAACTAACATTTCCTAGGAAAGCTGGAGACGTGACCTTCCCCGCCTGCTCCTCTAGGCAGGTTTGACTCTGTTCTCAAGGCTCTGCCCCAGCGTGTATTCTTGCTCCATGCCTCTCAGGATGTCCCCTTCCATCAGGGCTGCCTAGCCCATGGATGCTTCTGGGGCTTGAGCCAAGTGCATGGATTTCCTTTTAGCCAGTTGTAGAAAAGTTTTGAGAAAGACTTGGCGCTCTTTAAGACCCAGGTTCGATCCCTAGGTTGGGAAGATCCCCTGGAGAAGGAAACGGCAGCCCACTGCAGTGTTCTTGCCTGGAGATTCCCATGGACAGAGGAGCCTGGCAGGCTATAGTCACAAAGAGTCAGACATGACTGAGCGACTAACACATGGCATGAGAGAAGGAAGACAGGCTGTAGAAACTGTAGTTTCCCTCGTGTATCTTCTAAAAGTCAGCGATAAGTTCTCTATAGAGGGTGCCTCTGTGGTAAGGCCGGGCAGCTCCGCCCATCTGTGGGGTGCCTCCTGCGTGGGGCTGCCTCCATCTGGGCATCAGCCCCAACCTTCTCCACCCGGCGCAGCCCGTGAGCCCTGGGGCGGGGAGAAGGACGGGCAGTCACTTGGCTTCTCGGCTCTGTACCTTCTGTCCGGGGACCTGGCCAAGGGCTGACCCCATGGTTCCCACCCTGTGGAGAGTACCTGAGTGTACAGGTGAGTCCTGGCCCACCAGGTGCTTGCAAGAGTTGCTTGTCCGTGTCAGCTGTCTTGTCCCTGCATGGGATGAGCAAGCTCCCGCTTTTCTCCGATGGTCCATGTCAGAGTCTTTGCCGGAGTCTCGTGTTTTTCTCACTGCTCAGTGATGTCAAAGTCGACATGGAATAATCCCCTGTGCATCTGTCTTGTGCCATCACCCCCAGGGTGAGGGGCCACAGCAGAGGTTAAAAGAAGTGCTGCAGGGAGGGTGCTGGTTCTTCTCTCTTTTTTAAAAAAATATATTTGTTTTTATTTATTTATTTGGCTGCACTGGGTCTTAGCTCTGGCACACAGGATCTTTAGTTAGGGCCCGTGGGATCTAGTTCCCTGACCATGGATCGAACCTGAGCCCCCTGCATTGGGAGTGCAGAGTCTTAGCCACTGGATCCCCAGGCAAGTCCCTGATGCTGGCTGTTGGTTGTCGAGGAGGTGCCTGGGTCCTTTAGCTCTCCCCAGCTTCGCTGTGTGCTGTTACTGGATCAGGAGACAGCCAGTCAACAGAGACGTTTCCCAGGCCCTCGGGAAGAAGTGTGTTGTAGGTGCTGACTCAGAGCATGGTGTAGGAAGAGGAGCCTGCTTCTGACGCCTTCAACCCCTGGACCCGAAATGACAGAGGTGGGCTGAGCAGAAATAACCCATCCAGATTCAGTTGACAACCTAGTACCAGGCGCATCTCCTGGGAGACAGGAAGCAGCCTTCACTGTCATTCTTTGTCATTTCAGGCGTGGCGTTAATTGGGCATTTGTTAACATAGTGTGTCAATATTAGAATTCAGAAGGGACTAGAAAGTTGATTTCCTAGGGGGCAGCTGGAGACGACAGCTCTGCGTGGCCCACACTGAGATTCCAGGGCAGGACTGGGGACCCGTATGTGTCATCTCTCCATCAGCATCCTCTCGAAGCCCATTTTGCAGATGTGGGAGCTGAAGTGCAGTCCTGAACTCTGTAAGGGGGCAAGCAAGCTTTAGTTACTCAGTCGTGTCCAACTCTTTGTGACCCCATGGACTGTAGCCCGCCAGGCTCCTCTGTCCATGGAATTCTCCAGGCAGAAATACTAGAGTGGGTTGACATTCCCTTCTCCAGGGGATCTTCCCGACCCAGGGATCGAACCTGGGTGTCCTGTATTGCAGGCAGAATCTCTACTGTCTGAACCACCAGGGAAACCCAAACAGATAATCATGCCTTACAAGCAAGCATTCTGTAAGACTGGGAGAGAGCTGTACAACTGGGAACTGACCAAAGGCTAGTTCTAGGTTCTTGTTTTTTAGATACCATCAATTTTTCATCATTAAAATTGGATAAAAGGTAGCTACTCACCACTTCACTACCAGGTTATAGTGAAAGAAAGTGTCAGGTCCAAGTCTTCCACACACAGATGTTCATTAAGAAACACGCGCACCAACGA
Organism: Okapia johnstoni; assembly: GCA_024291935.2. Taxonomy (NCBI): domain Eukaryota; kingdom Metazoa; phylum Chordata; class Mammalia; order Artiodactyla; family Giraffidae; genus Okapia; species Okapia johnstoni. Next base: position 83,483,979 of record CM044318.1, read on the forward strand.
TCAATGCGCACAGTCTGCTCTGAGACCTCAGGAAGCACCACATGTCTGTCATTTCAAGGGTTGAGAGAATCATCTGGAGGCAAGATTCATACAAGCTTACAGTCACCATTAGGAGCCAGAGTCCCCTAAACCAGTGACCTGGCACCAGTGCAGAAACTCAAGGTTTGGGTCTCATGTCTCAATACCTGGCACCTTGGAACCAGGCACCATATTCACACAGGAGCAAGCAGAGTCCCTACGGTATTGTAGCTCATCCCTTATCTTGCATAGCCTTGAGTTCCACCAGAACAGGCCATTTCTGTTCAGTATTCATTGAGCAGCCACACATTTCACAAAAGAAAACTGTTTTGAATCATTACTATGCTTATGGGGTTTCCCAAGTGGCTTGGTGGTAGAGAATCCTTCTGCTGGTGCAGGAGACACAGGGTTTGATCCCTGGGTCGGGAAGATCCCCTGGAAGAGGGAATGGCAACCCATTCCATTAGTCTTGCCTGGAGAATCCCATGGACAGAGGAGCCTGGAGGGCTACAGTCCACGGGGCTGCAAAGAGTCGGACATGACTGAGTGACTGTGCACATACATTATGCTAGAATTTGCTTTTGATCAAGGTCAGGCTTAGCCAGAGCACTTGCCTACGCCATCTTCTGGGACGGGCTTTCTGATTAAAGGTTGGTAACCAACTGTCTGCAGTAGCACTTGGAATATATCCCTTCAACTAGTGCTCTCTGTTGAAGTACTTGAGAGTAATCTTCAGACCTCCTAACACTCACATGAGCTTATTGTAGTCCAGCCACTGTTCTAGGCGCTGTCCACATTTTAGATCTTTTCACCTTTACCACGTAGCAGGTCAATGTTCTCTTGTGTCCATTTCATGGACAAGGATATCAGCTCAAGGTTTGCACAGTCTGGATTTCCTCTCAGGCCATTTATCCCTGGAGTCTCTGCTCTAACCCCTATGCTCACCTTCCTCCCAACACCAACCGAGGCTTGACTCCCAGTCTTCCCATCTCATGTCAAGGCTTTTGATGAGAAGGATGCTCAGGGTTGCTTGATGACTGTAGTTGAGGGTGCAGAGGTGCTCATTGTTCTGTCCAGGAAAGAATAAACAAGATCAAATGGTCTTCATGGTAAAAGGTAAACAGATTTTAACTAGAAAGTAGGGAAGGATTAATTAGTTTACAGAGGGAATGGAGTGGAAACTGTTGTTAGAGATCAGAGAAGGTAATTATATCTTTTCTCCTTGAATATCATTTGTTTACATAACAGGCCATATTTTCAGCTTTGTGGGCTCTGTCTTCCTTGTTTGCAACATGTAATTGAACGGCCTGGCTCTGGGCCAGTAGAACTTTATTTACATACACAGGCAGAGGGGTGGACTTGGCCCCTGAGCTGTAGCTTGCTGCCCTCTGAGATTGGATATTGAGCGATTTCATATTTCCTTGCTTAGGGTTATGACACGGGTGTGGGAGATTCCAGTCTCATGCTTGATGCACGGGGCCATGCTATTCTCGCCAGAAAGAAAGCCTCATCTCTAGGATAAACCAGAGGAACTATGTTAATATGAACAGCTGTTTAGGTGATTTTATGGACTGTTTGGGGAGGAAAATCATCATTCAGTTCTTGAGCTCTTGTGTTCTGGGTCGCTACACTGAATCCAGCGAACAAATGAGCTTGGAATCGGACGACATCCTGGGCTTAGAATAAGATCACGCCTTTTAATAGAAAGCGTCACTAGGTAGATTGCAGAGAAGGGGCTCCTGAAAGAGCCACTTCATTCTTGCAAGACCTCCTTCAGGTTGGTTTTTCACGCTTTCGAGCTTCCAACTGCCGCTTCACTAAGCTGAGTCTTTCTTCTTGTCACAAATACTCAGAACAGCAGGAGGGCCAACAAAGGAAAGGGTTTTAAGATGACCGTCTCCCCCCAGCCCCTTTCTCTCTCTGGGGCTTACAGAAGAATAAGAGTGGAAGTGGGATCCAGAAAAACCAGTTTGAGGTAGAGGTTTGTGGTTATCAGTGAAGGTCCTTGGAGACGCCTCTGCTGGAGTGGGGATGGGTGTCTGAACTGATACATAATCATTATGTGGTTGTGTTGCATCACCTGGCAGGGGGGGGGGGTGCAAATATGATAATTAATTGATCTTAAGATTGGGAGATTATCCAGGCAGGCCTTATGTCATCCCAGGAGCCCAGTGAAAGGAGAGGATTTTCTCTGGCTCACGGCAGGAGGAAGGGAGGGTGTGAAGCATCAGAAGGACTTGATGATGGATTTGATGAGAATGAATGCGGTGGCCCATAAGATCAGAGAGGGGACCCCAACTGGCAGCAGACAAGGGGGACATCAGGCCTACAACTGCAAGGAATTGGCTGCTGCCCGGGTGAGCCTGGAAGCCCAGAACCTCCATATCAAAACCCACCTTGGCCAACTCCTGGAGCAAGACCTGCTGAGACCTCAAACAGAAGACCCAACTTAGCCCACAAGGAGTTCTTACCCCTGGCGCTGTGAGATAATGGCTGTTGAAGCCACTGCATCCGTGGTAATTTGTTCCACACTAGCACACAACCTTCAAAGAGGGCAGCCCTCCCCAGGGCACATGACCTTCACATGATGCCCACCCGGATGGAAGCAGGGGCGAGCTGCAGGCCTGGGCTGGTGCGCTGCCCTGCAGCACTGTTAGTCTCAAAACCAGAGGGTGAACCTCACCGGCCACTCTTTCCATCTTGGGAAGTTAGAAAGTTCCCTCCACTCAGCGTTTGAGAGGTGGGGATTCTGAGCCCCAGTAAAATCAAAGAGCGAAATTACAGGATATTCTGCTTTTCTCAGAGCTTCAACACCAGCTGAGCTTTCATGAACACTGGTCTTCTGAACTCTCCTTCGCTCCGTGCATGCTAAGGAGATCCTTCAGAATCTCCTTGGAAATAAATAGCAAAGAAGAAAGCAGAGGCCATCATCTTTTCTATCTATTTATATTAACTAATTAATCTTGGCTGCGCTGGTTCTTCGATGCTGCACGTGGGCGTTCTCTAGTTGCGGCGAGCAAGGGCTACACTCTACTTGCTGCTACGGTCTTCTCGTTGTGTGGCCTCTCTTGATGTGGAGTGAAGTCTCTAGGTGGGCAGGCTTCAGTAGTTGTGGCGCAAGGGCTTAGTTATTCCATAGCCTGTGTGAACTCAGCTCCCGGACCAGGGATAGGACCTGTGTCTCCTGCATTGGCAGGCAGATTCTTAATCACTGGACCACCAGAGAAGCCCCACTTTTTGTATCTTTATCACACTCCGGATAACACCTGCCAACTATTGAGCAGGTAGTAGGACCCAGGGGCTTCCCAGGTGGTGTAGTGGTAAAGAATCCGCCTGCCAGCGCAGGAGACAAGGGTTCAATCCTTGGGTTGGAAAGGTCCCCGGAGAAGGAAATGGCAACCATTCCTGTATACTTGCCTGGGAAATCCCCTGGACAGAGGAGTCTGGCAGGCTACAGTTCATACGGTTGCAAAGAGTCAGACACGACTGTGCGACTGAGCGTGCACACACCCAGTAGGACCCGGGCCATTTGCAAATACTGAGCCCTCTGAGTCCCCCATCCACAGACCTCAATGTAGAAAACAAATTCAGAGATGTTCATTCACTTGCCCAAGGTTGCACAGCCTGAGTGATGGGATGTGATTCGTCACAGAGCGCTCCCAGGAGTACCCCATGTATAGAGGCCCACCAGCCCAGGGAGAGGGGAACTAAACAAGCCATGAGTAGAAGTCGCTGAACACCAACGAGGATGCGGAAATGCAGGAACATCACCAGCTGCCAGGTGGCTCTTCTGGGCACTCGTGTAAGCACCCAGCCCCTTGAATGGACGGAAAACCACGTCTCAGGCTTTAGCCTTTGGCAAATGAGCCTAAAACAAATTACATTCATTTGCTAAATGACGACAGTGTCCGTTAGCAAGTCTTGAATCAGAACAAATTCTAGGCATAGCTAGTATATTCTGAGCGTGAAATAGCTGGAAAGAATCACCCACTTTGGGCAAGTATCTTAGTTTCTCTTAAGAATTTCTGCCCTGAACCCTGCAGTTGGCTCACGGCCTCTGACCACTTCCTGTTTTCCTGGGCTTCCTACAAGGATTCGGTTATACTGTGTTTTATACAAGATACTTGGCCGACTGCCATCGGTAGCAAAGCTCCCAGGGACTCTCAGTGGATTTGAGTGCTTACCCTGTTAAGTGACCACTGTCACATGTCAGGTTAGGTGAGAAAGGACTTGCTAGGTCTTAAACGGCTCTGGCGGATGGTTGTGGTCACTATCAGGTCACTGTGGTCTTTCTGTTTGTTTCTTATCAGGTTTCTGTTTGTTTATATTCATGCTTTTTCTAAATGCCCCACCTGATTCTTTGGCGAGTAAAGGTCAGAAGTTTTTATTCCCAAGTTGTTTTGCTCATCTGTTTGTTTATTTGTGTTTGTTTCGTTTTTAAATCGTGACCCTGAATCGTATAGATGTTGGGGTTGTGGACAGAGAAGTCATGATTCCCGCTGCTGCGGTTTCCTGTTCTCTTTCTTTCTCCTAGTGTAATTTCTTTTTTTTTAAATTGAGGTAAAATATATATTGGGCTTCCCTGGTAGCTCAGATGGTAAAGAATCTGCCTGCAACGTGGGAAAACCTGGGTTCGATCCCTGTCACTCACCACTTATTGTGTGATGTTGTGTGATGAATAGGGAGGCAGGCAGGATTGGCGATGAAGAGGAAAGTAAGATGAAGCCAATGCTGGAGAGTAGAGGGAAAGGGATCCTGTACATCCTGGAAACTTGACCCTGAAATGAGTTTGTTAGTTGACATGCCTGGTTTCCCAAAAGTACAAATGGAGGGAACCTGCTGACTTTGGTTTCCAAATCACTTTTCTCCCAACTCTTGGTAACACCACTTCCTGGTTTAAAGAGGGAAGCTGTTTTCTCTAAGCTTTGGAGGGGGCTTTTTAACATCTTTTTATCAACAACTTTTATTTTCTGATATCAAGAAATAGACATGAGCCCTGGCTCCCTCCTGAAATAGGTGAAGAACTCTCCAAAACCCTGCATGAAGAACAGGTCAGAATTGAAACACAGCTTTTCAGGAGTTGGCAAAACTTTCCATTAAGGACCATGTACCTCTGCAGGCACCGCTGCTCAACACTGCGTTTGTCACGGGAAGACAGCCATGGACAATTTCTCGATGAATGGATGTGGTTGTGTTCTAATAAAACTTTATTTATATCACCTCACACCCATTAGAATGGCTACCATCCAAAACAAGCCACAACAACAAAAAGGCCCTCAAGTGTTGGCAAAGACGTGTAGAGATTGGAGCCTTGCACTGTTGGCCGACTTGTAAGATGGTACAACTGCTGTGAAAAACAGTTTGGCAGTTGCTCAAAAAGTTAAAAATAGAATTGCCACGTGACCCAGCAATTCCATTTCTGGATATAGGCTCAAAAGAATTCAAAGCAGGGACTTGAAGATATATTTGTTCCACCATGTTTATAGCAGCACTATTCCAGGTGGCCTAAAGGGGGAAGCAACCCACGTGTTCATCCATGGATGATGGATTAATGCAATAAAGACAATGTGTCATTATCTGTACAAGTGCATATCATCCAACCTTTAATAGGAAGGGCATTCCGACACATGCTGCAACATGGATGGACCTTGACGATGCGATGCTGAGTGAAGTAAGCCAGACGCGAAATGACAAACACTGTGTGATTCCATTTGTATGAGGTCCCTAAGTGAAGTGAAGTCGCTAAGTCATGTCTGAATCTTTGCGACCCCATGGGCTGTAGCCTACCAGGTTCCTCCATCCATGGGATTCTCCAGGCAAGAATACTGGAGTGGGTTGCCATTTCCTTCTCCAGGACATCTTCCTGACCCAGGGATTAAACCCGGGTCTCCGCATTGTATGCAGACGCTTTACCTTCTGAGCCACCAGAGAAGCTTTTATTAAGATAAGAAATCAAAAACCTTTACAAAATTAAGCCACGGGTTGTGGTTTGGGGGCCGTGCTGTGAAGGATGGAGAGATGGTTGTAGATAGTGTGGGGAGAAACCAGGGGAGCTTGGTGAGCAGTAGCTGGGGGAGACTGCCTGTCCAAGTTACTCCGTCCACAGAGAGGCGTGTGTATGTATATTAGTCAGAACGGTAATCGATGCCATTCACAAGACAACTGCTACATCACAGACATGGAGCCCTCAGAAAAGCCTAGTGATGGACTTTCCTGGCAGTCCAATGGTTAAGACTCTGCCCTTCCAACGCAGGGAGCGGGGGTTCAATCCCTGACTGGGGAACTAAGATCCCATATGCCTCGCAGTGTGGCCAAAAACAAATTACTGTTGTTGTTTAGTCGCTAAGTCATACTGACTCTTTGTGACCCTATGGACTGTAGCCCGCCAGGCTCCTCTGTTCATGGGATTCTGCAGGCAAGAATACTGGAGTGGGTTGCCATTTCCTCCTCCAGGAGATCTTCCTGACTCAGGGATTGAACCCACATTATCTGCATTAGCAGGTCGATTCTTTACCACTGACTGAGTCATCGGGCGAACCCCAAATAAATAAATATCAGAGGTTAACAGTTTTTAAATGTAGAAAATAAATAAATAAATATATATATATATATATATATATATATATATATTATATAAAAGCCCATGAGATCTGTGTTAATGTCCACTCTTCCACGGAGTGACCCACCCCAAGCATCCAGACCATCAGGAAGGAGGTGCTTCCTGAGCGTTAGTGGGGGCTTTGGAGCAGGGTGAGCTCTGAGGCCGTGATGACCCCTGAACTCTCTCAGGCAGGCACTTATGTTGCTCAGACGAGTTAGAAAAGAGTTTGACAAGAGAATGTGTTTCAAGCCCTTGCTGTAAAGTGCCTTAAATGTTAAGGGTCTTAAACCTGGGGAAAATTAACTTAGAAAACATTCTAGAAATAATAGGGGCCAATATGAAAAGGCTACCTCCTCTAGGAGTCAACAGAATGCCATCCTGGAAAAGCCTGGATGGAGCGGTAGAGATCAGTGGCTCCCAGGGGCTCCATGGGAGGGAGAGGTGAGCTGGCAAAGCACGGAGGATCTTTAGGGCAATGACTCTATTCAGTATGATTCTGTCACGGTGGCCGTGTATAACTGCATGTTTGTCCAAAGCCATAGAATGCACAACCCCAAGAGCGAGCCCTAATGAAACTCTGCACTTTGGGTGACGATGATGAATTACTGTAAGTCCAACAATCATGACATGGGTACCACCCTGGTACGGGATGTCGGTCATCGGGGATCCGGTGGAGTGGGGAACTCCCTGTAGATTTCATTCAGTTTTGCTGTGAACCTAAAGCTGCCCTTAGAAATAAAGTCTGTCTAAAAATAAGAGCAACAATAGTAATCATGTGGGAGGGGGTGTGAGGTCAGGAAGAAATGAATCAACCGTGCGCAGACGGTAATAATCGATGAAGCTGAGTGGAGAGTGCATGGGTCTCTCTTGCTGTCTACTTTTTAAAAAATATTTATTTATTTAGGTATTTGTCTTAGTTGGAGAAGTTTCCCTTCTCCAGTATTCTGGCCTGGAGAATTCCATGGCCTGTGTAGTCCATGGGATTGCAAAGAGTCAGACACAACCAAGCGACTTTCACAGTTGTCTAGTTACAGCACATGGGATCTTTGATCTTCATTGCAGCGTGAAGTAGGTACCTTTTTTAGTTTCAGCGCGTGGGATATTTAGTCGCAGCATGCAAAACTCTTATTTCAGCACGTGGGATCTAGTTCTCTGACCAGGGATCAAACCTGGGCCACCTGCATTAGAAGTTTGGATTCTTAGCCATTGGACCATCGGAGAAGTCTTTTGCTGTCTACTCTTGTATCTGCTGGAAATTTTCCTCCGTGCAGCTTAAAAGAACACAGTTAGTTGCAGGGTTGTACTTGTATCATGCTAACCACAGTGATTGACCTTCCTAAGGAAGGCAGTACGTGATTGTGACCGGTTGTGATCTTGTTCTAAGTCTACTAGGAGCATGCTTTCTTGCCTCTCTGAACTTGTATTTCCTGGTTTATAAAATATCAGGTAATTCATACCTCACAAGACTTGTGGCATCAAACACCGTGATGTCTGTGAAGTAGCAACACTGTGTGGAACATGCAAGGTGTTCTGAAGATGCTCAAGCAACAGAAAGTGAGGGGGGTGGTCGAGTGGGAGAGGAAGCGGAGGGCTGTGCTGGGTGCAGCCACTTTCAGGATGTCTAGCCCTCAGCCCGCAGTGGTTCATGGGCAACAGGCACTGTTTTGTTGGGGACTTAGAGAACACACATCCAAAGCACCAGTGCATGGAGCATGTTGGACAAGCAGACCAGGGCCCACTAATCTCTGCTCCAGGACACCCCCTCTCCCGCAGCAGGGATGAGACCATCTTAATTTTGTGCGGATGCTCCCTGGGAATTCTCTGTATGCCCAGGCCTCAGAGACTGAGCATGCATCTCCCAGGGCCAGCCAGTAGAAAGGTGCTTTTCCAACCACTTTGGGCAAAGCATTTTGTTAAAAGATGCAGATTTTTTCCCCCCCAGAGCAACTCTTGGGTGGGTGCCAGAGGTATTTAAGTGCCCTCGGATTGAACTGTACAATCTCATTATATAACTTTGAGTCAGTTCAGAGGAGGAACAAGAGAAGCCCCACAGCTTCAGCCTTTGGGACATGGGGCTTCGCCTTGTGCCCCGGACGCTTGGGGCCTCTCTCCATAGATGCATCTCCCTCTGCAGTAATGAGGCCCTTCTTCTTCCCGTTTTATTGGCAGCAAACACTGGGTAGCAGAAACACAGAAATGCCTGCAGCCCTGTCATAATAAAGTCATTTTAGGGGCTATAACTGTGCCAGGAGCTTCCAGTAGTTAAATTGGTGTCTGATTATGTTCTGCTTTCTGAGTTCCCTTCTTCTCAATTAACACACAGTTGTTCAGGACTGTGCTACTGTGATGGCTCAGGACACACTGCTTTCCGATAGGTAGCTTTGGGGGATGGTCTCCCGTGGAGCTCAGGAGGCATCAGGACCCTTTTGTGCTGGGATACAGAGGGGGCATGGGGGAGAGGCAGGGCCAGTGGGACATCCTCTGGGAAATGCCTGTGGTTGGGAGGCTTGGTCCTCCATCGAATCACAGGGCTTGCCTCCTCTTTGTAGCAAATGCTACTTAATGTTTTGTAAAGTGTCAGCGGAGGTCATAGTGCTCCAATGACTTTGAATTATGTGGCGTACTTCATCCTTACCTTTAATCTCAAAAGTTAAACAAACAAACAAACCCAAACACTTTTGATTCAAAGTTCAAAGAAGCTTAGAGACTCATAGTTTAGTACTTTTATTTGTAGGTTGAAAACAAGAGAATCTCAAAAACCTGAGCAACTTTTGAAGGCCTGGTAACCAAATGTTTACGTGATGTAAAAGAGAGAGAGAGATGGGTAGATAGATGGATATATAGATAGGTGGAAGGATGGATGGATGGATGGATAGATAATTATATGATAGTTAACAGAAGTAGATTAAAACCGTAATTGGATGTGTGTGTGTGTGTAGACGACAATTCATCTCGTATTTGACGCCACTAGGGATTACAACACAGCTCTTTGTTTCCAGCAAATAAATACTCACTGTAGTTAAATATCCAGGTAGAAGAAAAGGAAGTCAAGGAAAACTTCCTGGGTTTGTTTGTTCCTTTGTTTGTTTTTAATCGTATGAGCTTTGGGAATGAACAGTCTCGGTCTCTCAGGGTTTCTAGATTGTTTAAAATGGGTGACATTGTGGGGAGGGTGGTGACTGTGGTGACTCTGACTCTCTGGGGACAGGAGTCACTTTCCAAGCAGAGTGAGATCAAGTTCTTTGCTTGGGGCCATTAACAAGACAATTCGCAGTCACTGCCTTGAATAATTTGAATGTCTAGAGACTGTACACCTAGAACTTAGGGCTTCTGAATCTTTGTAAGATTTGCCCCTGGCTCTCCCGACATTATTTATTTCTTGGGTTTGGTTTTTTGCCTTTAAATTTTTTAGATTTTAAATAAAACCTTTCGTAGGATAAAAATGACTGGAAAGAGCTCTGTGAAAGATGGGCTTACCCTTTTTCTTAATCATTTTGATCCTGTGGGACAGTATCCATGAAAGCATTTAGTTCTCACGCCATTAACTTCATTTTTTAGAAATTACTTCGCGCTCATGGCTTGGCATGAGACAGGACTTGCTCGGTTCACATTCCCCCACCCTGACCTCTCTTTTCTGGCAGGGGAGCAGCAACGCGTGTCTGCCCTGCTCCCTGCCTTCCCCTCGCCGTGTTCTCTGTCTCCTGCAAGCATCTCACTCTCCTGTTCCTGAAAGCTGGGAACATTATAAAGAGCAGACATGTTCATGTACAGTCATGATAGATGGGGGGCATCAACACCAACCCAGATGACCCCACATTATGCTTCTGTGATTCAGGGCTAGGTATTCCCTTCCTGGGCTTCCCTGTGGCTCAATGGTAAAGAATCCACCTGCCAATCCAGGAGATGCAGTTTCGATCCCTGGGTCGGGAAGATCCCCGGGAAAAGGAAATAGCCATCCATTCCCCCTTCTTGCCTAGAAATCCCATGGACAGAGGAGCCTGGTGGGCTATGGTCCATAGGGTTGCAAAGAGCTAGACACAACGGAATGAATAAATAGCAACAACAGGTTGCCGCAAGGTGGCTTCTCACTCCCGTTGAGAGCAGGCTGCGTGTGCGCTTTTGTTGTTTGCCTGCTGGGAGCTCCTGGACATATCGCTGACTTGGAGACACCTCTTAGTGCAGTCATAAATTAATGCATCCATAGATCAGAATATTTCTGCATACATGGAGAGGCCAGAGGTCCTCTCAGATGCTTTGGGGCATCCTGATGTTTACCTTTTACAAGGCAAGGTTCCTTCCGCCCAGGAACTCACTCCAGAAATGGAGAGGAGCATGGGGAACAATGCCCATCCATTAAATGCCAATGCCTACTGCAAAATTTGGTTTTTAAGAACCTCTAAGAGCTGAACCTACAGAGGAAAATCTCAGAATGCAGGGAGAGCCAGGAGCTACCAGATATTTTGGCCTCCCTGAGCCTTCTTGAAATAGGAGGGAAGGGGGCAGGGCACAATTTTTAAAAGAATGATGTAGCCCAAGGGCATAACATAAATTGATTAGAATCAAATGGGTCCAAGATGGCTGACAAGTTAAACTTTAACTGGACCTGGTTCCTCAATCAGCAAGCTGAATGACACACCCAGGGGTGCCTTGACAGTTCCAAGGCACTGTCAAAAGTCCAAAAATTGGGTGGTAGCCCAGTTCCTGAAAATTTCCACTCCTTCCCCAAAATAGTTGGAATAATCCTCCCACTTACTAGCCTATGAAATTACCCAACCCATAAAAACTAACCATGCCACATTTCAAGGCCACCACACTCACCCTCTGTGATGGCCCACACTCTTGTCTGTGGAGTGTGTTTCTCTCTGAACAAATCCACTTCTTACCTATCACTTTGTCTCTCACTGAATTCTTTCTATGGTGAGACATCAGGAACCTGAGCTTCATTAGATCCTGCAACCAGGTCTGTGATCTTAGTTGGAAGCCCGTGGGTTTTGGCTATGTTCGAGTCCCAGTCCAAAGTAAACAGTTTCACTCTGATGTGGGTCAGCCAGCTTATCCGTCCATCATCCGATCCATCCATCCACCCATCTGTCTGTCCGCCTACCCATATTCATCATTTCCTTCTTTTCCTGTGGCTGATACATAGTGAACATCTGTGATGTGCCAGATGTCAATTAGGCATTGCAGCCAGTGGTGAATAAACAGATCCATTCGGGAACAGACTGGAGGGCTTTTCTGTCCTTGAGTGCAATGCCAGCAGTGCCCAGTGTGGACAGGGTCACCAGGGATGCAGAGTGGAGCCCACTTGCAACCCCTTCCCCATCTCATGACCCCCATCCCGACAGACAGGACTTGCTTGTCAGTTCCCTTGAGCCAGGCTGAAGCCCTTCAGTCCAGACTAGTAAGCATCCTGCTGTCTGATCATCTGGCTTAGCTGTGATATCTTTCATAATCATTGACTGAAAGCAGATTGTTCTGCAGAAGCTTCTAATGTGATTTTCGTATTTATATCCCTCAGCTTGATATGTATTAGAAACAATTCATGAATTACAGCAGATAGGAAATATTCTTACCTAAAAGTTAGCCTCTGTGTATGTTCCTTTTTGCCTGGTTAGTTGACTTATCTTCACGTGGACTTGGGCACTGCTAAGATTTTAATCCCATTAAGTGTGGAATGTAGGATATAATGATGGTTCTGTAAAGGTGATGTGGCCTTTGGTACCTGTAGCCTGGGTGGCTCGCCTTTGGTGACAGCATTGATGATGCTTTTGTTCGATCATCCCTTCAGTTTTGTCCTGATATTCCATGTTATTTGTTTCTTTGTCCTGGCTTTTTAAAAAATTTATAGGAGTCTAAATTATAGAATCTCTCTCAGCACCACTCTTTCTCAGCTGTCAGTTCATTAAAAAGTTTTTGTTCAGCCTTCATATTATTTCAACGTGGCATCTTTTTTTTTTTCCCCAGTCATTTTGAGCAATATCTTTATTTAACTAGCTGAAATTGTTCCAGGGTTTAATTAGAAGTAGCATATTGCAACTCTTTGGGTGCTATCTTGAGGCATAATAATAAGCCTGTAATAATAATGCATGTCTAAGTGAACTTGTTATGTCATGGAGGGCTGGAGAGAGGGGCTTCCTGAAACCTCGTAAAGGCCCTAGGGTACTCCAGTGAACAGCCAAGTTCTGAAGCTGAAGGAAAAGTTGAGCGGGGGAGAAAAGATGTTCAAGGCCATAAGCCTAGTGTTTTTGTATTGTGTGATCCCCCTCCCCCCATGACAGGAAGTCGTTTTACTCCTCTGTCACTAGGGGGCAGTCCTCAGGTTGCTGGGGTCAGTGCAGGGCACACCCACAGATGCTATCTGAACACAATTGCCAGCGGTCACCTGGGCCAGGGTAGAGTGTCTTCTCTTGAACCAGGCAACCTACACTTCTAAGGACTGAACACGACACGGGCAACCTCAGCCCAAGACTGGGGGCGCTGGTTAGGCTTGCTAGGTGACCTGTATACACAAGGCTTCCTTCAGGGCTCCGATGGCAAAGTCTGCCTGCAAAGCAGGAGACCGGGGTTCAATCCCTGGGTGAGGAGGATCCTCTGGAGAAGGGAATGGCAGCCCACTCCGGTATGCTTGCCTGGAGGATTCCATGGACAGAGGAGACTGGTGGGCTATACAGTTCATGTGGTCGCACATAGCTGGACAAGACTGAGCAACTAACAGTTTCACTAATTATTATTTTTTTGATCCTGAATCTAGTGATTTTGTCCTGATGCTCGATTAATTTATCAGGATCCTTCAATACCCTGTCTTCAGCTCCACCCCCCCGCCCCAATAAATTACAGCATTCATCCAGGAGAGCTATTTTTCCAGTTTCCCTGGGCATCCTGTAATGGCAGAATCCAGCCACCCTGTGGCTGATGGATGCCGCTGCCCAGGCCATGCTCCTGGTTCCGGACAAGCCAGCATCTCCATGCCCCTCTGTGAACAGGCACTTAAAACACCAGATCCGACTTTCTGGGTTTTGTCTTCACGTCCTCAGGGAAGGATTCAAGTAACTCCGGCCACGTTTTTCTTCAGCCACAGAGAGCAAGCTCCAGGCCATTTTCACACTCGTTTGGTCGTGGATCCCACCGATGGGTCTCTCAGTGAAATGAGGTCTGCACATCCTCTTTTGCGGAGCTTGTGCCAGAGAAACCTGCATGACAGCGAGTGTTGGGCAGGAGGTGGTGGTGGGAGGTGGTGATGGAGACCTCCTTAAATCCCCGGGTGGCCCTGTCCTGGCCCTGTCCTCCTACGCTAACTGGCCTTCAGTGGCTCTGGGACTGTCCAGGCTGGGGACCTTCTCCAGGCATGCGTAGCTAAAGAGATCTATTGTCAGCATCAGTTCCTAGTAAGTAACCTAGATTTCCCTTACACTCTGTGGTTACTTCCTGCTGTCTAAATAGAGGAAGGATAATGAAGTTTATCATCTGTGACCTGATGCTAATTCCTCTTGCATCCTGTCTTTGTGCAGAGGGAGAAGGGTCATTTAAAAAGAAGGATCCGAACTAAGCTTTGTTGTAAACACTCTCCAGAGCAATGAGACAAATCTGAATGAAAACGCTTGCGAAAGGCTGAGCACCGGAGTCACTTATGACATCCTCGAGTTGTATATTTCATTATGGAAAAGTAAAAGTCAGGGTATGGAAGGATGTGATACTTTGTTCTGCGTGCTCACAATGGTACTGCATCGGTGAATGGATGAATTCAAATTCCTGCTGGAACTCTTGTCAATTCACTCTCATATCTACTAAAGCTTTTTTCATTTAAACACGTAAACAGTGACTAAAATTAGCATTTGGCGGACACATGATGCTGCCGCTGCTGCTCACTCTTACTTTCGAGGTTCCATGATTTTTCACCTATTGATAAAAAATAAATGCTGCTGCCGCATCAGTAAATAAAGGAACTGTTTCACCCATCAAGTCACCACATTACAGCTGTCCAGGGCAGTGAGCCCTGAGGGAACCCAGGATGAGAAAGCGCAGGACACTGGCCCCAGAGAGCTGAGGTGCAGATCAAAGGAATGATTTGCTTGATCCCAGACTCACATCTTCCCATATATAGAAAAACCGATCAATTCCTTAACTTGGGATAATCAGGTTTCCTTTAATTAACAGTAATCTTCTGAAGTTCTGACTGCCTGATCTTTGTTGCAAAACTACCGTGTATCCTAGCCGTCTCTCAGAGCAATGTGAGATGCTATGTCCCAGGCTTAAGTCCTCAGTTTTTTCTGCCAAATGAAACATGATTCTCACCTTTTTCAGATTGTTCTGCATTTTTTTCCAGTCTACATACCAAATCAATCCAGGCCTGATCGTGTGTAACAGCGCTTTTGAGTGCTTAACTTTAAAAAGCCAGCTAAGCAAAGACCAGTTTTGTAATATAACACTAATACATTGTGACTGGAGAAAAGATTTAATTTGCACCTCTTCTTTTTTTTAAAAGAAACAGGTTTTTTAGTGATAGTTTTCATATATTACTTTCAGACTCTGTTATTTTGGTCTGTTTCTTTTATTCTGCGTGTGCTAGTTTCCTTGATTAATTTGGTGAACATCTGCATATAATTCTCTGGGCTTTGCATTGGCAAAACTTCGCAGCTTTTCACAGGACTTAGAGAGTTCACCTGCCAGACAGTCTCAGATTGTAGCTAATTGAAATGCCAAACCTCCAAAGGTGCCAGAGCAAAAGTGTGTAATTATGTAATTTTCTCTTGATCTTTCAGAGTCTTCCTGCGAGCGATTAATCAGTATGCGGATATGCTGAACAAAAAATTTCTGGATCAAGCCAACTTTGAGCTGCAGGTGAGAGAAGGGGTAGACACGACCTTTGTTGGGAAGTCATGTTAAAACAAATGGCTGGCCTGAGCCCGTATCTTATATTTCTAATCCTTGAACTTAATCGGTTTCCCATTTAAGGTGTGGAAATGGAATTTACAATATGTGCTATTGAAACCCGGGGATTGAAAATGATGCCTTTGGGGTATTTGCTCAATTTAGCGAGGAAGGAGATGGAGCTGTTTCAGAGAGAAAGTCTTGAATCAGAGTGACAAGTAGGGACTCTCTGAGCAGGGAGGCGGCGAGTCTCAGTCGGCGTGGCTGCCAAGATTGTCTCAGGCGGTCCTAATGTGATGAGAATCAGCCTGGGAGGCACAGTGGGTCTGCATCACTGAGCCCAGCTTGCGCGTAGAACTCGATTTTCCCCTGATATATTCCCTGCTGGCTTTGCGCTGCCTGAGGTGGCCTTTACAAGGCAAAAGGTCCCAGCCCCTCAACAGCCCTTGGCTGTGGTCAGCTGATCCTCCCATCCAGGCTCCTCCATCCATGGGATTTTCCAGGCAAGAGTGCTGGAGTGGGCTGCCATTGCCTTCTTCCATGATACTGAGGTCACTCTTCCTGGATCCAGTGCTTGTGGATTGCGTGCATATGCGTGTGCATGTGTGTATGATTTAACTGATCGATTGATTTTTGCATGGCATGATTTCTTACTATGCATCTGCTATTTGGGACTCTCATTCCCACTGAACTTCAGATATATTTCTGCTAATCATATTTTTGTTATTGTTTAGTTTCATTTACTAAAGTTTGCAAATCAAAGCATCAGGTACAAACAGGTTTTTAGTTTCCTGGGTAGGATTGTTCACGGAGAAAGAACCTAAAGCACTTTAGGTACACGCAGAGGGTGGCCCTACTCAAACCCGGGTTAGCAGATAGCAAAAATTAGACACCCATCTACTTTCCCGTTCTCACTGGCGTCTGAAAACTCAGAGCTGAATGTGATACTCGGTTATTAGATTAAGTTCTTAGGTGCCTGTGCCCTTATTTCTTGTCTCAGTTTTTTATTTTAATGTTTTGAAAACTTTTTATTTTGTCCTGGGGTATAGCCAGTTAACAAACAATACTGTGATAGTTTCAGGTGAATAGCAAAGGACTCAGCTGTGCAGAGTAACGTGTCCGTTCTCTCCCAAACCCCCCTTCCGTTCTGGCTGCCACATGACATTGAGTCGAGTTCCCTGTGCTGTATACAGTAGGTCCTTGTTGGTCATCCATTTTAAATATAGCATTGTGTACCTGTTCCCAAACGATGCCTTCCCCCCATCCTCTCCTCAGCAACCATGAGCTCATTCTCGAAAGCTTGAGTCTGTTTTCTCAAAAGATTACACTGCTTTCATAGGTTCTCTGATTAATGTTTCTTAAATCAACACAGAGCCAGGCTGTCAGTAAATTCATCTGTATCATTTTATTAAAGTAGAAATGTTTTATCAGCATTATAGACTATAAGTATGTAGTAATATATCAGGTACTGTGTATCTGGAAATGTTACTGTTTTTCAGTTTAAATTTCTTTTATTATTTTCTCTGCTTAATGTTTGTTATCACGTCCTACTACACAGACGCATTCTTGTGAAATATTTGTGCAACGTAAATCAGCATATTGAATAAAATAAGAAAGCCCCCTTCCCATTTTTTACCCTTTTCTCCCTCTGCTGGGAAACTTTTTTCTTTAATGTCAACAAATATTTATTCATTGCTTAGTATCTACCAAAGAGTATTTTTTAACCATGGGGTGTAGTTGCTTTCAATGTTACGTTAGTCTCTGCTGTACAGTGAAGTGAATCAGCTGTGTGCTATGATGTGCTGTCACTGCAGTCATGTCCAACACTTTATGGTCCCATGGACTGTAGCCCACCAGGTTCCTCTTTTCATGGAGTTCTCCAGGTAAGAATACTGGAGTGGGTTGCCATGCCCTCCTCCAGGGATCTTCCTAACCCAGGGATCGAACCCATGTCTCTTATGTCTCCTGCATTGGAAGGTGGGTTCTTTCCCACTAGTGCCACCTGGGAAGCCCAGCTGTATGTTTTTGTTGTTTTCAGCCGCTAAGTCGTGTCCAGCTCTTTCTGACCCCACGGACTGCAGCATGCCAGGCTTCCCTGTCCATCACCATCTCCTGAATGAGTTTGCTGAAACTCATGTCCATTGTGTTGGTGATGCCATCCAACCATCTCATCCTCTGTTGTCTCCTTCTCCTCCTGCTTTCAGTCTTTCTCAGCATCAGGGTCTTTTTCAATAAGTCATCTCTTCGCATCAGTTGGCTAAAGTATTGGAGCTTCAACATCAGCATCAGCCCTTCCAATGAATATTAACTATATATATACATGTGAAAAGAAAGTGAAAGTGTTTGTTGCTCAGTTGTGTCCAACTTTTTGTGACCCCATTGGACTGTAGCCTGCCAGACTCATCTGTCCATGGAATTCTCCAGGCAAGAATACTGGAGTGAGTAGTTATTCCCTTCTCCAAGGGATCTTACCGACCCGGGGATCAAACCCAGGTCTCTTTACATTGCAGGTAGATTCTTTACAGTTTGAGCCACCAAGGAAGCCATATGTATACATATATCCCCTCTTTTTTGGATTTCATTCCAATTGCTGGTTAACTTTTAGAATAATTGTTGTGTGTTATCTCTGAGGCTTCTTTAAGCATGTACAGTTGACCCTTGAACAGTGCAGGAGGGTGGGGGAAGGTGGTTTATCTGAGTATAATTCAACCAACAATGGACTGTGCAGTACTGTAGTATTTGCTACTGAAGAATATCTGTAAGTGGACTCAAGTAGTTCACACCCAAGAGTCAGCTATATGTTGACCAAGAGTCAGCTATATGTTGACCAAGACCTTGATCCTTTTGGCTTTAAGCATGAATGGGGTCATGCCCTCTGTGGTTTTCAGTTCTGTCATATTCCACAGTGTAAATGCATCAACACTGGTGCAGGCATTCCTGCACTGATGACCTGCAGGCTTTTTCCAGTTTTTCCCCTGTCCAGGCAATGCTTCCGTAAACAGTGTGACATAGGCATCTCAGGGCAGCACTGCTGGTTGCTGGAAGCATAATTGCCAGACTGGATGGTAAGACATTTTAAGTTCAATGGACACTGATAAATTACCGTCATAAAATGCTCTAGCAATTTTCAGTCTCACCAGCCTTCTCTGAGAGGCATCATTGTCTAGATCTTCTCCAACACCAATTTCTTTAAAATTGTTGATTCTTATTTTTGTTGATATTTCTGATTGCTCGTTGGGTTGAGAGTACTCACTGGCTGTGAGGATTTCTAGTATGAACTGTCTGATCATTTTCTCTACTCATTTTTCTGTTGTGCTATATGTCATATTTTTTGTAAGTTGAAATTCTTGATA
Organism: Okapia johnstoni; assembly: GCA_024291935.2. NCBI lineage: Eukaryota > Metazoa > Chordata > Mammalia > Artiodactyla > Giraffidae > Okapia > Okapia johnstoni. The sequence continues at coordinate 83,502,819 of CM044318.1, forward strand.
CAGTCTAGTTATGGGTTTAGGTTTATCATAAAGAAATATTTAATTTTTCTGTAGTCAAATTTGTCATTTCTTTTAAATGGCTTTTTGGGTTTTGTTTATTTATATTTTCGCTTGCCAAATCCTTCTTTGATTATAAATTTAACTGTTTTGTTTGTAGTTGGTATCTGATAATGCTTTGTATTTCTGCTTTTTAAAAGAAAAATCTTTCTAACATTGAATCTATCTGTGATTTCTTTTCCTTAACCATTTTTTAAAATCAAAGTATAGTTAGCTTCAGGTGCACAGCAAAGTGACTCAATTTTATGTATCTATATATAGATTTATATATTCATATATCTAGAATATATATTCATATATCTAGAGTGTAACTTTACTTTTCCCTACATGATTTTATGAATAAGTTATTCTTTCCCAATGATTTGAAATGCCACCTAGAAAACCCACAATTACAGATGCATGTGTATATCAGTTCTGTTTTTTGTGTTATTAACTATGGGTTTTATACCCAGCTGGTAGAGCCAGGTCTTCCTGGTTAGGGTGTTATTGCAAAATTATTTTGACTTTTTCCACATTTCCTCTTCAATGTGAAATTCCAAATCACCTTGTTAAACTTTTTAAACATGCTGTTTACATTTTAAATGGGTTCTGTTGAGTTCATAAAGGATTGTAGTGAAACTGTAACAGCATTTGGGAGAATACTTGGCAGTATTTATCTTTTCCCATCCCACACAGGACTATCTGTGCCTTTTTTCATGTTCTTCATTAGGTTTTCTCCTTTCATCCATGTAGGTCTTGCCCGTCAGGTGCTGAGCCAAACACACAGATGGCTGTGTATTTCAGGTGTGACTGCTGAGAGTGTGTCTCATGGGTTATGGCTGCCCCTGTGCACTGTTTTCATGCATTTGGTCCTCTGGAAGCTCCCCTCATGCCCAACACTTGGCTGCAGTGAGCTCTTTTGGCCCTTATCCCTTGACAGGTGTGGTTTGATTGCTCCAGCCTAGGAGGTTCTCATCCTGCCATATCCCGGGGGAGGCTCGGGTGCTGGATGGCTGGGACTGGCTTCCGCAGGTGCTCCAGGCAACAGGTCCTCCCCACAAGGCACATTTCTATGTTTTGATGACCCAGTGTTCCCAGACACTTCCTTCTCCTTTAAACTACTCCTCCCTACGGGCTGCTACTCCTCCCTCTGCGTCCCTCTGCCCCTCCCCAGTCTGCTTCTCATTTCCGGCAAGTACAGCGCCAAGAGCTCTTATTCTCAACATTCTCCTAGTGAGCTGCCAGCTTGACATCCTATCACCTCCCCCATCTGTAGTGTATATTTCATACAAACAGAGGCCTTCCCCTACATAACTAGAGTTAGACCACCACACTCAAGATGCTCACACCATTATCACCGCTCACCAGCCCCCAGACCACGTTCAAGTTCCATTGACTCAATCACAGAACTTGTTGCTTCTCAGGTCAGCATCATGAATGCTGTTAGTTGTCACAGCTCAAATCATGCATAGCTTACAGGGATTTTTTTTTGTTTGTTTGGTTGGTTGGTTTTTTGTCTTGTTTTTTTGGCTGCAGTGCACACGACACGTGAAATCTTACTTCCCCCACCAGGGATGAAACCCATGCCCCCTGCAGTGGAAGCCCAGATTCTTAACCACTGGACTGCCAGGGAAACCCTTACAGGTTTTTTTAATGTTTGTATTTTTATGTGATTTTTAAATTTTTTGTACTTTATTAATGGGTAGTTTTAAGTTCACAGCAAAATTAAGAGGAAGGTACGGAGATTTCCCTGAGACGCCCTGCCTCCAGCACCCAGAGTCTCCCCCGCGATCAACATCCCCTACCAGATGGTGCATTTGATGCAACTGCTGGACCCACACTTACCCATCATAATCCCTGAGTGCTTACTTTGCATCAGGGTTCCCTGGCAATGTGTTGTCCATTCTTTGGGTTTGGACAAATGTATAATGATGTGCATCCAGTTTCATTGCCCTGAAAACCCTCTGTGCTCTTCCTACATACCTGCCCTCCCTGGGTGTTCAGTTTCCGTGTGACTTTAGTCCGCTCCAGGCTTGAACAGCTCCTCACTCTTTCTAGGCTGTCCTGTCCTCCACACATCTGCAGAACACAGGCCTGGCTTTGCGGACCGCCCCACACTTGGGCCGCCTCACGTTCCCCATGCATAGACGCAGGCTGCACCCTGGGAGAGAGACATCACAGAAGTCATCACCCCCCCTCCCCCAGGCCAGATGCTCCCAGCTCCTGGGGGCTCCCAGTCCTGCTCAGGCTCTACGGTGGCCGGGGGAGTTTTGAGGTGAACAGCAGTTAGCCTCCTAGTTCCTCAGGGTATGAAAATCTCCGTGGGTTCCAGTCTTGCTTTACAGGTGGACATGCTGAGTCTCCAGGCACGCCATCCACAAGGGAACCTCCTTGTTCAGGGTGTTCAACTACACTGTTCCCCTAAACATCTCCTGGGGGGAGGTGGTTTAGGTTACCTGTAGCTCAGCTGTCGTCCTGGCCATGTGTGAATGAAGGGGAGGAAGAAGGAGTCAGTGAAGCTGGCATTTAAAAAGACACATTTGTATTTCTGGTCATGCTGTTTCTATGAGCAGCAGGTATGCATTAAAATACGTTCTGGGTCCTGCTGTTATGGTGACCCTGACCCCAACATGGCCAGAGACCCCCTGCTAGAGCTGTGAGAAGAGGGCATTGCAAGGGATGGGTGGGCGTCAGGGCAGCTGTTAGTTCCGAAAACAAAAGAAGAAACTTGTGCTTTACTGATCTGAGCCACCCTGTTTATTATACTGCATCGGCCAAAAAGTTTGTTCCGGTCTCTTCCGTGACACCCTATGGAAAAACTTCAATGAACATTTTGGCAACCCAATAAAAAGGCCTAAATAAAAGAGGAAGTTCCTTGGTGGGCAGGTTTTGGCAACCCAATGAAAGGGCCTAAATAAAAGAGAAAGTTCCTTGGTGGGCAGGAAACACTGTGGCTTGTGAGGCCTGGGGTGGACCACTGGAGACCCTTGTTCTGGTTCACCTTGTTCTGTTCTGCATTTTCTGTGTTTTGGGGCAAGTCTCTGAACCTCATCTGTGAGCGAAGGGGACCAGCACTTACTTGGTTCCCTGGCAACCAAGTGAGATGCTCTAGTCCTGGAGAAATGCCAGTTATAAAGAGTAGAAGATACATGAAGCCTTTAGCTACATCCATGCTTGAAACTTTCCACTTACTTCTCTGGTAACTGAAGATAGTTATTGTCAACACCTTATTTTTATGTAACTCTTTATAATCATCTCACTTGATGCAATAATTATTACCTGTTTATGATTCCCTGGTGACTCAGATGGTAAAGAATCTGCCTACAATGCAGGAGACCCAGGTTTGATTCCTGGGTCAGGAAGATCCCCTGGAGAATTCTTGCCTGGAGAATCTCATGAACAGAGGAGCCTGGCAGGCTACAGTCCATGGGATCCTAAAGAGTTGGACACGACTAAGTGACTAACAATTTCACTTTGACCTCTGTTTGCAAGTTAGTGACTGAACAACAACTGTCCTTGAAATATGAACTATTGGGTCTTTTTACGTTGTTCTCAATTGTCTAGTGTTTATATATATTTTTAGTATCATAAAAATGATAAATTATAGAAATCAATATACTGTTAGGTAAGGGGCTCCATAATATAATGTTAATACATTATTGACCCGAGATGTATTATAGCCACAGGTATTAGCTTCTGCAAAAGTCCCCTGGTCAGTAATGTGTTAATAAGAGCTAAAACGTATTACATGCTCATCACCGCCTGCTCGGCACCGCTGGGGCGGGGGGGCTAGGTATCTTTATTCCTTCAATCATTCAGCAGCCCTATCAGATAAGTACTGTTGAAGTTCCCGCTTTATCTGTGGAAACCAAGGCACAGAAAAATTGGGTTATTTGCCCTAGTAAGTGGCCGAGCTGGTGGGATTTGAGTACGTGCAGTCAGAGTCCACACTCAGCCCTGAACCGCACTGTGGGTGGCCGGTTAGCCATGTGCACGTAGAGGACACAGCTTTTAAACATCTCACAGGCATGCGCTGGGCAAACGCTAAATGTCTCGGAGCGTTTTTGAGATCCTGTATGAATCAGTTCAACACTTTAGCATCTCCTCTTTTTGGTTTTCAGCTGTGGAACAACTATTTTCACCTGGCCGTTGCTTTCCTCACTCAAGAGTCCTTGCAGCTGGAGAATTTTTCAAGTGCTAAGAGAGCGAAAATCCTTAACAAGTAAGTCCACGCAGCTCCGGATTCATGGGCAGGAGCCTACAAGTCTATTAGCATCATCTTCTCATGGCCTCTAAGCCAACTTGGTACCAACTGAGATGTCATCGTGGTGTAATGAGAGGGTGGTTTCAGATCATGAATTGGGTATTGCCTTTTCTAACCCGTGAGTCCAGGTCGAAAATTGCCAGATTCCTTCTGGTGGGTTGTGGGTCCTTGCCGTTCAAGATGGTTAGCGCCACACAGAATGGGAGTTTGGGGACGTAATTGCTGTTGCTGTGTGCTGTGCTGATGTCAGGCCACGTGTGGTTTGTGTGTGGCTCAATTCTCCAGTGTTGCTTCGAACAAGGAAGCTTCTGATGGAAGCTGTTGCATGTTGGCAGTGTGGGACAGCCCATCGTGCAGTGGTGAGTTGTCTGGGGCTCCTTCTTTGCCAGAGATGACCCTGGTCCTCTTCCAAGCAGGAGATCTGAAGGGCTTGACTCGCCCTTTTATTATCCTAAGAACCTCTCAGAAGCCCCAGGAAAGACAAGATTCCTACCTGGCTCTTTCAGCACTGCGTCCTGAACAGCTCCTGGTCCAGGATCAGGAAAAGAACCCTTGCATGGGGTTCTTTGCAACCCTTGGGCACTCTGAGGACCTGTATCTTCTTTCTGCCTCAGTTTCACCAGCATCTCAGTTCTATGGGTGCTCAGAGGGAAGACAGTGAACCCTCATGGGGGACCTGTTCATTGATACATCAGTATTTCATCAGCACATCACGGTGCTGAGTCAGCCATCCCTGTTCATCATTTCGTGATCCTTCTGTGCCATGCTGTTCCAAGGCGTTGCCAGCCTGGTGTCTGGAGGTTAGAGATTCCAAGGTGTCTCCAAAGGGCAAAGCTGCTCAACCGTCCTTGTATCCTGGGAGCAGGTGTCTCCCTCATGGAAGTGAGGTTGGGATCCAGACAGCTCCAGCTGACAGTGGGGCCCAGTCTTTACCAAGCTCCCAGCACAGCTTACCCTTAGAGATGCCTGCGGAGAAAACCTATGTTTAAACCGGAAATCTGCCTGAAAAGAGCTGGGTCTCCTTCACGCTTTGGAGGATAGAATCGATTGATTCTGAGCGTTCTTCAGGTCAGGGTGCAGCCTTTCTTCTGGGCCCTTTCCTTGCTGCTGCAAGAGCTCTAACGTTCAAGCTAAAGCAACGCCAGGAAATGGGCCTTAAACACCGAAAGAGATGTTTGCTTCCCCATCACACTGTACCTTCTGAGCTTCAGAGCCACAGAAAATTAAACATGGCCAGCTGGTGTCTGCCCTCCCTGAGCTGGCAGAGCCTCTGATCAGGATTTTAGAATTCTCTGTCTCACAACCATCAGAGGAGAAATTCCAGGTTTCCCCTTTGACGTTGTGCGAAGGGTTGACTCATTGGAAAAGACCCTAATGCTGGATAGGATTGGGGGCGGGAGGAGAAGGGGACAACAGAGGATGAGATGGTTGGATGGCATCACCGACTCGATGGACCTGGGTTTGGGTAGACTCCGGGAGTTGGTGATGGACAGGGCGGCCTGGCGTGCGGTTCATGGGGTCACAAAGAGTCGGATACGACTGAGCGACTGAACAGAACTGAACTGATGGATCCCCCGAGGGAAAAAGCCCCAAGCATGCCAGAAGGTGTCTTTGCAGGAGTGTCTCAGCTTGGGTGCAGCCTGAGGGGTCCCCTTCCGGGGCTGCCAGCTCAATGTGGAGCTGTGACGGGCCCCTGAGGAGACCACATTTCCAGCGTCTGTGATGAAGCCTCTTGGCCTACAAGGCCGTGTGGCTAAGATTCGAGGCAGGTTCATATATGCATGTTGCATTTTCCCTGCCTCTTGCTGCACCTTAAACACTATCATCCATATGCAATTTTAATTTCTAAATAGCAAAACCTGCATAAGAAATATTAGGAGAGTTTCCACATTGTTAAGTGGCTATGCTCCAATACAAGATAAAAAGGTTTTTTTTTTTAAAATACATGATTGAAGTAGAACCCAAGTGCCCCCCAGATGCCTTCACAGCCTGGAGTTGGCATGTGGTGGTGCTCAGCCTCAGTGGTGAAGGTGGCTGAGTGGTTTACTAGAAAGCATCATGCCAGCGGACAGCCAGTCCCAAAAGGGACCATGGGGTCCTCAGGGGTGTGGCCCCCTCTCCAAGCAGAGATGCTCTGCGTTGTTGCAGCATGAGTGAGTGTCCGAGCCTGGAGCACCTGGGACCTGGAGCAGGGCTGAGGGACCAAGTGACACAGGGATTAACCCCAGTAGTCTGGGCAAATGGCTGGGTGCTGATGTCCAGCACAGTGGACATCATAATGCAAGTGGCTACTTTTTTCTAGAAGGGAAGACCAGGAGTCTGAAAGTGGAGTTGTGCCCACCCGTTTAATCACCTCTATCTTCCCATCAGCCTGTCTGCTGCTGCCGGGTTTGTGAATCCAGCCAAGGGGCACTGTGGAACCCACACACCCCCAGCTCCTCTTCCTCTCTGCAGGCCCCTCAGCTTCTCACATCTTCCTGGTCAACAGCACTGTGGTCCAGAACAACAGAAAATGCCAGGGTCAGAAGATCTGCCTGTTCGTTCCCTCCTGTTCAGCTGCGTGTCCTCCCGATGACCTAGGTTGGGGAGATAATTAGGATATTTATTCCAGAGGCGTTCCCCAAAGCGCACGGGAGTAACATAAAAGAGTGGGCCATACCGTGCAGAGCGCTGATTATGTCCAACCCAAATTGAGTACAAGATTTGGCAATGAACCACGAAATAAATAACCCTTAGGAATCCAAGTCCATAATAAGAACATTTAACTGACTCCCCTTCAGACATCCTTGGAGCTAGTGACTCCTAACAAAGGACAGAGAAGTCGGCAGAATGCTAAACCTGACCGTCATTAATCCCCCCGCCTCCATCCCGCCACGCACTTTGTACGTTCCAGGGGCTCAGCATATTTTGGGTCCAGTGTGAAAGAGCTGCCTTAGAATTAGCAGCCAGTGTGGCCATTTTAGTCTGTAAGACATCATGTGTCCTAGTGTGGACCGTGGAATGGTGTGACTGCCAATGAGCTTCTGTGTTCAGAGGCAGACTTCTTTCTGAAAGAGGAAGGGGCTCATGAATGGGCCTCCAGCAGATCTAAGCATAAAATGCTCATTGACAGCTGTCCGCTGAGAGGGTAATGCTTGCTGGCCAACCCCTGCCTGTTCTTAGAGGACAGGTTTCACTACTGGACCAAATACCATATTTAAAAAAAAAAAAAAAATCATTATCTTTCCAAACGCTGGGTTCTAAAACATTAGTGAGGAGTTCAGTTTATACACACTGTTGTACACACAACTTTTTAGGGGAAGTGAAAGGGAAAAGTACACGGTGACAAGCCTTGCTTTGCATGTGACCTAATCAGAAGCTGTGGTAGAGCGTTCCAAATTATAAAAGAAAATATGATGTTTAATTTGTGTTTGTGCTATTTTTTCCCCCAAGAGGCTCAAATTATTACAAATAAATTCACTATATAATAAGAATTAGAAGGGAACCAGAGGAGATAGACTCAACAAGCTGTAACCTGTGCCAAGGTCCTTTTGACAAAGTTAAGTGAACTGCTTTTGACTTGCTTACATTAGTGATACTATATCCCTTTTCTTTTATTTGAAGTATAGTTGATTTACAATATTTAGTTTCTGGTATATAGCAAAGTCTTGCTGGGGCTTCTTCTTTTCCCTTGGACGGGGGTATCTTTTTTTGGTGGGATGCAACATTCTCCTGTACATGCTTGTTCAGCAGCGAGTTGTAATTTTGGAGTTCTCACAGGAGAAGATGAATGCTCTAAGCCTATAGGAGAAGCTCTATACAGTCAGCTAAAGCAAGATTGGGAGCTGAATGTGGCTCAGATCATGAACTCCTTATTGCCAAATTCAGACTTAAATTGAAGACAGTAGGGAAAACCACTAGACCATTCAGGTATGACCTAAATCAAATCCCTTATGATTATACAGTGAAAGTGACAAATAGATTCAAGGGATTAGATCGGATAGACAGAGTACCTGAAGAACTATGGACAGAGGTTCCTGACATTGTACAGGAGACAGGGATCAAGGCCACCCCCAAGAAAAAGAAATGCAAAAAGGCAAAATGTTTGTTGAGGAGGCCTTACAAATAACTGTGAAAAGAAGAGAAGCAAAAGGCAAAAGAGAAAAGGAAAGACATACCCATTTGAATGAAGAGCTCCAAAGAATAGCAAAGAGAGATAAGAAAGCCTTCCTCAGTGATCAATGCAAAGAAATAGAGGAAAGCAATAGAATGAGAAAGACTAGAGATCTCTTCAAGAAAATTAGAGATACCAAGGGAACATTTCATGCAAAGATGGGCACAACGAACGATAGATATGATTTAGACCTAACAGAAGCAGAAGATATTAAGAAGAGGTGGCAAGAATACACAGAAGAACTGTACAAAAAAGATCTTCATGACCCAGATAATCATGATGGTGTGATCACTCACCTAGAGCCAGACATCCTGGAACGCAAAGTCAAATGGGCCTTAGGAAACATCACTGCGAACAAAGCTAGTGGAGGTGATGAAAAGGTTTTGTTTTTTTTTTAAAAAAATGCATGATTGAAGTAGAACTCAAGTGCCCCCCGGGTGCCTTCACAGCCTGGAGTTGGCATGTGGTGGTGCTCAGCCTCAGTGGTGAAGGTGGCTGAGTTGTTTACTAGAAAGCATCATGCCAGCAAACAGCCAGTCCAAAAAGAGGCCTTGGGGGTCCTCAGGGGTGTGGCCCCCTCTCCAAGTGGAAATGCTCTGTGTTGTTGCAGCAACTGAGTTATTTCAAATCCTAAAAGATGATGCCAGCAAATTTGGAAAACTCAGCAGTGGCCACAGGAATGGAAAGGTCAGTTTTCATTCCAGTCCCAAAGAAGGGCAATGCCAAAGAATGTTCAATCTACTGCATAATCGCACTCATCTCCCATGCTAGCAAAGTAATGCACAAAATTCTCCAAGCCAGGCTTCAATGGTACATGAACCGTGAACTTCCAGATGTTCAAGCTGGCTTTAGAAAAGGCAGAGGAACCAGAGATCAAATTGCCAACATCCACTGGATCATCGAAAAAGCAAGAGAGTTCCAGAAAAACATCTACTTCTGCTTTATTGACTATGCCAAAGCCTTTGACTGAGTGGATCACAACAAACTGTGAAAAATTCTTCAAGAGATGGGAATACCAGACCTCCTGAGAAATCGGTATGCAGGTCAAGAAGCAACAGAACTGGACACAGAACAACAGACTGTGTTCCAAATCGGGAAAGGAGTACACCAAGGTTGTATATTGTCACCCTGCTTACTTAACTTACATGCAGAGTACATCATGAGAAACGCTGGGCTGGATGAAGCACAAGCTCGAATCAAGATTGCTGGGGGAAATGTCAATAATCTCAGATATGCAGATGACACCACCCTTATGGCAGAAAGGGAAGAACAACTAAAGAGCCTCTTGATGAAAGTGAAAGAGGAGAGTGAAAATGTTGGCTTAAAGCTCAACATTCAGAAAACTAATATCACGGCATCTGATCCCATCACTTCATGGCAAACAGATGGGGAAACAGTGGAAACAATGAGAGACTTTATTTTCTTGGGCTCTAAAATCACTGCAGTTGCTGACTGCAGCCATGAAATTAAGACACTTGCTCCTTGGAAGAAAAGCTATCACCAACCTAGACAGCATATTAAAAAGCAGAGACATTACTTTCCCTACAAAGGTCCATCTAGTCCAAGCTATGGTTTTTCCAGTGGTCATGTATGGATGTGAGAGTTGGACTATAAGAAAGCTGAGCACCAAAGAATTGATGCTTTTGAACTGTGGTGTTGGAGAAGACTCTTGAGAGTCTCTTAGACTGTAAGGAGATCCAACCAGTCCATCCTAAAGGAAATCAGTCCTGAATATTCATTGGAAGGACTGATGCTGAAGCTGAAACTCCAATGCTTTGGCCACCTGATGCGAAGAACTGACTCATTGGAAAAGCCCCTGATGCTGGGAAAGATTGAAGGCAGGAAGAGAAGGGGATGACAGAGGATGCGATGGTTGGATGGCATCACCGACTCAATGGACATGAGTTTGAGTAAGCTCCAGGAGTTGGTGATGGACAGGGAAGCCTTGCGTACTGCAGTCCATGTGGTTGCAAAGAGTTGGACACAACTGAGCGACTGAACTTAACTGATATAGCAAAGCGACTCAGCTTTTTTTTTTCAGATTTTTTTTCCGTTATAGGTTATTGTAAGGTACTGAATGCATTTCCCTGTACTGTGCAGTAAACCACTCTTGTTTATCTGTTTTATACAAAGCACTGTGCATGTTAATCCCATGCTCCTCATTTATCCCCCCACCCTGTCCTTTCCCCTTTGGTAGCCCCAAGTTTATTTTCTGTGTCTCTTTCTGTTTTGTAAATAAGTTCATTTGTATTCCATTTTAAATTCCACATGTAAGCAATATCCTATGATACTTGTCTTTCTCTGCCTGCCTCCTTCCCTTAGTGTGATCATCTCTAGGTCCATCCAAGCTGCCGCAAACGGCATCGTCCCATTATTTTTATGGCTGAGTAATATTCCGTTGTCAATATATACCATATCTTCTTTTAGTGATGTGGTATTTTCCTGACCATGATAAAACTTGATGCAGTGGAGGACACATCCGACCCTGTGTCTAGTAAGGCTTATTCCCATCAGTCTGGAGTCCCACCTCCTCCTGCCTCCCTGGAAGTTACCAATCTGTCCCCTAAACACAAATATGTCTTAACCCACCGATCATCTCCCCCAAGCTCCCTCCATACCTCCCCTCTCTCCCATCCTCCACCCGCCGGCCAGCTCCTGTCTGGGCTTCCAGAACCCCATCATAGGTTTTCCTTCTCCCCTCTTAGCCTCTCTGCACTGTTGTCCGATTCCTCCACCCAGCCATTCAGTGATGGAGCTCCTCAAGTCTTGATGATTCTGCTGTCTCCCCTTAAGACAGCGTTTTTCAATATCAGCCCTTGTGCATCTCAGCCCTTTGTTGGGCTAGGATAGCAACTTAATAGGCTGTTGTATTAATTTTTTTAGAGCCATCTGCCGTAAAGTGACAATTAATACAAACTAACCGGCTTGAAGCAACAGCAATGTATTGTCTTTCAGTTGCAGAGACCAGAGGTTGAAATCAAGGCTTCGACAGAGTTGGTTCCTCCTGGAAGCTCAAAGGGAGCACTTCGTCCATGCCTCTCTCCTACCTTCTGGGGGTGGCCCTGTCCTTCGCTATGTTAGGGCTCCCATCCTTGATGCTCCTCAGCTGTGCCTTCATCCTCACATGGCTTTCCAACCTGTGTCTGTGTCCTTAAATGTCTCCTTTTCCTGATCAGTCGTTGGAATTAAGGCCTGCCTTGTCCAGCATGACCTCATGCTAACAGGATTACTTCTGCAAAGATGCTCTTCCAGACACACTCTCATTCATGGACAGTAGGGGTTAGCGTCTTAACAGATTTTTATGGAGGACACAATTCAGCCCACACCAGCCAAGACCAACATACCTCTTTCTTTTCTTTTTTTTCCCCCCACTGAAATAGAGTATAAGAAAGCATTAGAGTTCATGGCAGGTAGTAAAATTAAGTGTTATTTCATGAAACTTTTGTACACATATATTTATGTGTGTGCCGCTTTGTATATTTCTCATTTCAAGAAAATTTTTGAAACTTATCGATCTGCCTCTGAGGCCTTGGTTCACAGTACAGCCCTCCTCTTAAGGGGAGGGAGTAAGGCAAGCTCCCTGTCCTCCAGCCTCCCTGCCTTCTGTGGTCCATATACCTACCTGCCTGCCCCCCTCCCTGCCACAGGGCCTTTATACCTGCTGGTTGCATCCCATCTCTGTCTGAATTATAGCTTTCCTTCTTAAAATCTTAGAGTCGACATTACTCTCAGAGCGAGCTTCACCCACAGCCAACCTGGACCCACTCCTCCACTTTTTCCTAACAAACCATGATCATGGCCCTTCGAGAAAAACTATATACACGTACGTGCATGTCTTGGGTCCATCTCTGCTACCATGGTAACAGGCCCCACACGTCTGTGGACTGTGTCTCTTCTCCACCTTACATTACTGTTCCCATATTATCTCTGTGCTGGCCTCCAGGACATATTCAGTAAATCATGAAGCAATGAGTGATGCTTGCTGAACAAATTAATCTCCGTGACTGTGGAAACCATGGGGAGGGTGCTATGAGGAGGCCCAGTCTAAGTTCCTAAAGGAAGGACCAGCCTGACTTCATTGTTTGCTCAGACAAACAGGGGCGACATCTCCTTGTTCTCCCCTAAGCCTGGGAGATATGCATCATGCCATCACTCCCCGGATACCATAGAGGAAGAGACCGCGGGTCAGAGTGATCAGGTGACTTCCCCAATGTGCTGGGACTGGGGCTCAGGTTGGCCTGACCCCTGAACTCGGACTGTCTCTGGTGGACATGCTGTTTCTGCTTCTTGGGTTGAAGATTCAGGCCAGCAGGTGCTGAGATGAGGCCGGGGAGAGCAGAGTCATGCTGTCTTGGGTCAGAGCTATAGGCCTGGGTGTGGGCTCTGAGATATACCCAGGCTCACACCTAAAGGATGCCTCCTGGGAGCCCCTCGGGCTGGCCCTTTTGAGGTGTCCACTCACCATGTGGGTGGGCACAGGGGAGCTGGGTGTGGTCAGAGTGCCTGCTAACCCCAGCTTTGCAGAAACAGGCGTGTCATTTCACCAGCAGGAATCTGTGCTTCTTCAGTGGGAAGGTGGCTGTGAGAATGTCTCTTTCCTCACCGCGTGGGCTTACCGCAAGAATTAAACGAAACAGGTGCGCCCTGAGGGATGGGACAGTGTGTCACTCATGGATGCCTGCCTCTCTGGTCCTCAAGGTGTGGGCTGCGGGGAGGGACGGGTTTGTGGGCATCTGCAGGCTTGCAGTCTCTTCTCCTCTTGCCCTGTTACCTTGGCCAAACCATGTTGCTCCCCTGCCCCCAGGACCATCTCTGTTCCCTCAACCATCAGTCGTCAGACATGGACTTCTTTACGGTCCCTAAGGCCTCCAGCGCTGGATCCCAGGTCTTCTTCATGGCTGCACGTCTCTCCTTCTTGGGAGACGATATCTGAATGGTTCAGGAATCCCTCCTAAGTTCTGGTGACAGTGGTGACTCCATCTGGGGATTACGCTGAGATGTGTGTAGATTCGTCAAAGCTGCCTGCTCTATTAAAGCTGGAGAAGAGATCAATCTTGCTGCCAGGGAGATTCAGTCCTGTCCTTCACCTTCTAGCTCGTTACGCCTCCTGTACCAGCCTCGCACTCCTGTGTCTTACTTGACTATTAAAACAGCATTTTTAGCATCTTTATCCAGGAGGCCTAACTCTCATGAGGGATATATGCTCAGATCTTTGCTAATCCTCCCTGTTCTCAAATACTTGTGACAACGCATCACTTTTCACAGAGAAAATGGTAAAAGGTAACTGAGCAGTACTGAGCAGTGTAACGCAAGCATCCTTGAGCCCCCCAGCACTCAGGCAGCACGGGGAGCAGGGACGCTGTGTGGAGAAGCAGGGGGCGGGGCCGGCTCCCCTCTCCTCTGGTCCCTGCATCAACTCCATCTCTGGACGAGGGGCCAGTCACCACAGGGCTTGAGATCATCCATCCGGTGATCCAGACCGAAGTGGTGAATGCACTACAGCTGGGGCTCCCCTGCCCGTCACCTTTCTGAACCTCGGGCTTAATTTGAATCCCTATAAGACCTGAGAGAGGAAGTTCGGTCAGGGCCAGAGAGGCTCGGACTCTGATGGATCAGCCTGGCTTTCAGCACTCCTATTTTTCAAGAGCTACCATGCCAGACTGGGAAGCAAAGTCTCTGTAGTTACAATGGTCTTTAGAGCTTGTGATAGTAACTGACAGCGCCCGCCCCGGAACAGGCTGTCACCTCCTCTGGGCCTCCCACCTTGCTGTGCTGCAGTCTGAACACATGGCAGCTGGGACTGGGTGTTGGCATTCTCGGGGTCCTCCCTGCGATGCTGTGCTCCCTGCTACCCCAGTCATGTGCTCTGCTGAGGGGCAGCTCATCCCCCTGGACAGCGACCATCCCCCCAGCCTGGGGAGAAAGCATCTGCAGTGGATGAAGCAGGATTTTCCCTCCCCGATCCTCCTCTCCTGGCAAATGCGGGGAGAATGGTCTTCCCAGTCATCACGCAGCCAACCGCCGCCTCGCCTGGCCTGGGCTGCTGGGACCCCTCTGTCATTCCTAGGGGAGCAAAATGGGGATGAAAGACAGCTCTACGAACCTCAAAAGGAAGCACACCTTACTGGTGCTCAGATCGTGTGTCCCTGGGGTGTTTTGGGGTGCCAGCTAGATACAGAAGGGTGGCCGGGTCCCTGCTCACTGTGGCTTGGTGGTGGGGGCAGACCTGGGCAGAAAGCCCCTCTCTCTCACTCACCGAATTTACCTGCTCCAGTCACTGGGCAGTGCTACGTTCACCTCGGAGGACCAGATTGTCCCCGGAGGAAGGGTGGTCACACTGCTCTCTCTGTTCAGTGTCTCCACATGTACAGCTTCCTGGCACCTGTCCGACTGGGACGTTCCCAAGGTTGACTTCTCCAAGGGGAGCTGCTGGATGTGTTCATCTTTCTTGGTTGTGATGATCACAGGGTCTGTAGTCCTTTCCTGCTGGAAGTGACAGACAGGTGCTTGGGGCACACGAGACTCTGATGAAAGGTGGCACCAGCTGGGGCTGTTGAGGTACCAGCCCGATCTCTGCCTCTGGATTCACAACTCAGTCACTCGTAATCAGAGCTTTCTTCCCATGTCAGCTGCCATGGGGACATACGGGGCAGGCGCCGATCCACAGCTGCGTCGCTGCAACACTGTGGGATAATTTTGCAAATTATTATTTTTAATATAATCAGCCTTTTCCTTAAGCAATAAAGGGAAACATTAAATTGCTCACAAACTAATAAAGGTTTATCTTCTGAAGCATCAAATTCTGTTTACTCATGAAACACACACCCCCTCTGCTGACCCACTGGGAAGAAAATTAGCATTTATTTTCCGGGGTAAACAAAAATGGGTGGGGGCGTGGGGGAATGTTTGTTGACATCTCGTGGTGTTAAGTCCTTCCTTACATTGAAAATGATGAAGAAGGATGGGAACTGGGAGCTCCACGGAAGAGGCCTTCCCAGTGATTGCCTAAGACTCCAGGGCTTAATTTAACATGTGAGACCTGTTTATTGTGTGCCGGGCTGTGCAATGTCATCTGGTGTCTGGTGCCTGGATGCTAATGATATGCATGCAAAGCAGACTCCCCCTCAGGCCCAGGGACCAGGTTCTCTTTCTCCTGCCATGAGAGACTGAACAAAGGAGAGGCATTTCTCTGCACCATCTCCCCCATGTTTCCACAGAGGAGAGGACCTTATGTAATCCATGGTGATGGGTAAGCGAGGTTTTCAGCTGAATTCCTCCTCCTGCAATTCCCTTCGGGGGCAGAAGAAGTTGATGCTTTGACACCCTCTTTATCGGCCCTAAGGGATGGGAGACTTTCATTGAAGGGAAAAATAATACAAGCCTGGATTTCCCCGGCGGCCCAGTAGGTTAGGGCTCTATGCTTCCAGGGCAGGGGTCGCAGGTTCAAAAATCTGACCAGGGACCTAAGATCCTTCATGCTGCGTGGTGCAGCCAAAAATAAAAATAAGTAAAAATAATCCAAGTCTGATGTTCAAACGCTCCGTGGAGTGACTCAGTGTTTTTCCTGTCACTGGTTTTCAGGTACGGAGATATGCGGAGACAGATTGGCTTCGAGATCAGGGACATGTGGTACAACCTCGGTGAGTAAATGGGATTTCAGGGCATCGCGGTGAACATCGTGAGTCAGTGGTGGGCAGTGATGCTGGCCCTGTCGGTCAGCTTTGCAGCATCTTAAAAATCCGAACAAAAAAAATAAAAAAAATAAAAATAAAAAAATCCGAACAACTCCCGGCTACCTTTGCAGTTAGTGCTTTCAGTGAATAAGAGATGGAGACCACAGTAAAGGGAAGAAAATCTGCCTGTGAAGGAGACAGAAAAGTCAGGAGCGCGCCCTCTCGTGTCAGGCGAGCCCAGCTCTGCCTTGGAACACTTGCTCCTGCGTGTCACTGCCGTTTCCTCCACGTTCCATGAATCAAACCATGTAGCTCATCCTCCTGGCACACGTGCCATCACTTAAGGATTCAGTTTCACATAATCCATCTTCAGAGGGGTTTGTTTGCCAATTCAAAACTGGGCTCTGTCTTTAGGTGGTAGTAGGATGAGTACTTGTGCAGTCAAAACAACCAGAGATGTGTGTGTTTAAGATAAGAAATGAGCACAGGCCTTTATCACTATCAATTCCCTCTTAGTGTTGCTTTTCTCGCCAAGTGTTGGTATGGTGTGTGTTCACTTTTCATTTGTCTCAAGATAATTTTTGATTTCCTCTTTGATTTCTTCTTTGACCCATTGGTTGTTCAAGAGTGTGGTTTAAAACTTCCATGTGTTTGTGAACTTTCCCATTTTCCTTCTGTTACTGATTTCTAGCTTTACTCTATTGTGGTAGGAAAAGATACTTGGTATGATTTCAATATTCTTAAATTTGTTAGTGGTTTCCTGACCTAACATGTGATATGTCCCTAAGTGCTCCTTGTGGCCTTGAGAGAAATGTGTATTCTGCTGCATCTGCTAGGTGAAATGTTCTGTCTGTCAGTTAGGTCCATGGTCTATAGTGTTGGCAAGAAAGATCTCCACTAAACAACCCAACATTACACTTCAAGGACCTTACAAAACAAACAAACAAAAACTTAGAGTCTTCAGAAGGAAGGAAATAATAAGGATTAGGGCAGAAATAAACAAAATAGAGGATAGAAAAATTCAATAAAATTGAGTTGGATTTTTGAACAGATAAAATTGATAAACCTTTAGCTGGATTACTCAGAAAAAAGGAAAGGAGACACAAATAAATAAAATGATAAGTGAAAAAGGAAACATTTAAAGTGATGCCACAGAGATAAAAGGGAGCATATGAGACAGTGTGAACAATTGTATGCCAACAGACTGAACAATCTAGAGGAAATGGATAAATGCCTAGAAACATACAACCTACCAAGACTGAATTATGAAGAAATAGAAAGTCTGAACAGACCAATAATGAGTAAAGAGAATCATCTTACAACAAAGAGAAGTCCAGGACCAGATACCTTCACTGGTGAATACTACCCAACATTTTAAAAAGAACAAATGCCAAGCCTTTTCCAAATTTTCCCAAACACTGAAGAGGAGAGAATACTTCCAAACTCATTTCATGACATGAACATTACCATGATTCCAGAGTCAAAGACACTACAAAGAAAGGAAACTGTAGGTCACCATCTCTGATGAACACAGATGCAAAATTCCTAAATCAAATACTAGCAAAGCAAATTCAACAGCACACTGAAAGAGTCATACCCCAGGATCGAGTGGGGTTTATCTCTGGGATGCAAAAATGATTCAACACATGAAAATTAGTTAAAGTGATACACTACATTGAATGAATGAAAGATAATAGTCATAAGATTATCTCAATAGATGCGGAAAAAGCATTGACAAAATTTAGAACTCTTTTGTGCTAAAAACTCAACAAACTAGGTTTAGAAGGAAGGTAACTTAACATAATAAAGGTCATATATTGTCAACCAATATCACATTCAGTGATGAAGAACTGAAAACTTTTCTCTAAGATTAGAAATAAGACAAGATGCTTACTCTCACCCCTTCTACTCAACCTAATACTGGACGTCCTGGCCAGACCAGTTAGGTAAGAAAAAGCAGTAAGAAGGACCCAGATCAGAAAGGAAGAAGTAAAATTATCTGTTTGCAGATGACATGATCGTATATGTAGAAAACCCTAAACACTCCACCAAAAAGTATTAGAACGAATAAATTCAGGAAAGTTGCAGGATACAACATAGAAAAGAAAGTTACATTTCTATACATACTGTCTGTAAAAGAAATTAAGAAGACAATCCCATTTATAAAAGCATAAAAATAAATTAAATATTTAGGAATAAAATACACCAAAATCAACTCATAATGCACGAAAGACTTAAACATAAGGCATGAAACCACAAAACTCCTAAAGGAAACCATAACTTTTAACATTGGCCTTGGCAATGATTTCTTGGAAATGACACCAAAAAGTTAAGTAGACTACATCAAACCAAAAAGCATTTACACAACAGAGGAAGGGAACAATAGAATGAAAAGATAGCCTATGAAGTGGGAGAATAAATTTCCCAACCCTAGGTCTGAAAAGGGATTAATATCAACAATATTTGAGAAACTCCTACAATTCTATAGCAAAAAACAAACAAATGCAAATAAACCAATTAAAAAATGATCCCATGACTTACATAGACATTTCTCAAGAAGACAGACAGATGGCCAATAGGTACATGAAAAGATGCTCAACATCACTAGTCACCAAGGAAATGCAAATCAAAACCACAGTGAGCTATCGCCTTACACCAGTTGGATGGCTGTTATTTAAAAAAAAAGATAAACACATGTTTGCAAAGAGGTAGAGAAATTGGGACTATTGTACACAGCTGGTGGGATTGTAAAATGGTGCATCCGCTATTGAAAACAGCATGAAGGTTCCTCAATAAGTTAAAAATAGAAGTGTCCCATGATCCAGCAATCTTACTCCAGGTTACTTATCCTAATGAATGGGAATCAGAATCTGAATAAGATATGTACTCCTATGTTCACTGCAACACTATTCACAATAGTCAGGTATGGAATAAACCTGTACATCCACTGATGGAATAATGGGTGAAGGAAATGTGGTGTATATATATGTACAATGAGATGCTATTCAGTCTTAAAAGAGAGAGAAATCCTGTCGTATGCAAAAGGAACAAAGACCCTGAAGACCGTTGTTAGATGTGAAATAAGCCAGTCATAGATGGACAAACACCACATGAGTCTTCTTATATAAGGTCTCTAAAGGAGTCAGACTACTTAGAGCAGAGAGCAGAGGGGTGGGTGCGAGGGGAGCCATGAAGGTGCTGATCAGAAGCTGAAATGCTTCATTCTTGCATGATGCATGCGTTCTGGAGATCCACTGTTGTACATACTAATGTGCGATTAATGATGCTGTGTTGAACATGTAAAAATTGAAGGTAGAACTCATCTTGTGTACGCTACAATAAAACAGAAGTAAAATGATAAGATATTAGCACAATGAAAATGATTTTATTAATAAGAGAATTAATATAACAAAGAAATTCTCTATTAAAATGTTAGCCAGTATGGTGCATGCCTGGGTATGAGGCCTGGAGTGGCTCGGGGACCCCATAAGCAGCTTAAACGTCCAGAATCAAAGTACTGGCTGTCGGTGTGAAAGATCTTGGCTACATCCCCAACACAATCACCTTTCACCCCGGCCCTTCCTGAAAGAGTGGCAGCACCTTCTTCTGAATTCTTCAGTGTCAACTCTAAAGTCCAAACTGTGAGGTCATCTGTTTTCCCTAAAAGAACAATGCCAGGTGTGTTTTCAAATGCTTCCTTCCAAAATGCCTTGGTAGTCTTTTTTTCATTTAGGATAAGTAGAGACAGCCACCCTGGTAAACACTCAGACAGGTTATTAACACGCTAAAATGCTTCCTTCTTGTTTGATTAGTAGTTGCTGTCTCACTCAGCTCATCCGGGACTGTCTCCTCCTCTCTGGCCTTCAAATGAAGGACCCCTTCCTGGCACAGAGGGAGCCTCCAGAAGCCAGCTCGAGCCCCAGCTGAGCAGACCAGTGGGCACTCCTGACACTCGGGGTGTTTTTTTTTTTAATTCAAAGTGTTTTCGAGGTCCTCTCTGGAATCCCTGAGATTGATCACTGTTTGAAACTGAGTGCTCATGCTGACCGGTGGAGCCTTCATGGAGACCTGAAGATGGCTTCACAGAGAAGCTCAGACTTCCCCGGGAGAGAATGTGTCCAATTCCTCCCTGTCCATTGCTGATTGGAACACATCAGAGCTGTGTTTGGCAGCTTTTCACCTGGGACCTTTCACTCTGGCATAACAAGCGGCCAGGAGGCCAAGTGTAAACCATGACCATGATCCATGAAGAGCAGGAAGGCGGTAACAGAAAGAAATAATCATCAACCCACGTGATTGGTTTTCTTGCTTATAAAATAATTGAATTATTTTTGAAAGTTAAAAGAATAATAAACATATTAGCTGCTCACAAGATCGGGCCCAAGCAGCCCCTCAAAATGGCTAAGGCTAGCTCTGGGGGTCACCACCGTGAGGTCACTCCATGGTGTCACCTCCGGCCACCTGGCTCTTTCTTTGCTGTTGTGAATCTCACATGTTGGAGCCTGCCTGCCAAGCGTCACTGCTGAGGCCACCACTCTAGATATTTACGACAGCACGTTTCAGTGTTCCAAGATGTACACAGCCTGTTTTCTACACAGTTTTTTTTTTTTTTAATAAATTTATTTATTTTAGTTGGAGGCTAATTACTTTACAATATTGTAGTGGTTTTTGCCATACATTGACATGAATCAGCCATGGGTTTACATGTGTTCCCCATCCTGAACCCTCCTCCCACCTCCCTCCCCATCCCATCCCTCTGGGTCATCCCATTGTCCCAGCCCTGAGCATTTGTCTCATGCATTGAACCTGGAATGGTGTTCTGTTTCACATATGATAATATACATGTTTCAATGCTATTCTCCCAGAACGTCCCACGCTCACCTTCTCCCTCAGAGTCCATAAGACTGTTCTATGCATCTGTGTTTCTTATTCTGTCTTTTTATAGATTTTTTTTTTTCAATGGTTCAGGTTTGGGACCACTAGATCAGGTTGGCATTCTGATCTAGCCAGCTCCACCAAGAAAATAAAAAAAAATACAAGGCAGACAGATTCATCCTCTTACAATTACTTACCTATCACCCAGAGCCAAATACACTCTGAGAAGACTTTTTCCTTAAGTCTTGTATGCCGTGTGAATGACTCAGAACCCACCTCCATACAGAGCAAGCTTCAGAGCAAGGATCTGGGGTCTCTGCTCCTGGATTTCATGCAAGTACAGATACAGCGCTGCCCCATGGGACCGAGCAGCATGTCCTGGTTCTTTTTTTTTTTTTTTTCCTCCCATACCTGTCGTATTTTGAGTGCAAAAGGAGAAATCAAAGGCAGACTCTCTTCCCCAAAAAGGGGGAGAAATGTGCTTATTTACCCAGCTCTTCAGTTATTTATCAAAGCGCGCTCGCTCTGTGCAGCAGGCCGCGGAGCCCTCATCTCCCTTTAGCCTTTCTCACCTCGATTTACATTTTGTTTATTACATACAGCACCCCTGGAGCCGGAGCAGCAGTCGCTAGGATCTGGCCAAAACAAATGTGCTTGCAGCGAGATCTTTATCTGCCAGGCTTGGCCTGGGGTATTTGTCATGCAGAGATTCCCTTCGGGGTATTTTTGGAGACTTGGAAAAATTGTGTGTTTCCCATTAAAACCCACGTACCGTGGGGCCGAATCTGTTTGACGGGGTGATGGAAATGTTGGCTCTTGTCTACCCTTGTGTATACGAAGATTTTCCCAGGATTAGACGATGTTTAACATTTAACGTCCCGGATTTCTGAGCACTCATGATTGTCAGGAGATCTTCCAGACACCCCAAGGGAGGTTGCTCAGGTGGCAGAAGCTGCCCCTCCCTGAGACGGAGGCGTCTGGGTCCCAAAGAATAAGCTCCATGTTTTGTCATGAGAAGAAAGACTCCCAGTGGGGTTTTAAGAATTGGGGAGTGGTAACCAGGAATTTTGGACCCAAATCTGAGCAAACTCTGGAAGATAGAGAAGGACAGACGAGCCTGGAGGGCTACAGCCCATGGGGGTCACAAAGAGTCAGACATGACTTAGTGACTGACAGCAACAAACCAGGGGTCTGGCAGAGGTGACCAGAGGTAGAGGGTTCCCACTGCGATCTGACCATTACCGTGCTCTTCCTTTGTCTCCAAAGGATACAAACAGAAAAACAAGTCCTCTTTTTCTTAGTCTACACTTCAAGAGTCACCTTGATCCCCATTGATTCCAAGCCTGATTTCATCATTAAATTTGAACAAGAGATGCTCCAGGGAAAATCCATAATGCAAATGCCAGAAAAAGAAAAAAAAAGAAGATGAATACTGGAGAATTGCATCCAGCCCTGTCTCATCTTGAGGACCATTGGTTCTCCAAGGCTAAACTCTAGGGACCTCACTGTGGCTGAGGCTCATCACTGGTGCCCAGCCAGTGTGTCCTGCGTTAATAGGAGGAGTAATAATCGGAGATTATTGCTGTAACAATTACAGTGAAATTGGAGACACTGTTGTTTTTGGAACATACCTTTCCAATCCCTGCATTCACGAGGACTTGTTACTATCCTATACTCCCCTCCCAGCCAGGAATAGTGAAGACTGTCAGTGACGGAGTCCTCTGTGATACTCCAGTTGTGCTTGATGTACACCTCTCTGTCACCATCATCTGTTTTATGAAACACTGGCTCTGGCATTTTTTTAGACATAATACAAGAGAAGTGACACCTGAGAGACAGAATATAATAGCATTTTTGAGAGAATGCTTTGCCTCAGTTACATGCCTTTCAGAAATAATAAGCTTTGGGGGAAGTGATGAAAATCACATTATATTAGAGCTTTAGTCAAAGTATTATTTATTTAGTAAAGGTTAATAAGATTTTTTTAAGTAAGATTTTAGTAGTATTCAGATTCCTTGTTGAATGTCACATTCTGTGTATATGTCCACTCGGTACAAATTTCAGAATACATTTCATTTAGGCCACTTATAAGGATTATATATTTTGTTAAGGGTCTTCATTTATAATAGCCAAATTTGTTTAATGGTTCTCTTTTCTGAAATCTGTATTAGCTGAGTTCTAAGGAAAGCTAAATTATTTATTGTATCCATTCTGTTTCCAGATTATGTAAAAATATTAGTAATATTGATTAACTCTGGGTAAATTACAAGTCTTAATAACATAATGTTGCAAATAATTCATTCAAGCATTTAACTCTTATGCATTCTTCTATTATATGTTGGAAAGAAATGATATAAATTATAATGGAGTAAAATAAAAATAAATCAGAAATTCTGAAATTAAAGATAAGGAGGCAGGAGTTCTAAAAGGCCTCTTTCTGGATAGCCCTGCCTCTAAATTTAATTATGTCATCTCACATAAGGCCAGCACCCCCTTTTTTTGGAAATGAGGTTTCCAGCATCTTCTTTCCAGGTATAGGTAAGGGAGGGATGGGGTCTCCCAGCTCCTTCCTCTGCCGGCTTCTTATCACTTCAAGTTCTCTGGAAGCTCACCCATGTCACTCCCAGCCCTCAGGAGTTCAGGTCCAGCCAGGTTTGGGAGCCACTGCCCAGGTGAGGCAAAATGGCAACAAAAAATGGAAAAAAAAAAAAACTGGAATTTTTGAGTTAGCAATCGAAAGCAGAGGCCTCAAAAGGTATGGTACCAACACTTCCAAAAAAGTAATTGAAATAGAAAAGAAAAGTATACAGGTTTGGAACCTGAAAGAAGCCAGTTTCTGCTTTCTGAGGGACACATTTTAGAAGCGTGTTACTCCAGTAACGCTAGAGAAGATGACAGGCCCCTGTCCCCTGAGTCTGTGTTTGTTTGTCTATGCAGCTAAGTCTTAGTTCCCGGACCAGGGATTGAACCCAGGACCTCAGCAGTGCAAGCCATTGTAACCACTGGATCGCTAGGGAACTCCCTGCCCCTGGGTAATTGTTACAGCAGACAGATAAGGGACCGCTGTGGACGGCCAGCATCCTTTCTACTACGGAGGGTCCCCTGGAAAGATCCCGTGACAAGCAGGCAGGGAATGGGGGACACGGCTGAGGCTTCAGAATCCCAGACCTGGGTTCCCATCCTGCCCCGCTATTTCCAGTGGACAACATGCTGGTTTTGGGAAGTTTGCAGTTTCTTCATCTGTAAAACAGAGTTCAGAATGACCCCCACTCTGGGAGAGGGTGGTGCCAATGAGGTGGGAGTGTAGGAGAAATCTTTGTACCTTCTGCTCAGTTTTGCTAGAAAATATAAAGTCTATTAATTTTCTTTTTAAAGTTCAATTTTTAAAATTAAAGGAGGCATGGTTGCCATCTCACAAAATGATGCTGAGAATCACAGAGGCTCTTCCTGTGAGGCTTGTCGTCTAGTTGTACTTAGTAAATGTCAGCTAATACTATAATACTCATTATTAGTCACGGGCAATAGTATTTGAGAAGGTTTCTCAAAAGTTCTTTTTAAGCAAATACTATTGCCCTGTGAATCATAATGAATATTATAATCTGATGCTTAAAAAAATTAAATCTGGACAAGATAGGTGAGCTATAAGATAAAGGAGTTATTTAAATAAGCATTTTCGGGGACTTCCCTCGCAGCCCAGTGGTTAAGAATCCGCCTTCCAATGCAGGGGACACGAGTTCAATCCCTGGTCAGGAAACTAAGATCCCACATGCCATGGGGCAGTTAAGCCTGCATGCTCAACTACTGAACCTGGGCGCCACAGCTGCAACAAAAGATCCCTCATGATGCGATGAAGGCCCCACCTGCCTCCACTAAGACCCGACGGAACCAAATAAATAAATATTAAAAATAAGTAAGCATTTTCTGATCACATCGTAAGTCAAAGAAACCAGAGTCCTTTCTGTTTTCACAGCTTCATATTCTGAGGTCTAGCATTGCTTTCTTTGATTGCAGTCCTTTGGAAGGTTATAGAAATCACTCAACATTATTTACAGAGGTTCCAAATAGTCAACTGTTTCTCAGATGATGTTGCAGACAGAGAGGTCCCAAGAGACCACCTACCCTACCCGCCTTCAGTTTATCAATTCTTGTTCATTATCTACAAAGTGAGATGCCCAGTGTCCCGTCTCCCAGCCCTGCTCTTTCCAAACCTGGGTACCACTGGCAGCTCACGCCTCTTATGTGTGTGATGTAATTGTCTATTTGTGAAATGGCGTTTATTGTCTGTAACAGACAAACCATGACTGCAGGCCCTGTACTAGATGGATTTTTTTTAATAGCTTCACTTGCAGCATTTGCAATACGGTCCACTTCTTATACTACAGGCTGGACACAGTCAAAATTGTTGCCTGTGAATGAGAAATGGATATATATTCTCCAGATCCTAGCCTTCAAAATCATAGTGATCTGTGTAGTTTTGTTATGTCCACTGAAGCCCATTTCAGAATCCTTTTATTAAAAAAAAAATTGTTGAATAATGCGTTTCTTTATTCAAGGTCAACACAAGATCAAGTTCATTCCAGAAATGGTCGGTCCCATATTGGAAATGACACTGATTCCAGAGACAGAGCTGCGCAAAGCCACCATCCCCATCTTCTTCGACATGATGCAGTGTGAATTCCACTCCACCCGAAGCTTCCAGATGGTAAGGACGGGGGTGTGTGGTAAGTGGCTTGGAGACAAGCCACTTTCTCAAGGTGCTATGGCGTGTCCTCTTGAAAGGACTCATAGATAGTTCTGCAGTTACACATGCTGAATATGAAAAACACTTCCCTGCATCTTAAGAGAGAAGAGTCCTAGGCTTTCCTTGTGGAGGAAGCCTGTCGTTCTTAAGGAGGACTGCTCTCAGCTTTATGGAGCATTGTTCTTTGTTTTTAGCTTTCAGTTACTTTTATCTGGATTTACTTACACGTTAAAACTGGGTAAAACTCTTTCACCCTCCTTCATAGGTGCAGCAGAGGGTTTGATCAGACATTACTGGCTTGCTCTTTTGACCTCACTGGTGGGTTTCGATGACCTGTGGTTCTTGCTCTGTCTCGGCCCCAGGGTCCATCTGCTTCCCTCGCCCCCCTTTCCAGGCCCTCCTGGACCACAGCATTTGTCTTATTTTCTGACTGGCTGCTTCTTGCTGAGTTACCCTATTTTTAAATCTAAAGTCTTTGCCTTTCTTCTAAGTGTGTGCCTTGGTGTTTTCACCTGTGCAGTGAGACAGATGAAGTTCCTTAAGGTATATTTAGGGACTTTCCTGGTGGCCCAGCGGTTGAGACTTCATGCCACCACCGCAGCAGACACAGGTTCGATCCCTGTCAGGGAACTAAGAGCCTGCACGCCCATGGCCAGGAATTTTCGGTCAAGGACCCTTGGCCATTTGTTTATTTATATTATCTTCTGTTTGTACCTTCATAGACAGGTGATAAGACACCCTGAAAGTAAAATCAGGCCAAAAAAAAAAAAACTAGTGAAGAAAAAATCTCTTTGCTAAAGTAATCTGTTCTTGTGAATTGAGAAATGATCAATTTCCTTTTCCATTGTTGGGACAGCTCAGATTTTCTATTGACCTATCTCAGCCTCCCTGGGGCGGGGGCGGGGGGAGAGGGGGAATGCCACAGGACATGTCATCCTTCCCAAGTCTGCTGCTTGCCCAGGGCCCTCGTTCCTGCCAGGCTCCTTGTCATCCGGCTCACAGGTCCCGTTCCACTGGCCCGGCCTTGGCTTGCTCTTTTGACCTCGCTGGTGGGTTGCGATGACCTGTGGTTCTTGCTCTGTCTCAGCCCCAGGGTCCATCTGCTTCCCTCGCCCCCATTCCAGGCCCTCCTGGACCACAGCGTTTGTCTCTCCACTCGCCGTATCTTTTCCTTTCTATTCTCGGCTCGACTCTCGTCCTCCAGTGGCCCCTCTCCTGAAGCCCAGGGCATGCCCTTGCCTCCTTGTCCATGACGCTGGGGAATAAGTGTCGCTGACACGTGCACAGAAGAGCAGGGCACGGCCACCCTGCCCACACCCGCCCCGCCCCCATCCAGGGAGTTTCTAGGACAGGGCTGGCTGACTGCTGTTTAATCTGCCACCAATTCAATTATCTAACCTTATTAATCGCATCAACAAGGCTTAAATTGGCTCTGCGTTCATAGCAGATGTGCAGACCAAATGGAGTGAGGGGAAGGCATGAAGGTTTTTCATTTTTACAAAACTTCAGTGTTTGGAACATATGATGGAGCCTCTTTTCTGAGCGGTTGCTGTAGCTTTCAGAATGGGGCTGTTCAGACTCTCCTGTGAACTATGTGCCGTGAGCAGTTGTTTCACACTCGTGCAGTTGCAGTGGAGAAGTGACCTGCTGGATTCAGAAGTAATACCTGCCATTTCACTCAAGTTTAAACTGCCTCACACCATCACTGGAATTTCAAAAGCATGTCTTACACAGCGGCATTTTTTTAAAGTTCCCCAGGGCTGTTGCTCCTAGGGTCTCCAGCTGCAGTGGAGGGCATTTCATTAGAATGTTCTAATACATACAATTCCCCAGGAGTCTACTTCTTCCTTGTCTCCATTTCTGCAAGAAGGAGCATGAATCTTCTTTCAAAATAAGCGTTCCCTTTTCTGTGTCCCGGGTGTTGCTCGTCCTGTCTCCCCAATGTCTAAGCACTGAAGGGTCTGGCATGGAGGTGGGATAGGATGGCATGGAGGTCGGATAAGGTAGCCTGGAGTTATGGGTTTACATGCCCTCCTGGTAGCCTGGAACCCTCTTTCCATGGCTGCAGGCAATTCCTGACCTTGATACCATTGGCTCTGGGCAGGTCCTAACAGGTGCACGTGATCTGATCCATCGTGGAAGAGCTTGGACGAGACAGGAGCATCTGAACTAGGAGGCTCACATATGTACCAAGTGGCCTTGCATTGTAGAAATCCTTCCCACCTAGAAAATAATCTGCTTCATGTTAGCAGGCAGGCTTTCCTGATGGCACAGGGGTAAAGAGTCTGCCAGCAATGCAGGAGACACGGGAGACATGGGTTTGATCCCTGGGTCAGGAAGATTCCCTAGAGCAGGGCATGGCAACCCAATTCCCAGGTGGCACTAGTGGTAAAGAACCTGCCTGCCAATGCAGGAGATGTGAGATACACAGGTTCAATCCCTGGGGTGGGAAGATTCCCTGAAGGAGGAAATGGCAACCCACTCCAGTATTCATGCCTGGAGAATCCCATGGACAGAGGAGCCTGGTGGGCTACAGTCTGTGGGAAATAACTGCAGAGTGGGATATAACTGAACTACTGAGCATGCACACATCACATAGATCAGCTGAGCCTTGTAACCACAAGATGAGCCTTAACTAACTTCTCCCAGATCTTGCCGAGAAAGTGTGAAAGTGAAAGTGTTAGTTGCTCGGTCGTATCCAACTCTTTGGGACCCCATGGACTGTAGCCCACCAGGCTCCTCTGTCCATGGGATTCTCCAGGCAAGAATTAAGGAGTGGGTTGCCATTTCTTTCTCCAGGGGATCTTCCCAACCCAGGGATTGAACCCAGGTCTCTCACATTGCAGATGGATTCTTGACTGTCTGAGCCACCAGACCTGCCCCCCAAATGGGTACATTCTGAGCCTCAGCTTCACTAGATTTTGCTTCAGAAGAAAAGCAGACCTTTTAAATTCTCTCTTGGCACCTTTTTTTTGAAGAATTCCTTTCCTTCTATCTTTGGAAAATACAGAACTAACAGCTAAGAATTGCAGCAAATGGCCACGTGGGCTCTAGACCATTAATAAAAATGGGATGGAAAAGACTCCGCAGCAAAATAGTGTTTTCGGTCACAGAGCTATTTTCTGTTCTCTTCCTGAGGGTCAGCAAAATGCTCCAAGACTTCCAGCAATTCCTGTTTAGTTGTAAAAAATTATAACATGAGTAATCTTTGTGTCCCAAATGTTGGGAATTCCTGTTTGAATAATCTCTTCCTGCTGCCCAGGCTGGTTACCTTAAGCAAATAATTGAATAAGCCGAGTGGGTGTTGGCAGCTTCTGCCTCTTGGTGGCAAAGCCAATGTAGTTTGCACTGTGCTAAGAATGTGAGTCAGTTCAGCGGGGATTTTACCTGGTTTATGCCTCGGTTCTTTGGGATTTTGTTCATTGCTTTATTCTCGCTTTAGTGTAAAAAATAAGACTTGATTCTGTTGTTTTGGATGCTTAGAAGGGAAATATGGCCCCCAAATCAGGCTTTCATTTCACTGAACCCCAGACTCAGAAGTGGTCCAAGAGGTCATGGAAGCTAACACCCTGGACTCTGAAAGTTCTGATGACACTGAATCGTATTAATATTATAAAAGCTTTCCAGCAAAGAGTTGCCTGAGTATGTGCATGCTAAGTCACTTCAGTCGTGTCTGACTCTTTGTGACCCCTGGATCGTAGCCCACCAGGCTTTTCTGTCCATTGGATTCTCCAGGGAAGAATACTGGAGTGGGTTGCTATTTCCTACTCCAGGGGATCTTCCCGACCCAGGGATCAAACCCACGTCTCGTACATCTCCTGCATTGGCAGGCAGGTTCTTTACAACTAGCACCACCTGGGAAGCCCAAAGATCTGCCTAGACTCCCATAAGCCCCTTTAGCCCCCAGGACTTATGTTCAGGCTGGCTCCTGGAGTTCACTGTCAGTGATGACAGCCCCTAAGGTGGTCCCTGGTCTGTGCTGTATCGCAGAGGAGCACAGGTCACCTGTGCGAGGTGTTGCCAGGTGTAGCCACGCAGCAGACAGTCTCCTGCCAGGCTGCTGCAGGTCTGGGGCTTGCTATAGGCTCCTGGGTGTTTCACAGAAGCTTCAAGGTCACTGAGCTGCCTGCTTGTTAGACCTAGAGGGATGTGGGGACTTTATCGATAGGACGTGGGCTATGGAGTGCCAGAGACTAATTAAATGTGTAATTAAGTTTACAGAGCGGTTAGGCCAAGGGAATGCAATATACCTCAAAATAGTGGTGTGTCTGAGCACAAGGATTAAAGGCTGAGTGATAGATTTGGGGGGCGTCAGTTACTTTTCAGGTGTCAACCTGTGAGCACAGAGCCCCAGGGGTGTGGGAGACCAGGGCACTCTCTGCTAAGCCTGTGCCTTCCCCTTGGCCATGTGATCCACACAGACCGTTAATTGACTTTCACCCACCCCACCACCACCCTACCCCAGCCTTCTAGTAATGCTAAAGAGAAAGCCATGGCTCTGCAATGCTGTTGGCTTGGACAGTTCCGTCTGGGGGCACAG
The DNA here is from genome assembly GCA_024291935.2 of Okapia johnstoni. Classification (NCBI taxonomy): domain Eukaryota; kingdom Metazoa; phylum Chordata; class Mammalia; order Artiodactyla; family Giraffidae; genus Okapia; species Okapia johnstoni. Next base: position 83,533,101 of record CM044318.1, read on the forward strand.
AACGAAAGACAATCTGATTTCTGGAGCTCTCTAACACCAGGGGATGGTCTAAAATCTTGGTCAGACCTCCAGCATCTTGTGAGATGCTCTTCTCTAAAAAAACACGAATTAGGACAAAGCGCAGCCAGACAGGCAGGCCCAGGAGATGTTGTGGGTTTGGTTCCAGATCACCATGATGAAGGGAAATCTCAACAAAGCAAATTGCGTGAATTTTTTGGTTTCCTTGTTCATTTGAAAGTTGTGTTTTCCCTATACGGAAGTTTCTTAAATGTACAATGGCATTATATCTAAAAAAGCAATGTTCACATCTTAATTAAAAACACTTTATTGCTAAAAAAGAAAAGTTATTTTATTGCTAAAAAGTGCTAACCATCATCTGAACCTTCAGTGAGTCTTAAAGTCTGGTGGAGGGTTTGGAAGACTGCAAGAATTACCAAAATGTGACACAGAGAAGTGAGCAAATGCTGTTCGATCAGTGGCACAGAGAGACACGCTCAAGGCACAGACCTTCAGTCAGTAAAAATGCAGTATCTGCAAAGCACAGTAAAGCAACGTGCAGTAAGAAGAAGCTTGCCTGCACTCAGGTTTTCTTGAAGGGCCAAAGAAGTTTTGCTAATGTGCTTCGCTTCCCACAGTACTAGAGCTCACCTTTCTCTCAGCTGTTGACCCATGTGGTGAGTTTCCGGTTCCAACCTTTCCATCTTGGTCCTGCTTTGCTCTGACATAACCCCAGATCTCTTCTATAAACATGTCCCTGGATACCTGGAGAATGCAAGCCTGGTTTTATACATTTATAAATGCAGTATAGCAAGAACGGTAAGCCTAACCCCCTACAGTAATAATGCATTCCAAACCAAGGAGAACTGGCTTTTAGATTATCCTGTACTGAGACCTTTCATTCTGTGATCTCTTAAGTTAGAGCCAATAACTCATGGTTGATGTTGGCACTGAGCAGTGAAAGCAATGGTTCTTTCTAAGTTAATTGAGTTAAAGATGATGTTAATGTCATACATTACTCCTGTGAGCATAGTTCCCTTCAGCCTCCACTGTGTTCAACTTAACAGCAACCTTCTGAAAAGCCCTATGTTTATACGTGGCCTCTTACGTTTCATGTTCTCGTAGGGCTGCTGGTATCAGGTGCTTAGAGATGTTCTGTTCAATATTTTAAGCTGGACACCCTGTGGATATTTCTGTAACGATATTAGTGTTTCAGGAAAGAGGGGATAATATAATGATTTTGCTTACCACATGAGTGAGCCTCTGTTACCTTCCGAGCAACACAGTAAACCCTTGCTAATTTTATCCCAAGCATAGAGAATCCTGTTTCAAATTACCAGACAGCATGCCTTTACAAGTAAGATAATAAACATGATTTTTAGAAAACCAACCCTGCTCTTTCAGCAAACGTACTTTCTCCAGTTTATTTGGACAGGATCATTTAATCCTGATTATGGTAACAGTTCACAGCACAGGAGCGAACTGATTCTAGTATATTCAGTGAAAATTGATGAAGGCCCTGGAATTTGAGGCTAGCTGCAGATCTGTGGAATTGAATCCTCGCTGATAAACGGAATAGGGTTGCCAGGTGTTTGTGCAAATTACAGAGTTTAGACTTGAGGTTAGTGAAATTAGAATCAACTGTGTTCTTCTGATTTACTTATCATTCATCCACTCTTTTTAGAAAACATTAAATTCATCAGTCAAAATTTGATAAGCAGCCTACTTAGGGAGCTGGAGCTTCCTTTATTGCCCTTGTTTGTGGCAGCGAGGTTTGTGGAGAAGCAGAGAAAACATGCCGTTTTCAGAAAGTAGACTCTAAATTCAAATACCTTCTGATTAACTAGTGATGAGCAATTTGAAATGACAATATGTGTTTGCCTGTGTTAGTATGAGGTATGTTTTTCTTCACTCTCTAAGCCTTCTTTTTGTATGCTCCTTAAACATACGTGGAATTGAATCTTGTGTTTTAATTAAATTTAGTCTTATTTTACCTCGTGATGGTTTCTTCTGAAGAATCAGCACTCACCACTTAATCACTGGCATCCCCATCATGGTGCCATCATGGAAGATGGGGCTGCCTTGAAATGCCAACTTTTGGTCCAGTAGCAAGCCATTTCTCTTGTGCTAGTTTCCAGAAAGAACCACCTTTTGCAGAATTTTTTTCTGTAAAGAGATGAATAATAGTGGGTTAGTATCCAACAGTTGTTATTATATAGTAAAAGTCATTCTCCTGAGACCTCAGGTGAACCAAAAAAATGCAACTCATTCTTTCCTCTTCAGTAGGAAGAACCATCTTTTTCCTCTGTTCCCAAAATCTCTGAACTTCTTAAGCCCAACAGAATCAAAGAGGGTGTTTACGGGGGGTGGGGGCGGGGGAGAGACAATGGAGCAGATCAGGAAGAGAATTGCAGGGATTTACTGAAGTCCCAGTTTTTGTGATGTTGCTGAGTCCTTGATGTCAAGCAAGAATCAATACTTCTCTCCAGTCCTGTTTTAAGCCTTTGTTTCATCCACAGCATGATAAAATTGTGACTTCAGGCAGCATGTCCCGATCAAGGTCACGCTTTGAGGCTCCTCCTCGGGTCTCACCAGCCCCCTTGCCTTCTGCTTCACGGGGATGTCACTGCAGGCACCCCTGCAGCAGGGGTGCCCCGGGTCCCCAGTGCGGTAGACAGTGTCGGATGGGCCAGTTACCGGTTATGAGCACTGCAAAGAGTGTGTTCACCACTTGGCTTGTGTGGCCAAGGTTGAATCTTAGCAACCTACCGGCCCGCTCCTTGGGGGCCCTATTAAGTCCTCCCCAGCTCCAATTTAACACCAACTCTATGCGGTAATTTATGTGTACGTAGCATATCCATCCCGTTAGAGCATCCATGCCAGGTGCTATCCTAGGGGTTGGGAATACAGCAGAGACCATTGGAGAAGAAAATTCTTCCTCTCATGCAGCTTAAATTCTTATGAAATCCCAATAATAGTGGGGGACTAGTTGCCTGGGGAAGAAATATCTGAGCATATATTTAAAGGGGATCCCACTAGAGATGATCCTACTAAGTGGAGTAAGTCAGAAAGAGAGAGATAACTATCATATGACATCACTGATTGTGGAATCTAAAATATGACATGAATGAACTTATCTACAAAACAGAAACAGACTCACAAACCAAGAGAACAGGCTTGTGGTTGCCAAGTGGAAGGGGAATGGGAGTCTGGGGTTAGCAGATGCAAACTAGTATATATAGGATGGATACACACCAAGCGCGGGGAACTGTGTTCAGTCTTCTATAATAAACCATAGTGGAAAAGAAGGTGAAAAAGAATATATACATGTATAACTGAGTCCCCTTGCTGTACAGCAGAAATTCACACAACGTTGAAAATCAGCCCTACTTCAATACAGTTTTTTAAAAGGAGGATCCCAGAGACCCTCGCATACATGCCATGTCTGCTTGTTTTGTGAACCCTGAATTCAGCCCTTGTTTCCTGAAGTTCCCCCTTTGCTCATCTTCTTTGGGTTCGGTGTGGGTGCCTCATTTCTCAGGAACCAAAGCTCTCGCAGCCCCTCATTCCTACCTGCCCCACATCCATGAGTAACCGCAGGGACCCTCACCTGGCCAGAATCCCCATATTCAGGTGGCTCTGAATTGTGCCAGGGATGGGGACAGGGCTGCGAGGATTGGGGTGCACATCCATCATTATTACAGGAGTTATTTCCAGCCTGATCAGCCATGGAGTCCGTGACCTCTGAAAACATTTTGGAGATTCGCTCCTCCCCAGAATTTAGGGTTGTCTTGAAAGCATGAGACAGACAGACCATCAATCCCGAGGGTCTTTTCCCACCCTAATATGCTGGAAATCCAATCAGAAGCTTTGGGGGACTCAAGGAAAGGCCTGGGAGGGACCTTCTTGAGGTGTCTGCTGTTCTGACTTAAAGGGATCGCCCCTCTTGTTTTTCACCCTGTTTGTCATCCAGGATGAGCTATATCACTGAGATCCATTAAGGCATGGCAGGGAAGTGGCCCTTTGCCTGTTTTCAGATTGCAGAGAACTCTGCTGCCAAGTGACACAGCGTCTGTTCTTTTCCAGGAACCGAGGAGCTATTTTAGTTGTTACTTGTTCATAAATATGAAGTTTTGGACTTTTTTTATGTTGTTCCTTGATTTTTTTTCCCGTTACGATTTCCTTCTTTCTCTTTCTGGCGCTTGCTCCTGGGATCAGAAGATGCATTAAGGCTTCATCAACCAGGGAGGGAAATGAAAGATTCCGCCTGTGACAGGGGCTCATCAGAAACCCCCAGGGGCTCGAGAAGGGCCTCTTAAATGAAATCAAGCTTCAAAGGTGCAGGGCAACTCTCCAATGACGATCTGTCGGCGATTTATGTATTATTGACGCTCAATTCATGAAATGAAATAGCCACCGTGCTGATTATTTACGCTTCCTCTGTTTAATTATAGTTTGAAAATGAGATCATCACCAAGCTGGATCATGAAGTAGAAGGAGGCAGAGGCGATGAGCAGTACAAAGTGTTATTTGATAAAATGTAAGTGTTGATTAACAGTGGGATTTATGTCAGAATGGAGACAGAGAGACTGGAATTAGAAGACAATGAACTTTGTAGCCCAGAAATAATTAAAAAGTGTTAATGATGGAAAATATTTTAAATTGCACCTCAGTCCGGTTTCTTTTCTGAGTGTGATTAACAAGGTGTGTGTAATTATTTTTCAGCCTCTTGGAGCACTGCAGGAAACACAAATACCTCGCTAAAACGGGAGAGACTTTCGTAAAACTTGTCGTGCGCCTGATGGAGAGACTTCTGGACTATAGAACCATCATGCATGATGAGAACAAAGAAAACCGCATGAGCTGCACGGTCAACGTGCTGGTGAGTGAGAGCTTAAATATCCCATCTGTCCAGGAACCTGGGAGATGAACCAAGAATTTCAGAGCTTCAGGACAGCTGGCCACAGAGCTTTGCAGGGCAGTATGCGACTTCCTTCACTTGTTTCCTTGTCTTTTGCAGGGAAGGAGGAAGGCAGGACTGTTTGCAGATCTGCTATTTAAGCATATCTGCACAATAAGCATGTCTGCACAACCATCTTTGCTCTGGATGTCTGCACAGTTGTTCTTCCCCTGGTACAGAAGATAAGAAGATATGTCTTATCTTGTAACTAGGGAGCCCCCTCACTGATTACAGATCCTAAGTGGGGAGTTTGGGTGTGTTTTGTTTTGAATACTTATTGATGGCTGTGCTGGGTCTTTGCCACAGAGCATGGGCTATTCGTTGCTGGGCGTGGACATGCTCTAGTTCCAGTGTGAGGGCTTCTATTGTTGCAGAGCACGGGCTCCAGGACAGAAGGTCTTCGATCGTTATGGCCCGTGGGTTTAGTTGCCCCAGCGGCGTGTGGGATCTTAGTTCCCAGACCAGGCATCCAACCTGTGTCTCCTGCATTGCAAGGTGGATTCTGAACCCCTGGACCACCATGGAGGTCCCCCTAAGTGTGTTCGTTACTAGGAACCTTGTAAACTGTGGTGGGAGGAATGGTGGCCTCCGAAAAAGATGTCCACGTCCTGATCCTCAGAAACGTGAACATGACCCTATTTGGAAAAAAGGCTCCTAGCAGTTGTGGCTCAAGATCTTGAGAAGATACCAACTGGGGTTACCCAGGTGGTGGTAAGTCCAGTGACAGGTATTCTTTAAGAGATAGAAAAGGAAATGACAGAGACCCCGAGGAGATGACCATGTGAAGCGGGAGCAGAGATGCCAAGGATGCTGCCACAGCCAAGGAGCGCCCGGAGCCACCATAGCTGAAACGGGCAGGTAGGATGCTTCTCTTGGAGGCTACGTGGCCCTGCTGACACATGGATTTCATGCTTGAGCCTCCAAAATGGTGAGAGAAGGCAGAGCTATTGTGTCAAGCCACCAAGATGGTGGCGATTTGTGGCACAGCCACCAGAAACCCGTGCATGGCCACATGAAGCCCGCGGTGAACTTGGCCACCTGCATCCATCGGCCTCTGGCACAGCTGCGGTCACTGGACTTGGCCGGGTTCTGAGGACACCCCATTCCCACACCCCGTTCCTGGCGCAGTCATGGTGCATCAGGCAAAGCTGCAGGGCAAGGAGCTTTTAGGAAGCTTTACGACAAACTCAGCTGCCGGGAGTGGTTGGCAAACCTCATGGCCCTAAGGACCCATGTGACCCCACGTCTGGCTCCAGAGTTCTCTGCTTCTCTGCATCTTCCTTCTCTGTTTCCCCCTTAAGGAGCCAGAGAAACAGATTGCTGGCCCTGGTAGCCTTTTCATCAATTTCTCCTACCTGTCCTGACACAGGAGTGCCAGGAAACACTGCTCCTGGCTTCTTCTCTTTACTTCCCTGGATTGTCCTCATCACTTCCTGATAGTTGGATAGCCGGTGGAAGCTCTGCCCTGACTTCCCCCATTTGTATGGACTTGTGGGCCCTTTCAGCTCATGGGAATGGACTTTTGTGCCAAGAGGAGCAGGACATGTCATTCATTCTTGAAAATCACCAGAGGGGTTTGGATTAAAAAGTTAAGCAAAAGGGGATACTTTTTACCTTCCTTCTACTTTAGTGTCAACATTGAATCTGAGCTTTGCCATGAAGAGCTGGTCTCTGAAAGTTTGTGCAGTCTCAGCCCTGTTCTGGGGCTGGCCAACCTGTTTTAGCCAGTGATGCAAATTTCAAAAGCAAGTTTTCTTTTCCTTGAAAATCTAAACACGGGGGACTTAAGGTTTCTGGTCCAGTATGTAAGAGAGCTTAGAAGTGGTTACTCCCTCATCACTACAAGAGGAAAAGCTGGCAAACTGAAAATCAACAACTCTTCTTAGAGTCATCGTCTTAGATCCACCTGGAAAATGCCTGCTCCCCAAATTGGAGAGACAGGAGGACACAGAGAATCGCAGTTCCCAGGAGCAGAAGCTGCCACTGGAACCACTACTTGACTCCTTTTAACTAGAACTTTCAACATGAAATTACAAGGTGTCTTAGAGGCAAAACACACAGTTCAAAGAATCAGAACATCAGATCTGGACTTGGACCTAGCTTTAGAGATTTTAGAATTATCGGACTAGGAATTAATATGCCATGATTAATATGTTAAGGGCACTAATAGAAAAAGTAGAAAGTATGGAAGAACAGCGTGTCAGGATGGCTGAGTGGACAGAGGATGAGATGGTTGGATGGCATCACCGACTCAATGGACGTGAGTTTGAGCAAGCTCCGGGAGATGGTGAAGGACAAGGAAGCCTGGCGTGCTGCAGTCCATGGGATCACCAAGAGTAGGACATGACTGAGCAACTGAACAACAGCAACAGTGGAAGAATAGGTAATATAAGCAGAAAGATGGGAACTCTCAGAAAGAATCAGAGAGAAAAATGCTAGAAATCCAGAACACTTGCAGAATGAAGAATGCCTTTGGTCTCATCAATAGACTGGACATGGTCGAGGAAAGATCAGTGAGCTTGAAACATCTAACTACATTTGCATGTGTTTCATAAGGATCTTGGACCACTGTTGGAAGTACCGGCTTCCATCCTTGAGATCTGGCCCACTGGCTGCTTGCCTCTCCACCCATCTGTAGCCTGACTGTGCGCTGGGGTGGCAGTGAGCTCTGCCCCAGTTAAGGCCTCAATCACGTGCTCAGAAACGAGCCCAGCTCTTACCTTCCTGCCTTCTTTCCTCTGTCCAAAAGAATTTACTTTGATGATGCCAATGTGGTTAACACAAAATAGAAATCAGTATTTTTCTGCATGAAAGAAGCAGAAACATTTTCAAAATCATTCCCTACCATGGACATCCTTTTCTAGTGCTCCCTCTGATCTTTAAGGGGATCCAAGAGGCCCATTTGTGTCCTGAAGGAAGAATTATTATGTTGATGAGGTTTCCAGCTTTGATGATTGACTACTATTAATCTTTGTTTCAAACACAATCTTTTGAGCACACCAGGATGCAAAACCTAGTGGAGATGCGGTGATGATCTCTGAATGGGGCCTTTTACCAGAATCAAAATCAAGGTCAGAACAATAAGCATTTGTGAGGACACCTGAACTCATAGTACCTGACGTTGTCCCCTGTGTTCCTATCTCATCCTGAGATTATCTGACATTGTTCACTTCCTTCAGCTTGAAACATCCTGAATCATGCCATGAAGAGTTAAGTGTTCTATTCTTAACCATTTCTTGGGGAGGATGGATTCCAGCTTATCACGATTCTTTCATTTAAAAACTATAATAGATCTCTGGATTTCTGAGAAACATAACTAGATTTTTACAGGTAGATGTTCTATCTCATAATATTCACTGCTAAGATTACATTTAATCTTATAAATATATTTTTAACCTCCTGGTCCATTTTTACCTTTATCTTGGTACTTTTCTTATGAAACAAATAGAGTTTCATAGAAGTGAATATGTCTTTCTCAGTTCAGTTCAGTTCAGTCACTCAGGCATGTCTGACTCTTTGTGACTCCATGGACTGCAGCACGCCAGGCTTCCCTGGCCATCACCAACTCCTGGAGCTTTCTCAAACTCATGTCCATTGAGTCAATAATGCTATCCAGCCATCTCATCCTCTGTCATCCCCTTCTCCTCCCACCTTCAATCTTTCCCAGAATCCGGGACTTTTCCAATGAGTCAGTTCTTCGCATCAGGTGGCCAAAGTATTAGAGCTTCAGCTTCAACATCAGTCTTTCCAATGACTATTCAGAACTGATTTCCTTTAGAATTGCGTGGTTTGATCTCCTTGCAGTCCAAGGGGCTCTCAAGAGTCTTTCTATCTCTAGATGAATATGGAGGTATAAACATATGTCTAGAAAGATATAAAATGTACTCAACTGATTACTAAGAAGAAATTCCCTTGAAATCCTAAGGTTAAAACCAAAGAACATAAAATATATCCATCAATAAAGAAATGTAAGCCCATTGCCAAATTTCCATTAGAACCAGTGGTATTATCCTTTTTTTAAGGGGTTGGTGGAACATTCTCAGTTGTGTGGGCTCAGTAACAGCCTATTCTTCCTATCACTTAAAAAAATAAAATAAAAATAAGGGACAGAGGCTGTTATTCTGGCCAGTAGCCCAAGTCCTTTATGCTTTTAATGAAACTGTTTATTTTGTTTTGGAGTATAGCTGATTAACAATGTTGTGATAGTTCCAGGTGGACAGCAAAGGGACTCAGCTGTACATATCCATGTATCCATTCTCCCCCAAACTCCCCTCCGATCCAGGCTGCTGCATGACATTGGGCAATCCCTCTGCTGTGCAGCAAGTCCTTGTTGGTTCTCCCTTTTCAATATAGCCATGTGTACGTGTTTATCCCAAACTCCCTACTATCCATTCTCCCTACCCTTCCCCACTGGCAACCAGATGTTCATTCTCTGAGTCTGTTTCTTGGGGCTTCCCAGGTGGTGCTAGTGATAAAAAATCCACCTGCCAATGCAGGAGATGCAAGAAATATGGACTTCATCTCTGGGTCAGGAAGATTCCCTGGAGAAGGAAGTAGCAACTCCCTCCAGTATTCTTGCCTGGAAAAATCCCATGGACCGAAGAACCGAGTGGGCTACCGTCCATGGGGTTGAGAAGAGTTGGACATGACTAAGTGACTGAGCACAATATAAACAGACAGACCTCTGCAAGCAAGTCTATATACATAGTGGATCACAGTTCCCACTGGACAAAATGCATATTTGTAATGAAGTAGAATTTCATCGTCACCTTCAGTTCAGTTCAGTCGGTTAGTCATGTCTGACTCTTTGCCACCCCATGAACCGCAGCACGCCAGGCCTCCCTGTCCATCACCAACTCCCTGAGTCCACCCAAACCCATGTCCATCGAATCGGTGATGCCATCCAACCATCTCATCCTCTGTCGTCCCCTTCTCCTCCCACCTTCAATCTTTCCCAGCATCAGGGTCTTTTCCAATGACTCAGCTCTTCGCATGAGGTGGCCACAGTATTGGAGTTTCAGCTTCAACATCACTCCTTCCAATGAACACCCAGGACTGACCTCCTTTAGGATGGACTGGTTGGAGCTCCTTGCAGTCCAAGGAACTCTCAAGAGTCTTCTCCAACACCACAGTTCAAAAGCATCAATTCTTTGGCTCTCAGCTTTCTTTATAGTCCAACTCTCACATCCATACATGACCACTGGGAAAACCATAGCCTTGACCAGATGGACCTTTGTTGACAAAGTAATGTCTCTGCTTTTTAATATGCTGTCTAGGTTGGTCATAATCACGCAGTTTTCAGTTAGTGGTAGATGATTTTGTTGTATGTCACCTGGCTCGTCTACACAATTATCATATCTGTGCCTGAGAGTAGTAGAATCATTGTTAATTTACAGACATAAGTCAGGTACTTTGTGGCCCCTTTATAAGGTTAATTAAGGTGTTTCCAACTAGAATTCTGAAAATCTTATCAATAGGATGTGTCTTAGTTATGAAGGAGTACAAAACTGAAATGCAGTGAAAATGCACGTGCTCTGAAAGATTAATGCATAGCGCTGGATTGGAGTTGGGAGCCTGGTCCCAATGGGTTTGCTTGGAGGAATACAGCTGGCAACGCTGGGGTAGAGAGAGGACCACGTGGTGGAGGGGGGCCGGAAATGGGGTGCCTGCTGAGCAGTGTGAACTTTATACAAGGAACTCGAAAGTTTTATAGAGAAATTGGGATTTGAGATGAACGTCCTTTGGTTCTAGGGAGGTTTTGAAGTCCTAGGCAGGGAACAGAACTCAGTGCAGGCAGGAAATAAAGACATTTCCATATCTCAGAGAGGAATGAAAGTCGCATGATATCCCTGTTGTGAAATTGTAGAGGAGAATGATCAAAAGCTTTGGAAAGGATTAAAAATAGGAGGGCAAAAGAGAGTGGTGTGAAATCGTAGCTTGTAAACACGGCGAGTCAGAGCTGGAAGTGAACAGCTCATCCTTTGCCTTTGATGTAGCTTCCCTTTGTTACATGGCTCCGGGTTGTCAGCCAAAAATATCCTCATTACTCGAAACCAGGGGCCACTCACAGCTGAGAGGCTGCAAAACGTGGAAATCGCGGTGCATCTTTCTAAATGCGCCCCCTCTTACTCTCTGCATGTACTAGCATTTCTTTTCAGACAGATCGATTGTGGAAGCAATGTCTTTTTTTGGCTAACGAAATAAAACAGGCTATTTCATCTTCTTGGATAATTGCATGTGTTTATGAGAGTGATATTCACTAGTGAACTCAGGCCCCCATTCTAGAGTTCTCACTTCGTGTGCAGGGGGCGAATTTCACACTGAAAGTGGCAGTGGTGTTTCCATACCTTAGACCTTGTTAGGTGACTGTTCTGTACCTTTCTGGTGCCTCGTGTACAATAAAGATTTTAAAATGTAGAGATTTCTCATAAAGAAATGTAACTGTAATAGCAGCGTTTATGCTCGTCTGAAAGTAGTAGAATTAGGGCTTTCCTGGTGGCTCAATGGGTAAAAAATCTGCCTCCAATGCAGGAATCTCAGGAGATGTAGGTTCAATCCCTGGGTGGGGACAATCCCCTGGAGGAGCGCATGGTGACCCACTCCAGTATTCTTGCCTGGAAAATGCCCTGGATAGAGGAGCCTGGCGGGCTACCGTGCGTAGGGTGGCAAAGAATTGGACGTGACTGAGCACACATGTAGAATTAGCCCATTGCTAATAATTGGCTAACTAGCCTTCCTCTATCGGTGATGTACACAAGGTGTTTTATTAAGTAGTGACTGGCTTTCTGACTGTACTTTGGAAGGTCTGTCTAGAACAGCACTTTCCAGTAGAAATCTCCTGTTGATGGAGACGCTCTTATGGGCACTCACTGTATATACCACACAGTGGCCCTGGCTCCATATGACTACTGAGCCCTCAGAGAGTGTGGCACGTGCAATTGAGAAAGTGAATTTTTAACTCCACTCAATTTTAATTAAGTTGACTTTCTCTTTGAGTGCATATGACCCGTGGCTATTGTATCCGATCAAGTTACAACCCCATGTTGCCTTCTTATGGCTCTTGGTGAGTGAGGCTGGACCCAGCGTGCTTTAAATCATGTTGATGATGCTTATTCCCAAATGAATTTTCTCCCACTTCTAATGCAATTATAGTGGTTAAGAATGGTTAAGATATCACGTCTTCGGGTAACGCTTTGTTTTAACTGAAAACAGGTGACTTTCAAATAACAAGAGTAGATTTAAGCCATCATGGCTTTTTTATTTTTTAATTTTTAAAAATGTTTTGCCAGGCATTTTTTTCTTTTTATTTTATTGAAATATAGTTGATGTACAATGTTGTGTTAGCTTCAGGTGTACAGCATAGATTCTTTTCCATTAAAAGTTATTACAAGATGTTGAGTATAGTTCCCTGTGCTATACAGTAGGTCCTCGTTGGTTCTCTATTTAGATGTGGTGTGTATACACAACTGACTACAACTCAGCCATAAAAAATGAAATTTTGCCATTTGCAACAACATGGATGGACCTAGAGATTATACTAAGTGAAATAAATCAGATTGAGAAAGATAAATATCATGTGATACCATTTATATGTGAAATCAGGGAAAAAATTATAGAAATGAACTTATTTCCAAAACAGAAATAGATTCGCAGACATAGAAAACAAACCTAAGGTTACTAAAGGGGAAACTTAGTGGGAGAAGGATAAATTAGGAATTTGGAATTAACATACATCCTGCAGTATTTCAAGTACAGAAAACTTATTCATTCGAATTTCTTCCCCCCACCCCCAAAAAATGAAGAGCAATGTAATGGTTTCTGCATTTCATGTGAATTTATGGTTCAGATCCAAAGAGTTGGATCCATTTGACTGTCTTTAACACAAGTTGAAGAATTGTGAATTTTTAATGTGCATGTAATACCTTTTATAGAACTGGTTTCTTAAGATAGTGTTGTGGTTTGATTTCTTTCAGAATTTCTACAAAGAGATTGAAAGGGAAGAAATGTATATAAGGTACGTGAGCATCAGGGTTCTCTACACCCTTGACCTGTTGATGATAATTGCTGTCTGTCAAATCCATGTAAAAAGTATTTCATAGTCATAGGGATTTATCTCGTAGGAAATCTTAAAGGCTGGAGTTTGACTTTGGTGGAGATCCTGGAAGTATTGTCAAGCCTAGGGCAGTGTATTCAGGCTGATGTGGAGATTTGGGGGTGGAGGGGGTCATACTTGGTCAGCTCAGAAGCAAATTATTGCAAAGGGATTTTGTTCCTCTTGACTGACCCTTATAGCAAAAGGCACCACTACAAATTTTAGTGTTTCACAGAAAGCCATATGATCGAATGAGGAGTCTAGTTTTAACTTCATCAGAAATAAGACTATTATGCATTTTCAGTCTATTCTTACCTGGATACCAAATTCTCAAGTTTTGTATTTTCTGCTTCACTTGCCTTTTTCTCTAGGATGTTGGACTGTGATTGGTACCCTATCCATATTGGTCTCTTTTAGTGGCCATGTCAAATTTTAGCAAGATTACCACTTAGAAGACCAGAATAATTATATGATCCACATGGCATTAGTGTTTAATGATGGATTAGTTACATTCAACATGGTTTTCATTCTCTTTTTTTTTTTTTTTTTGAAGTCTCTAGTCTATTTATTTGTATAAAGAGTAAACAAAGGCACGATTTTCTAACTTTGGGTTTCTAAGACTTTTTAAGTTTCTTCTTTAAAAACAGTACATGTGAATATAATAAACTTCGGGGAAAACAATCAGTTTCTTTTATCCAAATGTAGGTTACTTTGTATTAAAAAGCCTCCTTTTTTATGGCAGAAGAATTCTTTTGATCACATTCGCTGTGATCACTGGAGCTCTTTATTCTTATGGATTTGTATTTTTATGGATTTTGTGTGTGTGTATTCGGACTCAATAGGCATGTGAGAAATCACAATGAAACATTGTGTCAGCTCATTTCAAATGTATGGAGAAAAGCTTGGAAAAGACAGAAAGAGTGAAAAGCCGTGGAGCACAATTGTGCCTTCTTGGGCATCTTCAGTTCTGTCCTCAAAGGGGAAAACTTCAATTTTTAAAAATATATCTATTGCTTATTACTCTCGTTGATTTTTCTTAATGCTTTGTGTACCAGAAGCTTCCAAGGCATTGTGTATGTGAACTTTGTAAAAAGAAAGTACAGAGATGATTTACTGTTGAAGGTAGAATTTTGCTGTCTCAGTTCTCAACACAAATTATTTGTGATGCTTTCAGAATATACCTGTGTTTTATCATCTCAGGTATTTGTACAAGCTCTGTGACCTGCACAAAGAATGTGATAACTACACTGAAGCCGCCTATACCTTGCTCCTCCATGCAAAGCTTCTGAAGGTAGTAAAAATTACCATATACTTTTATGATCCTGTTGTTATAAATTATAAGATCATTTAATATTTGATTTTCCCATGACAAATTTTTAGTAAACCTGTAACTTAAGATTTTATGGATTTTGACTCAATGCAGTGACATTAATAAAGAGAGTTAGGAAGTACTTTGATTATAGATTTGACTCCACTGAATGCAAATTTGACAAGATGTCAGAACAAGTTATCACCGAGCATCTTAAACACCCATCATTAGTCTGTCAGCTTTCAGTGAGTTAGGGACTTTGTTTCTTTATTCCTATCAACAGGACCCAGTAATGCCAGAGAGCGACATCATCAGTAAGAAGGAATTTCTGTGTTAGAACAGCTAAGAGGATGAGCCCACTGCTCGTAATCTTAGAAAACATTGTAGGGACCAACCAGATCATGACTTCTCTCTCCCTGTGTTCTGAGGGCTTCCACGGAGATCTTCTGTTGGTCCATCAGTGCTTGTTAGACCTCCTGCCTGACCCTCCTGGGGGTGTTACTCCTGAGCTTGAGTCTGGGTTGACAGCTTTCAGTTCTCAGTGATCATTTTGTTATGTAGATAGCTGTGGACATTGGTGTGTGTGTGTGTGTTTTGCCATAATATATTCATGTTCTTTCCCATGTCCAGTTTCAGCCCAGTTAGTCTTACAGAATGAACTCACAGTAAATAGCTAGGTGGATGTTTGTATTGATGGATGGAAAGATGGAAATATGGGTGGATGGATGGATGTGTGGGTGGATGGAGGGATGTGTGGGTAGATGGATGGATGGCTGGGTGGGTGGGTTGATGGATGGATGTGTGAATGGATGGATGGATGGATGTGTGGATGGATGGATGGATGAGTGGATGAGTGGGTGGATAGATGGCTGTGTGGGTGGATGGCTGTGTGGTAGTTGGATAAATGAGGAAATTTCTTTACAACTTCTAGTTTTATATTTTAAAACTTTAGCAAGTCACTAGATCATCTTTCCAATTATATCCTCATAAAAAATTGAAAAATTATTAACTAGATAAAGAGGAACAGCTATGAGAATTAGAATTAAGTTATGTCTCCATGTAAAGACTACTCATTCAAGAAACCCTGTGTCTAAACTCAAGCCAGTTCCCCCTCTTACCGTCTGAGCCACCAGACAAGCCCGGATGAAAGGAAACCGGGTGAGATTATGCTAAAGATGTGCAGTGTCTGTTGGATGATGAGAGGCAGATGCCACGTCAGGCAGCGAACCTCCAGCCAGAATCTCCCAGCCTCTGGCCCAGTCCTGAACTCTCCAGTAGCTTGCGTGACGCGTATAAAAAGAAGCTGGAGTGTGGAGATTCATCTCTGCCTCTGAAAGCGAGAGTCCCTTCCAAACCAAGCACAGTAAGGCTTGGTTCAATCTGAACCTCATCTCTAGTCATCCATGGTAGCCCTTTGGTTTTGCACCACATAAAACTCTGCCAAGGAACGTCATTTCTAAAGCTAGGAATTCCAGCTGGGTCACTGCACACCAGCTGTCCCACTTTGAATTCTAACGGCTTTCATTTGTAAGAAACGCAGATTTTAGTAACAAGGCCATTTTGAAACCACAAAAATATTTCTTTTACACCAGGGAAATTAAAATGGGGTTGACAAGCTGCTTGGTCACCCTTGCTCTCTCTCATCGTACGTAAACTTTTCTGTGGTATGTGAATGTATATGTGTGTGTAAAGTATCATTTATTTAATAATTACATTTATTGAGCACAGTTGGGTTTTTCACAAACGGTACAACGATGTTTCACAAACCAAATCAGTCGGCCCATCTCCATTATCTTTTTCACTGAGGTTTTGAATTTTCCAGTTAAATACACATAATCGCTCCCCATATCTTTTACATCATTACATTTTGCAATTTTTCCTAAATATGTTTTGATATTGCAGTAGATGTGAATTCATGCTGGTTAATCAGCACACTAAAGAACGTTACTTGTATCTTTATGAAAGTTCTTCACCATGACTGATATAGTCTTGTTCGTGAAGTAAAAATCCTCAAATAGGATCTTCTATTCTGGTTAAGGCTATTTTAAAAAAAAAAAAAAAAAAGGCAATAAAAACATCAGCCTTTAGCCTTCAGCAATGAAGTTATTTCATCTTAATGTTTAAGCGGAAGGTATAAAGCATAACTCCTCTTGGTGTTTAAAATTTTTTAGGTGATTTTAAACTCCAAGGAAGTTGTATGACCTCTGAACTTTCTTAGTTATCTTATTGTAGTTACAGTTCAGAATCATGTGCAATTCTTCTACCCCTCAGAAAAGTCGAAATCTGGCCACACTCTGGTAAAAATGCCACAATGGAGTTTGTAACTCGAGGTTGTGGTTGGACTACACAAGTCTCGTTTGAAGGTGGAAAACTTTGCAGTAGCCTGAAGGTTTCTCATTCTTACTTGACACCCCGGGACCTGGGGAGCCCTTCTGGCCCCGTGCTCTGCACCCTGCCCCTTGGAGCCCTGGGGTCCAGCCTGGGGCGCTCCTGGGGTGCCCAGAGCCCCTCTGGCTTCCGGAAGGTGGGGGGAGTGTGTGCTGTGAGAGCCAGCCTCTTAGGGAGCCCAGCGTGTTCCCCAGGCCTCTCCTCCCCGTTTCTGCAAGCCTGTCCCTTGGGCCTTTCCCCCTGCCCCAGTGGTTCCTGTCCATTTGTCATGCCCTCTACGTGGCCCCATGGCTGCTCCCATTGCTCCATATGTGGTTTTACCAACCCTGAATCCAGTGCCCCCCCCACTGGTGGGGTACTCCACCCCAACTGCAGTCCAGGCAGCCTGCAAGCTGCTGCTTTCTTGGCAGAATACCCCATCTTCTCATAAGACTGGGTCAGACATCACCTCCTGAGTCAAACCGATGAGCAAGCCCATCCCAATTTGCCCCAGGGAGCCTCCCCAGACCTCTTGTCCTGCCTCCTGCCCTTAGAAAGTGAAAGTGAAAGTCGCTCAGTCGTGTCTGACTCTTTACAACCCCATGGACTATAGCCTATCAGGCTCCTCTGTCCATGGGATGTTCCAGGCAAGAATACTGGAGTGGGTTGCCATTTCCTCCTCCACGGGATCTTTCCGACCTAGGGGTCAAACTTGTGTCCCCTGTGTTGGCAGGAGGATTTTTTACTGCTGAGCGAGCCGGGAAGCCCATGCCTTGCGCATAGTAGGTCCCCACCAAAGGGTGAATTTTACTGAACTTTATATTCAGTGCCGTGGGTTTGTTGAGCATAAGTTCAGCAGTTTAGGTGTTAAATGATCTCACCTTCACCTGGGGTGTCTCCCCTCCCTGCTGAGGCCTCTGTGCATCCTTCCTTGGCACCGTAAGTCCTCTGTCCCATCTACAAACACCGGCTGAGCCCTGACTTATGTGGGATCCACATGCCTTCTGCTGTTGATTAAAACCCTGAGCAGCACAGGAGCCAGGCCAGCGCCTGGGGAAGCCCCACCTGAGGCAGCCACACATCACCCAGCACCTCATTCATCTGGAAGGTTCCAAGGTTTCATCGGCAAGCTGACAGTTTCAGGACATTCTGGGCTTCTCTTCTGTGTGAATCTCAACCGGCTTTGCCTTCCTCGTGTGTTTTCTCATCTTGAGGCCCCTGCACAGAGGTTCTGTCCACAATTCCAAGCCTGAAAGTCTGACAACAGCAGCTCCAGCAGTCCCCAGAATCCTGGCTGGAATGCTGCACTGAATTCAGGGCTTCCTGTGCTGTCTGAGTCCAGGGGAGGGAAAAGTCGCAGGGGCCGGGCCCTCCCCAGGCACCACTCACGCTTTGCTTTTGCCTCAGTGGTCGGAGGACGTGTGTGCAGCCCACCTCACCCAACGGGATGGGTACCAGGCGACGACCCAGGGGCAGCTGAAGGAGCGGCTCTACCAGGAGATCATCCATTACTTCGACAAAGGCAAGGTAAAAAAAAAAAAAAAAAAATGCAGCTTTTCTCTTGTTTTCTTTTTTCTGTGCACCTTCCTGCCATGTTGTAAACACATTTTTTTTAAACACACGGCATTTGTGGAACCAGAAATTTGTTGCAGATTGTGTATCTGAAGGCTTTATGCATGGCCTTCCAGCTGGTGCTTCTAAGTAGAAATCCTACCAAAGAAAAAAAAATTAATCACCCTTTTGTAGATGCTCTACTGAAAGTCATGACTGAGCATAAGGATTTTTATAGTCCTTGCAGAGGACGCTGATTTGGGGAAATTTGGGCTTCCCAGGTGGCGCTACTGGGTAAAGAGCCCAGGGCACGTGGCAACTCACTCACTTCTGTATTCTTGCCTGGAGAATCCCATGGACAGAAGAGCCTGGTGGGCTAATGATACACAGGGTCACAAAGAGTCGGACACGACGGAAGCGACTGAGTACACAGGCACTGGCTATGTTAGAGCTAATGCAGTCCTTTGACAGTTTGAGTTCTTCTGTTGTCACTGAAACATTAATCCCGTGGCAAGACCAATGCAGCTCTTGTTGATGGCCTCTCCATTAATTGGCTCAAACAAAATAATTTAACTGTTGATCTCTACTAAAAGGAAACCTGCCATCATTTTAATCAGCCAGCAATAGATCTCATCACTGTAGGTCATGTGATTCAAATGACTAGTAACTATTTTTAAAAAGGTGGGAGGCTCCTTAGGTCTTCCTGGCACTTTCAATGCAGGGACTGCAAGTTCAAGCCCTGGTTGGGGAACTAAGATCCCACGTGCTACAGCCAAGAAATTAATTAATTAATTAGCAGACACTTTAAGGGAGAAAAAAAAGGCTGGGGATGGGGGGTGCCTTCAGTTCAAAAGTTTTGTTTTTTTTTTTAATTTATTTTTATTGAAGGATAATTGCTTTATAGAATTTTGTTGTTTTCTGTCAAACCTCAGCATGAATCAGCCATAGGTATATATACATCCCCTCCCTTTTGAAGCTCCCTCCCATCTCCCTCCCCATCCCACCCCTCTAGATTGATATAGAGCCCCTGTTTGAGTTTCCTGGGCCCTAGAGCAAATTCCCATTGGCTATCTATTTTACATATAGTAGTGTAAGTTTCCACATTACTCTCTCCATACATCTCACCCTCTCCTCCCCTCTTCCCATGTTCATAAGTCTATTCTCTATGTCTGTTTCTCCACTGCTGTCTTGTAGATAAATTCTTCAATACCATTTTTCTAGATTCCATATATATGCGTTAGAATACGGTATTTATCTTTCTCTTTCTGACGCACTTCACTCTATATAATAGATTCTAGGTTCATCTACCTCATCAGAACTGACCCAAATGCATTCCTTTTTATGGCAGAGTAATATTCCCTTGTGTATATGTACCACAGCTTTTTTATCCATTCATCTGTCGATGGACACCTAGGTTGCTTCCATGTTCTAGCTATTGTAAATAGTGCTGCAATGAACAATGGTATACATGTGTTCTTTTTTCTTTTTTTTTTTTTTTTTTCATTCTTTGACTAAATCTTTTTTTTTTTTTTTTTTTTTTTTTTTTTTTTTTAGTTGGGGGCTAATTACTTTACAATATTGTAGTAGTTTTTGCTATACATCGACATGAATCATGTGTTCTTTTTTCAATTTTCGTTTCCTCGGGGTATAAAATCTTCCCCAAAGCAACTTCTAAGTTGATTCTGTGCCCTCATCAGGACTCTTAACTCATCTTAGTGGCTGAGTCATGTCCGATTCTTCTCAACTCCATGGACTGTAGCCCGCCAGGCTCCTCCATCCATGGGATGTCCCAGGCAAGAATACTGGATGGATTGCCATTTCCTTTTCCAGGGGATCTTCCCAGCCCAGGGATTGAACCCAGGTCTCCTGCATTGCAGGCAGATTCTTTACCATCTGAGCCACCAGAGAAACCCCTTTAACTCATCTTAAATACCTGCTTTTTTTTTTTTAACACTTTGAGACAAGTGAACAGGGAATTCCATGAAAGTACTTACATTCATTTCTTAGGACTGCGGTAACATAGTCCTGCCCGCTGAGCACCTTTAAACCTCAGGACTCTATTCTCTTGCTGTTCTGGAAGCTGCAGAGCTGCAGTTGGGTGTTGGCAGAGCCGTGCTCTCCAAGAGAGGACAGTGCAAGGGGTGCATCTGCTCCCGCGTCCCTCCTGGTTTCTGGCAATGCCGGCAGTCCTTGGCTCGCAGACGCATCACTCAATTGCTGGCTCCTTGTTCATGGGGAGTTTCCCTGCGTGTGTCCGTGTGTTCTTCTAAGAACATTGGTTTGGATTTAAGGCCCATGTGACCCAGTGTGACTGCATCTCAATTTGATTCCATCCAGAGACCCTTCTTCCGTGTGAGATCAGGTTCACAGGCCCCAGGGGCTGAGACTCAGCATGCCCTTTGAGGGGACACAATTCTACCCCCAGCAGCACCTGTGTCAGAAAAGGATGACGGCTGCTTTTTCTGTGGCTGTCAACATAAACCAAACCCTTTTAAAACGATCACATGTGTTTTACTTGTTCCCCTCTGTCCTTGATATGGGATGGAAATAAAAATATTCAAAATAGCATGGGGATTGACCAGAGGCCACTTGGAAATGTTCGGTGAATTATACTTGGTCCTGTAGAGGAGCAGAATATATTTCTTTGTAGAAATGAGATGGTTTCACAGTTAAAGCCAATTATTAAAATTTTATTAGCTTAGTCAGAGGAATTCAGTTTCTCGACAAACTGCTAAAAAAAAGTGGATCCATTCATTTCCCTGATGGCTTTCTGGCTTAAAGTGTCCTGGAGAAGGAGGGTGGTCAGGTGCTCTGGAATGGGCAGAACAGCAGGCGGGACCCTGGAGAGGCCCAGGAAGCCTGAGGGCCAGAGGCCACTGGGGCTGAAGGAAGGTGCGACTCTGCTGATGGTCCCTCAGGGCTCTCACATCCTCTGACAGCACTGATGTCTTTGATCGCATCTCAGCTCTCCCCCTTCCCTCACTCTGCATCTTCTGGCCACACCACCGCTTCTGGGGCCTCATCCACTGCAGCCTTTCCTGCCTCTGCCCAGCAGGCCTCTGCTGCCCCTGCCTTTGGTCATCTCGTCCCATCTCAGCTTAGTGTCACCTCTGCTCCAGTGCCCATAATGTCCCCTTCTTTTCCTGTATAGCACTCACTATGATTTGCAATGATAGATGGGATACCAGCCAATCCTAAGGGAAATCAACCCTGAATATTCGTTAGGACTGTGGCTGAAGCTGAGGCTCCATACTTTGGCCACCTGATGTGAAGAGCCAACTCATTGGAAAAGACGCTGATGCTGGGAAAGATTGAGGGTGGGAGGAGAAGGGGGCGACAGAGGATAAGATGGTTGGCGTCACTGACTTGGTGGACACGAATCTGAGCAAACTACCGGAGACAGTGAATTACAGGGAAGCCTGGCATGCTACAGTCCATGGGGTCATAAAGAGTCTGACAGGACCTAGCAGCTGAACAACAATAATTTGCACATATATTTCTTTAGCGAGTCTCCCAATAGACCATGAGCTCTATAAAGACAGAGACCACGCATGATTAATCCTGCACATTAATCTAACTTTCAGACTGAGCCGGGCATTTAATGCAGGGGCATTTGTTAGATGGACAAAGAAATCAATGAGAGAATGAATGAATGAACAAATGAGTGAATACTCAGCATTTGAGGATGATTTCTGGCAGATGAGAGATGGTCATGGACAGTAAGACAGTTGGCCTTCAGTAAATAACACATTGAGGAACCAAGTGAGTTTGCTTTTGTTTTAAGCCAGTGTAGCTTCATATTGGGGGCTTTTCTGGGAGCTCAACTGGTAAAGAATCTGCCTGCAATGCAGGAGACCCTGGTTCAATCCCTGGGTCAGAAAGATCCTCTGGAGGAGGACAGAGCAACCTGCTCCGTTATTCTTACCTGGAGAATCCACATGGACAGAGGAGCCTGGCGGGCTACAGTCCATAGTGTTGCAAAGAGTCGGACACAACTGAGGGACTAAGCACAGCAGAGCACAAAGCAGTTCCCCCGTGCCAAGCATTGTGTCAGATGCTTCCCAGGCATTATGAGTCTCCATGGCAACTCAGGAAGGAAGGTACCGCTGTACTTCCAATTGAATATGATGTTTAACATTATTGTTAATAACAATATCAATAAAATTATGTAATAGACCCACAGCCATAGGAAACAGACTTATGGGCTACCAAAAGGGGACGGGTGGGCTACCATCCACGGGGTCGCAAAGAGGCGGACACGACTGAGCGACCAAGCACAGCACAGCCCAGCCTCATGTGGGGGAAAAATGAACAGGTTCAGTTGAGAACAGCAGCTCTGAACCCGGACCCTCAGGAGACCTTTCAGGTTGACACGCCTTGGGGGGTAGATGAGACTGACATCAAGTGGGTCAAGGTCAGGGACACTGCTCGACATCCTGGAAGGCAGGCAGCTCCCTGGGTGCAGAATCACCCAGCCCAGAATGTCCGTAGTGCCCAGGCTGAGAAATCCTGGTTTTGGAAAAAGCCGGTTCAAGTGATAAAGCATTCTTGGCCAAAAGACAGGGTCTGAAGGAATGTCCTCACATGCTTCTGTGTTTTGGAGGAGCCGGAAAGATGGTGCTGGTAAAGCAAGCATTTGGCTTACCTGGAGTCAGGAAGGTTAACTTGATTCAACTTGTCCATCAAAGTTTAGGAGAATTGTCTTCACGGCAGCTGTTAGGGTTGTGTTGGCAAAAGAGATTGAAAAGTCATTTTTGAATACCCATAACTTCTCCAGGAGAATATTAAAAAAAAACAAAAAAACAGCTTACTCATCCATGTGAAGCTAACATGAGGGTGAGTGCAGGTGAGGGAGAAGATTTCATCAAACAAAATTTGAAGTACCTGGATGATGAGCTCCGAAGCAAAAAAATAAAATCATTTTAGCATCAACAAGCATTCAATTTCCTGAGAACAAAAGAATGGGAGGAAGTAATAATCATCCATCTTCTCTATCAGTTGGGATGGGCTGGAATCGGCTGGGGTCTCAACCTCTTGATGTCTCAGGGATGCTACACAACCCAGGTGGTTCACTCCTGCTGCCTGTCCGTCCTCACTTCTGGGGACCCAGGTGAGCGCAGCCTCAAAGGGACGGTGAGTCTCTGCCTGGCTCCTTACACGCTTAGCTCAGAAAAGACCCATGCACAGTGCTCTTGTGTTTTTTGGATTTTTTTGGCTGTGCCAGGTCTTAGTTGCCACATGTGAACTTAGTTGCACTGGGTGGGATCTAGTCCCCTGAACAGGGATCCAACCTGGGCCCCCTGCATTAGGAGCGCAGAGTCTTAGCCACTGGGCCACCAGGGAAGTCCTAGTACTCATGCCGTTGGCTAAAGCAAATCACGCGGCCACCGTGAGCCTCGGTGGGTGGGGAAGTGCCCAGAGGGAAGGGCAATGTAGCAGCACCTACATGTACCAGGTAAAGCGGGTAGACTACAGGACATTTAATCAGATAGGTGAGCTGGGGTTCTAACCAAGGGCTCTCAAGGCACAGGGAAATTACCTAAGTATATGTATGTTCTAGAAAAGGCAGCATTTACTCTAATCCTTCAGTTGCACACTTCCCGCAACTGGACATGTAAAAACAGAGCAATCTACAGAACTTGGCATTGGGCCTTGATCCCAGTTCCTCCGTAATGGAATTTCTTTCTTGGTTTAGGGAGGGGTTGGGAACAGCATGTCCCGGCCAGGCGGTGCTGGAGAAGGAGCACCAGAGAACGGGTGGCCACGATGCCCGAAATCCCGGCAGGCGAGAAGTCTGGGCAACAGGAGGTCACAGCAGAAGATAAAGTTCAGCATTTCATGCCAGACACATTCATTTAGGAAATAAGAGCAAGACATGGTCTTATTATACCTGCCAGCTGTGGGTATGTGTGGTGATTGGAGAAATAACACCCTCCGTGACTTTTCTGGAATAAGACAGTGGCTGAGGTCATGGCTACAGATTAAGAACTTGACATCGGGAAGGACTGGATGCCCACGTTTCTGTTTGCACAGCTAGACTGAAATTCTTTTTTTAAAAAAACATTTTTATTGAAATACAGATAATTTGCAACGCTGAGTTAGTTTCAGGTATACAGCAAAGCGATTCAGTTACACACACACACACGTATATTCTTTTTTAGATTCTTTCACATTTTAGGCTATTATAGATAGTAGAGCTGCCTGTGCTATACAGTAGGCTTTGTTGGTTATCTATTTGATGTATAGTAGTGTGTATATGTCAATCCCAAACTCCTAATTTATCTGTTATCAACCCCCTCTCTCCCCTTTGGTAAACGTAAGTTTGTTTTCTATGTCTGTGAGTCTGTTTCTGTTGTGTAAATAAGTTCATTTGTAACATATCAGTGATGTCATATGACATTTGTCTTTATCTGACTTCACTTAGTATGACCATCTCTGGGACCATCCGTGTTGCTGCAGAGGGCGGTATTTCATTCTGTTTTATGGCTGAGCACTATTCCATTGTGTTTACATGCCACATCTTCCTTATCCATTTTATCTGCCGATTCTTGGGGGGAAATTATCTCAAAATGGGTGATAGGTGGCAAGTGATTCAACCCACGGAAACTGGAAGGAAGGGACCCTCCTGGCAGGGGCGCCCCAGGGAGCCAGCTCCCATATGATGGGGGACGCTGACCTGAGCTGTCAGCTATGAGAGTCATGGGCCCCAAGCAGCCATCAGCACCTGAAATATGGCTAGTCCAGCCTGAGAAGTGTGCTCAGTGTACAACATGCGCTGGATTCCAAGGCTCAGCATGAGAAAAGGATGCTGTTATGTGCTGAATTGTGTCCCCTGGAAATTCATGTGTGGGAGCCCGGACCTTACCACCTCAGAATGTGACTGTGTTGGAGGTGGGTTCTGATCCAGGGTGGCCAGTCTCCTTATAGAAGAGGGCATCTGGACCCAGGCACATGCAGCAAGGATTCTGTGAGGACACGGGTGAGGATTTGCCTTGCAAGCCGAGGAGAGAGGCCTCAGAGGAAACCATCCTTCTGACAACTTGATTTTGGTTTCTAGCCTCCAGAACAGTAAGGAAATAAATGTGTTTAAGGCAGCCGATCTTTGTTGTGCGAGTGTATGTGTATATGAGTGTGTGCTAAGTCGTGTCCTACTCTTTGCTGCAAACCTATGGACTGCAGCCCGCCAGGCTTTTCTGTCCATTGGATTCTCCAGGGAAGAATACTGGAGTGGGTTGCTATTTCCTACTCCAAGGGATCTTTCCGACCCAGGGATTGAATCCACATCTCTTACATCTTCTGCATTCGTAGGCGGGTGCTTTACCACACACGCCACCTGAGTACTTTGTTATGGCAGCAGCCTATCAAATATCCCATGAATTTTGTGTTTTTGATTACGTGTTGAAATGACAATATTCCAGATATAGTGAATATTACTAAAATGAAGGACACTTTTTAAAATGTGGCTACTAGAAAATCTAAAATTGCACATGTGTCTTGGCCAATGTTTCCGTTGGATGGTGCTGCTCTGGACCAGACTTTGCTCCTGTTGAGGACGGTTTCCACTAGTGCGTTTACCCACCGACTGGCGGGAAATTGACACTTGCCTGCCCCTCCGTTTGGGGCCCTCACTGGCAGCGGCGTTGCTTACGTGCCTGTTGGGATATATTCCTTACCCTAATGAATATTTGAAAAACTGAAATAAATCTAAACAAAATAGACTCTGACTTCACTGCTGATTGAAGACCCACATTTGAATTTTCTCCTGCATTATACTGAAATCACAAGAATTTCTTTGGTTTGATTTTACACCTGTTTTAAGTTAGGGGAAAAAATTGCAATTCTGGTTTAAAACCCTATATCCAGCTCAGTGGTTAAAGAATCCACCTGCCAATTCAGGAGACATAGGTTCGATCCCTGGGTCAGGAAGATCCCCTGGAGGAGGAAATGGCAACCCACTCCAGCATTCCTGCCTGGAAAATCCCATGGACAGAGGAGCCTGGCGGGCTACAGTCCATGGGGTTGTAAAGAGTTGGACACACCTTAGCAACTGCACAACAGCAATTCAGGTAAGAGGCCTTCATACTGCAGTTGAACTTGAAGACCAGCAATGGCTAGAGACCGCGCGATTATAAAGTAAATGGTATCTGAACCTGGCAAAGGTGTGACTCAGGTATAGCTCCATTGATACAGGCTGTCCCCTTAGGTGATTAAGTAAACCTTCACTCTATCCTTAATAGGTGGGAACCTTACTCGTCCTAGAGCTCATTTTCAGTGTTTTAAATGTGTGCAGCTTCCTAGGGGAAGTCTGTTCTTACAGAATCCAGTGCAGATTTGGGTCCTGGAAACTGCGCACAGGGCCTTAAAGGAGCCGGTGTCCTTCCCATCTCTCAGACATCGGACACCAGTGTCTGCAGGGACAGCCCAGGGCCCCAGCACGGGACTGGAGTGGGATTATATTCAGTCTCTCCACCTCTGTGCTCAGAAAGCAGCAACGCTGAATGTATTTTCTGCTCCATTGTATTGGACACTCCAGCTTTTGAATTAGGCTGTGTTATCTTTCTGTATTTCTTCTGCACAAAAATCACTCTTTTATTTTTGCTTTTCCACCATTTAAAAGTTTCGAATGCCTTTCAGCCCAGCTTTTGGTCTTTTCATCTTTTTCCTTTCTGTCCAAAAAAAAAGAAAAAAGTCATTTCCATCTGTTTTCCATTTCATTCTTCTGCCCTTATTCCTTCCCGGGCTAATAATTACCCCTCACTCCTTTTCTGTTCTCTTTTTACCACCCGTTTGAGCACCTGCGGAAAGCCCGCCGTCAGGTTTTATTGCGGCAGTCGAGACTTCTGTTCCGAAGATGCTCTGAGTTCTCTGTCTTATTGTGTTAGGTTGAGGCCTAGTAATTTTCAATAAAGCTCTTAATCCAAGTACTTCACTGAAAATTACCAGGCTTCCCTATGGAGGGCGCAATGAAAATAGAAGCCCTGCTCTCAGGGAAATGGAGTCGGAGTGAGAGAGGTGGTGAATCTGATGTTCACCGCCTCAAAAACCAGAAACCAGCCTGGCATTGGCAAAGGGGGCTCATGGCTGACAGCCCACGTGGTGTCTGAAGCTCTGGGACTATTTTCGACTGGAGCTCTGCCTTCTCTTCCCTTAAAATAACCTCGCCTTGACGAAGTTTGCACTTTGCCTTGTGCCCAAGTCAAAAAACAAGGAGGCGTCCTACATCATCCCGTGAACTAAAAATAGGGGTTTGGGAGCAAGTTTCCACTTTTAGTGAAATGGCTGGATTGCTTTTCTGAGTATTGGGGCTGACATTTTCTCATCCTCTGAGTTTGCTTTTTAAAAGCACAGTTGTCAGTCAGAGGAATTACAGGTACGAGCATCCCATCACCCTCTTCTTGGTATAGTCTCAGCATTTCCAGAATTTTTGAAAATCCTGATATTTGCCAGAATCTGTTCAATTACCAAAAATTTGGCTGGAGTGACAGAGATAGAGATCGTGTGTTAATTATGACTGGGCTCCCAAAAAAGAACCATTTGTGATCAGAGCAGAGAAAATCGAGGTTTGGAGTTGGTATCAACCCTGCTCCCCCCATCTCCCCACCCTGCAAGACCCCTCATGCGTGCTTCCACAACCCAGTCTCCTGCCTGCATGAATTACAGTGAGTAGGGGAGGCCAAAGGCCTGCCTCGAGCTGAGAAGTCTAGTACCAGGGCTAATGGATGAGCCGGCAAAGAGCAAAGCCCGCCCCTGGGCTGTTGCACTGGTGGGTTCAGAATCTACCAACCTAACAGCTATGGGAATGATTCCCGCTGCTGAGGAGGAAGGCAGACTTCATCAGAAGGTGACTTGTAAACTGTGTCCTGGGCTCCCCTGGTGGCCCAGTGGTAAATAATCTGCCTGCGATGCAGGAGTCACAGGAGACGCAGGTTCAATCCCTGGGTTGGGAAGACCTCCTGGAGGAGGGTATGACAACCCACCCCAGTATTTTTGCCTGGAGAACCCCATGGACAGAGGAGCCTGGCAGTCGGACATGACTGAAGCTACTTAGCACGCATCACAAACTGGGTCTTGAAGAAAGAGATGAAGCTTGCAGGATGATAGCTGGGAGGGGCTGGGATTCTGAAGACTGGGGGATGGGCAGGAATTCCCAAGAGTGGGAACCATATTGATCAAGGCCAGGGCTTCTGAAGCCAGTCTGTCTATCCGGGGTGAGGAGGGGGTCCAGGGAGACACAGATGCAGAGAACTTGGGAGCCAGTCTTTCCGTGGCCTTGCAGTCTCCAAAAGATTTAACTTATTCCATAATCACAAAGGGGGCTTCCCAGGTGGCTCTAGTGGTAAAGAACCTGGCTGCCAATGCAGGAGACATAAAAGACACGGGTTCGATCCCTGGGGCAGGAAGATCTGCTGGAGGAGGGTATGGCCACCACTCCAGTTTTCTTGCCTGGAGAATCCCATGGACAGAGGAGCCTGGCGGGTTACAGTCCATAGGGTCACAGAGAGTTGGACACGACTGAAGCAACTGAGCACACATGCACATAGACATAAGGAGCCGGTGAGATTTTATGAACATAAGCAAGGTTGCCTTTACTGTCCCCCTCTCAGGCAGTGATTTGGGCTCACAGTGGCAGAGCCCTGTGGGTGGGGGGCTGGGGAAGGGGTCCAGGCCCAGGATGTGGGGGCAATGGGGACAAGGAGAGGCAAGGGACAGCTCCAGAGGCTTGAAGTCAGCTGATTGCACAGAGTCTGTCATATGGGGTCAGTGTCAGATGTGTGCATGCCCGGAGGAGCCAGGAACCCAGCGTGGCTCAGAGGCCCGAGCCCAGGCCTCCCATGGCTGCAGAGCTGACAGGGGAGTGACTCCCCATCAGTCCAGGGAGGTGTGACTCCCTTCCAGGCAGCTCAGGCAGCTCTGAGTGTTTCGGCTCCTTTCCTTCACGTGGGACTTCTTGGTCAAAGACTGATTTTCTAGCTGGCTGTCCCCAGGCTGTGTGGGACATCTCTGGCCTCCACTTGGCTGGTCATACTCTCAGCCGTGGGTCTGTATCAGTCCCTCCAGTCTAGGGACGGCTGTCCGTGGTCCTATCCAAGGCTGCTCCCACCCCCCAGGCCCCGGACCCCCCGGGCCCATCCAGGACATCACTCTGGCCCATCTGTCTTCTTCCCACTGACCGCACTGTTTTCCTCTCTACTGGCTAATACACACTCGCCTGCTAAGATGCTTCAGTCATGTCTGACTCTTTGCAGCTCTATGGACCGTAGCCCACCAGAGTCCTCCATCCATGAGATTCTCCAGGCAAGAATACTGGAGTGGCTTGCCATGCCCTCCTCCAGGGGATCTTCCTGACCCAGGGATTGAACCCAAGTCTCCCACATTGGCAGGCAGGCTCTTTACCACTAGCGCCACCTGGAAAGCCCACATACTCGCCTACAACCATGCTATTATTTCTCCCATCTTTTAAAAAAGTTCTCTTTCATACTAACTCCCCTCTCCATCTACTGCCTGTTTCTTTTCTTCCTCAAATCCTCCTCCAGGAACTGTGTGTACCCCTCCTTATGCTCTCTGAATTCACCCCCATCGCAGGTGCCCAGTAATTACTGCAGAATGAGGGGTGAGTGGCAGGGTGGGTCCATTCTCCTTCTGATCAAACCACCAAGCAAAAGGCAGCTGTCTCTTTCAATGCCTGGTTTAGGCTTTCTAAGGGCTTGCAGAACTACAAAGGTCCTTTATTAAAGAAAAAGGCAAAAAATCTCCCTGTTTTTTAAAAAAAAAATTATTTGTTTCCTATTTTCCTCCCATAGGCATTAAAACTGAGCAAATCATTTTCCATTTAGACTGATAAAGAATTGCTGTGGGGTAAAGAGGAACGTGCTTTTGAGGGACAATAATTCCTGAGTACATGACAGCACCAGAAGGCAAGATTCATCTTTGAGTCAGTGTCAGAAGCCTTCCATCAAGGCTTCTTAAGTCTGGCCCAAGTCCCAGATCCCGCTATGTTTCCTGTCCTACTGGAGGGCAAGCAGTCCATCCAGCCACCTTTCTCAGGAGGCTGGTGCGGGGGTGTGTGTGCTCTCGGAGAGGGTGGTGTCATTAAGTGAAACCAGGCAGCTTTAGAGCAGACCTCAGTGAGAAGGCTCCATTTCAGGGGTGGGGGTGGTAATGCTGGACCTCAGAAATGTCTTCAGAAAGTGTCCAGCCTTTGCTCAGATCAGTGGAAACCAAAGGAGAACAGCAGGAAGACCCAGGATGGGGCTTGGCTCAAGGAGAGAAGGAGAGGCTTAGAGAAAGCAGAGGTGCCCACAAGGAGTCTCCATTCTGTAAAGAAGAGGACTTGCTGGACCCTCTCCCTGCTGGACCACACCCCTCGGAGTCGCCATGGAGACACATCTTTCCCAAGGACTCCAGCCTCTCATCCTCTGGGGACTGGGAAGAGATGCTCATCCTCTGGAGACTGCTCACATCACTCCTGCAGTGAAGCCCTCACTAGCTAGGTTGGAAGGCTACTTCTGGGCCACCCTGGCCCCCTTGTTGCTGACGGCCCTAAACCAGTTCTCTGGAATCTTCCACGGCATTGAATCTACATCCATTTCCATGTCAGAGACCTGTGCAGGACCCTGGAAAATCACAAGGTGCTAGAATATGACTCGTTTCCCAACAACCACCCAGAAAACCAGAAGAGTTTTGGAGTGACTGAAATTCAAGCATCCCATGAAACATCTTGACTGGTGATTGGCTTACAGCTAGTTAGTGATTTCGCTCAGAGCTGCCCATCAGTATCCTGGTGGGTCATCGCCAGGCTGTCATTTTCTTAGGGGGCTGTTGTCCAGGCTGCCATCTCGCCTTGCACCTGCTGCTACTCCCTGACCCGGTGAGATCAGTGTCGTCCCCCTGCCCGACGGGTCACTCATCAACCTCACAGTTTGGTCTAAGAAAGCAATTGGTGATACACTCTGCGGCCACTTCTAATGAAGAAGTTTCTTCGGGGGGAGGAAAAGATTTTCTGTTCATGAAACTGGCAGAAATGAAACTTGCAGAGGTTCCGAAATAAAAGGTGATCATCTCATGAGAATATAGCCGGAGATCATCTGATGAAAACGGGGAATGGGGAGGGTGTGCTCCACGTTGCAAGGCCAAGGATGCTATGAAATGGATTCCGGACTTCAAATCAGAACATGAAGCTGAGCATTGATAGGGTGTTTTTTTTTTTCATTTGCGGCCGTGGTGACCCTCATCAGCCTATGGCATGTCTAAGAATGGGGCCAAGGCAGGGCGTTCAAACGCACAGGTTAAAGCGACTCTTCTACCAAGATAATCTAAATCTCTGTTATATGGAATCTGTTTTCTCTCTGGCACGGAAATGTTTTCCAGGGTATTCACATGGGAAATATGAGTGACCCACACTCTGTAGAGCCCTGGCCAAATAAAAGTAGGAGCAGATCTCCTTAATGCAGGAGACTTTAGAACATGCAGAGGTGGGGGAGAGGAATGTATGTTTATAGAAAATCTGACAAAGAGCCCAACCATGTAACCCCTGAGTGAGCTGGATATTTACTCAAGACTTGTGTCTGTGCTGCATAGCTCAGATGGGAAGGAATCCGTCTGCAATGCAGGAGACGTGGGTTTGATCCCTGGGTTGGGAAGATACCTTGGAGAAGGGAATAGCAACCCACTCCAGTATTCTTGCCTGGAAAATCCCATGGACAGAGGAGCCTTGCGGGCTACAGTCCATAAGGTCGCAAAGAGCCGGACACGACTGAGAAACATTCTCTTTTTCCGCTTGTGTTTCTTTAAAAAAACAGTTACTTTTGCTAGGTATCTAAAGCAGCTCCTCTGTCTAGAAACAGATTAAGCAGTGAATTAGAAGCCCTGAGACTGTAGGCAGCTAAGAGAGTGGTGTATTCGCTTGCAGACAACTAAAGGAAAGGCTGGTGAGGGGAGAACTACAACTGGAGGTAATGATCTCTTTGAAATGGAAATAGACCGAGGGAGGAATTGGTCACTGGAGCTTAAAAGAAGCATAAAAAGTGAAGAAGCTTCCTCTTCTGAGAAATGGAGGCTGGGACTCTGGCAAAGGACCTGAGCTCGCTGGAGCAGCAGCTGGAGACATTCGGAGGGTGCAGACATTCGGAGGGTGAGAGCTTCAGCAGGATGGCAGAGCCAGGAGGGGGCTCCTGGGGAGAGAAGCGTGTGGTCCTCCGAAGAGCATCTCAGCCACTTTCTCTTTCCTAGCTGCTGGTCCTATCTCTGAAATCTTTCTCTCCCCTGAGCTTATCTTTATGATGTCTTTCAAAGTATTAAAATGCAATTTCAGAATAGCTTTCTTCTCATCAAAAATAGCAGATGGTGTCTTTAAGCAGCAGCTGTGTAAAGAGTATTTTAAGTCTATTGGGTGATTCAGTAATAAGTAAGGCCCTCGACCGGGTGGTTCTGCTAAGAAAAGGCAAAAACTGGCAGACAGGTGAGGATTCAGTGCCAAGGGTATGCCAGGTGTGGGACCAGCTCCCTGTGTTCTGAGTAAGAGCCTGGAGTTAGGGACTAGCTTAGCATCCTTTAAAACCTATTCCAGGAGGAGGGGGTGGAGGGCAGCCAGAAGGACTGGCAGATGGTCACTGTTATGGGCTGAATGCTTGTATTCCTGCAAAAGTCATATGTTGAACAACCCTGACCTCCCCCCACCACATGTGATGGTATACCCACGTGATGGTGTTTGGAGGTGTAGCTTTGGGGGTTAATAATGTTTAGATTGGGTCATAATGAGGGTGGGACCCCCATGATGGGATTAGTACCCTTTTGAGGAGAGGAAGGAGATCTCGATTGAGGCCATACAAGCATGCAGTGAGACTGTCTGCAAGTCAGGAGAACCCTCACCAAGACCCGAATCTGCCTGCACCTTGAGCCTGGACTTCCCAGCCTCTAGAACTATGAGAGGGAAGTGTCTGTTTAGTGGGATTTTGTTACAGCAGCTCCAACTAAGATGGTCAGCAAGAGCAGGAACTTCGGAAAACAATGAAGCTGGGCGGAGTCTATCCCACTGACTGCCCTTGGGCAGGTAGCTTGCCTGTCTGATCCCCAGCTTCTTTATCTGCAAAACAGGTGTAATAACAACACCCACCTGATGTGACACTTTAACAAGACAATGCAGGTGGCATCTTGCTGGACAAACAGTAAGCTGGAAATCACTTGCCCACATGATTGGTGCTACTAACTTATGGGGATACTTCCAGTGGAGAAGTGGGCAGTTCATGTCTGGGGACCCAGTATGTGAGGTGGTCTGACACTTTCCTAATTCTAAGTCCCTAGGTGTCACTTTTAATACTCAAAGGTTTGAAAGAGGGGAATCCTGGGTCCTTGTGAAAGTACAGAGAAGGGTGGGTGGGACCCAGGAAGGCTTCCTGGAGGAGACAGTTCCTCTGAATTTTCCATGTTCTCAAGTAGACCACTGTATTTTATTTCCTTCCTCTGCCCAAATAAGGGAAATTTAGGCCTACCACGTGTGTCAATAAATTAGTCCACATGTGTCAAAAGTTTATCAGTATTTTAAGAAATGTTACCTGGTTAGGAAACCCACTTTTAAACTATTATCATTCAAAATTCTCCCTTTCAAAACGATGGCAGGTTTTACATCCTCATGGCTCAGTTCAGTTCAGTCACTCAGTCGTGTCCAACTCTTTGTGACCCCATAGACTGCAGCACTCCAGGCTTCCCTTCCCATCACCAACTCCCGAAGCTTACTCAAACTCATGTCCATCAAGTCAGTGATGCCATCCAACCATCTCATCCTCTGTCACCCCCTTCTCCTCCCACCTTCAATCTTTACCAGCATCAGGGTCTTTTCCAATGAGTCAGTTCTTCACATCAGGTGGCCAAAGTATTGGAGTTTCAGCTTCAACATCAGTCCTTCCAAAGAATATTCAGGACTGATTTCCTTTAGGATGCACTGGTTGGATCTCCTTGCTGTCCAAGGGACTCTCAAGAGTCTTCAACACCACAGTTCAAAACTATCAATTCTTATGCGCTCAGCTTTCTTTATAATCCAACTCTCACATCCATACCTGACTACTGGAAAAACCATAGCTTTGACTAGGTGGACCTTTGTTGGCAAAATAATGTCTCTGCTTTTTAATATGCTGTCTAGGTTGGTCATAGCTTTTCTTCCAAAGAGCAAGCGTTTTTTTAATTTCATGGCTGCAGTCACCATCTGCAGTGATTTAGGAGCCCCAAAAAATAAAGTCGCTCACTGTTTCCATTGTTTCCCCATCTATTTGCCATGAAGTGATGGGACCAGATGCCATGATCTTAGTTTTCTGAATGGTATCTGCCCACCTAACATGACCTTCTTGCAAGCCTTAAATCGGAGTTGAAATAGATCCTTGTCTTTCTGGCCACCGACACGTTGCTCTTTTAAGTGGGATGATTTGGGAAAGTAACAAAATCCGGTCCTTGGTTTCTGCAGAAATGCTGCTCTCAACATCGCCCTGCAGTTTCTGTGCTGGGCTCCGTGGCTGCCCTGACAGATGGGCTTCAGAGGCCGGCAGGCAGAGGGGCAAGACTGGCTGGCTGGCTGCTCTGACTGTGGGCAACAGCCAGCGTGATTGATGAGCCAGTAGCTGACCAGTTTGGTCAACCGATGCCCAAGCCAAAGGCCATGAGCCGCTAGAAAATGTCTGTATTTTTCCAGCGTCTTCAGGTTAAGCGAGCGTGTTTTCAGCTTCTTTCATCGTGAATGGTGGTGTTCCTGTCTTCCTCTCTGACCGCGTGATTCACGTTTGCGATTCTCTTGCCCTTGTTTCTCTCTCTTCCCTCGCAGATGTGGGAGGAGGCCATCGCCCTGGGCAAGGAGCTGGCAGAACAGTATGAGAACGAAATGTTTGATTATGAACAGCTCAGCGAACTGTTGGTAGGTCTTCCTTTCCTTCTTTTTGAAAAAAACAAGCAATCTCAACTTGTTCTGGAATTTCTCCTTCCTTTTTTTTTTTTTTTTAATACAACAGACATTTATTTTATATTCATTTCTTTGGGCTCTCTGAGCGACATGCAAGATCTTAGTTCCCCGACCAGGGTTGGAACTCATGCCCTCTGCAGTGGAAGCATGGACATGTCCTAACCACTGGACCACCAGGGAAGTCCCTCTTTTCCTTTTAACATTGGGATTCTCCTTCATTTTGTCCAGGAGGACAGTTTTGATTTCTTTGTTGGTTGATTCTGGCTCAGCAGCATTCCCCTCTGAGCTTTCGTCATCAAGCTCGAAGATGCCTCTGAAGGATGTGTATGTGAACAACCGCTGAGCCCAGGTGTCTAGTGTTCTGGATGGCTCAGGTC
Organism: Okapia johnstoni; assembly: GCA_024291935.2. NCBI lineage: Eukaryota > Metazoa > Chordata > Mammalia > Artiodactyla > Giraffidae > Okapia > Okapia johnstoni. Next base: position 83,568,696 of record CM044318.1, read on the forward strand.
TCCAGGAGGCTCCAGTGGTTTCAACTCTGAGCCCGTCTCCATGAAGGACTGATGGAGGGTGGCCCAACATTTTGTCCTTTCATAGAAGCTATCAGTTTCTAATTACCGCTTTCTCTGCTGAATCATTTTTGTATTCAGCAGATCAACTTAATGATGTTGTGATATATATCATGAACATGGAACAGAATTCTGCCCTTTTAAATCCTTTTCTGTTGTATCCCATTATCTGACCGATACCATGTTTTAAAAATACTAAAGACCAGACATTGAATCAGAATAAAAGCCATCTCTCTGGCACCTCTTTGGTGATGAAAACACCTGTAAATCACAACCGGTTGCTGAATTTGGCTTTCTGGTCAGATTCGCCTGCTGAATGCTGGGCAATGAATGAAAAGTACTGTCAAAGCTTTGTGGTGAGATTAAATTCCACGCCTGCATCAGCACTCCCCTACCTTCTCCCCCTCCCACCCCCTAGAACTGCCAAAGCTGGAAGAATCCAGACACACGGATGCTCAGATACTCCATTCAAACCTGAAATGCATTTCTTCTCTTCTTTTCAGAAAAAACAGGCTCAGTTTTATGAAAACATCGTCAAGGTGATACGTCCCAAGCCTGACTATTTTGCCGTTGGTTACTACGGACAAGGATTCCCCACCTTCCTTCGGGTAACTCTGGGTTCTGTTTGGATTGGGTCACCATTGCTCCCTGTGCAGCCAGCCTCTCCTCTTTCTGAGGAAGGCTTCGGTTTGCATCTCAAGTGCGACTCTCAGTGAGGTTGCTCAGTCGTGTCTGACTCTTTGCAACCCATGGACTGCAGCCCACCAGGCTCCTCTGTCCATGGGATTTTCCAGGCAAGGATACTGGAGTGGTTTGTCATTTCCTTCTCCGGGGGATCTTCCTGACCCAGGGATCGAACCCAGGTCTCCTGCACTACAAGCAGATTCTTTACCAACTGAGCTACCAGGGAAGCGACTCTGTATTATTTTCTTACCTCTGTGCTTGGCTCAGCATGCCAGAGAGGGGCTGATAATGTGTTTTTGATTGCATATAAGCTTTCCACCTCTCTTTTCCTAAAGAGAACTCTACTTCAGAGATTTATGTATATTTTAAAAACTATAGTAAAAAATGCATAACAGGGCTTCCCTGGTGGCTCAGTGGTCATGAATCTGCCTGCCAATGCAGGAGATGCAGGTTTGATCCCTGGGTTAGGAAGATCCCCTGGAGAAGGAAATGACAGCCCACTCCAGTATTCTAGCCTGGAGAATCCCATGGACAGAGTCGCCTGATGGGCTACAGTCCCTGGTGTCACAAAGAGTCAGACATGACTGAGCAGCTCAACAACAGCAGTGCATAACATAGAGGTTACCATCTTCACTATCTTTAAGTGTACAGTTCAGTGGTGTTAAGTATATTTACCCTGTTGTGCAACTGTTCCCACCACCTACCTCCAGATTATTTTCATCTTCCGAAACTTCAACTCCGATCCCAGTAAACAATAATTTCCCCGTCTCTCCTCCCCGTGCCAGAGCTTACTTTCTGTCTCAGAATTTACTTGATTGTAGGGACCTCATTTAAGTGGAATCATATAAAATGTGTCCTTTTGTGTTTGGCTCACTTCCCTTAGCATGTTTTCAAGACTGATCCACGTGGTAGTGTGTATCAAAACTTCATTCCTTCTTATGGAAGAGTAATATCCCATCATGTTGATGCACCACGATTTGTTTATCCATTCCTCCTTGGTGGACTTTGTTTGGGCTAATATGAATAGCGCTGCTATGAACATGGAGAAGGCAATGGCACCCCACTCCAGTACTCTTGCCTGGAAAATCCCATGGACGGAGGAGCTTGGTAAGCTACAGTCCATGGGGTCGCTAAGAGTCGGACACGACTGAGCGACTTCACTTTCACTTTTCCCTTTCATGAATTGGAGAAGGAAATGGCAACCCACTCCCGTATTCTTTCCTGGAGAATCCCAGGGACGGGGGAGCCTGGTGGGCTGCCATCTATGGGGTCGCACAGAGTCGGACACGACTGAAGCGACTTAGCAGTAGCAGCTATGAACATGTGTACTTTTGTTTCTTGTTTTGGCTGTATGGCTTGTGGGATCTTGGATCCTCAACCAGGAATCAAACCTGGGTCCTCGGCAGTGAGAGTACAGAGTCCTAACCCTTGGATCGCCAGAGAATTTCCAAGCATGTATATTTTAAATTATATGAGAATTGGCAATGAATTTCCAGTGCTGGAAACTCAGAATCACACTCCATCCCTGAGACAAGCATGTTCTTTTTGACACGATTGAAGAAATAGTGTGATCATCAGTCAAATCATCCAGCGATCTTTAGGCCAGAAATCTTGTAAATAAATGCTGCCTAGCCTACTAATAACAATTGTTTGGTGGTGCTGGTTTAGTCACTGAGTTGTGTATGACTCTCTGTGACCCCATGGATGGTAGACCCCCACCCACCCACCAGGCTCCTCTGTCCATGGGATTCCCCAGGCAAAAATACTGGAGAGGGTTGTCATTTCCTTCTCCAGGGGATCTTTGCAACCCAGAGATGCAAACAGTGTCTCAAATAGAAAAAAAAAAAAAAGAAGAAGAAGAAAAAAGAGCCCAATAGAATTGTTAAGAGTTTCCCAAAAACTCTTGGATGCCATTGACCATAACTGCCTGTCATTTCTTATGATTTTTTTTTTAATGGCACATGGTTTTCTGTTCTCCTGAGAGCCCATGCGTGATCCTTCTGGTTTTAGGCAAGCAGGCACTGTGTCCAGGGCACACCTGTCCGGGGCAGGTAGATCTCCCAGAAGTCTGGAGCAGGTAGATCCAGCTGGGAGACTCCCCCAGCCTCAGAGGAGTGTTTCTTTGGCCCCAGCATTTTGGAACCCCCAGGAGTCCCTGAGGGTATAAGACATCCCTTCCCACTGGCACCAGCAAAAGGGACTTACTTGCTGAAGACCTGTCGTTCTTTATAGAAATGTCAGTGGGTGACCCTTGCAGGGCTGACCTGCTCCAGGAGGTGACCTGTCAGTTGATCCACTCACACAGGGTCCTGGCTGGGTGCCTGGGGCATCTGGCCCATCCCTGTCGCTGCTGGTCAGTCTCTCCTTGACCCTGAAGTCTTGGTCATGCAGCTCTGGCCGTGGACACCTACAAGAGTGGTTGATCAGAAACTCAGATTCTGGAGAAAGTCCTCCCTTCCAAAGAATGAATAAAGGATGTTTGGTTATAGCCCTGAATTAAGGAAGATTTCAACATTAAGTTAAAAGCCAAACTTTAATTAATTAATTTAATTCATAAGGCTTTAATTAAGGTGTGTGAATCAGTACATACGCCTCCTTGTGTGTGTCTGAGAAAGATCGAGAGGGAGAGAACAGCCCCACATCACGCTGAGCTGAGGAGTCCTGGGTGTGGAGTATGTGTCGCCCTCTGGGGACACCACTAGGATTTAAGGCCACCATGCTCTGTCCTGGCATCCTGACCTGGTGACCCTGTGGGCTGAGCATCTCTCTGTCCCCGAGCCAGCTGATGCCAGGGATTTCCTGGGAGGGTGCGCGAGACCCAGGCTCCAGGGACCACAATGGGTCACCTACCCGCCGAAAGGACAATGCAAAGCAGGAATAACTAGCTTAAAGGGCTTGATTAATATTGAACTGACTTTCCCGCCACACCTGGCTGGCTTTGTGGGGCTACAGCAATATATTTATTATACTTCACAGGCTGCCTGTCCGGGGTCGATCTGGCAATGACATTGGCAGTTCCAAGAAAGTGGGCAGGATATTGTCTGCTTCAGGTGGCGCTAGGGGCACAGCCTCTGAGCACTGACTCACTGGCCCTCCCCTCTGTGTTTCTTTCACAACTGATCACATGTGGAGCTTTTTGCATTTATATTAATATTTATGGTTCTTATAAGGAATAAATATCTTTGACTATACCTACACTGCCCTCCTGTTTTCAGGCTTGAAGGGACCACTTCAGAATGCAAAGTAATTGATGTTTCTAGAAAATGTTATTAGTGTTTCCATCTATAACTCAGTAGTGTTTTTCTATTAAAGCCTTTATATACACTTTTATTATTATGTCTCCCTTCAAGTGTAAAGCCTAATAAATGCATGCTAGTTTTGTAGTAGCCTGTTATACATTAAATCATCCTGAATTTCTGAAATGTTTGCCTTTTTATAGCCTTAAAAGATGCCCATGCTGTGTATTTATATTTCTAATTAAGACTACGTATTACTTTGGTTTCTGCTCGAAATTATTTTTTTAGAGAAAAGAGAACATTTTTCTCTTGTAATGGGTGCGTTAAGACATACCTAAGGACAAAGTGGGAAAAAGAGCATTCAATTTTTAAATTGTTCCTTCTTTCGTGATTTAAAAGGACTCAGAATAACTTTGGACTCGGGAAGGGGAAAAATGGAGCCTCATAGGAGCTCTATTCTTTTTTTTAATTTATTAGATTTTATTTTGACTTTGAGCTGAGTCTGCAGGATCCAGCTGTTGGTCTGTCTGTCTTCTCCTGCCCCTCATCCCCCTTCCTCCTCTCCTGCCCCCTCTCCACGTCCTCCCCTCCCCGCCCCGTCCCTCCTCCCCTCCTCCACACTGGCGTCGATCCAGGGTCAGGGCAGATAACAAGGCTGCCCCTAACTCATGACCAGCTGGCCTGGAGCCTCTTGCCCAAGAGTCCCTGATGGAAGCAACAACCAAGTCCAGGGAGGAGAACCAAGAGCCCCTAGCGTCTGGTTCCTCGGGCCCTGTGGCTTCTGCACATGGCCCCTTCCTTGTCACAGTTGGTGATGTTGAGACCACCCTCAGATGGGGCAAGATGGGTGGGGAGGGGGAGATTCAGGAACCTCCTGAAGCTATAGCATCACGCTCCCCTTTGACACCTTTTTTTGTGATTCAGTTACTGCTCAGAATACCCACGTTGAATCCATGAAGGTATGGAGACCTGTTTTTCCTTGGAACCAGAACTTTCCTTACTGACATATTTACAGAGTGACCGTATCACCATACAGGTATCAACGAGGCAGCTTTCAGTGGAGAGGAGGGCTTCCCGATCACCCACCCCAAGATCATCACCCAAAACAACCCCTAGATGGACCCTTCAGAATTTGCGGAGGTGACAGATGTGGCCTTGGAGACGGACAAAACTCAGTCTTTGGGAGGAAAACTACACGCTCTGCTCTGTCTTTCCTTGATGGAATATTGTCCACAAGACAACTCCAAACATTCAGTGAGGGGAGTCCAGCCACCACCCGCTGGACTTTTTTTTTTTTTTGGCTTTCATTAAGTCAAGGGCATTTATTTCCTGAGATTGTGACACAGGAAGTAGACTCAGCCCAGCTGCGGGCTCTCCTGGCGGAGGCAGGAACCTTGCTGACCAGCTGGGTGACACCGACCCGTGACCTCCTTACTGTTGACAACAGCGGAGAGCCGCAGAGCAAGGCTGGGCACAGCTCCAGTGCCGTGCTGGCTGCCGCCGGGCCTGGGACCAACCAGCTTTGCTGAGAGACCTCGGGGAGGAAGCGCATCCACAGTTCACGGAGGGTCCAGTGCTGGGTCAGACTGGGACAAGCCCTCGCTCGGCAGATTCCAGTCAGCAGACTGGAGAGGTTTCTGCTCCTTGATCATTATCCTTTGGGACACCACAGGAGAGTCTTGGGTGCCATTTGAGCCCCCAAAACCGGGAAACTCCTCAGAGCTGCTCATATAAGAGCCTCTCAGCACCAGGAGAGGGACCAGGAGCCCTGGCCTCTCCGCTTTGTCTGGACCCCTGTCCCTTGGGTTCTGCTCATCTCCTGGCGGTGACCTATAGGAGTCAGCTTGGAAACTCAGGCTCAGGCTCCAAGGCCCCACCTTAACTTCACACTCTCTTGAATTCTTTCTGGCAAAATGAAAACCGCTTATGGAAGCAGAGACATCACTTTGCCGACAGAGGTCCATCTAGTCAAAACTATGGTTTTTCCAGTAGTCGTGTACGGATGTGAGAGTTGGACCGTAAAGAAGGTTGAGCACCAAAGAATTGATGCTTTCAAATTGTAGTGCTGCAGAAGACTCTTGAGAGTCCCTTGGACAGCAAGGAGATCCAACCAGTCCATGCTAAAGGAGATCAGTCCTGAATATTCATTGGAAGGACTGATGCTGAAGCTGAAGCTCCAATACTTAGTGCACCTGATGTCAGGAGCCAACTCACTGGAAAAGACCCTGATGCTGGGAAAGATTGAAAGCAGGAGGAGAAGGGGACAACAGAGGATGAGATGGTTGGATGACATCATTGACACAACGGACGTGAGTGTGAGCCAACTCCGGGAGATGATGAAGGACAGGAAGCCTGGCCTGCTGCAGTCTACAGGATCACAAAAGAGTCGGACACGACTGAGCAACTGAACAACAGCAACAACAACAACCTGGAAACAAGAAGAAGAAGATGTGGACACCATCCTCCATTTGCCCGAGTGCCTTTCCCCTGTCTGCCCATTTCCTGCCCACTAGGATATGGATGCTAATCACTCACTTGGTTTTTCATGATTTTGTCAATTGATCACTGCTGTTAAGGCTGATATGTGTAACTAGACTTCAATAATGTCGTGTTTAGTGCTTCTTCAACAGTATCAACTTACCTGTCTTCTGTTCCTGAGTTCTTGATTAGTAAGACCACTGCAATTACAAGCTGTTCTTCAATTCAGTGACACTTTAAACACCGTCCAGCCCATTCTGAAGACCAGTGCGTTTATGTGTGCACTTTTCCTGGCCTTTCCCCTAGGGGTATTGTTTAATTCCTGTCATTGTTTGCAGGGAAAAGTGTTCATTTATCGAGGGAAAGAGTATGAACGTCGAGAGGATTTTGAAGCTCGGCTACTGACTCAGTTTCCAAACGCTGAGAAGATGAAGACAACGTCTCCACCAGGCGATGACATTAAAAACTCTCCCGGCCAATGTATCCTTTCAGACAACCACGTGAGATAGAAAACGACGGCCAAGCCATTGGTTCGGATGGTTGGGTGTATGTGGGGTTGATAACCTTAACCTTTGACCTTCAGATATTCAGTGCTTCACAGTAAAGCCCAAACTTGATCTGCCTCCTAAATTTCACAGGCCTGTGTCAGAGCAGATTGTAAGGTAATTGACCCATTTCCCCGACCCAACAGGAGGGTGATAAGAGGCGTACACAGATCTCTTCTTCATAACTTCACCTGTCGAAGGATGGATGTCAGCCTTTGTTGAACTTTTCAGAGCTCTATTTGCTTTGAAAAGCAGGGGAAGCTGATTTTCCTCAGCATCAAAGTAGGGAAAGAAGATGTTACCAGGTGTGGCTGGGAGGGTGGGAAGCCGTCCCTTACCTGGGACTGTGAGACAAGGAAAGTCAGGGGGAGGAGGGGTACTCTGGTCTCCTTTTGACCCACCAGGTGAGAGACCCCCTTAGACTTTCTCTCCAGGGCACAGGCCCTGCCCCATAGCCTGAGATCTGAGTCTGTGTGCCTGCATTGTGGCCTGAATGTTTGGATCCCAGAAGGCAGGCAAAGGGATTCAGACATATGCTCCTGATGGAGAACCGGGTGCCGAGGGCAAAGAGACCCTTCACCTCTACCACAGGGTGATTCCATAATATGGGATCCAGAGGTGGGTTTTCAAACTCACAAGCCAGGTGTCCGAATTTGAGTCAGAGTGTATGTGTCTGCATTGAACTGCCCCTAACTTAGCAGCGGAGAAGGAAATGGCAACCCACTCCAGTATTCTTGCCTGGAGAATCCCAGGGACGGAGGAGTCTGGTGGGCTGCCATCTATGGGGTCGCACAGAGTCAGACATGACTGACTCGACTTAGCAGCGGTATAAAAACACATACGCTAGACGTCTCTTTGATGTGAAGAGTTTCTTTTTCTACTTGATCCTTGTTCTGCTGAAAAAGAGTAACCTCTTTGATGGCCGAATAATGCACAGGATATGCTGTTTTACATCCTGCAGTTTGGCTGGGTTGGGTTCTTCTGCAAAATTCACTGCCATTTCTTTAGCCTTTCTTCAGCAAACATGGGAAATAAACCAGGACTTGACTTATTGAGGAATGATCACTTTCATAAGGCTTAGATTTTTAAGTTTTGCAACATCTTTTTTTCTCAGGGAGAGGCATTAAGTGATAGTGAACCATAGACATGCTCCTGTATTTCCCTTTGATGCGGAATGTCTATCTGTGTTTCAGAGCAGGCAAATGAGTAAGCCTCCCAGCCTGCTTCTGGGGTGTGTGTGAAACCCACCTCCTCCCCAAGGGAGAAAGGCAAACTATCCATCCATGTCTGCCACCCTTGGTGGTTGCAGAATCTGCCTTTTGTAGATCTGCAGTTAAAATATACAAAACCTTTAAAACATAATCAAGATGCATTCTTAGAAGTTTAATAAACTTAGTAAATTATTTAATACATTGATTATTGACGCATGAATTAAAACTTTCAAATAACAAACACAAGAATGAAGAACAAAGGTTTGTTTTTTTTTTCCTCTCTCCTTTGCCTCACCTTTTCTCGATTTTTGCCCGTTTCATTCTTACTCAGCATCTCTTCTCCCCTGAGCGTTGGCAGGGACAGAGACGAGGCAAAGAATCCAAGGTAATTTTTCCACCTGCCAACGTCTCTCCTGTGAGGCTGGTGGGGAGCAACAGCCCAGCTACCGCTCTAGGTCAAGGTTGGAGGTGTTTAAGGGATGCAGTGACGTGTAGGGAGACCAGATCCTGGGGCTAAAAGCAAATCGACTGCTTCTCCAGTGAAATAGCTAATGATTTGTCTGTCTCGGCACAGTTTCTACAGAGTCAACGAGGTCCAGCGATTTGAATATTCTCGTCCGATCCGCAAGGGAGAGAAAAACCCAGACAACGAATTTGCGGTAAAAAAACCAAAACGGCCTCCCTCCCCCCAGCCTCATGCCACCATTCACAAAACTGCCCGTCAAAAATAAGCGTGTCCTCAGAGATCCCACAGTGCAGGGTTTGATGCCTGTGTGTGTTATGCGCAGAGATCCTGACATACCACCCCTCCAAATTCAGTGCAATGATGATCGTTACACAGACGCTGTCACCAAGGTCCCTGTGATGCTGTCAGAAGGTGACTGGCGCTTTGAGAGTCTTTCTGTTCCCAGAGCACACTCGCCTCCCTCCCACGTGAACCTGAGCCTCCCTTTGGGCTCTGAGTCCTGGAGCAGGTGCTGGTGTCTCTGTCATAATGAAGCTCACAGAGGCGCCGTGTGCTTACGTGGCTTTCTGCTGTTCAGGCACGCAGCCTGGAGGAGGGTTGTGCTCACTTTGCAGTGCCCAGCCTGAACTTCGCTCTGGCACCACATGCCAGAGCAGGGTGCCCCAGAGCAGCTAAGCAAAGGCCCGGGGAATTCTCATGGTGTGGGCCGTCCTGAGCCTCGAGGGATGTTTAACAGCATCCTCAGCGTCCACCCACGGGATGCCAGGTACAGTCTCCCAGGTGACAGTCAATCACAAATGTTTCCACACGTTGCTAAACGTCTGTGCCTTGTTAAAAACACTGCATTAGAGACCTGGAAATTTAACACAGGTTCTTGCAGCCTTTTAAAAAATAAAGGCACAGAGACTGTCCTGGAAGTCCGGTGGTTAAAACTCTGGACCCCCAATGCGGGAGACATGGGGTTCTATCCCTGATCGGGGAACTAAGATCCTGCATGCTGCCCAGTGCAGCCTAAAGAACAAACAAACAAACCAAAAATAAATAAATTTAAATAAAATATACGTACAACCAGTTTAATGGATTCCATTTTGAAAAGGCATGAAATAAAACATTGTTTGTTTGTTTCAAATGTTTTTATTTCTTTCTCCTCCTGCCCTGAAAACCTCCTCTGGAAATCCCTAGATTGGCCCACATTTCAAGGCAGCCTTAGCTTTGAGGACTCCTGGCAGGCACCTTGCCTGCAGGTATCTGGGGGTACAGGAGGGCAAAGCTGAACTAGTGCCATGCTGCTGACCCCAAGGGCAGCTCAGAGCGCTGTCAGCAAAGTTTCCATCACGTTCCCTGTTTCCTGTGATCTTTCCATCCTCAGGGCCACACCTGTGGGCCTCCAGTCACAGCTCCTGAAAGGCCCTTTCCTTCCCCAGCCCAGCCTCCTATGTGTCAACCGGGAGCTCAGAGTCGGGAAATTCTAAGGCACTTCCCAGTGTCAACACTGGTTGTTTCGAGCCCAGTCAGCCCCCTCTTTCTTGGTTACTGTGGCTTCCAGCTCCTGTTTGGTGGTGGGTTTCACTGTGGCATCGACTGTGATGGGGAGAGGGACAGGGCCCCCTCTCGTTCCCCCAGGCCAGGGCCGGGCTTTACAGAAATGTCTCCGCTCTGATCATCTCGGCAGTAACTCGATCCGTGATGTAGCATCCTCCAGGCAGAATGTACGGGCCCTCCTTGAATTTCCCTCCCACCTCTCACATCTCACAGCCATGTAGGTTTTTAATACTGTGAAGGAAGAGACACAAGGAGGTCAGGCAAATTGCCGACGAGCGTGCAGCCGTTCGGGGCAGAGCTAAGAATAACCGCTGCTCCTGACGCTGGAGCTGCGCTAAGCCTCAGAGCCGGGCTTTTTCTAAATGGCCCCGAAATCCCATAATGGCCCCATTAGATTCTCTCACACGCAGATGAGGCTTTCAGAAGCCACGGGGTTTAGTCCTTCATGGGCCTGACAAAGCTCCCGGCTTCCAGATAAGCCCTGGGGTTTGATGGCCATGGGAAGCCAGGCTGGGGCCCGAGGCGAGGACCCTACATACTGCCCTGCCAGGCCAGCCAGGGAGCTCAGAGCAGCTCAGTGCCTCCATACCTGGCCAGGGGGTGACATTCTGGAACCCAGGGCCAGAGAAGAGGAGGAGGAAGGCTGAGAGGAGTCAGTGTGGAGCCTGAAGGCCCCACCCCTAGGAGGGTGCTGGCTTCGGGCGCTGGGGAGGAGAACAACACGCCTGTGGCCGGAGGCAGCTCCAAACGTGCGGTCTCCAGACCAGTGCCTGACCGCCAGCCCCTGGGGGCAGCAGGAGCCTGGTGCCCCCCGCCAGGGCCTACTCCTTTCCTGCCTCTGCAGTCAGGTTTGAGGAGAATGCTTTCCAAGTTCCAGCCCAGTTTTCTGGAAATGTTGCCATTCCATTGTGTCATCTCTGTGTATCTGGACCACTATGGACAGACTCAGTGATTCCCTATTACTGGGAGGTTTTGCCGGTAAAGGCCGCCACCAGCTCGACATCCTGCAGCAGGGGGCGGGATGGAAGGGTCGCTGTTTACTCTGCAGTGAAGTTCAGGGCAACCATGGGACAGAGGTGGAATTATGTGTATCAGCTTACACGATTTCCCTCAATCTGAGATGTACCATTTTAGGAAGTGTGTGCAAGTTTGTGTGTGTGGGTGTGCTCCATTGTAGCCGACTCTTTGGGATCCCGTGGACTGTAACCCTCCAGGTTTCTCTGTCTATGGAATTTTCCTGGCAAGAATACTGGAGCGAGCTGTCATTTCCTACTCCAGGGGATCTTTCCGACCCAGGCATCAAACCTGCGTCTCCTGCATTGGCAGGCAGAGTCTTTACCACTGCTCCAACTGGGAAGCCTCTTTAGGAAGAATACAGATTAATAAATGGTATTGTCACTGAAAATACACTTATACACACTTATGAATGCTTAATATGGAGCCTTAAACAATAGATAGTAAAATTTTAGGTTGTCATCTCTGGGTGGTTGGTGGTGGTGGTGGTTTGGTCGCTAAGTCGTGTCCAACTGTTGCAACCCTATGGACTGTACCAGCCAGACTCCTCTGCCATGGGATATACCAGGCAGGAATACTGGAGTGGGTTACGATTTCCTTCTCCATCATCTCTGGGTACTGGGTGATTTTTCTGCCTTCTATTTCCATATCTTTATTTTCTGATGTAAACATATGTTATACAAAAAAAAAATCATTAAAATGCTGACTGATTTTATTAGAATGTGAAAGGTCACGTTTATGAAGCCCAGTCTTCCTCAATGGATTTGCATCCTCAAGTTTCTTTTGAACACTAAGTGAGGCTAACGTTTAACTCATTAGAGCCTTTCGAAAAATCTGCTCACTCAGAGGGAAGCTCCCCTGTTTGGATGCAGATAATTCTCCCTGACTCTTCTGTTATATTTTTACTTTCCAAATACCAAGGAAGTGGGCACTGTTGGCCAGGGAACAGGAGATATGGCTTTAGCGGAGCATGAAGTGTTCCCTGGGTGGCTGGTGACCTTGCTTCCCGGAGCCTAACAGATCCCCATGAGGGCAGAAGCTGTTAGCCGCCTGCAATATCCTTCTTCTAACCGCCTTGGGTCCATGTTCCCTTTGCAGAATATGTGGATCGAGAGGACCATATATACCACTGCATATAAACTGCCTGGCATCTTGAGGTGGTTTGAGGTCAAGTCTGTTTTCATGGTAAGCACACCCTGAAGAAGGACTGCCCATCACCCCTCTGATACGGTCTGATCCAGCCTCTTCCTCGGGCATGTCACCTGGTCACCATGGCCAGCACACACCCTGCAGACCCCACATCAGGCTTAACGGCCCAGAATCTCTCTCCCTGCCCACAAATACTGCAGTGGAAATGCTGTAGTCACAGCCACCTCTAATGTAGAAGAAAACCAAAGAATTAAGATTTCATCTCTTCTTACAAAATATTTAAACACAGCCCTCACTGTGCTGTTTTGACAGTTCTTTCTGCTCACAAAATGAAAAGTTTAAGACAAATTCCAATTCATATACCCTTTTTAAGATCTTTCTTCCCGATGGTTTCATTGTCATTTACATGACAAACAACTTGATTAATAGTACTTGCTCATTTCAAATAAAAATAGCTTCAGAATATACCCCCCCACCCACACTTTTAAAAGAAAGAATGACTCGCATCTCATTAGCTAAACCTTGCTATTGGACAGTTTTAATGACAGGAACCAGAGTTGGGCCAAAGATTCTTATTGAATGTGTAACAGCAGCAGCCTACTGACAACTGCCGGTATAAAAAGATCCAATTGGAATATGTACGCTTTGTCCTGTGTCTCAACGCCTTGGGTATTTACCTGGCAGGATCTTACCCAGAGGAGTGGTTCTCACCATTCAGTTTACCACGAGGCCTCTTGGATACTCCTGATTCATCCTAAGACATTATGGCTGCACCCTCTCTTCCCAGCCGTGTTTCCACTCTTTACCTGCATCCTCACCAGAGGAGCTCTGGGCCTCCGGCTGAGTGTGCCTGTGGTCAGCCACTTCCCCTTCCCCAAACCCCAGCGCCCTCTCCTCCTGCTCTGAAGCGTGCCCGAGGGCTCTGTGCCCCCATAGCCACCTGGCAGGGCCTGAGCTGGGGAAGGCTCGGGAGGTGCGTGGCAGGTGGCAGAAATGCAAGCCTTCGCTGGCACCGTTTGGAGCTGGTGATGTACGTGGGGGAGGAGGCCCTTCCATAAACAGGCACAATCCTATCTTCCTAATGAGCCTCTGCCCCTAAGCCGTTTGTAATCGGTGCGAGGAAGGCGCTTAACAGCTCAAGGTGGAGAGCGGCAATCCCTGATTTTCAGGATGTGGTTCGGCCGTGGGCTGTGTTGGCCCTTTTTTTTTACTGAAGTAAGAGAGCTGGAAGCTGAATAATCCCCGGATGGCATGACTGAAGTAATCCTGTTGTCAATACCACGGGCCCCTCTTGCCGTGTGTCTGCCTCCCAGGACAGACCAGCATGGGATACGGTGTGGGCAGCTGCTGACCCTCTTGGTGTGATGAATCTAGGGCACCGTTCTTTGTTAAGGCCAGCGGGGTCCACGACAGGGAGTCAGCAGTCAGTTAGGAGGGAATTCTGCCCTGGAGGGTCCATGTGGCTGAGTTATCTGCACGGGAGGGTGTGTTCCAGAGTGCGACCGGCCAGGTGTCCGGCTATGACAGCCGTCCTGGGATACGTGTTGCCTGGGGTGCACGTGGGACCAGGGCACCCTCACTGGCCAGCACAGGGTCGACCTCCTCTCTGAATGCCACCGCCCCTCCATCGGGTCACTGGCAGGCACCTTGACAAGCAGGGGCTTCTTGTCCAGCAGCTGAGGGTGTCCTTCTGGGAGCTGGACGAGAGCAGAACTGTCCGTTCTCTGAGCGTCTCTGCACCTCCAACTCTCCCTCTGCTTCTCAGACAGCCCCCAGGGGCTGGAGCAAGAAGAAAACAGCCTGCTCTGCTTTGCCATTTGCTAAAGACACCCTCGGGTCCCCGACACAGGCAGGCATACCCAGCACACTGGCCTTGGGGAGGGCAAGGACCAGCTTATCTTGCGTTGAGGTCACCCCTGGACGTGGCTCGGGGGCCCAGCCTTGGGTCCATTGGAGCGAGACCTGGTTTGAAGGTGGAGTTAATTGTTTTAAACCCAGTCATGTTCCCCTGGCAGTTAGGACTGAGCCAGAGAGGAGTGCAGGGCTGGGCCTCGCAGAGTCCCGTGGGGCCCCCAGAGAAAGAAGGGCCTTGGCAGTGTGGGCAGAGGTGGACCGCCCTGCCTCCCGCCCTGAAGGTCCTGCCGACCGGTGGCAGGTTTGCAAAGGAGGCCTGTGAGGTCCGACTGAAGTGGTGCCCCCGGGGCCGGGGGAGCTCTTTTATTCCCTGGAGGGCACGTGATCTCAGGGGCAGACCATGGCAGGACCTCTCCACCCCTCCCCCCACTTCTCTGACCAAGCAGGTCCCTGGGGGCTTGCAAAGCGCCCAGACCTCCTGCCTCAGGGACAGGACAGATTGCCCCAGATTCCTTAAAACAAGCAGCGGACAAGACCATGGCTAAAAGCCCTCATCTGTGAAGCAGCTGTATTCAAGCACCACTCAGGGCTGTGTTTTCCTGGGATAACCATACGTGTACACACATGCATGCATGCACACACATGTATACAGATGAGCATGTGCACACACGCACTCCGGGACAAGGTGGCCTTGCATGGTGCCTTTGGACTTTGCACGTGGGGACCGGGTCAGTGGAAACGTGTAAAGTCGCTCACAGGCCCGGCTCCTCTTGTTGGATGATGAGAGACCTTGCCCCGAAGATCCACTGGAAGGAAACGTAGGCAGGGAGTAGGAAGCCCAGGCGTACTTGGGATGCCTGTCCTCTGGCGAGGAGCCCGGGGCATGGGCAAGGGCCCCTGCAGGGCAGCGCGGGGCGGGGTGTGGCCGCCGCCGAGTCATCCCCCTCCTCCCACTCCGCAGGTGGAGATCAGCCCCCTGGAGAACGCCATCGAGACCATGCAGCTGACCAACGACAAGATCAACAGCATGGTGCAGCAACACCTGGACGACCCCAGCCTCCCCATCAACCCGCTCTCCATGCTCCTGAACGGCATCGTGGACCCCGCCGTCATGGGAGGCTTTGCCAATTACGAGAAGGCACGTGACACGCCGGCTTCCTCTCTGCAGCCCCGCCCCTGGGGACAAGCTAGCGCCAAACCCCGCCTCCAAGCCCAGAGACCTCGCTGGGCTCACTGAAGTGGGCCGAACCGGGCCCACTCTCCAGAGGCAGCCTCTGCCTGCTGCCAGCAGTCAAGACCCCACCCAGGCACGGCTGGCCTGGACATTGTCCCCACACCCCTACAGGGCTGTGCTGATGGAGAGGGACCCTCCTGACTGTCCAGAGACCTGGGGTTATCAAAGACCACAATATACAGTTGTAGTGGAAGACAACAGAATTAGAATATTGAGACTAGGTGGGGGACTGGTGCGGTGGGGACAGCCAGCTGATCTCCCTGGAAAAATATCTCAGTAAGATGGAGTAAGTTGAAGGTCATGGGCTGGTGGTCTAGACACCGGGTCTGCCTGATTTTGTACATGGGGTTTGCAACATAGCCGTGACCATCCACTTCTCGGTGTCCGAGGCTGTCTTCCAGATACAACGGCAGCAGAGTTGAGGCTCTTCACAGAAAGAGTTTGCTAGCCCCCCTGGTCTAGATGAAGGGGAAACTGAGGCAGGAAGGGCACTGCCCGAAGGTGGGCCGTGAGGGGACAGAGAGGTGGTGCTGCATCCCAACAACTCTCAGATCCAGAGCAGACCCAGCTGAGGGTCACGGGGCCCGGGAGCAGCTGGGGAGTGCAGCCCATGACCTGAGCAGTGGGGGTCAGCAGCGGCCTTGCTGGGTTCTGTGGACGGAGTCTCCGCAGTGAGTGAACAGAGTCCTTCAGTTGTATTGACCTTCCCGGACGTTTTGGTAGAGAGGGCCCCACCCTGGGGGACGTGAGCTGGTGATGGCAGGGCTGTGGGTCTACATTAAAGACGGCTCTCTCCCCAAGCCTGGGGAACTCCAGATGTGCCAAACTGCCTGCTGCCGGGGCCTTTTGCCTGAAGTAATTTTGCCTGAAGTGGGCCTTTTGCCTGATGTTGGTGGGCTCAGCCACTCTCTCTGTCCCCACCAGGCCTTCTTCACAGAGCGGTACCTGCAGGAGCACCCCGAGGCCCACGAAAAGATCGAGAAGCTCAAGGACCTGATTGCTTGGCAGGTAAACATCTCGCAGCAGCTGCAGGGTCGGGGTGGGGAAAGCTGAGCCTGGGACCAGATACCTTTGGGCCTCCTTAGCACACCTGCCAGCCGCCACGGAGTGGACATGACCATGTTTGTACCGGATAGGCCCACCCACTGCCGCTTCGATTAACTGGACTCCTGGCCATTGTCATGAATATGAACATCTAGAATATTCGCTCTTGCAAATGAGCTGGGTCTGTTTCCTCCCCTCGGTCGGTGTATTGCCTGCTGGAAAATCTTTGGTATCAACAGAACAGAATGTTGGGGGTGAGATCAGGGGATGACTCCCAGAGATCATGGCCCCAGCCTGTCTCAGGCAGGTGGTATGGCAGCTGGGGGTGGGGGACCACCAAGTGCCCACCGTCCTATCTCCTCCACCAGTGGTCGGGGTTGGGGGGAGCGTCCCAGATGTAATTCTGCATATTCTTGGGCTTTTCTGCTTGTGCTCCTGAGGGATCTCAGTACTTCCTCAAGGGATGTGGTCTGGAAAGGCTGGGAATCTCTGGAGGGTGTCCTGGGCTCTGTGGGATGTTCCTGGCTCCTGTGTCTGGGCTTCTGGAATCTTTGTGAGCCCGGTGGTAGTGGGAATGTCCAGACCCAGCTCCTGTGGGAGCTCTGCCTACCTGCTCTGGACTTTTCAAGCAGCTGGCTTCTTTCAGTTCAGTTGTTCAGTCACTCAGTTGTGTCCAATTCTTTGCAACCCCATGGACTGCAGCACTCCAGGCCTCCCTATCCATCACCAACTCCCGGAGTTTACCCAGACTCATGTCCATTGAGTCGGTGATGCCATCCAACCATCTCATCCTCTGTCATACCCTTCTCCGCCCACCTTCAATCTTGCCCAGCATCAGCTGGCTTCTTTAGGCTTCCTTTTCTCCTGTGGGAGGCAGGGAGAGTACTGCTGATCTGTGCCCCGCATGCCAGGCTGAGGGCAGAGAGCTGAGGGAGGCAGAGACCAGGGTCACCCTGTGCCTGGGCAGCACCCCACCACAGCCTGGGAGTCCCAGCTCTTCCTTCTGATGAGCGCTCTGTGGGCACCAGCTCCTGGCCTCCCCGGAGCCTCACTGTCCTTGCTTGTGCACCATCAGCACGTGGGTTACAGGACCTGTTAGGACAGATCGGGCCTGGGTTTTGGTTTCAGGCCAAGTTACAAGTACTTATTTTTCATATATATGTATGTATATTATTGTGATAAAATGCATGTAACATACAATTGACCACCTTAGTCATTTCTAAGTGCACAGTTCAGTGTCATCATGTCCATTCACATCATTGTGCAACCATTACCACCATCATCTCCAGAACTTTCTCATCTTGCAAAACTACTCAACATCCAATAAACAATAATTCCCCATGCTCCTCACCCCTGGAAACCACCAACCTGCTTTCTGTCTCTATGCATTTGATTATTCTGTGCACGCCTGCTAAGTCACTTCAGTTGTGTTCAACTCTTTGTGACCCCGTGGACTGTAGCCCGACAGGCTCCTCTGTCCATGGGATTCTCCAGGCAAGAATACTGCAGTGGGTTGCCATTTCCTCCTCCAGGGAATCTTCCCGACGAGGGATCAAATCCTCAACTCTTATTTTGATTATTCTAGGGACCTCATATAAGTAGAATCACATATTGTTTGTCCTTTTGTGACTGGCTTATTCCACTTGGCATAGGTCTTCCAAGTTCACCCATATTGTGACATGTCAGAATCTCGTTCCTTTTTAAGGCTGAATAATATTCCACTGTCTGTATAGACCGTGTGTTACTTGTCTGTTCATTCACTGATGCGTACTTGGTTGCTTCCATCTTTTGCTGTTGTAAATAATGTTTTTATGAACACAGGTTTACAAAAACCTGCTCTGTTTCCTGCTTTCACTTCCCAGAAGTGGGATTGTTGGATCATGTGATAAGTCTATTTTTAATTTTTTGAGGAAGCACCATATTGTTTTCCACAGCAGCTGCACTGTTTTCTATTCCCACCGCCAGTCAGGCGCCATTGTTCCAATTTCCCCACATCCTCATCAACATTTATTTTCTGGTTTTCTTGTTGTTTGTTTTATAGTAACCATCCTGATGGGTGTGACTTCGGAATTTGATATCAGTTTGGCCTTGGAATTCTTCTCTGATAAGACACCTTGGGAGCTGAATTTAAGGGAACTTTTTACAGGATGGTCTCTGCACAGGATATAAGATGAAAAATACATATTCAATACATTACCTGTGATCTTGCTTTCATTTGCCGATGTTTTGAAAATCCGCATTTTAATATCAGTAATTGAGTCATATGGTCAGTAACAGAAGTTTGGGGTTACTGGAATGCTTTCTTCTGGTTTTGTTTGTTAATTTGTTTGATTTGTTTTTCTTCCCTGAAGCTCAATCAAGGCAAAGCAAAGTTTTCCTCCTGGGAATCCCAAGGATTCCCGGGCAGAGTTTCCATCCCTGATGTGCAATCAGCACATCTCAGTGCCTAAAATCATTTGCTGAAGTTCCAGCAGCTCCCAGGCTGTGTTGCTGAGCCCCTTGAGGGTGGGAGTTAGGGAGGGTTAGGGAGTTAGGGTCTGTTAGGGGCAGGTTGCGTACGTGGGCTCTTCCAGGTTTGCAGCCGTGAGCACCAGCCCCTTCCTCAAAGGCACAGCTCCATCTTTTCGCAGACACAGCTGTCTCGCTGATCCTCCCTGCTGTGGGTCTAAGCATGAATCCGTGTAGGCTCAGACAAGCCCACTGAGGTGCCTGCATATGTGTCTTCTGAAATACACAGAAATGAAAGCCTAGACCCACTCACCATCCCCAGCTGATGACAGGCCTGACTGAGGTCACTGGGGGTGGTGCTCCTGGAGCACTTCGCGCTGCTTCTAAATGTTCTGTGCCAGCAGCAGGCGGTGAATCCGTGTAGGAGACACACAGGAGCAGATTTCACATATAGCACCACCGTTTTGGGAGCAGGCCGCGTGCTCAGTTTGAACCACTCAACATGTGACTTTGTTGGGCTTCCCAGGTGGCTCAGTGGTGAAGAATCCGCCTGCCAATGCATAAGACACAGGTTCAATCCCTGGGTGGGGAAGATCCCCTGAAGAAGGAGATGGCTACTCACTCCATTAGTCTTGCCTGGGAAATGCTTTGGACCGAGGAGCATGGCAGGCTAGTCTACGAGGTCGCACAGGTTCAGACATGACTGAGCACGCACACCAAGTCACATGTGGCTTTGGGGACGTCCTCCTCCCCCTGTGGACTCTGGGAAACTCTTTAGATGCTCCGATTTCTGGGATCCACTCTAGACCAGATCAGGACTATGGGTTCAGGAATCTGCCTGAGAGATTTTGATACTCAGCCTGCTGGAATCCAAAGATCATTCCAGGCCTCAGTCCATGGCTTCCGTTTGTGTGCTAAGCACCTCGTATGTTGGAGTGTTTGCACAGAGCATCTTTTTATTCATAGCTTCAGTTCAGCCCCAAGCGGACACAGAACAAGGGCCCCATCCCACCCTTCTTGTAGAAAGGTATAACTGACCAATGTCAGGGACCAGTTGAAAGGATCAGTTTCATCTGCCAAATCGCCCTTCATTCAGTCCCAAGACCTGAACCAGAAGGTCTTCATGTTAGTCCAGCAA
This sequence comes from Okapia johnstoni, assembly GCA_024291935.2. Classification (NCBI taxonomy): domain Eukaryota; kingdom Metazoa; phylum Chordata; class Mammalia; order Artiodactyla; family Giraffidae; genus Okapia; species Okapia johnstoni. The sequence goes on from CM044318.1 coordinate 83,588,796, forward strand.
GTAGCTTCTTTGATGTCAAGCATCTGGCCAATTACGAGTTTTGTCAAACCAACAAAAAAAATGTACAGGAATGACTAGACTTCATTTTGCCCATTTGAGAAAGGTCCATTCTACAACAGAATGCTTTCAGTGTCTAGCGTGGCAGGGCTGTCACCTTGAGACCGTACCCGCATCCTTGCCTTCATTCCAGGGTAGACAGGACACGTTCCCCGACCCACCGCACGTTGTCCCCAGCCTGCCGTTGCCGACCCCCAGGAATCAGAAAGATTTCTGTGAGCATCTTCTCCTGCTGAACCTGAACAAACTGCAGCTAGCCCCTGGAGGCTGCCATCTGCGAGAGTAATATGCATGGAAAAGTAAAAGGTCCCATCTAGTTTGAAATCTTAGCTGTACACTGTCCTTCTGGTGATAACGGCTGGAAAGGGATGCCTGGAGTTTACCTTGGGTGTAGACCCAGCTGTCAGCTGAACACACTTTCTGCCAGTGTAGCCCGAGAGGAGGCTGAGGGGTGTCAACCTGGGGCGGGGGGCCGGGGGGGGGTGGCTCACTTATTCCGTCCTCTCCCGGAGCACCGCAAGAGGCTCCAGCTGCTCGCTATAAATGGCAACCAAATACATTTTGTGCGTTGATTCATCCTGATAAGATTTCTTGAATTTGTTCACATGAAATTCAATTGTGGACTTATTATCCTTCTTACTAATAAATCTGCTCATCTACATTGGTGTTCTGTCATATTAAGAAAATCTGTTTTTAATCAGTATTTTGATTTAATTATAAATTATTAAGAGGAAGCCTCTTAGATTGATTGCACTGGAGAGCATGTACCTCCTAGTTGGAGCCTCAGGGGATGCAGAAGCTGGGGGAAGAAAGGAGCCTTCCTGACATCCACCCCCAACGCAGGGACTCTGGAGGGTCCCTGGGGCCGGGTTATAAAAATGTCTCTACGACACATTTAAAGGTCAGCTACATCTCTATGATCCGATGTGAAGCGTTGGCCTGGATATTTGTGACAGCAGTGTTGGCAGAGAGGTGATTATTTTTAGTTTTAAGGAAGAATAAATTTGGTTTTCCTTTCCAAATAATACCCTTCAGGTCTATAGATCACATATAATTCGGTTTTTACATTTTGGAATAGAGTTCTCAATTGCCTGTAGAGGCAGTATTCTTAGCAAAAGAATCTTTGCACTGTGACATGGCCCTTTGCA